>CM033799.1:17761558-18361558 GCA_019656835.1 Rhododendron ovatum
CCACTGAGGTGCGAGCGGCTAGTCAAAAGAAGTGGGAAGAAGGTCTTCGAGCTAGGGGGTTCAAGAATGAGCGACATGTGGATGTCGACAATCTCGGCATTGAGAATCCGTTTGTTTGCCGCATTTGTGAACAAGGTTTGTCCTATTACCTTGCACCCAATCCCGGTTACAATAAAGAGCTAGTAATTGAGTTTTATAAGAACATGAAAATTCCATCCAAAGAGGATGAATGGAAGGATGATGCTAAGATTACTTCAAAAATTGGGAAGCTTTCTATAGAAGTTACCGTGGGGTTTATTGCGCGTGTTTTGAACTACCGCCAACCGCCTACTAATGATGTGAATTATCCGGATGAGGAGTATGTAGCAGAAGAAACTATTATCTAGGATTAGTACAAAAACCCTAGAGAGGCGAGTCTCCCTCATGTGCCTAGGAGATTCAAAGATGTTTACCGTCGTGTTAATCAACTAGTGCACCATAATTTCAATCCTAGAGGGACTGAGAACAAGCCGGATATCCACGAGGGGGGCTTGATACATGCTTTCTTTAATCCAAATGTGGTGTGTGATTGGGCGAAGTACATTTTTCACGAAATGATCGATTTCAAGGCAAAAGCCCCAGCCAATTCAAGGATATGCCTTTCCCATGCTTGGTGACCGCCATTTGCTTTGCTCAGAAACTCCCGGTATTGAAGTTTGTGGAACGTGAGAAACTCAATCCGGGTGATATCAATAGCTCCATTCTCACTAAGAGCATTTCTCAGTCTCGACCAGCCGTCGTTGCTGCTCCACGCGGGGCGTACTTGACTACGTGGCCACCAAAGGGTGCTCGAGCAGCTTCTTGGAACAAGTTACTATTTTGCCAAGGAGTGGCCATTATGGGCTGCATGAAGAAAATCAAGAAGGAAACCCGAGACAATGCGAGAAGACAACGGAGGATAGATCACAAGTTGGACTGGGTTGTGAGTCGAGGGGTGGGGCAAGCTAGTGAACCATATGAGCCGCCGCCAATGGAGCCAGATGAGGACAGTGATGACTTTGCCGGGGGAGAGCCGGAGTTTGCAGATAATGAGTAGGGTCGGTGGAGTAGTTTGAAATCCCTATACTTGGTCGGGGTGCATGGTGGTTGACAGCCCACCTCTTATCCGTTTATTTCATTGTTTTTAGTCTAATTTAGTTGAACTCAGACTTAATAGTTTAGTAAGTTTTTGTTGAGGCCGGCATGTGGCCTATGACTTGGTAGTTGGAGTTAGTGGCGGCCAAGGGTAGTTGAACCTAGCTAGTATATGGCTGCCACTGCATTTTGCTAACCGTTCTTTGATTAAACCAAGGTCAATATATGCTATGAAGCCCTTAGTTGATCTAGAGTATGCCTTGATTTCATTTTGATTTATCGCATTATGATTAGAATATTTGGTATGTGGCATGTTTCTTTCGGCATTTGAAGTTTTGAATTGTCTAGTTTTAAGTTCCGTCTAAAGGTGCTCTCCACTTAAAGGGCTTGGTATTTTTGTTCTCCGTGCCTATTTCGAGCACCTTCTTGTGGGATATGGTTACTTTGCATGCAGGTTATAACTACATATCCACCTTTTGTCTTTTGACTCTCACTTTGGATACTTGTTTATAATTCACTCAATGATTAGTTAATCACTTAATCATCGGCTGTGAGTTGTGTTGGAATAATTGAGTTGTTTTTAACTCTTGCTAATTGGCTGCAACATGAGCGAGTGCTAAGTAGTTTTGTCAGAAGGATTGTTAGAGTTTTCTCTTTTTGTTATGATTTTGTTGTTGCTAGGGACTAGCAACGCTCATGTTGGGGGGTGTGATAAGCACCTAAGACTGCTTGATCGTGGTGTTTTAAGTTCGTTGATTTAGTAGCTTTATTAGTTTAATTTGTCGATTTTATTCAATATTGCTTGTAAGGTAGTTTGTTGAGTGTTTCAGGTAAAACGTCTTTGAAAGGTGTATTTTGATCTCAACGTCAACCCCCAAGTTAATTCAAGTGTCCACGCCGGGTGGAACTTGTGCCAAAGTGATTAAAGAACGAAGGCGTAGGCCATCGGGTGAGTCGTTAAGCCGTCGGGTGCCAAACATAGGAGGCTGGCTTGGAGACTTGAAGATAAGCTATGTGTATCGAAACGCATTAGCTTCGTGGGGAGTCAGAGATTGCTGTATCGATTCGGCCTTAATTCGTATCGATACGGGAGAGCTACGGGGAAATGGCCCATTTTGACTTAACAGCGTGGTATTGATTCTTTGCTTAATTAGTGTCGATAAGGGGAGCCTTCGGCCAGATATTTCTTACTTTTTGGGCTTTCCATTTATGGAATACTTGCCTTTAGTAGTATGTTTCTTAGATATTTTTGTGAGATAGTACCCATTTTGTATAAATAGGGGGTTCTTTCTCAACTAAATACTTGAGGTTCGGTATGGAAAATGAGTGTGGTTCATTTTTTATGTAACAAAACTTGTCGATGTTAACCTCCGGTGATCATATGCTTGCACATATGGTTCCGTGAGCTATGTCTCACCTCATGTTTGCCAAGAGAATAAAAGAGCTCGCTTGTTCTCCATACTTAATTTCTAGTCTTTAAAGTTTTCCTCGCCAAATCTTCCGGTTGATAGCCTATGCCATGCGATTCAACCGAGTTTTTGTTGAGAAGGGTCAGTTGGCTAAGTCACGGGCGTTATGAACTTCTATGCCTTGCCGCTTGTTTAATTAAGTTAAAACTCATTTTCAAGTTATTGTAAGAAGTGTTAATCACAGACCAAAGCAAAACCAAAAGTGGGCCGTCTAAACGCCACAAACCCTTACATCTACAAATCCTAGCAAGCCATAAAGAATTTTCTCTGTGGGAACGATACCGGACTTCTGGATATTATGCTGACAACGACCTAGCCCTATGCTCGGGGTAAATCAACTTAATTCAACGGTTAGGTTTTGGACGAAGCATCTAATGGGATTGTTGAGCGCAAGAATCATACATTGAAGGATATGACAAACGTTAATGAGTTCTGGGTTGCCTCAGAACTTGTGGGGGGATGCGATTCTCACCGCTAATTATATCCTCAATAAGATCCCTCTCAAGAAAGTTGATAAAACCCCATATGAAATTTTTAAAGGTATGAAGCCTACCTACAATTACTTACGAATGTGGGGGTGTCTCGCGAAGATGGCCATACCTCCACCTAAAAAGGAGAAAATTGGTCAAAAAACCTTTGTTTGTGTGTTCATCGGTTATGCAGAAGGTAGTAGTGCATATCAATTTCTTATGTATGAATCTGACATACCCGATATTCACAAAAATATTCTCATGGAATCTAGGAATGTGACATTTTTTGAGCATATTTTTCCTTATAGATCCATAGGAGAGTCAAGTTTGGCAAAGCGTACTTTGAGGACTACTGGTGAAAGTAGTCATGACCAAAAAGAAGAAGTTGAATTTGACCCAAGACGTAGCAAAAGGGCTAGAACTTCTACATCTTTTAGTCCAGACTTTCTGACGTATCTGTTAGAAAGTGAGCATTGGACTTTCAAGGAAGCTATAAGCTCTCCTGAGGGTCCTATGTGGAAGGAGGCTATCAAGAGTGAGATTGACTCCATTTTGCAGAACCATATGTGGGAATTGGCGGATCTTCCCCTAGGCAATAAGCCTTTGGGCTACAAATGGATTTTCATAAGGAAAATGAATGTAGATGGGTGAATTGATAAATACAAAGCTATGCTTGTTATTAAAGGATACAAATAGAAAAAAGGCCTAAATCACTTTGATACTTACTTCCCCGTTACTAGGATAACATCCATTTGAATGATAATCGCTATTGCAGCATTGCAAAACCTTGAGATACATCCGATGGATGTCAAGACACCTTTCCTGAATGGCGACTTAGATGAAAAATCTACATGGAACAACTTGAGGATTTTTTAGCACCACGACAAGAGGGGAAAATCTGTAAGCTTGTTAGATCCTTGTATGGTCTAAAGCAAGCACCGAAATTATGGCATGAGAAATTTGACAATGCTATGTTGTCAAGTGGTTTCAAAATCAACGAATGCGACAAGTGTGTTTATGTCAAAGACATAGATGAAGGCTACGTTATTTTGTGTCTCTATGTTAATGACGTGCTCATTTTTGGCAGCAATGATAAAGTTATCAAATCTACCAAAAAGATGTTGAATTCAAAGTTCTCCAATAAGGCCTTATCGAATTTTTGGCCTACGATAGCTATGGGAATGGTGGGACAACTGGGGTCCTTACATTTTATCGCTGTATCAGCCTAGAGGATGGAGCTCACCTACTCTGTTAGGAGCACTTTGTCCTGACTTTTAGTCCTCTATTTTGAAGTGCACAGATCCTTCAAAACCTTCGCAAACTGAGGGATGACATCAATGGCTTCCATCAAAGAGATCGGAAGCTGAACTTTCTTGAATAGTTCAAGCATTTGAAAGTTCACATTGACCTTAGGCTTTGCCACCAAGCGATTTGGATATGGAGCAACGGGTGACGATGGAATCGTGGCTGCTGCAGGTGCAGACACTACTACTTTAGGAGGCTTTGCCTCTCTCTCTTCCTCAGGGGCACTTCCCAAGTCTTAGACGACTGCTGGTGTAGTTATCAGCATCGTGGGTGGCACCAATTTTTGCTTGGGAGGTAAGTCCTTGTCAATCACCTTCTCACTTCTGAGAGTGGTGATCGCATTAGCCTTTTCTAGCCTGGGGTTCAAATTACTTGGGCTAGAAGAATTGCCCATATAATGAGTACCGGCGGCATTGACTAGAGGTTGAGAAGGAAACTTTCCCTTCTCCTGCTGGACTTGTCCAACTGCTGCCGTTAACTGGGTCAATTGGGTACTAATATCACCAATTGTTTGCTTAGTCTGCTCAGTGAAACTTATTTGAGACTGCATGAGAGCCTTCATCATCTCATCAGTCTGCTTATCCCGCGGGGGATGGTTAATGCCATGGGGTGGTCCAAAAGATGAAGGACCAAACCTTTGCTGCTGCGGAGGCGGGTAACGGAATTGGGTCATTTGGCCTTGAGGAGGCCGGAATTGTTGAATTTGCGGCTGAGGTGGTGCCTGGGGTTGCATTTGGGCTTTTTGATCCCTCCAACTTAGAAATGGGTTTTGGGCCCACCCTGAATTATAGGTATTTGAATATGGGTCCCAACTCTGATTAATCGCATTCACCTCAGCTTGATTACTCTGGTAGGCCTCTTTTATCATGGGAAAAGCGGGGCAAGCAGTAACTAGATACCTCGGACACTCACATAATGCACACACCTCCTTGACTCTCACCTCATTCACTTGATGGATTTGTTTAAGTTTTAAGTCCTCTAACTGTTTAGCCATTTTGTCCAGCTGAGACTGGACATTGGGTCCCTACGCAACCATAGCCCTATCACCGAGGTCAGAAGGTTCCCAACTTCGGTGTTTCTTACCCAACTCGTCGAGAAAATCCCACGCATCGTCTGGGGACTTGTTGAGAAAATCCTCCTCCTTACAGAGGTACTCAATTTGTTGGATCGTAGCAACATTCAAGCCCAAATAGAAAAATGACACCAACTGGTGTTTCACGAAACCATGATGCGGCAAGGACAACAGCAAGTCCTTGAAATGCTTCCAACACCTTAAAAATGACTCGCACTCTTTCTGCTTATAGGACTGTATTTGGCGAGTCAAGTACTTTTATTTATTCTCTGAGAAATATCTCTTACAAAAGAGATCTCGGACAGCAGCCCCACGTCGTGATAGACTGTGGCTTCTGCATTCGCAGCCATTTATCCACAGCGTCCTTGAGCGAGGCTGGAAAAAGCTTAAGGCAAGCATTCTCCCACTGAGAAGTGGTGGCAAGGGTGTGCACCAACCCCTCGAAATAACGAACATGCTCATACGGATCATCATTCTCCTTCCCATAAAATAGGGGAAGGGCATTATGCGTACCAGACTTAATGGTGAAAGCATTGCGTGCTTCCACCGTCTCGGTTGGTAGAACTATTGGACTGAGAGGAGTGGTCCTTTTAGGATGTATGTGTGTGCGCATCGACATCGGTGGCTCTGCCATCGGTGGCTCAATTATTAGATCAACAAATAAACCACCGATATCAAATGACTCACCACTAAAAGATTCTTCCTCCACGATTACTCTCGACGCTCTCTCAATAGCTACGAGACATCTGGTATTGTCTCGATAGTACTTAGGCTTTAGAAGTGATTGCTTTCCTACGATGGAGGATTACTTACCTCTACCTATGTTGACTCGAAACAACTAAAGAAACTAAAAAAAAAATAAAAATAAAAATACTACCCGAATTCTTAACACACGTTACCGTCCCGGCAACGGCGCCAAAAATGCTTGACGGTTTCCTAGTCCTAAATTAATGGGTTGCCCCAAGCGTAGGGCTAAGACCGACGTAGCACAATATTCGGTAAGTCCGGAGTCGAATCTACAGAGACGGTAATGTGTGCTGACTTAAAAACTCAGATTGTTATAATTTAACCGAGGCTCTTAGGTAGCCACCCCTTGTCGTTTTATGGAGAGATTAATTAAAACCTAGAAAATTTATTATACTTTTCTAATAATTAAAAAGGAGGTACTGTCGTAGGGTTCATAGTACTCACAATCAGTGCGAATTAGCATGCTCCATTCAGTGTTCTTAAAACATTTGATTTTGGTGAGAAAAAGATACCCCGAAAGATGCGAATCCTTATGGTCGCCGTTCACCTATGTGCAGCGAAGAATGGGTTTTGGACCCCCATTCCCCCGTTCAGATGGGCTCCGACGATGCTCAAGTTCGTCTAACGAATGTTCTTTATTAACCTAAAATTGCTTTTCCTTTATTGTTTGAAAATAGGAGCAGTGTCCGAACTGGTCACGGTGTGCTAATCACCCTGCGACCCTATCTTGATGACTACTCACTAATCATTAGGCATGAAAAAGAAGAAACCCTAATTTGAATCATCCTTCTAATACTGGAGAAAGAAAATAAACGAGAGATAACAATTAATTGAATACCAATGAAGAACTTTAATTAAGAACATAAGTTAAAAAGAGTTACCGAATACTTGAATACTTGAACATAATGTTAAAAAACTTCGAAGGAAAATTTCTGAAAGAAAGAACGTACGTCTAAAGCTGCTACAATAAAATCTGAACTAAAGAAAAACTTCACCCGACAGCACCATATTTATTATTCTTTTTGTCAGCCCCGTTCTTCTATATCTATGGTAGCAGTTTTTTTTCTTTTTTTCACGCCAGGGAGACATCTGAAGCCAGTAGGTCAATTGTTTATATAGGGATCAATGGCTTTAATCACACAATGGCCTTTGGACTTCATGAAATAATATATGATCCATTTAATTTTGAATTATTTCGCATATAACCCCAAACTTCTTTAAAATATTCTTTTTATTCAAAGTCTCGGACAATGGGCTCAAGCAATCTATAAACATAAAAACACATAATAAAAATCAGTTAAAAAATATAAAAGACTAATAAATGTGTGTGTGTGTGTGTGTGTGTGTGTGTATATACATATATATATATTTGATCCGCTAATAAATGTATATTGGAGGGCCAAAATATATATATTTTGGCACTTATCACGAGTCGAATCCACAGAGACGGTAATATGTGCTGACTAAAAACTCGGATTGTTACTGATTAAAACGGGCTCTTAGGTAGCCACCCCTTGTCGATTGATTGAGATTAACTAAAACTTAAGGAAACAACTGTTCTTTTCAAATAATTAAAAGAAAGGTACGATCGTAGGTTTCATAGCACTCGCAACCGGCCGGACTCATCTGCTCCAATTGGTGCTCTTTAAGACATTCGATTGTAGACTGAGAAAGATACCTCGACAACGGCGTCAAAAATGCTTGACAATTTCCTAGTCCTAAATTAATCGGTTGCCCCAAGCGTAGGGCGGAGACCGACGCAACACAATGCTCGGTAAGACCGGAGTCGAATCCACTAAGGACGGTGATGTGTGTGCTGTGGAACCTCAGGTTGTATTATTAAAAATAGCTTTTAGGTAGCCACCCCTTGTCTTTTAGTCAATTAATTAACTAATAAAAACAAATAACTTGCTCAAATGATTAAAAAGATAGGCGCGGTCGTAGGGAATTCGGCGCTTACTACCCAATCAGAATCCGCTCACTTTTCAAAGTTCTAAAAATGGTTAAATTTAGGGAGAATTGAAAACTCTGAAGGATGCGAATTCTGAGGTTGCCGGTCCCGTACATAACAGCAAACAGGTTTTGGTCCCCCGTTCCTGCTCACATGAGTCCTGGCAATGCCTCGGATTTGTCCAACGGATGTAGTTTTCACCAACTAAATTATTTAATTAAATTAATGTGCGGAAAATTGCGAGACGAATCCTGATTGGGTCGCGGCGCGCCTTTACCCAGCGACCAAACCTCAGAATAACTACTTACTCATTATTAAAAATAAAAGGAATAAAATCCTAGAATTAATCATGCTTTTTTTCTTGAGATGGAGAAAATAAATGAAAGATTTAAACTAAGCAAGCACAAACGAATAACTTTAATTAAGAACAAAAGTTGAAACGAGTTACCGAAAGTTGTGTTCTTGAACGAAATTTGAAAACTTCAAAAGAAAAGAGCTCTGGAAGAAAAAGAACGTAAGAAAAAGCTGCTACGTAATGTTCGAACCCTAAAAACGGAGTTCCGGGGGTATTTATACAAACCCCAATTTATTCGGAATGCAGGAAAAAATGATGAAAACCAAAATATCCAGCTGAGGCCGTTGTGGACTTTGGCATCGATACAGGAAATGGGAGTATCCATACACGTCAGTCTGTTTAGCCTTGGACCAATTCTACACCCCATTGTATTGATATAAGAAATTATAGTATGGATACCGCACGCACTAACGGCATCCCCCAAGCCTTGCATGGAATTTGGCCGCCCGACGTTCACGGCTCAGTTTGGCATCCCGGCAACGTATGAACCGGCTTCAAAACCACTCATTCCAACCTTGGCGCTAAATCTGCCTTATTACCTGAGAAAATAATAGCAACACAAGACCAAGACAAAGCATGGTATCAAGTAGAAAATGGAATAAAACGCGACTCTATTATGCTAATTCGCCCTACTTATGTGTTCATATCCAAGATATCACGCGCCTAGCGTCTCCAGAGGTAGGGAGTTTGATGGAGATATTAGCAATAGAGGATGTGTGCGGCGCCGCTTGAGACCCAGTTCTTGAGCCGCTGGGCGCCCCGTTGTCTTAAGTTTCGACGGGTAGCTTTTGCGTACCACTTTCTTCACTGAGAAGTGGACCCGGCTCCTAGCAATAGGGGTGCCCATCATTGACTTGGGTTTTGGCACAATTTATGTACACTTGTTATTTTATTTCTTGTTAAGTAATAAAATCCAAAAAGAAAAAAAAAATTGACAATTGAAAAAAAATTTAGCATAATGGTTTGGTATAGCCATCTGGTCGAAGCTATGTATGTAGTACTTAGGAGGTTGGGTCTGATGGCAGACGCGTAGTTAGAAGCGAGAATTCTGTTTGAACCATCTAACTTTAATGTCCAAACTCTGTGGAGATTGCTTCACAAACAGAGTGGTGGGTAAGGAATCTGGCAGCCCTAGAGGGAGTGACAGCCTATTAGATGATGACACCACTTCTCAAGATATCGTTGAATCCTATGCATACTGTCCTTCCAACAAATAGGGAACCACAGTCTTTGGCCAGGGAGAAAAGTAGTACCCGTATCTTTCGTGTGAAGAAAGTGGATGATTTTTGTCTTTCATTTTATTTCTTGTCTTGTTTATTTCTTTTAGTTATTTTTCTTGTTGTCTTGGTGGATAACATTTTGCAGGTTGTTCGATCCAAGTTGGGGGATCTCCCTTTCTCTATAGTTTACTCTACTTATTCCCTCCTTTTCGAGGTGATATCTCTCCTCTCTTTTACGTTTTTGTCTTGTTTTTATTTTTCATTCTTTCAATGCGGACATTGAATAGTTCAAGTTGGGGGAAGGGATCAATTTGTTCACTTTTCTTTTTGACAAACAAAAAAAAAATGGTGGAATTCTTTTTACATGAAACTTGAAAGTTATTGAGATTGGCTCTTGGTTGATTGAGTTAGAGATGCAATAGTCATTGTTTTGATATTGTGGTGGCATAGTATTTCGTTTTGCTAGCTTGTCGCGAAAAATTTGTCATGGCATTTATTTTTAGCACATTTGCACTTCACGTTTGTTTGGGCTTTGGTTGCTTGTGAGCTGTGACTTGATTATTCTCGATGGCTTGATTAGTGAAGATTTATGCCCATGTGAGCTTAGAGCCTATCTTTTTCTTGGAGTGGTGTCAAATAAACTCTTGTTTGTCACGAAAGAGCAAATTTATTGTTGATCTCATTATTTTTGTCATCGAGTGTTGGGAATGTTTTGAATTACCTACTTATTTTTTGGGTTTGAAGTGTTTCATTGTTGTATTGCCCTTTGGAGTGGATTGTAGGCCATCTTTGCTATTTTGAGCCGGTTCGTTTCTTTCATTCATACATTTATCTCTTGTGAGCCCATTTGAGCCTTACGCATATAGCCTTTTTCTTGTTAAACTCCGCCACCTATATTGTGTCTTGAGAAGGCTTAGTAATTATGTAGAGGTGAATTATTCAGAAGAGAGAGGGTAAACGTAGTGAGAATTGAGCTTTGATTGCTGGTGATCTTTCCCATTCAAAAAAAAAAAAAAAAGAGAGAAAAGAGAAAAAAAAAAACAAAAAGGCAAAAAGGAAAGATACCAAAATAATTGTGGAAAGGAGAAATATTTATTCTTTTAATATGAGATTGTATGAAAGAGTTAGGAAGAGAGATGAGGCAGAGTTGAAAAAAAAAAGAAGAAGAAAAAGATGGCACATATTGTTATATTTGCCTATGTGAGTTGTTGTTGGCCTATTCTCGGACACTTGAATGTTTTACCCTAACCTTGACTTTCCCTTGCCTAACGTTATAACCGACATGGAAGTCCTATTTGATCCTAGGGGCAATGGGCTGTGAATTGGTGGATAAAGAGAGTTTCCAATACTTGGCATTCTGTTCATGAGATTGTGTGTCCACTATATAAAGCTTTCTTTTCGTGTCAACTTGTGCAGGGAACTTTTCTTTCATTTACATAATTTCCACCTGTACATATTGAGAGTAATACGCACCTTGTTTCGAGTGATTTCATTTGTTGAGTGCATGACACGGTGAGATATGAAGTCAAGACTTGGTCCAGAGAGAACTTTTGGTTATTTTTCACTTGTGACCGAAACCCTTGTTAACACACGTTGTTTAAGTGCCATGACAAATTTTTATGACTTGATAGTATCTAGAACCGGTTATGTTCGTTATCTCTTTGCGATGGCTTCATATTCTTTGCTTGAGATATCATTGAGCTATCTTACAGGTTTTTGGGTTTCGTGTGAAAAGAATTCACAGTGGTTGTGGGTGTTCATTGCTGTAAAACTCTCACGAGACTTCACTTGTCCTCTGGGGATCGCCTAGGGGTTTAAAAGGCTTTTGTACGGACTAAGTGCAATCGTGAGTCCTACAAAAGTGGCATAGCTAGAATTTTTTTTCTTTGCTTGAGGACTAGCAAAGTGTAAGTTGGGGGGTGTAATAAGTGCCAAAATATACATATTTTGGCCCTTCAATATACATTTATTAGTCTTTTATATTTGTTAACTAATTTTTATTACGTGTTTTTATATTTATAGGTTGCTCGAGCCCGTTGTCTTAGACTTTGAATAAAAGAAGATTTTAAAGAAGTTTGGGGTTATATGCGAAATAATTCAAAATTAAATGGATCATATATTATTTCATGAAGTCCAAAGGACCATTGTGTGATTAAAGCCACTGATCCCTATATAAACAATTGACCTACTGGCTTCAGATGTCTCCCTGGCATGAAAAAAAGAAAAAAAAAACTGCTGTCATAGATATAGAAGAACAGGGCTGCCGAAAAGAAAAAATAAATATGGTGCTGTCGGGTGAAGTTTTTCTTTAGTTCAGATTTTATTGTAGCAGCTTTAGATGTATGTTCTTTCTTTTAGAATTTTTCCTTCGAAGTTTTTTTAACATTTTGTTCAAGTATTCAAGCATTCGGTAACTCGTTTTAACTTCTGTTCTTAATTAAAGTTCTTCATTGGTATTCAATTAATTGTTATCTCTCGTTTATTTTCTTTTTTCAGTATTGGAAGCATGATTTAAATTAGAGTTTATTCTTTTTCATGCATAATAATTAGTGAGTAGACTGAGTAGTCATCAAGGTAGGGTCGCAGGGTGATTAGCACACCGTGACCAGTTCGGACACTGCTCCTATTTTCAAACAATAAAGGAAAAGCAATTTTAGGTTAATAAAGAACATTCGTTAGACGAATCTGGGCATCGTCGGAGCCCATCTGAATGGGGGAACGGGGGTCCAAAACCCATTCTTCGCTGCGCATAGGTGAACAGCGACCATAAGGATTCGCATCTTTCAGGGTATCTTTTTCTCACTAAAATCAAACGTTTTAAGAACACTGAATGGAGTAGGATAATCTGGACTGATTGCGAGTACTATGAACCCTACGATTGTACCTCCTTTTTAATTATTAGAAAAGTACAATCAATTTTTTAGGTTTTAATTAATCTCCGCATACAACGACAAGGGTTGGCTACCTAAGAGCCCGTTTAAATTATAACAATCCAAGTTTTTAAGTCAGCACACATCACTGTCTCTATGGATTCTACTCTGGACTTATCGGATATTGTGCTACGTCGGTCTCAGCCCTACGCTTGGGGCAACACTTTAATTTAGGACTAGGAAACCGTCAAGCATTCAACATGAAGGATATGGGCCTAGCAGATGTGATACTGGGTGTCAAAATCACCAGAAAATCTGACGGACTTGCTGTGTCTCAATCTCATTATATTGATCAGATTCTTGAGAGATTGAACAAGTCTGATAAGGAGATAATGAACACTCATATGGATATACATCTCCATTTATCCAAGAACTAGTGCATGCCCGTGCTTGAAGGCACGACGCAACACGTTTCGGTCATACGCTTGGCGATAGGGGAAAGAGCAAGGGAAAGGAATGTGCTCATCCTGTAATGATTTGATCACATTGTTACCTATGGAAAGGGATGTGCTGGTCCAATAGTGATCTGATTAAACAATACCATTCAAATGAAAGAGAAACAAAGTCCACAACAAATACACTCCCAATTGAATTACTTTTTAAGATACATATGTTATCTTGGTAAAGCTTTTAAAAAGTGTTAAATTCACTTTGCCGTGTCCCCAGTATTTCCCATGGTAATGGATACCTCATGTGGTGTGTCCAGACACGTCTCCACGTGTTTCTGTTGTATTGCGTGTCCTTGCAGTGTTGGATCACAAAGTCTATCAAAAGCCAACCATAAAAATTAAGAGAGCTACACAAAAGTGGGCATAAAGAATTAATTCACTTCCCACTATTTTCACTCTGTGGAACATGCATTTTAACAAACACAAAGTAAGCATCTTTGAAAGACAAATGACAAAAGTTATAGATCAAAAAGATTATCATCCTTAGATTTGTGTTAGGGCCATTTAGAACTCAAAAAATCCAAATACCCCAACTTGCAGCTTATACTATAAAGAGAAACTACCTTCTGATGTGTGGTATTTAGTAGAATGACATTAATGATTCAGACTTCAGAATCATGATAGCTGCAAAAAATCAAAATAGAAAACCCATAAAATTAGAACAAAGAATCAGTATACCATAAAAGTAGGTTGCTATCATTGCTTTCTCGAAGATGTTAATATCACTGCTTTTAAAAGTGAAGGAAAAGATGGGTATAAATCACCTAATTTCATTCAACAGTCTTTAGAAATACGATGGAAAAGAAAGGAAGACCTACCTGAAGTGATATATGAAATGTGCAATCCTAACATATGTGAAATGCAAGGAAAGATGTACCAATATAAAAAAATACCCGAAGTCCAATAATCAATCCAGCCGGTGTGTCAGTAAGAGCACAGAGTAAGCTAAAGTGGTAGATTAAAATAAAAGGTCCAATCCTAATAATCAAGATCCAAAAACTAAACTGTAGAATTTGGAAGCAACAGCTGCCATCAGTTTTCGAAACGCATTCTAAGCACAGTCTAAATAAACTATCAAACCCCACTTTTATAAATAAAAAAATGGATACAACAGTTGTTTTTTAACTCGAACTCACATGAGGTGAATTCTGTGTATGTGTATATCCCACCCCATGTGAGTGGATTTTCCCTCCTCCTAACAAAATCTACTTATTGAAATTCCAAATTTATAGGCGTGTTTTTCTGCCTTGGTTTCGCTGAAGGATGTGTTGAAAGCATCGTCATTGCCTCCAACTGTTTTAGCACTTGGCATTTGCCCATCAAGCTGAAAAAACAAACAGCCAGGTCATAAGTCACATACACCCAGAATAGAATAACTCAATACAAAAAAATGTACAAAAATAATGGCGTTCTTCACTTCCATAACATAGGCTTTTACAAATAGTGTTAGTGAAAAAAGAAAAAGCTACAGTTGTAGCCGCAAATCAAAGGCCTGTGCTCATGCTTCTTTTGAGAATCAAAATGCATCATCAGCACCAAACTCTGATAATATAAGCTTACTTGAATCTAGTGGTTGCTAAAATACACCTAAATTGAAATGAGAAGATCGATGCATTCAAACAAACTAAATTTGTACACTTTTTGGAAAGAAGCTCAGAGAAAATATATTATTTTCATCGTTTGTGCATTTTATCGAACACTTTATGAATACATCAATATTAAATATTAAAGATAACAAATGGTATATATGCAATTGAAGTTACCTCGTTACGATTCCATTGAAGCAATCTATTCGTGTTAATCCTCTTCAACTACATTGCATTTTCAAACCAATATTGTATAAGTAAACATAAATACTAAATCATTTGAAAAGTTACCTACTAAAATAGCTAAATTTATTTTAAACAACATATCCATATATTACCAAGCCTGATAATCGATTTATTGAACCGCTAGAACTAACACTTCAATACACCAATCAAAAGGATGAAATGTGAATGGAGAAAAACGAAAGAGGCTTTGAATAGCACAAGAGTGTAATGGCTACTTGTGTCTCTACACCGAAACCCTAGCACGTCGTTTGGAACTTAATCTGCAAAACAGAGAAGGGGTGAGCACACCTTTGCCTCTCGTGGCAAAGGCCCTCTAATGCCTAAGTTAGTATCACGTACTAGCAATAAACCCTAATTATCAGTAGGAAACTCGTATAATGCAAAGTGCTGCGTATTGCGTACCTTTTACCTCTAAGTTTACCTTGTATTTATAGATTCATAGATGCTTGCTGCCCAAGCATCCCTGTTGCCCTAGGATTCCTATCTCGTATAGGAAACCCAAGATCTCTTGGATTCTCGTTCCCTTATAAGTTCACTACCGTAGTCCTTTTAGGACTCTTTTCCATAATTGGCCGAATCCATTCCCGTTGGGTATCTTTTCCAGATTCTACATTCTTGGGATCTCATTCTTTAATGGAATACCACTATTTCTAGACCTTTCCAGAATGTTCCTTGCACCTGAGGCTGCTTTCCTCAGATTTCTCCTTTTGTTCGGCCTTCTCATTACCGAACAGGCTATTTGGACCAGTGACTTCGCATGTCACTGGTTCTTTATCTATCCCTTGGACTAATAACTTCTCGTGTTCACCGGTCCAAGGCCATGTACAGACTTCCTGGACCAATGACTTCTTATGTCACTGGTCCATATCGTCGACCACCGTATTGCACGGCGATTGTCCCTATCATATCTATACCATGGTCCCTCGTACCATGAATTCTTTCCCTGTTCGACCCCCTTATTGTCGAGCAGTCCATTTGGTCCAGTGGCTTCACATGTCACTGGTACTGTATGGCCGATCACCGCCTTCCATGGCGGTTTATCTTATCTTACTTACTCCGTGGTCTCACGTACCACTTGCTCGGGCCCTAATAGGGCTTATTCGGGAATACCTCCCTACATGAAACTAAGTATTTTTTTCCTTTTGTTATTGGCTATACACAAGTTTGGTATTTTTTCCCTTTTGTTAGTTTTGGTTTTCAGAAAACTTTGTAGTACGAAAAAATTCAACAAATAGGATAACTCGAATGCTCAATTTTGCAAAACCCTAGTATTCTAGTCATCTAATCACAGAGAAACACACAAAAAGTTGGTGATCATAGCGCATGAACTGAAGCTATAAACACACAGAAAGAAAACCCTCAAATGCTACGCTTTGAGTCAAGGGTGGGGGGATTCGTATCGGAGAGAGAACCAAATGGATTTCGTGGAGCCCAACAATGAGTTTGTACTATGGAATTTCTGAAAAAGGCACGGGGTTAACATATATTCAGAAAACTTTCAATGAATCCTCAATTTCGGAAAACCCTAAAATCGAGGGTGGGGGGATTCTTACCTAGAGTCGGATGCTGAGCAGTGGGTTCTCGTGCCCGGGGGGGGGGGGGCGAGAGAGAGAGAGAGAGACGGTAACAATAGAGGAAGAGAGGAAAGAGGAAGAAACACGCTAGACATGCGTGGGTCTTGGAAATAGGTTGATTCATCAATGATTCAATCCAACGGCTGGAGAGGTAACAATTGTGATCCGATGGCTGGAGAGGTTCTCATGTTTGAATGGGCAGACAAAAGACCGCTTTGTTTTATAATATAGATGTGGGGAAGTTGTTGCTCAACTAGAGTATTCTCAGATAATTGGGAGTCTGATGTACCTGATGAGCTGTACAAGACCTGATATAGCTTATTTAGTTAGTAGACTGAGAAGGTACACGAGTAATCTAGGGCATGGTCACTAGAAGGCGATAGTCAGGGTACTTCACTACCAAAGGTATACTCTTGATTTGGGACTGCATTACACCAAATATCCAACAATACTAAAAGGGTACACTGATGCGAACTGGATATCAGTCATATTAGACTCTAAATCCACGAGCGAATATGTCTGTACACTGGGTGGTGCAACAGTCTCTTGGAATCTTTGAAATAGATGTACATTGCACCCTCTACGATGGAATCAAAGTTCATTGCTCTTGATAAAGCAACTAAAGCGGCAGAATGGGTATGCCATTTTGTAGAAGATATTCCAAGGTGGCTAAAATCCGTGCTAGCAATTTGCGTACATTGCAACAATCAATCTGCAATTGGAAGGGCACAAAGTAATATGTACAATAGTAAGTCTAGACATATCACTAGACAACTTCTCTCTAGTGGGGTTGTCACTCTTGACTATGTGAAGTCAAAGACAACATTGCGGATCCGACTAACCAAAGGGTTAAATAGAGAGCTAGTTAAGTCATCATCGATGGGAATGGGGGCTTAAGCCTATTACGCGCACTTTACTGTGAAGAAAAACCCAACCTAGTTGACTGGAGATCTCAATCTCTAGGTTGAATGGGACAGCCTAATTGTGAGTGACAGAGAACGATCACTGAGGAGACGAGCTTTCCTGCCCATTCCTATGGTGTGAAACAATGATGCTTGCAATGGAAAAAGGTTAAGAGTGGCTCTTAATGACTCTTATGCGCTGGAATGCTGGGCGGGGTATACCAGGATACCCTTTAAAAGGTTGAACTGAACTAAGTCAGAAGAAGTTCCTGTGTGAAGTTTGTTGATTCGATTTATACCAACGACAGGACAGTTCAAGACATCACATTCATTGGAAAACCAGTAAACCTGACAGGCTTTCACAAGGGAAGGTTCAAAGCCCTATCCTATGAAGGGATTATCCGTTGTGCTCTCTCTCCGGGTTTGCTTTGTATTCTACGTCAGATCTCTGCCGAAATCGTTCATGTGGGGGATTGTTGGAAATATACCAGATTTTGTGAATGAAAATTATGGCTTTCGGAGGGTCTTCCGAGGCAACCGAAAGGCCTCCCGTTGGTTCATTGTATCTGGATGAGGCCCTTCAAGTTCCAGCTGGTAAATACCCCATGAAGAGAGGTTAATGGCAGAATTCACACCTATAGATTCATTTTTGGCAGTGTTGTGTATTGATATCAGCATTATCTCCAATTCATGGATGAGTAATCAAGGCCGAATTCAATTTCTGGCTATTATACATGGTCTCCTGTGGCTATATATGTAGACACCCCAATTTGGCCTAACGATTATTTCAAGTCCCACCTTAAGGACCATCCTGATGATGAATGGATACAGTGATTGCTAATTGACTTCTCGTAAACCCATGGGCTTTTGGTGAGTACTTTTAGCCACTTAGAGGACCCAATTTAGAGCCAAATAGCCTTTCAGACAGAAATACAGTATCCTAGGAAAATACATCTATCGGCCGTAATATTGATCTATCGGCCTCCACTTCATTCTTTCACCCGTGAAACATGTTGTTTGAAAATCCCCCTGAGAGATTGATTCCTCGCTCGCGAGATGAATTCCTTGGCCGCCTAACCAATTGGTCGGCCGCCAGATCGTCCTTTTCCCTGATTTTGGAATGTTCTGTCAATCGTTTGATCCGATGCTCAAAACCCTAGCAGCCATTTTTCGATTCTTTCGGGCTATGAAAGGAGATTCTAAGAAGAGATCTTGTGCTCGTATACTTCCTATTAATTCGTGCATTGTGATTGGTTGGAATGATGTCATCTGGTGCCTATATAAAGGACCCTTAGGGTTCCAAAATTATACACACAATTCACCCTCTCAAGCCATAATACTCTACAGAAATACTCTCTTACACCTTCTCTCCAAAAGCCCTAAAATCCCGAAGGCAGCCGCAATCTGACGATCAAACTCCTGAAGTACAAACTCTAACCCTAGGATTTTCGAGAAGCAAGTCAGTCAATAACTCTCAATTTGTAGCAATTGTACACTGAGAAATCAAGGTGGTGAGGCCCAAGGGCCTACGGTTTGGTTTAGTTTATGTTTTCATGCTTTAATCATATCATTCTAAGTTTCTGATTAATTATTCGTTCTGGTGTGAGGAAGAACATCGGCTGGAATATCGTTCCCACGGCCGATACATTGATCCAAAAGGATCTTTCGGCCTTGACATCTATTCACCGGCCGAGGGTTCCATTCTCTGGGATAGCCTGTTTGTTCTCTGCTTATTTTGATGCATGCTTTCATTACTGTTTTGGCTCACCTTATCAATTGTTAAAGGCTAATAAACAGACTATGCATTTAGAATTAAATACAGCAAGTATTAATCGTATGTTTCAATTATGGGCCAGTCTCACGACTTGACAAAGAGGGGTGCCTAACACCTTCTCCTTATTGTACCTTTGGCTCCCATAACCAGAATCTCTATCTATTTTTCCTAGTTTTTATAAACTAGGTGGCGACTCTATTTTGATGAACATCGTTATCGTGTGACGATGTTCTTAGCCATGGGAATATCCATGATCTTGGTTTATAAAGTGGAAGCAAACAAACATGACCAATCTGTATGGCGATGCCCTGTTTAGGAGTTGTCTACGGTTTTTGGCGACTCTGCTGGGGATTTGAGAGCCATAACCATAAAATTCAACATAAGATTAATACTTGCTTTATCTAATTCTTGTATCATATGCATTGAGCGAGCAACCTCGTTGACTTCACCTAATATCTTGACATGTCACGGGCTATGTTAGGGGTTCCAGCAAACTCCACAGTCACTTGTACGTAGTGGTATATCAAAGAAGGAATCACCCGATTACCGCTTATGATGGGCTGTTGAAAGGACTGGTGCCTTTTTAACAACAGAGCACCCTTGAGACTACCCAAACCATACATGTGTTAAAGAGCCATAGAACTTATCAAAATAAGACAGGAAACTGCAGGCTAGGAACCTATTTGCATTTGTTTGTAAAAGTTCTTCCGTACACCTTGTATAAATTGTTGTTGTAACATTTATTTTTGTGCAGAAGGGTTAGGATTTTTAGCACAAATCCTAACCCAATACAGCCAAGTACTAACTCATAGGTATTCTATTTTTAAAGCAGGCACAATAGGTAGGCCAAAGAAGCAACCACAGTTAGTTTTATACTCTTACAACACTAGAAACTACGCCAAGTAGAAGTCTTTGCAACCATCCCGTCTGTCACCCTCGCCCACCAGAACACCTCCACCGCAAAGGTCTCCATCACTTCTTGGGTCTTCACGGTCATCTTCTCAGCAAACCCAATCGTTTGCCAAACCCCAAGCTTCACCAAGCTTTCCTCCCACTCCTATCTCAGAAATGTCAGACAACGACGCCATTATTGCCAAGCTCCAAGCTCAAATTACTGCTTTGCTAGCTGAGAAAGCAGCAAGAGATGTTGAGGATAATGGAGATGAAGAAGAAGATGAGAATCCTCATAAAATGGTACTGGCAGAAAATCCCGAATTGGCCAAACAAGTTAAAGAAATCAATCATGCCCTGGCTCATTCATAAGGAGATCAAATTCTAGACTTTGAAAGACTATGCCTTTTCCCAGACTCTCAATTGCCCAAGAAGTTTAAAATGCCGAACATCGAGAAGTTCAATGGGATTGGTAACCCTACCAGCCATGTCCGCCATGTTATCCACACCCTGAAGCCAATGGGCTTGAGTGATGAGCTCAGAGCTCAATTATTCCAAAGGGCTCTCACTGGAAGTGCTTTTGATTGGTTTCTCACTTTGGAATTTGTGCACTATCAAACTTGGCCACAAATTGCCAACACTTTTGTCAAGCAGTATGCATACAATGTCCAAATTGAGTTAAGCACTCGAGATTTGGAGATGACCGAACATGAGTCTAACAAAGACTTTGCTACCTTTGTGGCAAGATGGAGAGAAAAAGCCGTCAAGATCATCGTTCCTCTGAGGAAGATCAAGTGAAGATAGTTGTCAAGAATCTGCAGTCTAAGTATCTTAAAGGCTATCACTAATTTCAAACGCCTACATGTTACTGAGCTGTAGATTGAAGAAGGAATCAAGTTGGGACTCATTGGAAAAGAAGAAGCTCCTCCACCCAAGAAAACCTTCCCTACTCGTACTTCTCATGCCTCTGTTAATGCCATTGACCCAGCCTCACCTCAAGACCCTTTCCAAGCTAGCTCATCCCGAAACTCAAATCGCCATCGCTGCAACTTTGACCCTCTCTATATGACCTCATCCCAAGCCTTAACTATTCTGAGCCGTCAAGGGCATCTGAAGCCCTTGAACAACCCACCACCTCAGCCACCTTATGGCTCAAACTATGAAGCCAACAAACAATGTGCTTACTACCAACACCCTGGGCATGAGAAGGACCGTTGCATGCGTCTTCGCCATGATATCTAGGATCTCATTGATAGCCAAGCTATAAAGTCACCCAGACCCAATGTGCAATTCAACCCGCTCCCCACTCACAATGCTGAACCACTACCTCAAAACATCAATCTTATAAGTCTATCCTACAACTCCACATATAAGCCTACCCAATACATTGTCCCAAATACCCAAGCCAAACCATCTTTGACCTTCCCTGAGGATAATGGGTGTCTTGTGACGGAAGAGGAGTCCAATTTCCCTTACATCTATGCAATCGATGATGGGGATTGGTGGTTGTAAATGCGCAAGGCCCTCCTATGAGAATATCCACGATCATGGTCTATGAAGTGGAACCAAACACGAGATGATCATCTATATGGCAATGCCCCGTTTGGGAGGTGTTTACACTCCCCTCAGTCAAAATAAGGATGATCATGAAAAGCAATCAACTCACCCGCTGTGGATTGATCTACCCCAAAATACTGAGGTTGCTCTTTGCCAATACTTCTCCGCCAGCTCCGCACTCCAACTACTCGCCGCCAAAATCCTGGCATGACCCATGTGCGTTGCACTACGGCTTTTTAAGCTTGAAGGTACGTCTTCTGTCTCCAACCCTCTAAACTTTTTATTTTCTTTATTGCCCCGAACTACGATTGGTCTGAATTTCCCTTGTGGAATACGTAGGCAGCCTCCCGGCTCGACCATAACTAAAACCTTTTTCAAAAACCCTTGTAATAGTTGTTCGACCAAATTAAAGTTGTTTTACGACTTTGACTCTTACTTGACATGTCTCGCGATCCGTCTAAGTTCAGTCAAAGAGGGGCATCTGTAGACACCCCAATTTGGCCTAACGATTATTTCAAGTCCTACATTGGGGATCATCCCGATGATGAATGGATATAGTGATTACTGATTGACTTCTCATAAACCCATGGACTTTTGGTGAGTACTTTTAGTCACTTAGAGGACCCAATTCAAAGCCAAATAGTCTTTCAGACAAAAATACAGTATCCTAGGAAAATACATTTGTTAGCCGTAATATTGATCTCTCAGCCTCCATTTCATTTTTTCACCCGTGAAACATGTTGTTTGAAAATCTCCCTGAGAGATAGATTCCTCGCTCGCGAGATGAATTCCTCGGCCGCCTAATCAATTGGTCGGCTTCCAGATCATCCTTTTTCCAGATTCTGGAATGTTCTATCAATTGTTTGATCCGATGCTCAAAACCCTAGCAGCCATTTTTTGATTCTTTTGGGCTACGAAAGGAGATTCTAAGAAGAGATTTTGTGCTCATATACTTCCTATTAATTCGTGCATTGAGATTGGTTGGAATGATGTCATCCGGTGCTTATATAAAGGACGCTTAGGGTTCTAAAATTATACACACAATTCACCCTCTCAAGCCATAATACTCTGCAGAAATACTCTCTTACACCTCCTCTTCAAAACCCTAGGGTTAGGTGACCACTCTATTTTGATGATAACTGTTATCGTTTGGCAATGTTCCTAGCCATGAGAATATGGTTTATGAAGTGGAACCAAATAAACATGATCAATCTGTATGGCGATGCCCCGTTTGAGAGGTGTCCACAATATAAACTGGATCCTGGTTTCAGAAGTTCCACACGAGTTCATAGTCATTCTATATTTTGAAACCATCATTCTTGTGTGAGAGACAGACAGAGGTGCATTTAGTTCACCAAGGCGGCTTTCTGGTGGTGTTCCGATAGTCGTGGTCTAGCCGTTCTATCCTCGGAGACAGACGCCGGTGAACCTCCAACACCCAACAGTAAGGCGGTGAATCTGTCTTAAGAAGACTGATTCAGGGCTCGATTCGGTATTACATATTTCAGTCTTTTTTGTGTTCTGTTCATGCAACTTGCAATATGTAATTTGTTTACATTGTTAATGGAATGTGTAATCTGGAATTCGTCGATAACTTTGCAATATTTCCCAACAATTTGTAATGGAAAATCTTAAACGAACTTAGAAAGAAAGGAAACACAACCTAGGTAATTTGCCAAAGAAAGGATAAGGAAAGGCAATACTTGTCAATCAAGCCTAAATAAAAGAAAATAAGAAAATAACTAAAACGGGATACTCAAATCTTGAAACTAGAATAAAAAAACATAATTAGTAGTAGAAACCTAGGCCAAAACGAAATTGTTTTGATGAAGTAATTTTTTTTTTGAACAGCGAATTTTTTTATTAATCTTTGAGAGAGATACAAAGACTAAAAGGGGCAAGAAAAAGGCAAGAAAAGCCCATTCGAGACCCAATCTCTTGATTGGCAAGAAACCAACCAAGGAGAAACCCCAAGGGACAAAGCTCAACACCTAAGAGGCCAAAAGCCTAGATCAAACAATAAGCACAAATGGGTCACAGCCCAACACCTGAAAGAGGTCTAGAAGCCCAAATAAAGGGACAAAGCCCAACAGATTAAGCCCATTAAAACAAACCCTAACCCTAATCCAAACCAACACCCAACCCACGGCTCCTCCCTGCTGCGAACCACCACTTGAGCAGGCGGCCAAAGCGACCCACCGCCACCTGCTCACTTCGCCGTTAGGCAAGAAGACCGAATCAACCTTAGCAAGAGAGATCGGTGGAGGAGAACAACCTTGCCGAGCCCCAAAGAGACGAAACCTGGCCATTAAGCAGAACCGGTAAAACCCAACAGAAACACTGACAGTCGTCCCATCGAGACGAAAAGCAAAACCAGTAGTAGCGAGAGCAGAAAGGAGGGAAGCAGTTGAGGCGGAACATATAGGGAGAGAGGGAGGATCTGGAGAAGCTGCCGGAGCCGACGCCACTGCGAAGCACCAAGACAGTCGTGAACCCGCTGGTCCCAAAAACGATCAAAGAGTTGCTGGCAAACGAGCTTAGCCACAGAGATCTACCACACCCACCTGCAAAATAAAAAAGCGAAAGAAGAGGAGAAAAAGAAACGGGAGAAGAGAGAAGGGGAGTTGGGGGGAGAAGCCCGAGGGGAGGAGGGAGGCGCCTCCCCCCCAGGCGGAAGATTTGAAGAAGGACGAGAGAAGGTTAGAGAGAGGCGGTAGAACTTTTAGAGAGAGAAGGGGTATTGAAAAAGTCAATAATAGCACATGCCTTAACCAAGTAATTGATCGTTTAGGCTTTGTTTGGTTTACATTTTAGAAAGTTATTTTCGAAAGTTAGAGTGGTAATAAATGGAGAGAGATAGAGAGAGATTTATTGAAAACTGTGCCGAGAGTTAAAAGTAACTCTCAGAAAGTTAAACCAAATGAAGTGTTAATTGTTCTCTAAGATGCAAAATCAAGAATTCAAAGGCCCAAATGATGTCGAACTCCCGAAAAGAGCTTACATGCATCATGGCAAAGTGATGGGGAAAATGCCTGCCAATGACGTGTTTTGATAATTAATATCCGCCAAGGACATTTTCAGCATTAATAAATATTCTTAGCTTGTCCTTGGTGGGTATTAATTATCGAAATACATCCTGAACTGTCATTTTCCCAAAGCGAGAAGCCCTGTAAATTGGGCCATTTTGCATCGACCATGGGATTTTTGGACTGATCCGCCAACGTCGGGTCTTGCCTCTACTAGTGCTGCTTTGGGTTGTTCCACTCCAGCATCTTCATGTAATCAAGTGTGATCACATCAACATTAGCAAGTGAAGAGTTGATCCATTATAAGTTGTAGAGGTGAAGAAGAAGGGTTTTCGCGCATTTGCAAAACGATTTAGAGTGCTTTTTAAGATTGGATACAGTAATGCACACAGTTTTACGCCTCAACATGTTTTTTATAATTCTACTAGAATTTGTCTGTGCCTGAAGGCACGATGCACCGTGAGATCAAGTTAGTAACGATTGTGCAATTAATATTGTTTGAGAGAAAAGGAGAGTCGTAGAATTTATGGAGGAAATCAATGATTAGGATTTATAATGAGATAAGATTCAAAAACCCTTATCCTTTGTTATGTAGATTTACCATTCTGATACGTTTAGGGCCTTTTTTTTGTTTTTGTTTTTGTTTTTTTTTTTGTTTTTGACCAAAGTTAAACTGAATATAGACGAAAAATAACCTTACAAACGCATTAATGCTGCCCTAGCTTTAACATGGGCAGCTTTAACGTCCAGTCTAGAAACTTTAACAACTTTTACAGCACTAAACTTAGAACACAAAGAACAAAAATCAGAAAGAACCATTTGAACATCATAAGGGGCACTCTGCCGATCTACAAGCCCTTGGACAAACACTGCACAATCTGTCTTGATGCAAATACTATCCAATTTCTGCCCGAGTGCCCAATGTAACACCATCAAACCTGCTCGAATCTCCACAAAAGAAGCAGATAAAGCCCTGCATTGTTAATTAATCTGATTTCTATAAATAAATATAAAAACTTCGAAGGCTTCTGCCTTAACGCCTTGAGGTAGCAAATTTTTTTGATCGGTTTTCTGGTGAGTATTCCTCCAAGCAACCTGCTGCCCTAGAACTAACAACTTGAGGCAGCAAATTTTTTTGTTCAAACACAGCTCCATTTCGATTTTTCCAAATATACCACATCCCAACTGCTATAGGAGAACAACGCCAGTCCTTATTCGAAACATTCTGCCAACGAGCCTCAAAAGCATCTCACAAATCAACAAATTTATTGTAACTAGCACCAACCAAGCCCGTATTAAAAGGAAGTCTTAAATCCTTGTGTTTCTTCGGCCCTCTATGCCATTAAAATTAAAAAAAAGAGAGAGGAAATTTAGAGAGGTCGATCAGTTTAAATGCTCTTTTGTTTTGCCGACTTATTTTTTGATTACAAAGTACGTAATGGTGTGGTGTATGAGAGTTTAACATTGTATTGTAGGATATAGAAGAGAAGAGATTAGAAAGATGGGTCCAAATTGGGCAGTTGAGGCCGGTAAACTCTTTGAAGATTATTGCTGCATTCAAGGGCATATAAGACCTCATTGTAGGAAGTTGCATCCCTGTGCAATAACTTAATTCACACACGCTTGTGGCACATTCTCATAATGTTTTTCAAAACAGCAAATTTTAAAGTATTTTCAAGAATCCAGCTTCATAAAAAGCGAGCTAGCTAGGGAGAGAGGAGCAAACCTCATTTCGATAGTGATTGAGCTTCATTGTGTTATCCCCTTCTTTACCTGCATGCAATAAAACACTGATCAGCAGCCATAACTTTTTAATTATATTTTTAGTCTGCAATGGCATTCATCGTTCTTTTCATGATTTGTGTAATTGCATGCATACATGTAGGCTTGTCAATGGACCGGATTCGGTCTGGATCCGATTCGAAAAATCTGATCTGAATCCAATAACGTCAATCCGATAATCTGAATCCGGTAATCCAAATATGGATCGGATCGGATTAAATCTGTTATCAATCCGATCCAAACTTTATTTTTAAATTTTTTTAACAAAATTGTCAATTTTTTATTTTGAAAAAAAAAATGTTTAAGAAGTTGTATTTTTATTTTTTTTTGGAAAAAGATTATATTTTTTTGAAAAAAATCTTTTTTTTTTTGCTAAAATTTTTGAAGTAAATTTTTTTTGGATCGGATCCAAATTTTTCGGATTTGGATTCGAATTACCACTATCAGATTTGGATTTGTTGAATCCGGATCGAATCCGGCCCATTAACAGGCCTACATACATGAACCTAGGGGCCGGTATTCTGTATTCATGCATTTCACAAAATATACCAGGGTAACTAGTTAAAAATGAATGCGAACAATATTTAACATAATTAACGCATGCATAAAAGGAAATGGGAAATCATATAGTACAAAATTTGGCCGAATCAATGGACTTACTTGAACATCTTAATTTGCAAGCCATTGTTTCCTAGACTCTCTTGCTCTTCCTTAATTTGCCTGGCAGAAGAAGCAAGAGACGGGTTGCCCCACCCATGTAACTCAATCGTCTTTAGCGTCAGTATATCCCCTATCTCAGATGGGATCTTTTCGAGCAGAGAACATCGTTCTAATACTAGTCGCTCAAGACTTGGAAAGTGATCACTGGAGGCAACCCACCACAAAATCTCAATTGATGTGAATTTCAAGAACTTAAGCTTAGGGAAAACCCCACTTGCTTCCCAACATAACCCTTCGAGGGCAAAACGCGATAGCTTTAGAGCCTCCAGGTTGGGTAGTAACTCGGCGAGGGTTGACATGTCACTAGAATTTAGACGGATCCCCTTCAAAGTTAACTTGGTAAGGTTTGGGGGGAACTTAGCTCTTGCAAGGTAATGTCCACTTATGAATAACGTAGAGACCTTCAACTCTTGGACATGGTTTAGAAAGTCTAAATTTGGAAGTAGAGATAATCTCCCATCTGTATAACCACACTCAGAGACTTGGAGTCCCAACTTTCTGAGATTACGAGACCTAGCCAAGACATCTGTGCAAGACCAAGGATTTATCCACGACAAAGTTTGTAAGTTATCCATGAATAAAGGATAGTCAACAAGGTTATCTGGACTTTCGATATCAATATCATGCAAACGTGCAGTAACACGTACATGCCTCAATTTTACCATCTTCCTAATACTATGGGGTAAGTAAAAACCAGACATCAACAGAAATGAAGAAATGACAAGGGTTTCTAAATTCCACAGATCGGATATTGAAGCTGGGAGAGACGTGACACAACTTAGCTCCAGGTACCTCAACAGAACTAGTTGTTCTATCTCACATGGGAGGAGAGAATCCAACACCCTCAGAAGTTTGAAATTGAAAACAGGGTTTCTCCATCTCATTAAACTACTGTGGAAGGGAAACAAAGAGCGGGTGTACTTTCGAGCAGTACTCCTTGAATTCGAGGACAAGGAAGAAGAAGAAGAAGACGAAACAAGTAGATTACCCATAATCCGCTGGCGAAAACACTCTTCCGTGGCTTTCTGGAGACAAAATTCACGCAACAAATCGTGAATACCACATGCTTTGATTCGACCGTCGTACCCTCTTCGGGAAACTAACACAAGACTTCTGCTGATTAAATCCTTCAGGTACTCCTCAGCTACATCCTCCAAGATTTTTTCACCTGTCTTTCTTATAAATCCCTCAGCAACCCATAACCAAGTCAACTTCCACACAAGAATTTGGTAATCCTCTGGAAATATTGCAAAGTAGAGAAAGCACGGTTTCAAGTGAGGAGGTAAGTGGTTATAACTCAGTGCTATTGTCTTAGTCCATAGTTCTTGGTCCATAGCCATATGTGAATTTAACGTTTGCCCCACCTGCTTCCACCGCTCTTGACTCTTCTCTTCATTTCTAAGAATTCCCGCTACCACAACGATTGCAAGCGGTAGTCCTTGACACTTTTGTGCTATTTGCTTTCCTGTCTCCATGAGCTCTGAAGGGCAGGTTTCTCTTTGAAATATCTTCCGTCGTAAGAGATTCCAACTCTCATCAAGAGATAGAAAACGCAAAGAAAAAGGAGGGAAAGCTACATATTCATGCCGACTAGTGAACATAATCCTACTTCCGTTGTTATCATCTGGAAAACAATTTTCCAAATCAAACCAGGCCTTATAATCCCATATGCCGTCCATCACGATGAAGTATCGCCTTCCCTTTAAGCTTTTGTACAAACTTTGAGCTAATACCTCATCATTAATAGGGTTGCTGATTTGATCGTTGCAACTTAGAAGGCCAAGTAACAAATCCCTCTTTCGGTACTCTTGAGAAACAGATATCCAAGCTCGCATATAGAAGTAGTATGCCACCAAAGGGTCCTTATACACTCTTGTAGCCAAAGTAGTCTTACCTAGTCCAGCCATCCCAACAATTGAAATGATCTTAAGCTGCTTCGAACCTCCAGTAAGTTGCTCCTTTAAGATCATTGTCTCCTGCTCAAATCCCACCATTGTTTCCTCCTCCCCCTCCCCCTCCCATTTACTATTATTTGTTGCTCTTGATGCGTCTCTATCAATCGAAAAAATTTCGACATTATTTACCATTTGCATGCTCTGTGTCCTCTTGTCATACATTTTATTCACCTCTGTTTTGATTGCTTCAATCTCTTTCTTGACATGGCCAAGATTTAATGAGCAATCATGACCAGTTTTCTCTGATATGCCAATTTCCTCCATTCTCTTCATTATGATATCCTCCTTCTCCTTCCAGGCAGTGTTTACTATGAACAAGTCAACGGCTGTTTCAGCCTCATACACCACATCTCTAATTCGTGCCTCCAGGTTTTTCGCTCCTTCATGGTCTTTAAACTTGATCTGTAAATCCTTAAGGAAGGCTATTAGCAATTGTAGATCATTGTAAAGCCAGGCAATTTGATCCTCCTCTTCCCTAATCAAATCTCTCTTCAAGCTCATTAACTCCTCCAAGTTTTCCATCAGAAAACTAGCAATAGTTTCAGCCATCTCTCACTCTCTCTCTGGAGTTCTGCTGCTTATCTTTTGTTTCAAGTTGAGGGTGAAAAAGTAAAGAACCCAAAAGAAAAAAGAACAAAAAAAAACACTCGAGAGTTGATGCCACGAATGTCTTCAACCAAAGACTAAGGGCCCGTTCGGATGCTTCCATAGGAGGAGGGATTAGTTTTCACCCCTGTATAAGACCTGGAGTCCACGCTTTACCCCCGTTTGGATGCCACAAACTGATGGGTACTGGTTTATCCTCCTCCTTAACTAAGACCGGAGAAGGGGGGATTCGGGGGTCTAAGTTATGGATGGGATTTGAGGTGTTATTAAGTTATCCCCCAATACCCCTGCAAATTGAACGATTTTACCCCCTCTTTATCCCCTCTCCCAACCCCCAACCCGCCTGAGTTTGACAATGAACAACGAAACAAGAACAGGAAGAAAAAAACAGTTGATCAAAGAGAGGGAGGACTAATCTGGTCGTCACGTTCACCAGGGATCGGAGAGAGGGAGTGTGTCGTAGCCGTTCTCTCTTCTTCTTCTTCTCCTCCTGCTGCTGCTGTTGCTACTGATGCTGCCGTTGCCAGCCGCTCTCTCTCTCTCTCTCTCGAGCTTTGGTGATAAGAACAAAGAAAATAACAAAGGAAAGTGCCCCACCACTGATCAATTAGTAAAATGAACAGTTTGATCCATCTCAAAAAGAACACTTTGATTGGAAAAAAATTAAAATGAACACTGTAAAGGCTTGGTGCGGGAAAAACAGAGAAAAGAATGAAGTGTTCCAAATTTTAATCTATTTGAAATTTTAGTTTTTTGATCATTTTATCTTAAATGGTCATAATTTAATTTTGACTTCAAAGCTCTCGTTGATTAGCCCTAAAAAAATCAAATATCTCTTAGGACTAATCAACGAAAGTCACAGAATCAAAATTTAATTATAACAATTTAGGAGAAAATGATAAAAAAATTAAAATCTTTCCACCGATTCAAACGGATTGAAATTTAGAACACTTAATTTTTCAACCTCTTTAGACAGTTTATATATTAAAAAATATAGTTAAAAAAATTTTCAACCTCTTTAAACTGAATTTATTTTATCCAAATAATAGGTATGTAATTTAACATTTTAAAATTTCATAATTTTTAAAAGTATAACATAAATATAATAAAGCACTTAAAAAATGAAATGTTAATATTTTATTTATTTTATATAATTATTATATTAGTTAAATAATTTTTGATTAATCATGTGCGAAAAAAAATAAAAGTTAAATTTCATAATTATATATTTAATTTAATGAATAATCTAATTTAATACTGCACAAGGGCAAAATAGTCATTTAACAGTTTTTACATTATCCATTATTCCTTATACCCCTGTTAATCCTCCATCCAAGCGAAGTATTATTTAATCTTCATTCTCAAATACCTCATCCAAACAACCTACTATTTAATACTCTTTTCATAAACATCACATCAATGTGAGTCATTTCTTATTAATTAATGAGAGTTGCTATATGTATCGACCATGGGGGAGGAAAAACGTACCGACGGCCGCCGGCGGGCCGTCTCCGGCCACCGGACGGCTCTGATCGGCCGTCCGGTGGCTGGAGACAGCCCGCCGGCGGCCTTCGGTACGTTTTTCCTTCCCCATGGTCGGTACTCATAGCTTTTCTGATTAATTAATACCTCCTACTATATTATTCTCCTATTAACTAATGCCCCAAATTCTTTCCCCGCATCCAAATGAGCCGTAAAGTTATTACTCCTACCATTTCTTAATGTTAAACTTTTTGAGAACTTTGAAAGAAGACGTGTAAATCTCAAAGTAGAACAGTATTGTTGTAAAGATAATTCCATTGGGTCCCGCCCTCACGTTTTGGGAGGAGAGGACAAAAACAGAGAGGGGTAAAATAGATAAATGCCACTTTTTCTAGACATTTTGAATGGTATATTGGAGATGCTCTAATAGGATGTAAGGTTACATGTGTGTATGACTGGCTCTTTATTTATTTATCTTTTGCCAATTGTTATTAAATAGACACTTGTGCTGCATGTGAAGGTAGCATTCGGCCGAAGAAAGTGGCAAGGAGAGCCTCTTCTTACGCCCCCCCTGACACCCCCCCTCCCCCCCCGGCCCCACTCCCTTTCCATCCTTGCCCCTTCTTTTCTGTTTTTTTTTTTTTTTTTTTTCACTTTAACTAATTTTTTTTTGTTTTACTTTTAAAAGTAAATAATTATTGTTTTATTTTTTTTTACTTTTACTATTTTTTTTATACTATTAAAAGACTTTAATTACTGTTTTAATTTTTTTTAATTTTTCCTAATTTTTTGGTTTACTTATAAAAAACTTTAATTACTATTTTTTTTAAACTTTTACTAGCTTTTTTTTGTTTTACTTTTAGTAGTTTTTTATTTTACTTTTAAAAGACTTCTTATTATAATTTTAATTAATAAATGAATAATTAAAATATAATTTATACTAACATAACTTATACTAATGTTAATTAATCAAACCAAACATAACTTATACTAATGTTAATTAATCAAACCAAACATAACTTGTACTAATTTCATTGAAAAGTGAAAATACATGAAAATTCAATTTCTAATCAATGTTTCCACCAAATTCTGCTCCTGTCCCTCTTGGTCTTGTCTCCATTATTTCTTCCCACAAACTAATTCGTGTTGCATAACGAGCAGTCCATCTTTTAGCTTCGTCTGATGAATTGTCCCACCACCATATTGGATAGGATGGTACAGGGTAATGAGGCTGCAAGAAAAGTTGCACAAAGTGATTGTTCCCAACACGGGCAATAGCTATTTCAATGCGCTCTTGAGCTGGAACTGGTGGGGATCTCAATGGGAAGTGAGTAAAACAACCTGAAGGAAGCCGATCAAATGTATGCAGAACAAGGTTGTACGCCGAAGCGATGACAACTCCCATACTCATAGCGTCCATCCAATACTCATTTGGTGCCGAATCTTCAAAGTAATTTAAAGACCGTATTAGGTGGTCTGCCCAACCTATTTCTGGATATAGTGCATTATATAGATCCATATTTTGTTCAATCTCATTAATGAGATCTCTTCGAACTTGAGCCCAACGATCTTCACCATATCCTATGTGAGCGGCTATCGCCCTAAATCCACAATGACCGTCACCTCGGACGTCATTAATGTGAGAAATGTAATGCTGATAAGCTCGAGGTAAATGCTGAATGTAGTCGGTATGGATGGATGGAACTGAAAATTCATCACGGTTCGCTTGAGTTTTGCGAACTCCCTCGCCCCTCCCACGTCTCCTAGATTCGATCCTAGATGATGAAGTCGATGCTTCTGTAAAGGAAGGAATGCGTCGTCCACTTTGCTCCTCTCTACCAGTAGGTCGACCTCTATGAGCCGTGTTATAAGCTGGGCCTCGAACTGTGCTCTGAGATGGATCTGTCATATTGATAATCCTGTCTATCATGTGCTCTCGCGTAGATTGATCCATCCCACGTAATCTGTCTATAACTTCATATGTTCTGTCCGGTCGTTCTCCCTTGTCATTCACAATAGGCGCACGCATGGACAACTTAGTCCAATGATCGTGGATACTCTGAATCGGAATTGGCATGGAGTACCAACGGTAATATGCAAGATCATGTCTGCATGGCAATCCGTGCGTAATTTTTATTGTACAGTCGCACAACTGGAACTGGAGGTAGGATGCATCTTCAGCGCATTGTAGTTGAACATCGATGAGCTCCATTGCCTCTAATGAAATGCGAGTTCTTACTTGTTGAAAAAGTTCATCATTTATTTGCCAATGGCGGGGGATGTTGATAGATCTCTGAAATGACCTCCGAATGTCCCCGAACTGATTTTTCAACATCTTGTCTATTTTCTTGAAAGCTTGTTGTAAGGATGACATAGTATCCTCCAAATATAGCTTCAGCCTCGCATGTGCGGACTCTGCCCTGTAATATAATAATGAACTGTGTTTAAATACGAAAGTTACAGAAATATTCTTTAGAGTAGTAGAATAATGTACGTAATTGAAATAGTAAAGGTAACAATGCATAAAGTAACTATACCTCTGACTTGAATTGCTTCCGAGGTGCATACACGTATTTATCCATGCTGCCACAAACCTATCTCTGTACGGCATTAACCATGTATTGAAAAGGTATTGTAAGAGCTGCGGGTGTTGTTTATAGTCATCGCACATGGCATTCCACTTCTGATTGAAAGACGCTTCGGTCGTAGAATTAATAAGCGAGTGCCATGACATGTTAAAGTCGTTAAACGACGGACCAAGGACCCCTCTGCAGTGCTTTATTATGCATTGGTTGATGTGCCAAATGCAAAGAATGTGACGTGCCGAGGGGAAACATGCTTCAATGGCGCTAAGAAGCGCCAAATCTCGATCTGTAACAAACACCGATGGCAACAATGCCCCCCTTCCAAGCATCCATTTCTTTAAGGTACTCAGGGCCCAAATCAAGTTATCTGCCTTCTCATTTGTAAGATGTGCAAACATGAGAGAGTAAGTGCACATTGTGGATGTGATACCCACAACCTCCAATAATGGTAACCGGTACTCGTTGGTCTTGTATGTGGCATCAATGACCAATACGGATGGAAAGTTCACAAATAAGTCTAGGCTTTGTGGATGAACCCAAACAATATCAGTGATTTCATTGGTATATGGATTTGTACGATATTCATGGAGGTATCTTTTCTGTATTAGTTGATTCAAGACAAACTGGGTAGGACTTAGACCGTCTAGTTCTGCTATGTTATCCGTATATTTGAGGTTGTATATGCTTTGGGCACATGTAGTGTTTAACGGATTTTTTTTCTTTAAAACACTAAGAATTTCGCGAGGTGCTGTGTTGTCCGCCATGTCGCGCACAATTTCTTTCTCCTCTGGTGTTAGCCTTGACGGGTACTCATGCCCATCAAAATATTCTGCTGTTTCATGGTTATGGATACCACATTCAACCCTTACACCCCACATGACACCCGCTGGAGGTATTGGTATACCTCGCAGCTCAAATGGGCACTCGCATTTTTTTGTCCCAGTATTCTTTTGCGAGGATTGCCCTTCAACTGCATTCCGTGCCGATCTATACTTTCCACTTCTTTCACAACTAAGAATGCACTTTGGCAGCTTGCCACCAATTAAACTGGCAGATTTCTTAATAACAATAACAATACCATTGTCTTTACCAACTCTTCGCACCCAAGCTTCCATGTCGTCTCTACTTTGAAAAATCTATAAGTAAGAAAAAAAGAATATGTATAAGTGCAACATGATCCAATCTAATATGCATAATTTCTGTACTTTTAAATTAAATAACTAATATGCATAAGAACAACAGTAATAACTAACCTGGTGAGTTGTGAATTCGGGTGTATAGTCACGAAAATTATGGGAGACGCCCTCCCCACTAAAAACATCATTCTCAACGGACCAACTATCTGAAAATGACAAGTTGTAGTTATCCATAATCTTCTTCTATGTTTTACGTACGGTGTGGAAAAGGAGGGAGGAGCCGTGACAGAGGAAAGGAGAGAAAGATAGATGCTGGAAAGATAGTGATATTGGAGGGATAATCAGGGAGATGGAGGTGATGGGAAGAAGATGGTGATTTTGGAAGGATAATGCTGGATATATAAGAATAAGGGGTGATGGATGAATGGTTATAGTTAAAGATAAGAAGATAACAAAAAAATCTGAATGTGTGGTTGTAATTGAAGATAAAAAGAAAATCTAAATGAGTGGTTATAGTTGAAGATAAGAAGATAAAAGGAAATCTGAATAAGTAATTAGAAATAAATTAGATAAAAGATATAAATAAATACAAAATTATTAAATTTAATAACATAAAAGAATTATAAAATTTTAATAGGTAAAAAAATAAGAGTAAAATTTCAATAACATAAAGAAATTTACTCACGTATATAATATTAAATAATTTTAAAATACATATAAAGAGTAAAAAAATAAGTGTTCCAATTTTTAATTCGTTTGAACCGGTGCGAAGATCTTATTTTTCTTATCATTTCATCCTAAATGGTCGTAATTAATTTTTGGCTCTAAGGCCTTTCAATTAGCACCCTAAGAGAGGCCTGAAACTAAATAATAAGTCTTATGGTACTTGTTGAAAGGCCTTCGAGCCAAAAATTCATTATGATCATTGAAGACAAAATGATAAAAAAAATAAGATCTTTGCATCGATTCAACCGGATTGAAAATTGGAACACTTAAATAATATTAAATAAATAAAAATGAAAAAAGATATAAAAGTTATTATTGCTAGGGTATAATATTAAATAATTTAAAAATACATATAAAGAGTAAAAAAAATAATTATTCCGATTTTTAATTCGTTTGAACCGGTGCGAAGATCTTATTTTTCTTATCATTTCATCCTAAATGGTCGTAATTAATTTTTGGCTCTAAGGCCTTTCAATGAGCACCCTAAGAGAGACGTGAAACTAAATAATAAGTCTTAGGGTACTTGTTGAAAGACCTTCGAGCAAAAAATTCATTATGATCATTAAAGACAAAATGATAAAAAAAACAAGATCTTTACATCGATTCAACCGGATTGAAAATTGGAACACTTAAATAATATTAAATAAATAAAAATGAAAACAGATATAAAAGTTATTAAGTAAATAAAAAAAAAAAGGAAAGAAAATGGCGTGGTTGAATTATTGGGGAGGGGCATTTTGGTCTGGGGGGTGGGGTCGGGCAGGGGGGGTGGTGTCAGGGGGGCGCGCAAAGAGATTTGCAGTGGCAAGTGGCAAGTGGCAACCTCACCTCCAATCATCTTTTGAAACGTAAAATTTGTTTCGGTTATGGTGTCACCCTTTTTAAGATACCTGCGTAACAAATCACAAAATGTCATAACATATTATACCACTAGTGGATGCCTGAAGGTACGGCGCAACGTATTCTTAACCCAAAAGTGAATAGAATTTGAGAAAATGTAAAATTTCAAGTGAATCCGTGTACGTTAGAGCACAATCGAAGTCCAAGAAAAATCAAGCTCAACGTAATAATTTATTAACTTCAACACGTGTAATAAGATCCCATGCGCCCCCCTTCACATTTTAAAGGCACAACATAAACAATGATGCCAAAAGTCCCAAAATTACCTTGGCAGACAGGAGAGGAGAGTTGAGTAACCCATAGCAGCTATATCAACTACAACTTCACGGCAATCATCAATAAAGTAACATATTCATATCATCAGATTATTGGGGCTAACATATTCATATCTCTTTGAGGCATTGTTGGTGTTGAGTACTCTCTGCAACTCCCTGCAAGTGGGCGATGGAGCTCCCAGGATTAGTTGAGGTGCGCGAAAATTGGTATAGATATCTGAGTTATCAAAAATGAAGTACATGAAAGGAAAATAAAAATGTTCTTTTTTCTTTTCACCCAGTAACAAATAACGTCTTGGAATACAAAAAAACTTTAGGTCTTTACCCTTGAATCCTTAAGGATTGACCGAAACCAACAATGGGTCAGAATTATAATCAGAACCTCAATTATATTTGTAACATCTCAATTCGGGTCAATACAATATTGATCATAATTTAGCGAATCAAAATCTGACCGAAAATCGATCTCACAAATTCCTAATCCCACAATTAACTCATAATAAGTAGTAAAGCCTTCATTGTGGATAAGCAAGATTTGTATTAATAAAAAACAGGAAGACGTGTACAATTACGCAGGTCATACACCAAGCCATACACATTTAGGAATATAAAAATCAATATCATCGCAAACCAAACCACTAATTCAATTAACACAAATACTATCATGACCATAGAAAAGCTCCAAAAATAGTATCGTGGATTTCGTGATTGCCCATGCCTAAATGCACGACACAATACGCTGATCAAAAAAAAAAAGGCGCGACACAACATTTTTTATTACAACTTAAAAAAAATTATCCATGGAGAGAAACAGTGTACTACTCTAGACAACATGACACGAAATTGCGTCAAAATATCTAACACAGAGAGAGGGAGAGAATGTGTAGAAACATTAGAATAACGAAAAAATAAAAAGATTTGATTACCTCTTGTTTTGACAAAGTAGAGGTAATGACCCTAGCTCTCTCTTTCTCCAATTAAGGTAGGAAGGAAGCTGATTTCTTCTCTTCTTGGAAAAGCTTACGAATTAGATTATTAAGGAAAATGTAAATTCATTGTTGAAGGAAAACATATTACTCCGTTTTAAGGAAACAACGTAATTATCGACTTTAAAAAACAAAGAATGTTTCCTTTTAGTATATGAATAAAAAAAGGTTTGTTTCGTTTTTGAATTTAAAAAAATCAACCTAAAAGGAAATTACTGAGTTGGATGTAGGAAAATTAAATAGGAAAACCTTTTTAAGGAAACAACGTAAAAGCAATTAATTGAAAGGATTTATCGGTCATAAGGTTAGGGAAGTTTATATTAGGAAGTACTCTCTCGATCAAACGGCTATAACTAACATGAAATATTGATCGGACGGTTGTAGAGAGTGCTGGATTTATATGTATAGACAAAAACCGCTCTATTTTATAATATAGATTGTGTGAATCATTTTTTTAAATGACATAACATTTTTTTATAATTACTACTATATTAGATCATAACACCTTTTTAACATAAGCACTCGAAAGCATAATCAGGGACGGAATTAGAATTTTACACTAGCAGTGTCGAAATGTATACTAAAAAATAAAAAGATGCATTATAATATTAATAGTCATCGACTCTAAAAAAAAATTAAAATAACATAACAAAAACTATAGTAAATAATATTTGTCATTTGCATAAGGAGTACAAAAAAAGACTTAACTTTAATTTTTTAATTAAGTTATTTTAGGGTTAAAGTGGTGATCTTTTTCCCCTTAATTATATCTCATTCTTTATATTATTTTACTTAGGCCCATTGAATTTAGTTTAAGAATACTTTTTTGGGTCTCATTTCTTGAAAAAAAATAGAAGATTTAGAACTAGTATATAACAAAAAAAAAAAGAAAAAAAATTTAGCAGTGACGAGAGTATATATGTTGCGGATAATTTTTTTTATACATTTAATAATTGCAATTTCTAAAATTCTTGTCATGGCGGCCGCTGTCACTAGACCCCCTTGGTTCTATCCTTGGGCATAACACAACTATACGAAGGCATAACACTTTCTAAAAATGGCATTAACAAGTGTTATGCCATTATTACGAAAATGACATAATATAATCAACATAGTGTTATGCCATGCCATTATTACGAAAATGACATAATATAATCAACATAACATTAAATCTTTGAGAGACATAGCCATGGCCAGTAGCATTTGCCAATTGTTTCTCAATACTACACCACACAATTATTGGAGAGAAAGAGAAAAGATAGCGTTCGGCTGAAGTAAATTGGGCGGATGGGGTAGAGACAAAAAGATTTAAGAGGAGTAAATTCCAATGGAACTTCAAATTGTTATTGTTATTAATGTTATATGATGTGGCTGGCTGATACAAACCCTAGGTAGAATTCACTCGTAAAAATCGGTTTATTAAAAGGGGTGTTCAAGAGCTTATATGCACATAGCCAAGTTCATACTTAGCCGATGTGGGATATTAGGATCGTAACTGTAATGCCCCGCTATTTTCTAAAAATAAACTCCAAAATACATTGTATTTTAAACACTTCTAAGCCCCTATTTTCTCTATAAATAAATTACATCACCAAAATAAACTTAAGCTGCCTTCTAAATATTCTTTTAGATGCTCCAAAATTATCAACTCTTCCAAGACCTCTCTAAATTAATCCTTATATGCTCTGATTCAATTTCCACTAATCCAACTCCATACCTGAAAAAGAAATTATCCGGAAAGTATACGATACAACAGAATAACAAAGCTTATGTTCAAGTGGAATCAATAAGCGAAAATCGACCACCAAGTCGAAACAACAATCACAAAGGACCTCATATCATGTCCTCCTCGGTACATGACCACAGTGACCCTCCCCCAATACCTTCCTCACCGAGTCATCCTCGACCATTTTGGCTATTGGATAGGCTATTGGTGCATGAGTTCACTCGATCCCTGTACTAAACAGTTCTATAGTACTCAGCCAACAACATCATATTCGATATCAATTATTCCACTTTCCAATGATATCTACAAGATTGAACAAATATCACGAGATAATCAAAAGGAATACAAAAGTGAGAGTGAAGAAAGGATTTTCGGAAGTGGGAAGCATATCGTATACTCCTCGGATTACCTCAAATATGCCTGGCTGTTACGTCTACGAATCAATGCCTTAAAACATTTTTCCATCTTCCGACTAAATACACCACTAGCCTACCAATCCAAAACATCACTTGCTATATATAAAATAAGGGAACTGATTTTCGCGCTCCAAGATTTACCGCAGGCACTCCACCTTTTTGTTTTTATACTGTGATGTTGCAGGCAACATCAGTGTATATTTTGTTTTTACATTGTGATGTTGCTGGCAACATCACAGTGTAAAAACAAAAAGGTAGAGCGCCTGCAGTAAATCTTGGAGCGCGAATATCAATTCCCTAAAATAAACTCTCAAGGTTTTTTTTTTCTCTTTTATCTCTCTCTCACTCTCTCTCTAAGCTAACAATTGGAATGAAAAGTAAATAGAAGTGAGGTGTGGTGTGGTGTGTGGAGGAGAGTGGAGGGATGAAGCCTATTTATACTCATGGAAGAAGAATATAGAGCATATCTAGAAAATAAAATCAAATCTAGATCATAATCTTATAATATCTAAATATAATTTTATAATATCTAATAATATCTACTAAAATCTTAATGTATCTAAGTATATCTTAGGATATCCTATCATATCTTATCCTAATCCAATGTAATCTTATCCTAGGATTTTAAGATTATGAAGTAGGGCTAGGGTTCTATAATAGTTGGGTACAAGGATATCAAGGTTCAAGATATGAAAAAAAAAATCCTATGATATCAAAGAGTTTTTAATGGCTAGCTCCTAGAGTTAAATTATAGTACAAGTACTTTAATAAATGATAAAATGATTTTTAGTAAAAGAATTATAATAATATGCTTAATTAAAAAAAATGACTTGAAAATTTGGGTCTTTACAGTATCATGCCACCACGCTCCGCAACCGACGTCCAAGGCAACCCACTCTATCGACACTGACCCAATGGTAGCCCTTTCTCTTTTTTTGGCGGCTCTACCCACCTATCAGTATTCAATACTTTTAAGTATTTTAATCCATCTTATAGGTCGTCCCCTCCTCGAGTCGAATTGCAATGTGGTGGTTGGCCCTGATACCAATGATACAAATCCTTGGGTAGAATTCATCCTTGAAAATCGGCTTATAAAGGGAGAGTGCCCAAAAACTTATATGTAAATGACCAAGTCCATACTTAGCCGATGTGAAACATTAGGATGATAACACCCGGGGGCAGAGGGGGTAGACTAGAGACATCTACGAGGAGTAAATCGATTTGGCCTCAGTTGGTAGGTTTTCCTCTATAAAATACATTTGGCGCCAAATACTTGAAAATTTGAAATAGACCCAAACACTTGAATATTAGTCTTGATAGCAAGAGGTGATGATCATGGCGTTCAATGGTGGGATCGTATCCGATACATTTGGAATTTTAGTATGTTGTTCATGTTTATGAGATACATATATTCAACTGTTACGATAGTCATTTGAGGTACCGGATGTATACAACCCCACAATTATGTTGAGCCGGCAGTGGTACCACACCACACTTTTTGGACAACTTCAGAAAGAAAGAAAGAAACCAATGGATCCATGGAGACAAAAAGCTGTGGCCGGTGGTCTCACAAACTTCAACAATTTATCATTGTTTTTCTCCGAGTAGATTACCAATCAAAACTACTCTGAGTACTGGCATAAGGCCAGGACCACCACAAGACTCACACACTGAACAGAAAGTACTGTGTTAACTCCAAAAAGCCGCACTTTCTTTTAGTTAGTAATTTCATTTGACAAATTACATATTTACTTGTATTCCATTATTTATTGAGTTGTAATTTCTTTTAATATTTTCTTAGTGTAGTGAGTCTGTAGAGGATTAGAGTGGAAGAAATCATTGTTTGTATTGAGAGTGGAGTGTGTTGAGCTAAACTGGAAAGGATTGATCTGCTTATCAATCTGTCATCTATCGGAACCGGTTGATTCTGGAACGAATTGATCTGCTTATCAATCTGTCATCTATCGGAACCAGTTGATTAAATGCGCCAAACGTGAAAATTGGAACAGATGGATTGAGCGATTGTTCAGACTATCGATCGGGTTTAACTAATATTGTCCGTTAATAGAATTTTTTTTCTCTTTACTTAAGCCTCCTACTATTATTTTTTTTTCATTTTATTTTTTCCGTGTGACCAATACTATTAAAAGCTGAAGAGTGCGGTTAATAATTGAACATTTTTTTTATTTTCTTTGAACAAAATTATTACAAAAATAATAAAATGTTCCTATATTGCCCCTAATATTTACCCCACCCTTCCAACCTCCTCGCCAACAGCTCCATCCTCACCATCCTCCACTCCCTCTCCCTCCAGCTCATCACCTCCCTCCTCCCACTCCTCTCTATCCCCCTTCCTCACCTCCCTCCGTTGGTTGCCCCACTCCTCTCCCTCCTCCTCCCCCCACCACCCCTTTCTCTCCTCCCTTCCTTGCTGCCGGCGACCGCCAGGGCCGTATCGCCCTCCTCCACCCCCTCATTAACAAATCTGCCATTCTCTTCCTCGACTCCGATCACAACTCCAAGTCCGACATCCAAGACCTCTGCTGGATCCAGACCCAACTCAACAATAACTCATTCAGAACCCTCACCATCCTCTCTAGACCCTCCCTCCTCTCTTTCTCTCTCATGCATCCGACGCAACCTCTTCAACTTGAGAAGGTTCTGTGCCCTAGGACTCAAAGGATTCTTTCTGTCATCGTGCACGAGGACGAGTCAGAGAAAGACGTCATGTAATCGCAGCAAATAGTGTGGTGGCGGGTGGCAGTGGTGGTCGGAAAGAGGCAAAGAAGAGGTGGAGGTGGATGGCGTTAATGTTGGTGGGGATTTCAATTGGATTTCAATTGACACAGAGAGAGAAGTGAGGAATGACTGTTGTAGGTATATATATGTAAGGGCAAGATGGTTTTTTCATTCTTTCCATCCAATGGAGTTAGGTCCTCCTGTAAGTGGATAAAAACAAATGATGCTTATAACAGCACACGAATCTAACAGCTACTCGTGCCTCTTGACCGGAACCCTAATTCATCGTCAGAACCTTAATCTGCAAAACAGACAAGGGGTGAGCACAAGGCAAAGGCCCTCCGATGCCTATGTTAGTATCACGTACTGGTATAAACCCTAATTATCAGTAGGAAAGTATGAATGCAATATGTTGTGTACCTTTTACCTTTAGGTTAACCTTGTTTATATAGGCATACATTTGCTTGTTGCCCAAGCATCCTTGTTGCCCTATGTTTCCTATCATGTATAGGAAACCCAGGATCCTCTGGATTCTCATTCCCTTATCTATTTATTGCCTTAATCCTTTTAGGACTCCTTTCCATGGTTGGCCGAACATCCCATTCCCGTTGGGTATCTTCCCTAGATCCTCTTTTCTTGGGATCTTATTCCTTTTAGAATACTATTGTTCTGGATCCATTTAAAGTGCTCCTTTTGATGTATCATCTGCTCTCTTAAAAATTCTTGCTCTGTTCCGCTTGCTTATTGCAGAACAGACTACTTGGACCAATGACTTCTCATGTCTTTGGTCCTTATCTGCCACACAGATTGCTTGGTCCAATGACTTCTCATGTCAGCGAACCTTATCACCGACCACCGCCTTCCATGGCGGCTTATCTTGTTTTATTTATTCCGTGGTCCCACGTACCACTTGCTCGGGCTCTTTTTGAGCCTGTTCAGGAATACCTCCCTACACCTCCAAATGGAAACTTTAATGAGGGGGTCTGGCCATAGGCAAAATTCTATGAGGGGGCAAGCGAGACAAACATGAATAGTTCGAGGGGTGTCTAGGTATATAACCTTTTCTTTACTTGTTTTTTTTTTCTTTTTTTATGAATTAATACTAAATGGGCAACCAAGCATGAGATCGGGATTGGGCAACCCAAATGTTGGGGCCGACACTATATGTGGTTGTATTCTGTCAATGAAATCAATAAGAAACAGAGAGATATTCATCACAAATTGTCTTCTTATCATGGTATCAGAGAATGGTTTACATTCTTGCTCTTCCTTTTTCATGTAAATCAATCTCACCACAATTGGAAGAAGACGGTAACCTCAACTTGCTGTCCATCTTTCCCGACATGGTCGACGCTTAAGAAAAGGTTCAGAAGTAAATTTCTGACTGTCACACCCTCGATTTTCAACATATATAATAATAACTTTAGATAGTTGAAATCCTCGCGATAATATAGATAATACCCCAAAAGACATTACAATTTCCAAATTCAGATAAACCTGTTTAATAGCTACAACATTCTAAAAATAAATGAAACAGTTCAGTACGGTTTTCTTTACAATGATACTAGAATAACTTCTAAAAAATAGATTTTGATAGTGATATCTGCATGCACTCCAAACACTCCATGCCTGCGCCCTTGTATTGTACCTGCAATAATGAAGGGTTGAGCAAACCACGTGCCCAATAAAGAGATCTATACTTAAGTTATATGAAAATACAATGAGTTATGTTTCTAGAGTGAGTGAGTATTGACAGATAAGCCCAAGTACACAAGACTGTCAACAATAGCACACTATGATCAAGAATTCTAGACATCCTATATGAAGGATCTATCTACTCATACGTCAAACAAGGACCATCAATATTCTTACATCATTCCAAGTAAATCAACAATGGCCTTAGTACCATTTCATCACATCTCATACAATTTCACAATCTTTCACACTTCTCATTTCATCACCAAATCCCATTCCTGATTATTATCAGTCATTAAAATCTCTTTTGTTTCCAAATAGGTGTAATGTATAGAAATACACGACCTATAATTGTAGAGACCCGTATTATTCAAAAATGGTTTAAAGGTTTTATAAATGCTAGAATGCCGAATAAATGGAAAAATTGTGAGTTTATTTGATTTGGGCTTTAAATGATAGGATTGTTGTTTGAGGGAGTGTAAGTGTAATTGAGTTGGGTGCTAGTATAAAAGGGGCGTGTGTGTTGTAGGAGATCATAAAATCTCCCTCATCTCTCTCTCTCTCTCCAGCCGACTCTCTCCCTCTCCTTCAGCCCTCTCTCTCTCTCTCTCTCTTGCTCCATCACACAAAACTTCATCCCAAAACTCAAAACCCATGGTTATCAATCTTCGTTCCACCTCCTAGACGTGATTTCAAGCTCGTGATTCGTTGGATAGAGCTCGGAGAGGAGTATTCATCGAGGATTTCGAGTTTCAAAGCTAGGGCTCGCTAGTGGATCTTGGGTTTCGGCCTTGTAAGCTTGAGGTAGGGATTTCTTACTCTCTCTATGTGTTTATGAGTTGATTGTGTGCTTAGATCATGCCTTGATTCATTGTTGTTGTTAGGGTTTTACCTTTCAAAGTTTAAAAATTCGCTGAAAAATTCCAGGGTATTGATATCCCAGCCTTTTTTGGACAGCAGCCGTCTAGGTATCGATACCTCATTTTGGGGTATTCATACCCCCTTGTTTTCTGGACAGTTTTGACACGTTTTGCTCTTCTCATGCTTGTTTGAACCCCGATCATTTTTAGCACTATCTAAACACCTTTGAATCGCTTCCAAACTCAATTGTTCGTACCTCAAAAGTTTCATTGACTGATCGATCTCTTTGGGCTCTCGTCGTAACTTAGAAAAGTGTAAGAATTAAATGATTAGGATACTCGTATATTATTTACGCTTTAGTTGATTGAAGTAGATGTTGTGGCATGTCTCAATGATCGATATAGACTTGTTAAGCGTTATAACATGACAGAATGATTGGTAAATTGAGAAACGTACTGTGGAGTCGTTATTGAATATCGTAGGCCGTAAAGTATATCGTAGGGTGCATAGTTGGTTGATAAGGGCCTGTCAAATAGTTTAAGCGGTAATAGAGTAATTTGTATCCTCCTCATTCGTCTTGTTGATCTTTCAAACTTCCTTTGGTGCTCGTTCTACGAAATTTTAGGATAGAACCTAACGGGTGGTGCGTTGTAAAGTCATTAGTGGGTTCGACGCATGACGTGGGATATCGTGATAGACTTAGAGGAATAACGTGAGCTTAAGGTATTTATTTATGTATAAGGGGACGTGTTTATGAGTTTGTCATACCTTGTGTGATGATGAATGAAAGAATGTGACCTTAGGAACGTTGTCTTCTTGTATGTGGATTGGTAATGTGTGTGCGTATGTGTAAGTTGATAATTTTGAATTAAGAGTTCTGCAACGCAATGTGTGATAATGCGGAGACTCTAGAGGGCCCGCAACGCAAGGTGTGGTAATGTGGAAACCCAGGTGGAGAGAATTCACTGTAACGCAAGGGGTGGTAATACAGTTGAATGTCTCACATGATAAAGGAAGTTATGATTGGTTATAGAAGTCCGTGTTGTTGTTTGAGTTGTTTGTTGCTTGAGAATCTGAGATGGTAACTATCGAACAAAGGGATTTTATCAAAGTTTTGAAAAGAAAGGAATTTGGTTTTGGAAAAAGGATTTTTATGAAAAAATCCTCCGGTATTTCAAAGCGAATCAACGGTTCCGGTATTTGGGCACAAATCAACGGATTCCGGTATTCAAGCGAATCAATGGAGCTTGACCCGTAAGGGTCAAAAGTTTTCTCAAAGTTATTTTGGCAACCAAAAGGAAATGTTTTCTTTTATAAAAGACGCTTGATGGTAAATGGTAAGAAATGAGGAAAGATAAAGGTGGTATTCATTTGAGGAGTCTTAAAATGATTTGAGAAACAATATTGGGCTGATTAGATTGATTTGTGCTCAAAGTTGCTCCTAGTTACTGTACGAATGGCTAGGCATATCTATAAGATGTATTGAATTCCGTAGTCGTTGTTCGTCGGTTCATTGTGCCTTTTGTATCTTCGATCGTTCATTGGAAATCATTCATTCTTTTAGCATGTCTCATCGCATTTACATATAGCTTGAGTATAGAATTCTCTACTAGGCTAGTGTAGCTCAACCTATCATTTTCAGGTGTATCTCAAGGACCTTGACGCGGAGCGCATGGTGTGCATGCTTGATCTTATCTCTTTTGAAAGCCGCCCGAGAAGTGATTTCATCGTCTTTTGTATGATCTATTGGAAAGATGAAATTGTAAATTCATTTGACGTCTTTTAATTTCAGATATTATGTAGCCTCTAAATTTACTCTTTTTAACTAACTGTGAAATTTGGGCCATAGTGCCAATATTGTAAATTTTTAAACTTGGAGATTTAGTTTGTAAATGATCATTTTGGGAACTCTCTTTGGGGTATTATCTGTAATAGGCGAGGATCATTTATTGAAATGGATTATTTATTTTATGTTGAAAATCGAGGGCATGACAATAATGGTCAAGCTCTGTTGAGTCGAGCTTGAATAGTCGGAGTCCGTTGATTCTGTGTGCGAATATCGAAAATCGTCGATTCGCTCAAGAATAGCCGGAGGATTTTTAATAGAAAAATCCTTTTCCCTTTAAACAAATCACTTTGGTAAAACCAATATTTCTTTCTTTTCTCAAGATCTCATACCTCATCAATCAAGGTTTTTACATGTATCGCACGTGCTCCGGAACATATCACATAATAAGTGAAACCCAGTTATATGCTCTGGGACTTATCACATATAAGTGATACGCATTTATACGCATTGTAGCGTTACTCCTCTTTTAACCTCGCCGAATGTCCATGGCGAAATCAACAGTGTCCATGCGTTTGTGACAAGTTCTCGTTGTGTCTGTTTGCTATTCACATTTACTCCATGTTTCCATTTCATAAATATCAAGCCATTCAATCCAGTCCAAAGCCAGTTAATCAATCACATGATATTACGAAACCACCAATCTACTATAAGGCATATAAGCGAATACACACATTCTCACCGTACCACAAAGTACACCCCCGTACCTTCACATACCACATATCAACCCACGACTAAACTCTACGATACCTGATCTTTTAGTTTCTACACTTGGAGTCTGTAAAACGTATGCCAAAGGAATCTAAAGGATTCTATGAGTTGAAAGGACTCAAATCACAGTACTACCCATCGGATCACTAGATAAGCTCATGTCTACCCATAACACTCACCCCCTTACCCCTTATAGCCCACAGTACTCCTATCAATCTTATGCTACATTCCCTTCACGACGATACTTACATTATGCGCTAGAGAATGACAAGAAAAAATAATGAAGGGTTAGAACCTCACATAGGAGAATAGATTGATTTAAAACACAAGTGCATAAAACAGGGTCCCTATCGGTAGGGAGTGATGTCCTACCGGTACAAATAGGAGGCAGACGGTGGACAAGATTTGCACGATAAAATCAACACACAGCCTACTGGTAGGGAATAGAGTCCTACCGATAGAGAACTGGGTTTCGCAGGAGACTTCCATAGCTTTTGGATTTGAACCAATCTCAACAATGATCAACAACAGATCCTAACTCAGCAAACGAGAACGAAGAACTGCCAGGAAGTACACTTGCGCGTGCAAAAAGGAGAACGGCGTGCGCCACTCGCAACCAAGTACGAGTAGAAAACAGAAACTATAGCAGATCTCAAAATCCAGCTCAATCAACAAAAATAAGCACGATCTAGGCACATAAACATTGTATAAATGCATAAAGTGAGTAAGAAATCCCTACCTCAAGTTCGGAGAGCAAGATCCCCAAGATTATCCAAGCCCTAGACTCCGAAATCTTTAAAATTAACCGAAGAATCCTTCTCCAAGCAAAACCCACAAGATTCAAGGTCGGAATCGCGTATAGAAGACAAATTGGAGGTGGGTTTGTATAGATTTCAAGTGGTTTTTGTGGATTTTTGGTTGAGAGAAAAAATAGAGGGAGAGAGCCGAAGAGTGAGATGAGAATGAAATAGGGAAAGAGTTCTCTTGGAATAATTGAAGGAGTGGTGGAAAAAATTATCCCATGCACTCACACCACAAACGCACACACGTGCACCTCTCACATGGTTACGCCTATATCCTATTGTACATACACCCCACCGTATATATCTACACCGTACATTTAAAAAAAAATTTTACGGGTCTCTACACTGACCTTTCCTCTCCCTATTTTCTGCACTCCGCAGATCATCCTTGCACCCCTTTTGTCGATATTGCATTGACCCACACCAACTATGGGTCTTGGAGATATGCCGTTACCATGGCCCTCTGCGCGAAAAATAAACTGTGCTTCATCGACTACTCATTGCCAAACTCGAGTGATCCAGACATTCAACCCCTTTGGAAACGCGTATCAACATTGTTCTCTTATGGATGCTCAATAGCATCAGCAACACTATCACACCTAGTTTGGCCAGTGGCCGCACACCATATGAATTATGGTGTGACCTTGAGTCAAGGTTTACTCAAGGCAACAATGCTACCATCTTCAAAATTCAAAGGGAACTCTCTAATCTCCAACAAGGTAATCTTGATATCACAAATTACTTACTATAATACCTTCAAGATGCTTTGGGATCAACTTGATGGTATCAATCCGCTTCTGGAGTGTACGTGTGGCACTGCTAGGAAATGGCATCAAATAGTGTCGAAGGAATGTATATATCAACTTTTGATGGGGCTCAAGGAACCATTTCACATTCTTCGCTCTTAGATTCTTGCCATGGATCCGCTCCCTGACCAAGGGAAGGTTCATGGCTTGTTGATCTCAGAAGAACAAACCCAAATCTTTCAACCCATCAACACCAGTAAACCGACACAAGAAGACTTGGCAATGTCAGTCAAAGATTTCAGCCCCAACACAATTGGCCCAAAGGCCCTAAACCCACCTATGGGCAGCAAAGAAACTCACCATCTCAAAGGTTTTTCTCGCAGAATCAAACACGAATCTCGCCTCTGTCCGGTTCCCCCCAGTGCCAATAGCAGTAACCTAATTGACCACAACCTGTTGCATGCATTAATCTGTCTCTTCGCAACATGCCCAGCAGCCTAACCCACCAATCTAACCTGGGAATGACCCGAATGCCTTTTGTACTCATTGCAACCGTACGTGTCATTACAAGTCGGGCTGTTTTAAACTCATTGGATATCCAGATTGGTTCTTCAATCATATCTCGAATCAGTCAACTAGCCGGACCAATCATGCAGCACAGTTGTCGTTCTTGGATTCTAGTCCCCACTCGAGTCCCACAGAGGCGTCCTAAGCATATGCCTTTTATGATAATCCATCTGTTTTTCAACTGGTAATACCAATTCTTTTTCTAACGTCTCACATGCATGATGCCTCACCTATCTCTTTTTAATTCATATATAGTTGTTCTTAATATTTTTGCTCTTAATATTTTGCCAGTTCGATTTGCCTCTGGTTCTACTCATGTTATCTCTCATACAGGAGATATAACTGTCACTCCTTCCATCACACTAATGATGTATCACACGTACCCAGATTTCGTTTCAATTTATTATCTGTGCATCAAATATCTCGTGACCTTAAGTGCATTGTTTTCTTTTTTTCCTAATTTCTGACTTTTTCAGGACCTCAAATCGAAGACTGTGATTGGAGCAGGTGAGGCACGCAATGACTTATATTACCTCTGCACCTTCTCTTCCACCGCCCTTACAATCCCGTTCAATGACTCTACTCTATGGCACCAAAGATTAGGCCATCCAGCCCCTACTAGCTTACCTCCTTCCTTTTTTTGTCGCACAAATAAAATTTCTCCTTTTGATGCATATTAGCGTGGCAAGCACACTAGATTAACTTTTGCATTAATTCTCAATAAAAGTGTTATTCCTTTTGCTCATATATTTGTTGATATTAGTGATGGCTATCATACTTTTTCAACTTAGGGCTCATTATTTTCTTACAATAGTCAATAATTGCACACGTAATACTTGGGTGTACTTATTGCGTTACAAATAGGATGCTCTTTCCAAGATTCAATTTTTTATCAACATGGTCAAAACACATTTCAATGCAAAGGTTAAATATTTTCGTTCAAATAATGCCCTTGATTTTTTGTCCCGTCCGCTACAAAAATTATTTCATGACAATGGGATTTTACAAGAATTAACCTGTACCGATACGCCCGAACAAAATAGCGTTGCTAAACGTAAACATCGTCACATTTTAAATGTGACTCGATGCTTACGTTTTCAAGCTCACATTCTGTGGGGGGCTGATTTCACCGTGATCTTCTTGAGCCTTTCTTCCCGTTTGTTGAACCATGGTGAAGTGGTATCGACCTTCGTGTACCTGCAGAATCGGATAGGGGGTGCTCCTCCGGGAAGACGCTCTGACGAACAAGTCAATAGGTGTAGGAAGAAGAAGAAGTTTAGTAAGAAATATTTGCTAGGGAAAGAGAAGTGTGGTTTAGAAGAATTTAGACCCTTGTCCTAGGAGGGGTACTCTTTTATTTATAGGCAGAGATGTAGAGTGCTAAGCAAGTCGGTTCTGCCTTTCACGCATGTCGCCATGCTCGGATGACGTCATGTGTCAAAGTCATTTAATGAGCGCCGCTTCCTAGGCTTTGCAGAGCCATAATAGTCAATGTCAGGCATGTCACATCAAGCAGAGATGTCACTTTGATTTTTAGAGAAGACAACTTGCGTATCACTGGAAGCTTCTAGAATGTTCCACAAAGGCGGTGTCCGAATGTCTGCCTGAGTGAAGCTATTGTTAAACGAAATATGACTCACCGAGTGTAAGTAGCCTTCGCCGAACATTAAAAGATCCTAGCAAGGGGACTTCATCAGGCGATGGTTACGCTTACCGAACGAAACGAATGCCTTACTGCTCGAAGGTACAGCTGAAGCTCGGCAAGACACCCTGGGTCCACCTTTTGTTTAAGGAAACATATGATATGGAATGTCAAGATATGTCTTGACATACAGATGAACTGAGACAACTGAACGATGGATCCACAGTGGTGTCACCCTTATGACCCCTTTGAACCTTCGGATATTTCGGCCCACTACAATAACCCCTCAACTCTTGCTTTCCACGCTCGGTTGGGAAGGAGGAGTTGAAAACTAGTGACCGAACAATAAATATCAAGGTTACGAAATATCCGAACGCTAAACCCAACCGAAGAATGGGCTGTCCCGAACAAAAGCTTATCCAAACTTTGCGCCTGATCCGCTCTAGGCTATCATTTAATGCTTCTGTAACCGCCGATTTCAAATTTGCCATGCGTCATAACGCTATTGGGTAATGGTATGGTGCATCCTATCAGTCTCCAAGTGTCGACCATCGAATGACACATCAGTCTCCCGCTCAAATCCAACGGCTGGGAGCTCAGAACCGCTTCGAATTTCGCCCTAGGTATAAATGGCGAAGTGGGGAGAGAGAAAATCACTTTTTCTCTCTCGAACTCGATCGTTTCAACTGGTGTGCCCCTGTTCATCACCAAAATTTGCTTGAATCTCACAGATTTTTGCTGTTTGATTTCAGATTTTTCTTGTTTCGTTTAGGTATTTCTCGATCCTCCATGATTTTCTCAGCATTTTGATAGTTTTTGTGTATGTTTTGACCTGAAAATGGGTTTTTCACTCTTGTTTCGACTAGTTTGTTCGCCTGTACACTGTAGATCACGTTGAAGATGTTCATATGTTCTTCTGAGCACATGTACATCTTCAACCTGTGTTCTTCCGAACATCCCGTGTTCTTCCAAAGGGAAATATTAATGATATATTACCAAATGACCTCGAACAAAACTTAGGGCTCTGAAATCCCAGGACACATAGGTATCTGAACGTAATCCCAAATCCCTTCCGTTGCACGATAGAGTTCCTCGGTCGGAGTCCCCGTTTGACATATCGTCACTCGGGAGAGCTATAAAACGCTCGGTAAGATTAGAACACCGAACGTAGGCACTTCAGAATTTTTGACCATGCAACTCGCTAACGGTCTTGTCCACTGCACTTGTGTTTTAGGTATGGAGTTGTCAGATTCAACTTCATCGGGTGAGTCATATCGTTCGGTGGAAAGCAATTCTTCTCACCTCGAAAGAGTCGCACCTCAGATCTCCGTAGCCATTCATCATATTGCTCGGAGCTACCGCACCAGAGAAAACGGCCAAGAATTTGAGGGGATCAAGGGGATCGACTTCGCAGCCCAAGTAATTCCCCTTCGGTCAATAGGACCAGATAGAGACATCATCAACCTAGACGAGGAACCTTCGAAAAAAAGTGATGAGAATCCGAAGGAAGAGGAAGAGGAGGATGCCGAGGCCGAGGATGGGGCCGAAGAGGGCGAGTTCGATAGGTGAACAATTAACGAGGAGACCCCCACCGCCTCGACGAGCTTGGCTGAGGGGGAAACTGGGGCCATCGGTGAATCGTCCTCCCAGGCATCGAAGAAAAAGAAGAAAATCGTCACCTTAGATCCCGACATTATTCCCGACCGAACGGGAAAAGACCCCTGCCCCTACTGGGAGTGCTTCGAAGACCAAAAGGGTATTGCCCTGTTTCAGAGGACCTATGAAATTTCGGACAACGTTGCGATCTAGACCATCGAGGGTAACCGAATAAGATTTAGTGATTAACACATCACGATTCCCTTGATGGCCATCACCGAGGGAGGTCGCAGATTCCCGATGCATAGGGTCCTGAGGGAGATCCTTTACCACTTCGAGCTTACCCCATGCCAACTGAGTGTAAACTCGTACTGCATCATTCACTCGATCATCAAACTGGCCGAGGTAAAGATGTTCAGGCTCCAAGCCCACCATATATTTGAAAACTATATGATGTCTCGGAACTCAAGGTTTTCTTGATACTACTTGTGTTCCCGTAGGAAGATGGAAAAAATAATTCTCGAGGGAATGTATGACTCGGAGAAGTGGGTTTCGGATTATGTTGAAGTTCGGGGAAATTACTAGTATCCTCCGGGGGAATATGGTCATTTTGAAGTTGCTAAGCGTAGGAGTAACCCATGTAAACATAGATCACATGTTAGCTTTCATTATTTCTTTCCGTCATGTTTGTTATTACTCATAGCTGCTGTTGTTTCCGTTCTTCAACCTCTTGTGCTCGGCAGATGCTTCCAAACTCAACTGAGACCTCCTAAAGGAAGCAAAGGGTTATGGGCTTGCTTCGGCCTTTCTTACAATCCCCAGGGAAGAAAGGGAAGCCCCAACAATCCTTGACTACGAAGCAACTTACGGAGGAAGGATCCGAGGGAAGAGAACTGACGAAGGAGAGAAGAAAGAGGCTCCCCAAGTAGATCTGACTGAGCTTCCCAAAGAACTACGATTGAGCAAAGACAAACCTCTTCGCGGAGTCCTGCGTCAGCCAACCGGGGGAATACCTTTTTCGGAAGAATCAGAAGAAGAAGAGATGCCTCCTAGAAGCATGAAGGCTGTCCTCCATGAGAAGCTAGAGAGGCAAGAGAAGGAAAAGGCCGAGAGGAAGAAGTCCGGAGCTTCGAGGGCTTCGGGGTCTGTTCCGAGGCAAAAAGTTCCACTCCCCCGTTATCACAGAAACGTCTTCCCCCCGCCCCCTTTTTCCTCACAAGATGCACCGACCAGCAAGAGGGTCAAATCCACTGCTTCAAAAGCGTCAGGAATTGGTGGTGGCATTTTGAGGAGCGAAGAAGAGGAGAGAGAAGGATACCGAGAGAGAGAGAGAGAGAGAGAGAGAGAGAGAGAGAGAGAGAGAGAGAGAGAAAGAGAGAGAGAGAGAAAGAGAAAGAGGCTACTTCGGATCTCAATACACCTTGGATCTTGAACTTCATCATGCCTGACAAGAAGCAGGTCCTGAAGTCCGATAGCCTATAGGAGGATCCATCGCTAGCCTTTACCCTCCAATCTGGGCTAGCTCTCCCGAGGGACATCCAGAACCTCCTCTCCTTGAAGGCTGCGTTGAGCGATTACTACTTCTATGTTGGGAGGGTAAGTTCTCTCCATACTTACAATAAATTTCCTATTTGCCTACTCTTTTTTCCCTCGGATAGTGTTAACTTGTATTGTGCAGGCCACCCAATCCATTATGAGTGCTCAACAGTACCTAACCGAACATGATAAGCAGGCAAAGTTGCTAAAACAGTCGGTGGAATACAACCAGGGCTTGGCCGAAGACTATAACAAGAGCTTGGAGCAATCCGATGCTACTCGGTAGTCCCCGGAGCTACAAATTGCAAATCTCAATGACTTGATCAAGGGGCTTCAAGATTCGACCGAGCAAACAATGGCTGAAGGCAAGGACGAAGGATTAGTTGAAGGAAGAGCCTTGGGGAGGAAAGAGATGGAGGAAGAGTTGAAGAAACAACTGCAAGAGTCTTTTGATAAGGGCTACAATCAAGTCAAAAAGGATGTTGCGGATCAACTCTTGGCCTTATAGATAGAGATCAAGGAGACGCAGCACCAGGAGAGCTTCATGCTTGGCTACAATCGGGGCCTGGACGATGCAGGAGTTAAATCGAATGACGAGAGGAGGACTCTCGTTGAAGTTCCGCCTTGGTGCCTGTCGAAGCAGAAGCAGAAGCAGAAAGACCAAACACTGAGGAGCCGATTGCCATTGCTGTTGACGATACAAACATCCAAGCTCCCTCGGCAAACCTTGTGCTGTTTTCCCCAGTCTTTCCTCCTTCTGAAGTTTAAAACGTCAAGTTTTAGTTTGTTTTAGTTTTTCGAACTTGTTTTTCGGATATTGGTTACGGTCAGTGCCAAACATTTTGCCTTAGCCGCATCGAAGTATGTAATTAATATGGGTTTGAGGGTCGCACCGAACCATCTACCACTGCCACTCCTCGATAGTGAGTTTAAGAAGTTTTTAGGGGATGGCACCGAATGATGCACCCCCCGCCATGCCCCAATTAATTGATGAAAGTTTTGCTAAATTTACAACTATTTTTACTCATTTTTTTGATAATTCTTGGATGTGTTAGGTGTATTGTGTTGGCATCCTAATTGTTTGGTGCTTACATGTTTACCCATATAGTAGCCCCCCTACCTTAGTGGATGGCCGAGGAAAAAAGCAGAAATTCAGTAAGGTAGAAGAATGGGTAAAAGAACACAGAGTCCCGAGCCCCATCAATCGGGAGGATGCTGAAGAGTAATAGGCTACGAGGATTTCACCGTATGCAATTCCTGAGCATAACACCACCTTATCTGAAGGTCAAAAAATTATACCGAACGCAAAGGAATGGGATAAAAACGCCTGAGCCCGAGGGCAAACCAATTCTCCTAACGACGGAGAATTGGGTGAAAGTACCAGGGCCCAAAGGCAAACAAATATCCCAAACGAAGGATCATTGGGCGAAAGGGCCTGAGCCCGAAGGCTGTAACTCGGGATAGATAGTATACCCGACAAACTAAATGTTAATCCGAGGAAACAAAGAAAAGAGAACCTTGCATTGAATAAAACACCCGAAGGCTTACATTCCGAACAAAAATAAAAGCGAACAATAAAACGAAAGAGAACAGGAGGACACCAAGGCTATCTGTGGAACTTCTTGAGTTTTTGAGCGTTCCAAGGGTTAGCAATCGATGTACCATCCATCTCAGCATGTTTGTAAATGCCATGGTCGATCTTTTGTACCACTTGGTAAAGGCCCTCGTACGGATCTTTGAGCTTGGTCAACTTGGCTGCCTCAGTGACCATCCGAACAACGAGATCACCAATGTTGAATGGACGAGTCCAAACATTCTTGTTGTAGCCCCTAGCGACTTCCTGCTGATACGCGGCATGCCGAAGATTGGCATTATCTTGAAGCTCTTCGGCGAAGTCAAGTCGACACCCACAAGAGCATTGTTATCCATGGGAATGAAGTTCTCTATTCGTGCCATTGGAATCAAGGTGGCGAGAGGAAGGACAGCTTCCATGCCATAAGCCATGGAGAATGGAGTACGGCTATGGATCACCAAGGAGTTGTGCGATAAGACCACAAAACCTGAGGGAGCTTCTCGACCCAGAGTCCAAGCTTCCGATCCAAATGTCGCTTGAGCCCCCGAGTGATAGTATTGTTGGAGGCCCTGGCCTGGTCGTTGCCTTGTGGGTAGGCCACGAACGAGTTGTGAATTGTGATGTGGCGCTTCCTGTAAAAGGTCTTGATGGCCGCTGCAATAAATTGGGAACCGTTGTCTGAAAGAATTGCGTAGGGAACCCCAAACCTGGAAATAATGTGCTTCCAGAGGACCATGTACTCGAATCGTCCAGGTGCCTTTGGCATTTTGCTGATGATGTTAAAGCCCAGACCGCGAACGGCCACAAACTATTGATCATCTTGAGGGGGAAGGCAAGTTGGTGGATAAGCGATGCTTACAGCTGACACCGAACACAACGCTTCACATAGTCTTCTGACTACTTGACCATTTAGAGCTACCAATAGCCTTGCGTCAACGCTCGCTGGGCCATCGTTCGTCCGCCCGAATATGCTCCACAACTACCTGAGTGGAGCTCATCCAAGACGCTTTCTACCTGATCCTCATGAACAACACACAAGTCAGGCCCGGTGAATGTTCTTCTGTAAAAATTGTCGTTCGGATCTAAGAAGTAGTTGGCTGCTCAATAATGGACCTTGTGTGCTTCGCGTCTGTTCGGAGGCAGAACTTGATTTTTCAAATAGGCAATGATCGGATCCATTTGGCTTGAACTGAGTGTGATTGCCAATACTGAGTGTATGGACGGTTCGAAGCTCGGGGTTTCTACTTCGTCAAAAATAATTGAGCGATAGCCCGAGGTCCGGTACACTGAAGCAAGTCTTGCCAAGTCATCAGCATGAGCATTATGTTCCCGAGTGATCTATTCTATTTCCACACGTCTGAATCGTTTGAGAAGGGCCAAAACGTGACTAACGTAGGCATTCATGCGCTCATCTTTGGCCTGGTAGTCATCGTTTAGGTGACCCATAATCAGCCGAGAATCACAAAACACGTGAACCGAGTCTGCATCCATCTGAAGGGTGAGTTGCAGGCCAGCGATGAGTGCTTCATATTCGGCCTTATTATTGGTTGTTGGATATCTAATGGAAACTACACTTTTGTGAACTATTCCACTTGGCGAGATGAGGACGATGCCAGCCCCTACTCCATTGACATTCGAAGCCCCATCAATTGTCATCCTCCAAGAATCTCCTAAAAAGAGTTTCCATTCTTTCTTAGGCTTCTTTGTGCTCGAGGTATACCGAGCGTGAAGGGACTCAGGAGGGGGATTGCTCCATTCAATAAGGGCTTCTTCGTTAGATAGGCGTGCTTCTTCTACAGCAGTTGCTAAGGCATTGGCCTTATCTTGCAATCCCAGAGCAAGCTCGGCAGAGAAGTTGGCCAATGCTTGTCCCTTGATGGCAGTTCGTGGCTCGAACTGGATGTCGTAGTTGGCCAAATCTTGAGAGGATTTCAAAATCCTACTTGACAAGTCAGTCTTTCGAAGAACTGCTTTGAGAGGAAACTCAGTGAGGACCACAATCCTATGGCATTGAAAGTAAGGCAAAAGGCTCATTTTAGCTGAAACAAAAGCCAGTGCCAACTTTTCCATAGGTAGATACCTTGTCTGAGAGTCCGTCATCGTTTTGCTGGAATAAAAAATCAGCAGATGCTCCATCCCTTCTTTTCAAATGAGAACAGCGCTCGGGGCATGTTCCGAGACAGCAAGATAAATGCATAAATCCTCTTCGGGCATGGGTGTAAGAGGAGTGGAGCATGGGAAAGGTATTCCTTTAATGATTGCAAAGCCAGTTCACATTCCTTGGTCCACTCAAACCTACGCCGACTGGTCTTGATTGCCTGGAAGAAGGGACGACAAAAATCTCCCGAACGTATGATGAATCGATTCAATGCCGCCACCATTCCCGTGAGCCGTTGCACTTCTTTGATAGTAGTTGAAGCTCGAAGATTTTGCATGGCAAGGAATTGGGTTGGGTTGGGTCAGCTTCTATCCCTCGACGGATCACCATGTAACCAAGGAATTTCCCTGAACCTACTCTGAACGCACACTTCTCAGCATTTAGACGAAGCTTATGCTCTTTCAAAATGGCAAAGATCTCACTCAAAACCCGAAGTTGATCCCGAGCAAACTTAGTCTTGCAAACCATATCGTCAATGTATGCCTCCAACAATTTTCCGAGCATACCAAGGAACATCTTGGTGATTGTCCTCTGAAAAGTAGCTTCGGCTTTCTTCAGCCCGAATGGTATGACATTGTAGCAATTCGTTCCCCGTGGAGAGATGAATGTCGTCTTCTCCTGATCGTCTATTGCCAAGACAATTTGGTCGTAGCCTCGATATGCATTCATAAAGCTCAATCGCTCGTACCCTGCAGTTGCATCCACCATGTGCTCAATCCGAGGAAGAGGGAAGCGATCCATAGGACAGGCGTCGTTGAGATTTGTATAGTCCATGCAAACCCTTAACTTTCCATTCTTCTTCGGCACGACAACTGGATTTGCGAGCCAAGTGGGATACAAGATTTCTCGAATGGCTCCAGCTTTCAGTAGTTGGTACACTTCTATCATCACTGTTTCTACGTGCAAAGCCGCCGAGCGTCGGACCTTTTGCACCACCGATTTTTTGCTCGGATCGACGTTGAGAGAATGCGAGGCGAACGAGGGATCCATGCCCGACGTTTCTTGTGGGGTCCAAGCAAATACTTCGATGTTCTCTTTGAGGAAATTGAACATCTCCATACGCTCGGTCTCGTCCAAGGAACTTTCGACGAGAAAGTATCGTCCTCCATCTTTGGTAATTGGCATCCTCACAAGCTCCTTAGTTGATCGTTGCTCGGCAGGAAACCCAACATCTTCAAGAACTGGAATATCAGCCATCTCAACGCATTACACCTCCAAAAAAAAGCTCGGTTTATTCATCATGGTGCTAATATAACATTTTTTGGATTGAACCTGGTCACCACGTAGGCTTTCTTGCTAGCCGTTCCACCCAACAAACTTCATGACTTGGTGGAGAGTGGAAGTGACTCCCTTCATGCCATGTAGCCAGGCTCGTCCAAGGATGATGTTGTAGGGGCTAAGAGAATTAACCACCACAAACTTAACATCTATCACTCGGGAACTGGCTCGCACGGGGAGGGAAACCAAGCCGAGAGGCCAGATAGGGGCACCTGTAAAGCTAACGAATGGGGTGGTTGCTATCCGAAGTTGATTTGGTGACAACCCTAGATTTTTGTACGTTGAGTAGAACATCACCTCCGCTGAGCTTCCTTGATCGACCAACACTCATTGAATGGCCGACTTGTTAACAGTGATGGTAACGATAAGGGCGTTGATATGTGGCATCTGTATCCCATTGAGGCCTTCGGAAGTAAATGTTATAGGACCTTCGAGGTTCAGATCTGTCCACTTGTGCTTCGTTGAGATGCCCACATTGCAAACCAATAATGCAGCGACAACTCTATCAATTTCAGTTAGGAGCTCGGTTGCCCATCCTTCGGATACCAGGCCTTGGATGACTCCGACAAGATTCCCGATGGCAGAAGGAGGAGGAGGAGGAAGCAGGTTCTTCCGAGTGTCGATCCAGGGGTTGAGGTGCCCGGCCGCCGCTAGTTCCTCCAAATATCGTTTAAATGGTATGCACTGTGTAGTATAGTGGCCACACTCCTTATGAAATGTACACATGCCGAGGCTGTTTCCTGCTGTTCCCATGAACCCCGTCGGCCAAACAAAGAATGAAAGCTGAGCGATGATGCTCAGGAGCATGTAAATGGGCTCGGTGAAAGTCGTTCGTTCGGCCACATATTCATCTGGCCTTGGCTCCCACTGCTGTGGATGCTATGGAGGCCGGTTTTTATTGTTCGGCTTGTTAGGTCCTTGGCTGGTGCTGCCTTGACCACTTTGACCCTGGCGTACATTGACCACCTGTGTTTTGGCCGTAGCTGTTGCCTTAAGAAGATCCACTGCCTCCGGAGCATTACGCTCGGCTAGAGCTTCTTCATGAACGCAGTCCTTCTCAATAATAACCATGAGTTCTCCCATAGTCTTTGATGGGTTTCAGGACAGATCATGGAACGTTGCCGAGGTAAGATCTAGTCCATTCATGAAGGATTCGGCGGCTACGCTTTGATCACAATCGGGAATAAGGTTGTACACTTCCCAGTAACGTTCGGTGTACAACTGAAGAGTCTCCCCTGCTGTTCTCCTCATGTTAACCAGCATTGACAATGTCTTCGGTTGGACATTGCTTGTTACAAAATGTTTTGTGAACTCTAACTCTAACTCGTTGAAGCATTTGATGGATTTGGGTTTTAGCTGGTTGTACCAAAGCATAATTGGTTCGCTCAATGCAGCGGAAAGATTTTGCACATCAAAGCGTCGGTGAAGTTATGGAGGCTCATTGTTTGCCAAAATCGGTAGACGAATGCAACTGCGTCCTCCTTAGCCTCATAACGCTTGAGCTTCAGCATAACAAATCGATCAGGCAGTCGCTCCTCTTGGATGGTGTCAACGGAGGGGGAAGCCTTTGCCTTCATGAGCTTCGAATTGTCAATAGGCACGGGGTTGGGTTGAACAGCAAGGGGCTTGGGAATCTTAACACGAGGTTTGGGAACCCTCCTATGTTCTCAGTGATGGTGCCGTTGTTGTCCATTTCATTCCTAGCGCCTCAGACTGCCTCCTCCTAATGGTTCTGGGGCTTCTCCTCTTGAACCTCCTAAATGAGCTTCATGAAGCTCCATTCCTCCATCCACGGGCTGATATACGGTTGGCATGCCTGTGAACTGATCATAAAAAATGATCGTGTTCTCATGATTCGAATGCCCGCCCTTATTGTACATTCGGTGGTGCCCATGGGATCCTGCTGAGTGTCGCCCATCAGGTTGATGCTCGGCAAAAGGTCTTGATTGTTCGGAACGTTCGGGATGGCCTTCAGTGTGTGTGCACCGAGGCTGTTTGTTCAGATCCATGGGCTGCTTTCTTTCTCTCAGCCCTAAGTTCCTTTGTGAAGCGTGGTGCGTTGGGCCGGAAGCACCTGTCCTGTTGGTGCCGGCTGTAGAGCTTGTAGCAAAAGACCTAAAACTTTCGGCACAGATGACGCTTGCTAATCGCGGGCGGGAACTTGTCGGTTGGATTCTCAGAGCATGTTCGAGCCGTTCAAAAATGGTTCAACGCTCAGAAGCCATAGGCTCAGAAGTTAGGGCATGGCGGGATTTCATGGTTCGTTTGTGCGGCTTCGTCAGCTGGCTTGGTTCGGCAGGGTGGCCGTGGGTAAGTGGAACGGCCACATCACCATTTCGATCTTCGAGCCGCTGCTGAAGTAGAGCTATGACCGCGGCCTGGTGCTTTTATTCTACTAAAGCAATGTTAAGCTCATTCTGAGGGAATGTAAGTTGACGTGAGACTGGCGGAATGGTCCTCGTAGCTTGGCTGGGTTCGGGATTGAGAGACCTGAAACCGGCCAACCCAAGGGTAAAGTTCTCCGGACCTGGTGGTGGAAGACGTTGAGCCGTATTCTCTGTGTGATAGAAGGAGAAAGGATAAGATCTGAGGTGGAAATCAGGTCCACTGTGCTAGGAAAGAACAAGTGAAAGTTCCCCAGCGGAATCACCAATTGTGGGGGGCTGATTTCACCTTATCTTCTTGAGCCTTTCTTCCCGTTTGTTGAACCGTGGTGAAGTGGTATCGACCTTCGTGTACCTGCAGAACCGAAGGGGAGGAGGGGGTGTTCCTCCAGAAAGAAGCTCCGACGAACAAGTCAGTAGGTGGAGGAAGAAGAAGAAGGAGAAGTTTAGTAAGAAATATTTGATAAGGAAAGAGAAGTGTGGTTTAGAAGAATTCAGACCCTTGTCCTAGGAGGGGTACTCCTCTATTTATTGGCAGAGATGCAGAGTGCTGAGCAAGTTGGTTCCGCCTCTCACATGCGTCGCCGTGCTCGGATGACGTCACGTGTCAAAGTCATTTAATGAGCGCTGCTTCCCAGGCTTTGCAAAGCTACAATAGTCAATGTCAGGCATGTCACATCAAGAAGAGATATCACTTTGATTTTCAGAGAAGACAACTTGCATATCACTGGAAGCTTCTAGAATGTTCCACAAAGGCGGTGTTCGAACATCTGCTCGAGTGAAGCTGTCGTTAAATGAAATATGACTCACCGAGCGTAAGTAGCCTTCGCCAAACATTAAAAGATCCCAATGAGGGGACTTCATCGGGCGATGGTTACGCTTACCAAACAAAACGAGTGCCTTGCTGCTCGAAGGTACACCTGAAGCTCAGTAAGACACCCTGGGTCCACCTTTCGTTCGGGAAACGTATGATATGGAATGTTAAGATGTGTCTTGACATACAGATGAACTGAGACAACTGAACAATGGATCCACAGTGGTGTCACCCTTACGACCCTTTTGAACCTTCGGATATTTCGTCCCACTACACTTTCCCATCAAATTTCGGGGTGAATGTGTCTTGACTGCAATTTATCTTATTAACCGTACCCCCTCCAAAAACTTGAAAAATATCTCCCCATATGAACAACTTTTTCGTAGACCTCCCAATTACAAATATTTGCATGTTTTTGGATGTTTCTGCTATGCACAAACATCCCATGTCGGTCATGACAAATTTTAATCTCGCGTTTTTTATCTCTTGGGATGTCACTTTTTTTTTTGAAAATATCTTTCCCTTCAATACCCAGAGTTCCCATTACATACCCCTTCCTACAAGCCTATCCCCTAGTCCTGTTGACTTATACCCAATTGAACCTCTTAGCCATCCTACTGAACCTAACCCCACCTCGCCATTAACTCTCCTACTCCCAATACTAGCCCCCACCACCCTTATGAAACACCCATCGAATCACCTCCCCAGCCCACTAACCCTTCGGCCCAAACCAACCAACCCATTTTCCCCGACATACATCCCGGCCCACTAGAATCCCAACCAACAATAAGCTCCTCTAGGCGATCACAGCCTCGTTGCCCCCCGACTTATATTCAGGATTACCTATGCCCTACCCTACCCTCTGCCATGACTGCCTCCACCTCTATTTCACCTCAGTCTTCAGGTACAGTCCATCCGCTTAGTCTTTTTATTTCCTATTCTCATCTTTCTCCCACCCACTTTGCTTTCCTTTCGGCTTTATCTCACGCTCATGATCCCACTTCCTACGGTTAAGCTATCAAACACACCCACTGGCATGATGCTAAGTTGGTCACCGTTTGTTGTGTGCTAGCTATCGCGGCCACCCACAATTGGCATTTACACCAGTTAGATGTTGATAATGCTTTCTTACACGGTGACCTCGACGAGGATGTTTACATGACTCTTCTTCCCGGTTATGGGCAATAGGGGGAGACTCGTGTCTATCTGTTACAAAAGTCCTTCTATGGTCTCAAAGCATCACGCAATTAGTACTTTAAACTATCTATCGTCCTTCTCTCCAACGACTTTACGCAATCCCAAGCAGATCACTCTCTCTTTACTCGGCACACTAGTTATATTATTCTCGTTGTCCTCGTTTATGTTGACGATTTACTTGTTACAGGCAATAATTTAGCGTCCATCCATCGCTTAAAGGGGTTTTTGTCAAGCAAATTTCAATTAAAGGATCTTGGAAAGTTGAAATATTTTTTGGGCATCGAAGTAGCACGTTCCACTACCGGTATCTTTATTAATTAGCGCAAGTACACTCTTGATATCCTCGCCGATGCAGGCCAATCAGGATGCCGTCCAGCCTCATCTCCAATGGAGCAACATCTAAAGCTCTCTATCGATTCTGGAGATCCCATTAGATCCGAGTTCCTACCGCCAGCTCATTGGCCGCCTCATTTATCTCGCCATTTCTCGCCCTGATATCACCTTCGTCGTCAATCTGCTCAGCCAGTTCATGCAAGTTCCTCAGGTTCCTCATCTTGATGCTGCGACTCGTATACTTCGCTATCTCAAGGGCACTATTTCCCATGGGTTATTTTTTCCTTCCAAATCAGATCTCACACTCACTGGCTACAACGATTCTAATTGGGCCCGTTGCCCCATCACTCGTCACTCGACTTTTGGTTACTTTATTACCCTTGGTGGCAGCCCAGTTTCCTAGCGTACTAAAAAACAGAGTGTTGTCTCACGATCCTCTGCCGAAGATGAATATCGGGCCATGGCTTCCACCACTTGCGAGTTATTGTGGCTTCGTACTTTACTATGTGACTTAGCGGTCCATTTATCAACCCCAGTCCAGCTATATTGTGACAATCAGGCCGCCATGCATGTTGCTCGGAATCCCATTTTTCATGAGCGTTCCAAACACATTGAAATAGATTGTCACCTCGTTCGTGAGAGGGTCCAACAAGGTCTTCTTTAGCTTCATCAAATTGCTTCCACTGACCAATTAGCCGATATTTTCACTAAAGCTTTGGGGATCGACCACTTTCGTCTTCTCACGTCCAAGCTGGGCATTACGTCTCTCCATGCTCCATCTTGAAGGGGAGTATTAACGGAAGTCACGGGATATACTTGGCAACAAATATTTTAGGATAAATCACAGATGTTAGAATCAGTCAAATTCCATAATTGCAGTTTTCATCCTATCCTAATTGATTGTAATCTTTCTATATATGTGGTTGTATTATGTCAATGAAATCAATAAGAAACAGAGAGATATTCATAACAAATTATCTTCTTATCAAGATCTTTCATGAATGGGAGAGCAAGGAAGATCTAACCTGAACATATCTTGATCTTCCCAATATTCTTCTGCTTCTTCTTCGATAGTTGGGTTAACTGAGAGAGAGAGAGAGAGAGAGAGAGAGAGAGAGAGAGAGAATTGGTTTACTTGATTGAGAGAACCAGGCAAGGTAAAGCATGCATAAAAGGAAATGGGAAAGCATAAACAAAGTTAGGCCGAGTTAATGGACTTACTTGATTATCTTAATTTGCAGGCCATTGTTTCCTTGACTCTCTTGGTCTTCCTTAATTTGCCTGGCAGAAAAAGCAAGAGAACGGTTGCACTCATGTAACTCAATCGTCTTCAGTGTCAGTAAATCCCCTATCTCAAATGGGATCTTTCTGAGTCGATAACATTGTTCTAACACTAGTCGCTCGAGACTTGGAAAGTCTTCACTAGAGGCAATCCACCACAAAATCTGAAGCGATTTGAATTTCAAGAACTTGAGTTTAGGGAAAACCCCGCTTGCTTCCCAACATGGCCCTTGGAGGGACATACGCGATAGCTTTAGAGCCTCGAGGTTTGGTAGTGAGTTGGCAAGGATCGACATGTCACCAGAACATAGACGGGTCCCCCACAAAGTTAACTTGGTAAGGTTGGGGGGGAACTTAGTTGTTCGAAGATTATGCTCCCTTCCGAATTCCAACTTCAACTCTTGGACATGGTTTAGAAAGTCCAGAGAGTCTAAATTTGGAAGTAGAGATGATCTCCCTGAGATTTGGAGTCCCAACTTTCTGAGGTTAGGAGACCTAGCCAAGACATCAGTGCAAGACCGAGGATTTATCCACGACAGAGTTTGTAAGTTATCCATGCAAAAAGGATAGTCAACAAGGCCTCCACTTCTGATAAAAATATTACGCTTAGGTCCCGTAATACGTACATGCCTCAATTTTACCATCTTCCTAATACTATGGGGTAAGTAAAAATCAGAGTCGCATTTTTCAGAAACAATAAGGGTTTCTAAATTCAGGAGATTGGATATTGAAACAGGGAGACAATGATCAGGAAGAAATTCTAAATCCAGGTACCTCAACAGAACTAGTTGTCCTTCTATCCAACAAGATTCCGAAGAGGAACCAAAATGCAACACCCTCAAAAGTTTGAAATGGTAATTAGGACGCCCATGATATCCATCGCAACTACCGTGCAAGCGAAACAAAGAGCGGATGTACTTTGGAGCAGGAGTACTATCAATGCACACAAGAGGAATACTCGACGTCGAGGACGAGGAATAAGAAGAAGTTGAAACGAGTAGTTTGCCCATAATCCGCTGGAGAAAATACTCTTCCTCGGCTTTTTGGAGGCAAAATTCACGCAACAAATCGTGAATACCACATGCTTTGATCCGATCGTCGTACCCTCTTCTGGAAACGAACACTAGTTTTCTACCGATTAAATCCATCAGGTATTCCTCCGCTACATCCTCCAAGCTTTTTGTACCTGTCTTTCTTATGAATCCCTCAGCAACCCATAACCAAATCAACTTCCACACATGAATTTGGAAATCCTCTGGAAATACTGAGAAGTAGAGAAAGCATGGTTTCAAGTGAGCAGGTAAGTGGTTATAACTCAGTGCTATTGTCTTACTCCACAGTTCTTGGTCCATAGCAATCTGTGAATTTAAGGTTTGCCCCACCTGCATCCACCGCTCTCGACTGTTCTCTTCATTTCTAAGAATTCCCGCTACCACAACGATTGCAAGCGGTAGTCCTTGACACTTTTGTGCTATTTGCTTTCCTATCCCCATGAGCTCTGAAGGGCAGGTTTCTTTTTGAAATATTTTCTGTCGTAAGAGATTCCAACTCTCATTAGGAGATAGAGAACGCAGAGAAAGAGGAGGGAAACTCATGGGTTTGGAAAGCAAAGCTACATGTTCATGCCGACTAGTGAACATAATCCTACTTCCGTTGTTATCATCTGGAAAATAATTTTCCAAATCAAACCAGGCCCTATGATCCCATATGTCGTCCATCACGATGAAGTATCGCCTTCCCTTTAAGCTTTTGTACAGCTTTTGAGCCAACACCTCATCACTATTGTCACTGATCTGATGGATCTGCAAAACAGAACTTAAAAGGCCAAGTAACAAATCCCTCTTATGTTGGATCTGCAAAACAGATCTTAAAAGGCCAAGTAACAAATCCCTCTTTTGGTACTCTTGAGAAACAGTTATCCAAGCTCGTGTATCGGGGAAATAGTATGTCACAAAAGAATCATTATACACTCTTGTAGCCAAAGTAGTCTTACCTTGTCCAGCCATCCCAACAATCGAAATGATCTTAAGCTGCTTCGAACCTCCAGTAAGTTGCTCCTTTAAGATCATTGTCTCCTGCTCAAATCCCACCATTGTTTCGTCCTCCCCCTCCCATTTACTACTATTTGTTGCTCTTGATGTATCTCTATCAATCGAAAATTTTCCGACATTATTTACTGTTTGCACGCCGCATGTCCTCTTGTCATACATTTCGTTCATCTCTGTTTTGATTACTTCAATCTCTATCTTGACATGGCCAAGATTTAATGAGCGACCTAATATGCCAATCTTCTTCATTAGCTTTTTTGGCCGAAAAGAAATCTTCTTCGTTAGCTTCGTTATCATATTCTCCTCCTCCTCCTCCTTCAAGACCGTGTTAGCTAAAAACAAGTCAACGGCTGTTTCAGCCTCATACACCACATCTCTAATTCGTGCCTCCAGGTTTTTCGCTCCTTCATTGTCTTTAAACTTGATCTGTAAATCCTTAAGGAAGGCTATTAGCAATTGTAGATCCTTGTAAAGCCAAGCAATTTGACCCTCCTCTTCCCTAATCAAATCCCTCTTGCAGCTCATTAACTCATCCAAGTTTTCCATCAGAAAACTTGCCATAGATTCAGCCATGACTTTCTACCTCTCTCTCTCTCTCTCTCTCTCTCTAGTTGCCTAGTTGGTGTTCTGCTGCTTATCTCCTGTTTCAATTTGAGGATGAAAAGTAAAGAACCAGAAATGAAAAAAAACCCAAAACTGGAGAGTTGATACCACGAATGTGGGGCTCCAAATATTTCACAACTTGTAAAATACGACCAATAGAACGCGGCACACCTAATTTCAAAGAATTTTCAACCAATGCCGATAAAAAAAAAAAATGGATTTTTCAACCAAAGACTAAAGGAAGACTTCTTTAAGATATAAGCAAAGTAATTTTTTTTTTTTTAATGGGATATAGGGAAAGTTATTACTCCTCCCATTCCTTTATGTAAATCTATTTTGTGAACTTTTAACATTTTAAGAAGGCATGTAATGGTTGCACTTGAGCCAAACCTCAAAGTAAAATATGTTGGAAATCCGGTCTTCAAAATGATGAAAATGATAGGGTTGTCTTTTTCAAATCTGGAAATGATAGAAACCATTCGAGTCGCAAGGAGAACGCTTTCTCAAAAACAGTATTTGCCCCTACCAGATGGTGTACACTGGGTTACTGGAAATCCGCCTTCAAGATAAAACGAACCCGAACTCTAGGTTCTTTCTGTCTGTGTTTTCACAAACAAAGAAAGACCGAATACCTGCTAAGCAAATGTAAAGGAATCAAGGACTGATACTCTATTTTGTGGAATAACAGAATATTAGTTTTCATTCTAGGAAGAGGGTGTACGGAGTGAGAGCTATCCAAATTGGAATTTTCCGATCCACCGAATGACTATACAAACAGCCTATTTATAGGACTTATAGGCACCCTTGTATGAAAGATTGTGTCTCTAGCAAATCATGTCTCTTAAAGACAATTAATGAAAGGAACATGCCTATTAGTAGGCACCCTTATTTAAATAATTAATTAGGAAGGGTCATGCCTCTTGTCGGCACCCCATGATTCACATCCCTTCCTAACAATCACATCTTCCCAAACGAACACCCCAATTTAATGGATGTTACAACCATTTACATAAAGTTAACTCATGTGAAAAGGTGTAGCAATCTTTCACAAAAATCTCACTCAGTACCTTTCCAAAAAATTCCAAACTAAAATCAAATTTTATTTTGAAAAACTCCAACAAAATAGCATTGGCTCACTTTTGGGTGGAAAGGACAAAAAATAGAGAAGGGTAAAAGTTGTTTCTCAATAGTACCACACTGGGGCGACCGATCGAAGCACTAGGCAATTAGGGACAGGGCTAGTGCTCTGGACCTCCAATTCCTACTTTCTCACAGAGTGATATTTCCTTGCAATGTTAGGTGAAATGTCTAGGAGACAATTATTTCAGTTACTTATCCTCATATGCAAAGCAGTATCAGTGTGCTTTTCCTGCCACTTCAATTTTCTCTACTTTGTTTAAATTTCCTCTGCTGTTGTCTTTTACGTTTGATATATGTTGGAAATTTACGGAATTTCGGATGAATGAAATTGGAGCTACCAGAGGGTCTCCCAAGGCAACCGTGCATGTCCCAGGTTCGTTGTATCTGGACGCACCACAATCAATAAACGTATTAATGTATGAATTTTGTAACTCCTGTAACCCCTCACCATGATGGTGTATTCACTCCCATAACCTTCCTCCTTAATTGGCAGATTTCAATTTCAAAATTCATTATGTAGAATTCATTGTGGGAGTTATCAGTAAGGGTCTTTTGCTATATATAGGTGCATCCCGTTTTGTTCAAGCACCAGAAAATCCACAACATTCCAGACACACTCTAAAATTCGTTCTTGAGAGAGAGAGAGGCAAGCGGTAGTCAGTTCGCCAAGGCGGTCGACGGAGGTGTTCCAACGGCTTGCAGTTTAGCCAAGCCAACCCTAGGAGGAAGACGCCGAACAAGATCCTACAACACCCACGGTAGGCGGCAAGTCTTTCTTAAGGAGACTATGGTATCATACAGGACTCGGTTCTTGATCCAGAAATTTTGTTTGTATCTCGTACTTATATAATCTGTCTACTATTTTTGTATTCTGTAATTTGATCCAATCTTGTAATTGTATCAGTGTTAATGAAATTGTTCTCTGGAATATTATGTGATTGCCAAATTTTTCCCAACAAGCGTAAGAAAGATTTTGATCTCTGATTGACAAAGAATTTCAGAAAATGGTTTTGTTTTGGACTAACCTTTGAGTTGCAAGAGTAGGTTCATGACTGAATAGAAACGTGGTAGAGTACCACCAGTGTAAGATGTATAATCAATCTACTCGGCAGATTGATCGGTGATTCATATGAGATTATAACAGATGATTACAGACCTATTCGGCTACGGCCTAGATTAGTCATGCACGACTTGATCAAGTTGGTAACGGATGGCTATGGCCTTAGGTAGTTGTATGCGACTGGCCTCGAACCGGAGTTGATCAACCTCTGGAGCAGTCTACTCGGCTTAAGCCTTAACACTGCTCAGCCATGACTCAGTGACCAGATACGTGTTCGGCCTCTAAGGTGGCCTGCTCGACTTATGCCGTGACGCTGCTCGGCCACATTTGGTGTTTTGCCCAGCGGATGCAGTCCCTGTGCATGGCTTTGGAATTAGCCAGTGGTGGGCTTGATTCAGTCTTATAAGTGCTCAACCTGAAGCAGATAGCCAGTGGTAGGCATGCTCAGCCCTTGGCACACAACCTGTTGTGTTAGCCAGCACAGGTTCTGGTTTGCTTGGCAAGAAAAGAAGGCGCTGAAGGCCAGCTCTCAGACTCTTGCCCGAGGGCGCTGCTCCCAGGACCTCCATCAGGGGGCATAGCCCCCCCTGAGACCCCCACCAGGGGGTCCACCCTCTGGGGCCTCCAGGGTACGTGGTATCGAGGGGGATGTCAGATTTAGCTTGTTTGATAGATTGTTAATCTATCCATGTATAGCTTGTCATTTTGAGATTGAGATTTGTTCTCTTATATGTGGTTGTTCCTAATTTCAGGAAAACATGACAATTGAGTAAGGAAAAACTACTGTCACTGCCAAAAACAAAGAGACTGGTAGTGTCAGAGGCAATGGAAATGACGGTGGTGCTATTTCAACTCATGCTCCTATTCCTGATATCCCTTTTGTTCCAATGTCTCACATGGAGAGGCCGACCAAATTTGTTGGGGTGGACTTCAAAAGGTGGCAACAAAAGATGTTGTTCTATCTCACCATCTTGAACTTGGCAAAGTGGCTTGTCAAGGAAGCTCCTGTTATTGCTGAGGATGATCCTGACACTCAATAGCGAATTGATGTGGCCAGGTGGAAAGAGCATGACTATATGTGCAAAAACTATATTCTGAATGCTCTGGATGATTCGCTGTATTCTGTGTATGGCGAGGCTCCGTCGGCTTAGGAGTTGTGGGATTCCTTAGACAGGAAATACAAGATCGAGGGTGCCGGGTCCAAAAAGTTCATTGTGGGCCAGTTCCTTGATTATATGATGGTGGACTCCAAGTCTGTGGCAGTCCAAGTCCAAGAGCTACAGCTCCTGCTCAATGAGATCAGGACTAAAGGGATGATTCTGAGTGAAGCATTCCAGGTGGCTGCGGTCATCCACAAGCTACCCTCGGCATGGAAAGAGTTCAAGAGCTATCTCATGTTCAAGAATAAGGAGATGACCTTGGAGGCTCTTTTCATCAAGCTCCGTATTGAAGAGGAGAATCGGGGTATGGATAGGAGTGCAAAGGCCTCTTACATGGCCAAGGCAAATATGATGGAGCATGATCAATCTTCCGGTGTGAGGAAAAACCAGAAGGCGTTCTGACAAGCGGTCTGACAAGTAAGCTGGTAAACAGAAGGACAAAAGTATCAATCTGGGACTGAGAGGTGGTGTGGCCAAGAAGCAGAGAGAAAAGTTTCAGGGTACATGCTTCAATTGCAACAAGTTCGGGCATAAAACTTCGGAGTGTACGAAGCCGCCTAACCCTCGCACTCAGGCGCACGTGGCTCAGGTGGAGGCAAGAGTGTCCGATATCAACCTCTCAGCTATGGTATTTGAAGTGAACATGGTTGGTTCAAACCCACAGGAATGGTGGGTAGACACCGGGGCTACACGTCATATCTGTTGTGATAGACAGTTGTTCACTACCTTCGAGCCGGTTGCTAACGGTGAGAAGTTATTTATGGGGAATTCAGCTACCTCAGATGTTGCGAGGCAGGGGAAAGTGGTCCTGAAAATGACTTCGAGAAAAGAGTTGACTCTGAATAATGTGCTGTTCGTACCAGATATTCGTAAGAATTTGGTTTCTAGTTTGCTGTTGAGCAAGCACGGCTTCTGCTTGGTGTTTGAGGCTAATAGGGTCACTCTGACTAAAGCTGGAATGTATGTAGGGAAAGGTTACATGACCGATGGTCTCTTTAAGATGAATGTAATGACTATTATCCCTACTATCAATAAAAAGAAATCTTCTATTGCTTATGTGCTTGAGTCTTCCTTTTTGTGGCCTGTAGACTAGGTCATGTTAATTACAACTCTATGCATAGATTAATTAACTTGGACCATATTCCAGCTTTCCAATTTGATAAGAAACACAAGTGTGAGATTTGTGTATAGGCTAAAATGCCATGAGCATCTTTCAAAACCATAGAAAGGAGCACAGAGCCTTTGGGTTTAATCCACACTAATGTGTGTGATCTGAAATATGTCCAAAGTCGGGCCGGTAACAAGTATTTCATTACTTTTATCGACGAGAGCACTCGGTTTTGCTATGTGTATTTGCTGAAAAGTAAGGATAAAGCCTTGGACAAATTTGTTCACTACAAGACTCAGGATGAGAATCAACTAAGCAGAAAGATTAAGGTGGTTAGAAGTGATCGTGGCGGTTAATTTCAATCACCATTTGGAGAATTTTGTGCCCAACACGGGATTATCTATGAAACCACAGCACCTTATTCGCCTCAGACTAACAGAATTGTTGAGCGCAAGAATCGTACATTAAAGGATATGATGAACACTCTATTGATCAGTTCTAGGTTGCCTCAGAACATGTGGGGAGATGTTCTCACCGCTAACTACATCCTCAATAAAATACCTCACAAAGACATTGGTAAAACCCCGTATGAATTGTTTAAGGGTAAAAAGCCTACCTATACATTCTTACGAACATGGGGTTGTCTAGCGAAGGTGCTATACCTCCTCCAAAGAATGAGAAGATAGGCCCTAAAACCGTTGATTGTGTGTTCATTGGTTATACAGACGATAGTAGTGCCTATCGATTTCTTTTGTATGAGTCAGATATACAAGATATTCACAAGAATACTCTCATGGAGTCTAGGAATGCAATGTTTTTTGAACACATATTCCCTTATAGATCCATTGGAAAGTCAAGTTCTGCTAAACGGACTTTACATCCGCTAATGAAAATAGACGAGGCCAAGAAGCGGAAGTTGATGTTGAACCACGACGTAGCAAGCGAGCTAGAACATCGACATCTTTTGGTCCAGATTTTCTGACTTATCAAAGGATATGGGTCCATTGACAAGTACAAAGCTAGGCTTGTTATCAAAGGATACAGACAAAAAGAAGGCCTCGATTACTTTGATACTTACTCACCAGTCTCAAGGATTACTTCCATCCGAATGATCATCGCGATCGCAGCTTTGCGTAATCTTGAGATACATCAAATGAATGTAAAAACAACTTTCTTGATTGGCAATTTAGATGAAGAGATCTACATAGAACAACCCGAGGGTTTTTCTGCGCTAGGCCAACAAGGAAAAGTTTGTAGGCTTGTTAGATCACTGTATGGTCTAAAGCAAGCACCGAAACAATGGCATGAGAAATTTGACAATGCTATGTTGTCAAGTGGTTTCAAGATCAACGAATGTGACCAGTGTGTTTACGTCGAAGACACAGACAAAGGGTACATCATTTTGTGTCTCTACGTTGATGACATGCTCATTGTTGGTAGCAATGAAAGAGTCATTCGGTCTACCAAGGACATGTTAAACTCAAAGTTTGGCATGAAGGATATAGGCCCTACAGATATCATTCTGGGCGTCAAGATCATCAGAACATCTGTCGGACTTATGTTGTCTCAGACACACTATGTGGACAAGATTCTTGAGAAGTTCAACCCGTCTGATTCAAGTGTTGCAAGAACCCCTGTGGATTTAAGTCTGCATTTATCCAAGAATGGGGGGGAAGGCATATCTCAATTAAAGTATTCTCGGATAATTGGGAGCCTGATGTACTTGATGAGTTGTACAATGCTCAATATAGCTTATTCAGTCAGCAAACTAAGCAAATACACGAGTAATCCAGGTCATGATCACTGGAAGGCAATAGTCAGTGTTCTACACTATTTGAGGTATACTTGTGATTTGGGGCTGTACTACACCAGATATCCAACAGTACTGGAAGGTATTATGATGCGAATTGGATATCAGATATGAAGGACTCAAAATCCACGAGTGGATATGTCTTTATTCTTGGTGGTACAGCTATTTCTTGAAAATCCTCCAAACAGACGTGTATAGCACGTTCAACAATGAAATCAGAATTTATCGCTCTAGATAAAGCGTCTAAGGAGGCTGAGTGGCTCCGTTAGTTTATGGAGGATATTCCGAGATGGCCGAAATCTGTGCCAGCAATTAGTATCCATTGCGACAATCAATCTGCAATTGGTAGGGCACAGAGTAATATATATAATGGTAAGTCTAGACATATTCGACGTAGACATAATACCATTAGGCAACTACTCTCAAGTGGGGTTATCGCTATTGACTATGTAAGGTCAAAGGACAATATTGTAGATCTACTAACCAAAGGGTTAAACCGAGAGCTAATTGAGCAAGCATCAAAAGGGCTAGGGCTAAAGCCACTACGCTCATAGTTACCGTGGGGGTAGCCAACCTAGTTGACTGGAGATCCCAAGATCTAGGTTCAATGAGACTATCTTTCGCGAGTAACCGAGAACGATCACTAAGGAGACTCAATCTCCTGCCCATTCCTATGGTGTAGAACAGTGATACCTACAAATGGAAAGAGGTTAAGCATTTCTTTTAATGACTCCTATGCGCTGGGTTGCCATGTGGGGTATAGTAGGATACCTTTTATAGGAAGGTCACCTATGTTAGTATGAAATGGGGCCGCTTCTTTGAGAATTGTGGCAAAATTCTCAAGAAAATACTTGCAAAACCAGGAAGGGGGGTGTCATGGCCAAAATGAACCCAACAGTGAAAATTGAACTACGTCAGGAGAAGTCTTGTGTGACGTCTGTTGTCTTGGTTTACATCAGTGGCAGAATAGTTCAAAGCGGGACCGCAAACTAGTCTGTTAGTAAACCCGATAGGCTATCACAAGGGAAGGTTCTAGGCCAAAAGCCACCTATCCTATGCAGAAATTATCTGTTGTCACTCTTTTGGATCAACTTTGTACTCTGCACCAGTATGCCTACCAATTCCATTCATGGGGGGGATTGTTGGAAATTTACGAAATTTCAGATGAATGAAATCAGGGCTATCGAAGGGTCTCCCGAGGCAACCGTGCATGTCCCGGGTTCATTATATCTAGGCGCACCACAATCAATAGACGTATTGATGTGTGGATTCTATATTTCCTGTAACCCCTCACCATGATGGTGTATTCACTCCCATAACCTCCCTCCTTAATTGGCAGAATTCAATTTCAGAATTCATTGTGCAAAATTCATTGTGGGAGTTATCAGCAAGGGTCTTTTGCTATATATAGGTGCATCCCGTTTTGTTCAAGCACCAGAAAATCCATAACATTTCAGACATACTCTGAAATTCGTTCTTGAGAGAGATAGGCAGGCGGTAGTCAGTTCGCCAAGGTGATCGAGGGAGGTGTTCCGACGGCTTGCGGTTTAGCCGAGTCAACCCTGGGAGGAAGACGCCGAACAAGATCCTACAACACCCACGGTAGGCGGCGAATCTTGCTTAAGGAGACTGTGGTATCACACAGGACTCGGTTCTTGATCTAGAAATTCTGTTTGTATCTCGTACTTATATAATCTGTCTACTGTTTTTGTATTCTGTAATTTGATCCAATCTTGTAATTGTATTGGTGTTAATGAATTGTTCTCTGGAATATTATGTGATTGCCGAATTTTTCCCAATAATATACTCTTTTTATGTGGTGCTTTCTGGGAAACTACAAATCAAGATATGCTAGGTTGTAGGTAGGAATTGGTCTTTTATCTAGGATTTATATATGGTAGCCCTGGGGTTGATGTTCATGTAAGAAAGTGGTCGGAATGGGTATTACATTTTGGATTTATCAGTTTGACATAAGAACTATGAACTTTCTTTAGTTATCCATTCCTTCTCTGAAGAGAAGCTTCAGGACACTGTTTTGATCCATAGGTTGTTAAATTGTACTGTCACACATTTTGAACTTGTTGTGCCTTCCACTAAAGGATATGAAGTAGTACAAGAGTAAAGGGAGAGAATTCACGTGCAATGATTTCCCAGTGAAATCTGAGGTTAATTGATGCACATGGTTGTGCCTTCCACCGATGTTTTGTTAGACTTTTGTGCTACTATTAGGTGGATTGGCGAAATATTAGATTGACATACTTTGAACGAACATATAAACGATTTAAAGCCAAAGAGCGTGTTGCAACAAGCGGCGGCTTACGCATAAAGGATAGTGATGACAAGAAATGCTAACGTCCCCCCAAATAGTGGTATGATATTGTCACTTTCATAACATTCTTCTCACACATCACCATTCTACAATACACATATCTCTATTATAAAACAGAAGGGTGTGGGGACAAGTTGTTGCAACAGCTCAGATTCATTTGATCTAAGGGTTGAGATGCATTTTTCACATTTTATGAAAGTATCCACATTTGCCCATCATATTACATAAATGCAATCTGCTATCTAAGAGGAAAAAATAATCGAAATTCAAATTTCACAACTCTCTCTCTCTCTCTCTCTCTCTCTCTCTCTCTCTCTCTCTCTCTCTCTCTCTCGCTCTGTGTGTGTGTGTGTGTGTCTTTCCCCTCGGTGAAGAAAACAAAGAAGGGGGGAAAGCAATTCTCCTTGCTTCTTTCCTTTCTGCGAGACCTTTCCTCCCCTACGAGTGGGCTGTCTTTAGGGAAGGGGTCCCCCCGGTGGACTGCCGAATACTGGGACCGTCCACCGTCGACAGTCAAACTCTTCGGGAGAAATCAAATCAGGAGGGGTATTTTATGTTGCCCACCTTTGTTAAACTGCTCTCTTCTATTTCGTATACACTTCCTCCATAATCCGGAAAGGTATTTTCTATTGCTCATCATGTGTTTGTTAAATGCTCTCTTCTATTTTGTAGAGCTGTAGAGACTTTGTGGGGGTTTTTTTTTCCCTTTTTGAACGACATTTTGCATAATTTCGTGAGTTGCTAATTTGTCCACTACACTCTTCGTCGTTCAAAAAAAAGGGGTTAATTTTCAACAATTTGTAGCTACCTGAAAATTTTGTAGCTACCTAAAAATTGAAATAATGTTTTGAGCCACTATCAAGATTCAAAGGGTATTTCAATTCCAATCGGGGTAAGTAGTGCTGTAAGCACGGGCCGGAGTGGGTAGTGCCGTAGGCACGGGCAAACACTAGTATACAAATAAAACACAAGCAAAAGGTTGCCAAATACTTGGTTTTTTGACAAAGTAATGAGAGATAAAAGAATAAATTAAAGAATATTGTCTTACATTCAAGCTAGCTTTTGCCACTGGGGTGTACTTTATTTGGCTTGAAAGGAACTGTCGAGTGTTTGGTGGGGGCTCTAAGAGTCCTAATGAAATCTTGGCCTGCATTCAAGATAATCTGAGGCTTAGAATCTGTACTTGGAGGAATATCCCCAACACAGTTGAGAACCAAAGTATTTGTACTCTTTGGCAAATCTCTTCTAAAATGTTGGGGAATTCTGTCCCTTAGGGGTTTTGAAGTTTAGTAGTTTGTTGTAGGCTTTCTTTGTAAAGTTTGATTGTAATGGGATTTTCCTCCCCTGAGTTTTTGCTTGGTTGGCAATAAACACATCATTTACCAAAAAAAAAAAAAATTTAAAGAATATTGCCTGTTCAATAAATTCCTAGTTGGTTCACTTTTGTGGCCCGTATTTCGCTGGCTCAAGCTCTTCCTGTGCTTAGTGACGAAGATCTATTTTTGTGGTTAGTACATACTATGCATTTAACTTCATATAGTTCCACAATAAAATTGTTTCAATTGTTACTTCTTCCCACCAACTTGTGGTCCTGGTTGGGGTACTCAGAGGAAGGTTCCTCCTTTGGGTTGAAAATCTCTAATAATTGTTCACACCACCTACAAAAACAGAAACTTCAATAAACATTTATTCTACTTGAAAGGTCTCTATCTCAACAGGGGACTTCTCAGTCCCCACACGCTTTAGGGAATTCCTATATAATTTTGGTACATCATAAACGGATGCACATTATTGTTAGGGGATGCTTGGGTAATCTATAAACTAGAATCTCAGGAGTCTCAGGACTACTCTGCTTGTTTTACTGCATTTGCACTTGTCAAAAAATGGCCAGACGAATTAAAATCAATGCCAAATTGCCAATAATGTCTCAGAACTATTAGACACGCTTGAACTCAGAGTAATCGATGCCCAGTTGATAAGAAAAAGGCTTCAACAGATTGCATCCGGTTCCAGAAATTCATCAAACAACTGGCAAGCAGTCACTACTACAATAATAGATATGGGTCATACTAAGGAGATTTACAAAGATCACGATTTTCATTAAAAGCGTGATAAGTTTAAGTCCAAAAGCTGAGATAAAAAGTGGGTTTCAGCGCGGAATAAAAGACCTCGCTCTTGCGGCTAGATAAAAGAAAAACAACCTCACCCTTGTGGCGTGATAAAAGATCTCGCTCTTGTAGCTAGATAAAAGAGAAAAGACATCACCCTTATGGCGTGATAAAAGATTTTAGGGCGGAAAAGAATAAGATAAAAGATCTAGTTCTTGTGGCGAGATAAAAGAGAAAAGACCTCCCCCTTGTGGCGTGATAAAAAATTTGTAATTTTTTTGATTTTGTAGAGAAACATGAAATCTTGGAAAACCTGGATTAAACTTTTGCTGGCTGCTCAGAATCTCAGAGAAAGCAAGCTCTGTTGTCATTTGCTTAGATGAACCAAGACGAGTGTTCTTTTGAGCAAGGCAAGTAGTGACATTATTACACCATCCTTCTCCCTAAAAATACATATCCGACGTTAGCTCGTACTTGTAAGAAAAATATGCATCGACCCATCATAGATTTGCATGATGACAGTCTCACAACTCAAGTTAGGCATTTTGGATCTTAGAGCTCTTGTTGGACTGAGTTCTACCATCTATCCCCATCATAGATTTGTATTGAGCTCCTTTCACGTGGGCAAGGTGTGATCTTTATGGTTTATGGTTTATTATAGTAGTGAAACTTAATTATTTTGGATGTCTTCCAAATGTTTACATATTAGGTAAAAAGGTGATTATATTATTATGGCTTAACCTTGTTTGAAAAAGCTTAAAATCTAATTGGTAAGCCACCATTGAAATTGACATTCAATATAAACACAAAATCCATGTGAAATGGTTAGTTTATAAAAATAAATAAAAATCTAAAATTTGTCCATAATGTTACAATCTGCAGATTGTGATTATTTTCATAAAAATACAAAGGGCACACTACTACAACAAAAAACACTATTATCTACTAAATTTACTGGCTAAAACTAAATTTTTCGCCCCAAGAAAAATTTTTGACCAACAACTAATTTTGATTGGCAAAAGATCTGTTGTCATATTTTTAAAATTTTTTAAACAATGTTTATATATATATATTTATATATTTTAATATCATGTTAATTGCATTTCAAAAAATTCAGCGAATTTTAAGAAATTTTTTTTTCTCATTTTAGGAAGTATAAATATTTGTGTTTTCCTGATGTAACAGAAGTTCTTGGCTAGCTTAGTGGTAAGGGCTTGGAAAATCAACCAAGAGTGCGTGGTTTGAAACTTGGCAATGACAAGAAAAGATGGTCTAGTAGATACAAAGAAAAGATCACGCAAAATGATTTTCCATTTCAGTTTATGATGTGATCATTTTGAACTTTCAATCACGGTTATAGACCGTGATCTAAAGTGACATACAATCTCACTAAAGAGAAACGATCACGCCCAAGAGAAAGAATCACGGCTTATAACCGTGATAAAAGAGAAACGATCATGCCTTTTGGCCATGATTGTTTCTCTCTTTCAATCATGATTTATGACCGTGATAAAAGAGAGTAACTTACAATCACACCCAGATCTATCACGGTAGCAAGAGCATGATGAAAAACTTACAATCATGACCAATAACTGTGATCTTTATGGTTTATTGTAGTAGTGAGTAAAAGGATTTGAGTGCAACCCACGTACCAAAACGACACAGTAAAGAACTGAGTCTTAGGACCAACCTCTAAAAAAAAACCCAACGACCACAGCTACGCGCTAGCCTGATCAAATTTCACATGAGCTTCCCAATTTCTTGATGGTGTCCTTGTGGTGATATGTCATGTACCAAACCAAGCCAACCCTTATGTCCCAATCAATTGGGATTGGCCACATAAATCATTTTTCTCTATTGAGCTTTGTCAAGAGCCATTTGTTCACTCAAACTCATTAGACTCATATTTTTGTGCACAACAGTATCTAATATCAATTTAGGTCTTCTCTTTCCTGTAGCGTTGGTACCCAAAGCTATCATATCTGCTCACTTAACTATTGCATCTTCAGGCATACGGTAGACATGTCCAAATCACCTTAGTATATTTTCCCTCAACTTCTATTCTATAGGTGCTACACCTATCATCTCACGAACCGTTTCATTTATAATCTTATCTCGTCTAGTCTTACCATATATCTACCTCAACATTCTCATTTTCGCCACACTTATCTTAGTCACATGTTATTTCTTAATAGGTCAGCATTCTGTCTCGTAAAGCATCTCTGTCTTATGGCAGTTTTATAAAAAAAATTCTTCAATTTTGTGGGTACCCTCTTGTCACATAGTACACCAGTAGCGCTCCTCCACTTGAGTCACCCCACTTGAATTCTATGGATCACATCATCGACAATCTCTCCATCTTTACTAGTACTCGAGCCTAAATACCTAAAATAGTCATTCTTTGGTATCTCATCGTCTTGAATCATCACTCTTTCTTCATGCATATTGCTAGTACCATTAAATTTGCACACCATATACTCAATTTTGCTCTTGCTTATCCGAAAACCCTTTGATTCTAATGTTTCCCTCTAAATTTTTAATTTTGTATCAACACCTCTAGCGGTTTCATCTATGAGGACAATATCATCTCCAAACATCATACACCATGGGATATTCTCCTGAAACTGTCTAGTCAATTCATTGAAAACTAACGCAAAAAGGTACGAGCTTAAGGCTGACCATTGATGCAATCCTACTGTTATTGGAAATTCACTTGTGTCCCTAGCGGTGATCTAACAGTTTTTTTTTTAAATGGTTGCATTGGAGTACTACTAGTCTTCTCCCTTGTTTAAACTTTAAACTGTACGATTTTCTTCCCATTTTCTTGATAGTGCATTGGAGATTGGTCTTCTCCTTTTGTTTAAACTTTAAACTGTACCGGTCCTTGGGATAGAAATGTAAAAAGCATAGTGAACCCAAAGTCGAGGCATTTTCTTCATAAATCATTATTTTGGGATTTTCTTTTGTCTTTCTTGAACTTTTTGTTAAACTCGCATAAAAATACCACGGCTACACCAAATATTTTTGGGGCCAGCATCACATGGCGACTTTTTAATGGGCTGTATAAAACTGATGTTTAAGTAATAATGAGTGAACTACAGGTCAGTGCGGCGCGTATCCAACTAACCATACATGGTATTTTATAACGACCCTAGCCGTAGGTGTATTGTTTTGTACTTTTGTTGCGTATTGTTTTGTACTTTTGTTGTGTATTGTTTTGTACTTTTGTTTGCTTTATAAGCATCCGGTCATTATAAAATGCCATGTATAGTTAGTTGTGTTAGAAAAATGGATCGGTTCGGACCGGAACATAGGTTATGTGATTGAGTTGGTTAGAAGGATGAGACAAACTCATAATCTCTATCTGTTAGGAGAGTTCAAAGATAATAGATTAACTACATCTATTAGGAGACTTTGAACTCTTGGACTTTAATTTATAAATATAGTCCTGCAGATATTTGGAGATATACACAATAGCAAAGAGTTAGACTTTTATCTCTCCTTCTTCTCTAGAAAATATTTCTCCTGCGAAAGATTATCTCTCTCTAGGGTTTCCATCTAAGAACTCTAAGATTTGTGGCGTGAAAATTAAGAGCAGACTCTAGTAGTCTTCTCTACTCTGCGAGATTAGAAGACGGTGGTGTCCGTGTTCGTTCCGTGTTCGAGTTCTAGTCGGTGTTCGAAGTTCGTGCTTGTAGAGCGGGTCTCGGTTCATAGATCTTGAAAAGCCCGAAGTATTCCGCTGCGCTTCATAATATAAATCTTATGTGATTTACATGCTTTCGAATATATCTAACAAGTTGGATATGCTTTGCACTGACCTGCAGTTCACTGACTATTAGGCAAACAACAGTAAGGTACAACATTCTTTGCACAATTTATTACGCCTCGTATCTCATTTTGCCACCTATATCTGTGGTGAAACTGCTAAATATATTCGCACAATCACAACTCATGGCTGATTGGGTTCTGTTTCTTGTATCCGATCACACTGCATTTCACAAGACCAGTAAATAAACTAATACAGTATTATTTTTAACACTCCGTTTTGCGGACCGGACAAAGAATTTGGAACGGAGGAAGTAGTTTTGATGGTCTGTTCTTATGTACTCGAATTGTCACTTATTTGCAATTTTCTGATTTATTTATTAATTATTCCAATTTTGGATGCTTATTAATCTCGCACACAAAGAAACGGAAGAGAGCGTGAGAAAATAAGAAGTTTATTGCTTGGGTGCAGATCTTTCATGAATTTGAGAGCAAAGAAGTTCTAACCTGAACATATTTTGATCTTTCCGATATTCTTCTGCTTCTTCGATAGGTCGGGTTAACAGACCCTTTGGATTGGAGGGGTTTCATGAAAAGGAAATGATTATGGTTTCTTGTGAAATCACTCATTTGGATTGAGATTTGGTGACAAATGGTGAGAAAAGTACAAAAAGAAATGTTTTGATTGGCCTTTCTTTTTTGTCTCATCCTTTCTCACCACCATTTAAAGGGACTGTAACAGAGAGAGAGAGAGAGAGAGAGAGAGAGAGAGAGAGAGAGAGAGAGAGAGAGAGAGAGAGAGAGAGAGAGAGAGAGAGAGAGAGAGAGAGAGAGAGAGAGAGAGAGAGAGAGAGTTTACTTGATTGAGAGAACCGGGCAAGGTAAAGCAATGCATAAAAGGAAATGGGAAAACATAAACAAAATTTGGCCGAATTAATGGACTTACTTGGTTATCTTAAATTGCAAGCCATTGTTTCCTTTTGACTCTCTTGCTCTTTCTTAATTTCTCTGGCAGAAGCATCAAGAGAAGGGTTGCACCAATCTAACTCAATCATCTTCAGCGTCAGTATATCCCCTATCTCAGATGGCATCTTTTTGAGGTTAGGACATTGTTCAAACACTAGACGCTCTAGACTTGGAAAGTCATCACTGGAGGCAACGTCGACCCACTGCTGAATATAATGCGATTGGAATTTCAAGGACTTGAGTTTCGGGAAAACCCCACTTGCTTCCCAACAAGGCCCTTCTAGGGAAGCACGTGATAGCTTTAGAGCCTCGAGGTTGGGAACTAACTTGGCGAGGGTAGACATGACACCGGAACTTAGACGGGTCCCCTTCAAAGTTAACTTGGTAAGGTTAGGCGGGAACTTAGCTCTTCCAAGATTCAGCTCACTTGCGTACATAGAAGAGACCTTCAACTCCTGGACGTGGTTTAGAAAGTCTAAATTTGGAAGTAGAGATAATCTCCCATGTGTATAACCGCACTATGAGACTTTTAGTCCCAACTTTCTAAGATTAGGAGATCTAGCCAAGACATCAAACCAAGACCAAGGATTTATCCACGACAGAGTTTGTAAGGTATCCATGAATGCAGGATACTCAACATGGTTATGTGGACTTCCGATATCGATAGTATGCCCACGTAATTGACTATATCTATGGGTATGGGTATGGGCATGGGTATGGGGTAAGAACCAATAAGAAGAAACACACACATGCCTCAATTTTACCGACTTCCTAATACTATGGGGTAAGTAGATAACACAGTCACTAAAACGGTAATCCTCGTCCACTTGGAGAGTGAAGTGAAAAGAAAAAATAAGGGTTTCTAAATTCACAAGATTGAATATTGAAGTTAGCTGACTTAAAGTTGGGTGACTTGAATCATCAAGCATACTAGGCAGAAAGATCCAGGTACTTCAACAGAACTAGTTCTATCTTACATGGGGGCGAATAGGATATATGCACCACCCTCAGAAGTTTGAAAGGTGGGGAACGATAATTAGGTTCGCAACAAAATTGCTCCCAGTCCCCACGATAATGGAAGGGAAAAATATAGCGGGTACTGTACTTTTTTTTATCCGCAGAAGAAATGAGTCTTTTACCAATAATCCGCTGGAGAAAATACTCTTCATTGGCTTTTTGGAGGCAAAATTCACGCAACAAATCATGAATACCACATGCTTTGATCCGATCGTCGTGCCCTCTTCTGGAAACGAACACAAGTTTTCTACCGATTAAATCCATCAGGTATTCCTCCGCTACATCCTCCAAGCTTTTTGTACCTATCTTTCTTATGAATCCCTCAGCAACCCATAACCAAATCAACTTCCTTACAAGAATTTGCAAATCCTCTGGAAATATTGCAAAGTAGAGAAAGCACGGTTTCAAGTGAGGAGGTAAGTGGTTATAATGTTAGAGATTTTCAAAATAAAAGAGTCGTTGGTTTTGTTTTTTGGAAAATTCCTTTGTTTCCTTAGAATGCTTATTTTCCTCTTTGTAAGCTTTGTCTCACATTGGTTAGCTGAGAGATATTGGAGTGGTACATATTAGGAAACATTCCTAATGTAAATAACTAATGATCTAGTGTGGTGCAACCCTTTGGTGCTTCGCACCATACCGGCAAAGCCGGTACACACTCACACACACACGCGCACGCGCGCGTGTGGCGTGGGCTGTGGTGCATTGTGGCGCTTTAGCGGCGCACTTTGCACTTAGCGCTAGGCGCCTTATTGGCGCCATTTCTTATTGCGAGTTGGCAGTCAGGTGGCGCTGACGTGGATGACACGTGTCACACGCGTGGCAGGTGAGTCACACGGGATGGTTCCGATCGGGTGCGACTCGTGCGTACGGGTGCACTGGTCTGTGGAGTTGCGATCGCAGCTGTCAGTCGCTGGGCTCGATCCAACGGTTTGGATCAAATCCGATTCGGTGTGAGTGAAACAGCACACCAGTTCAGTGTGACTGATCGATCTAGACCGTAGGATCTGATCCAACGGTCAGATTAGATCGGGTGCATACCCATACTCAATGGGTGCGTAGTGGCCTATAAATAGACCACTACTTAGCAGAATCCAGTGCTAGATACACACATATAATCCGAATTTCTCCCACATCTCTCTCTATATTTTCTAGCATTCATTCTGCGTTCTGTTTTGCTGCAGAAAACAGAACACAGTGGTTCTCGGTTCTTAAATTCGTTCAAGCAGGTATTCTGTCTGTTTCGTTAGTGCAAACGAAAACGGAAAGAATTTCAGTTCGAGCTTCGATTTATCTTGAAGGCAGATTTGCTGTAACCCTTTGCATACCGGAATTGGTGGGGGCAAATACTGTCTTTAGGAAAGCGACATAGTCGTGACTTGAAGCATTTTTCAACATTTGTGGAGATTTCGTCAACAGTTCAGATTGCAGCGGCCAATTTTTTTTTCAACAATCTAAAGACAGTATTTTCAATGGCGATGTCTCTACAGAAGATGACACAAGACTTTCTGAAGTTGGAGCGGGTTGAAGGTGGCAATTTCAGGCGTTGGCAGAAGAAGATGCACTTCTTGCTAACGACCCTGAAAGTGGTGTATGTTCTGACTACTCCGAGTCCAGAGATACTGGAAAATCCAGATGATGAAACTATGGAGCAGGCCCGTGAAAGGGGCAAATGGGAGAATGATGACTACATCTGTAGAGGACACATCCTCAATGCTCTGTCAGATTCACTGTTCGACGTCTATCAGAATTCAATGACGGCAAAGGAACTTTGGGATGCACTAAACGATAAGTATCTTTCTGATGACGCTACAAGTAAGAAATTTCTTGTTAGTCAGTTTATGAATTATCGCATGGTTGATACAAAGCCGGTCATTGATCAGTTGCATGAGATTCGGTATATCCTCAGTCTGTTTAAGGTTAAGAATATGCATATGGATGAATCTATTATTGTCTCCTCTGTTATTGACAAACTGCCTGTATCTTGGAAAGATTACAGAAAGGAACTCAAACACAAGACCGAGGACCTTACCCTTGATCAGTTGGCCCAACACCTTCGGGTGGAGGAAGAGACAAGGCGTCAGGAGGGTAAGGATAATTCTTCTTCCAAAGTACATGTGGTGGAAGAAAGTTCCAACAAGAAACGCAAGAACAAGGACGGCGATAAGTCTTCTGGTAAGTGGAAGAAACAGAAGCGGGATCCTACCGACACAGGTTGCTGGCATTGCGGCAAACCTGGGCATCTTAAGAAAGATTGCAAAATCCTGAAAAGGAAGAACTCTGGTGGAAATCCAGGAGCATCTGGAGCAAAGAATTCTAAATTCATTGCTGTTGTTTCCGAGGCGAATATCCTCGAAGATGCTGGAAATTAGTGGATTGATTCTGGTGCGACAAAGCATGTCTGCAATGACAAGAGGCTCTTTACTGAGTATAGTCCAGTTGCAGATGGTACCGTTCTGTTCATGGGAAATGCGTCAACTGCATTAGTTAAGGGAAAAGGCAAAGTGAACTTAGAGTCCACTTCTGGTAAGACGCTGACTCTTACTGATGTGTATCATGTACCGGAAGTTAGGAAGAATCTCGTGTCTGCAAGTCTACTTAATAAGTATGGTTTTAAAGTAGTGTTTGAGTCGGGCAAAATTGTTGTGTCCAAGGGTGGTGTGTTTGTTGGCAAAGGCTATGTAACCGAGGGGATGTTTATGCTTAACATTAATAACACAGTTGTTTCTGCTTATATGCTTGATTCCTTTTCTTTATGGCATACTCGTTTAGGACATATCAGTACAAGGAAAATGGATTGCATGATAAAATCTGGACTAATTCCTAAATCTGATAATGATATGGTTGATAAATGCAAGATTTGTTTGGAATCAAAAATAACCAGATTGCCATTTCCTAAAATTGAGCGGACTTCTTCATTACTTGAATTGATTCATAGTGATGTATGTGATTTTCATAGCACTCCAACTAGAGGCGGAAAACTTTATATGGCAACATTCATAGATGATTATTCAAAATTTTGCTATGTCTATTTGCTTCATTCCAAAGATGAAGTACTTGATAAATTTGTTGCATATAAAACAGAAGTTGAAAATCAATGTGGTTTGAAAATAAAACGACTTAGGTCTGACAGGGGTGGTGAATATCACTTCCCTGATTATTGTGAATCAGTAGGGATAATTCATGAAGTAACTGCACCTTATACACCACAACAAAATGGAGTGGCCGAAAGGAAGAATAGAACTTTATCTGAGATGGTGGTTGCTATGCTAAGCAATGCAGGATTAAGTAAAGGTTTGTGGGGCGAAGCCATACTTACCGCTGCTTATATCCTGAATAGAGTACCTCTCAAAAAGTCTAACATTACTCCATATGAACTCTGGTCAAAAAGGAAACCAAACTTGAGTTATTTTAAAACTTGGGGATGTAGGGCGATTGTGAGATTGCCTGGACCTAAAAGGAAGAAACTGGGTCCAAAAGGAATCGAGTGTGTATTCCTTGGATATGCTTTGCACAGTAAAGCATATAGGTTTCTAGTGGCTGAGCCTAATGATGTTGTGTCCATCAACACCATCATTGAATCTCGAGATGCAGTGTTCTATGAAAATAGATTTAACAGAATTCCAAGGTTAAAATCTAGTAAAGATTTGGAATCTAATAAAGATTCGGAAGAGTTTCCTTTGATGTCCGAAGAGGACAACGAGCCTTTAGAGGTTCCAGTTGAAGGAAATGAACCTGAGGAACAAGTTGAATTAAGAAGGAGCAAACGAATTCGGACAGAGAAAACGTTAGGTCCTGATTTCATAGTTTATCTAGTTGAAGGCACTAGAGAAACTTCATGTGCTTACAATGTATTTTCACTTCACGTTGAAAATGATCCTTTGACATTTGAGGAAGCAATGAAATCGCAAGACGTGGCTTTCTGGAAAGAGGCTATCCAAGATGAGATGGACTCTATCATGGGTAATAATACATGGGTTCTGGCGGATTTACCACCTGGTTCTAAACCAATTGCTTGTAAATGGATTTTCAAGAAGAAAATGAAAATTGATGGAACTATTGATAAGTTCAAGGCCAGACTTGTAGCCAAAGGCTTTACCCAGAAAGAAGGTATTGATTACTTTGATACCTATGCCCCGGTTGCTAGAATCTCAACAATTAGAGTTTTAATTGCTTTTGCTTCCATATACAAGTTTGAGATACACCAAATGGATGTCAAGATTGCATTCCTTAATGGTGAGTTAGATGAGGAAATCTATATGAAGCAATCAGAGGGGTTTGTTGTGCAAGGTTATGAGCACAAAGTTTGCAAGCTTATAAAGTCTCTTTACGGACTTAAGCAAGCACCTAAGCAATGGCATGAGAAGTTTGACAAAGTGGTTGTGTCAAATAATTTTACAATACACCAATCTGACAAGTGCATGTATAGTAAATTTAATGGCAAACGAGGAGTCATTATCTGTTTGTACGTAGACGATATGCTTATTTTTGGTACAGACCAAGAGAGCATTCAGAGTACAAAAGATTTTCTTTCTGCTAATTTTAGTATGAAAGATATGGGTATTGCTGATGTAATATTGGGTATACGAATTAAAAGAAGTGGTGGTCACTTGATTCTATCCCAGGAACATTACATTGAGAAGATTTTAAAGAAGTTTAAACACTTTGAAAGTAAACCGGTGTCTACTCCGTATGACTCTCAATCACCATTAGATCTTAATGAGGGGAGAGCTGTGTCACAACTAGAGTATTCTAGAGTGATTGGCAGCTTGATGTATGCCATGACAAGCACAAGACCGGACATTGCATATGCGGTGGGGAGACTTAGTAGGTATACTAATAATCCTGGGCATGTGCATTGGCATGCAGTATATAGAGTACTGCGGTACCTCAAAGGGACTATAGATTATGGAATAGTCTATAGTGGATATCCTTCGGTTCTAGAAGGATACACTGATGCTAGTTGGATTACTGAGCGGAATGATCACTCGTCAACGAGTGGTTGGGTGTTTACACTTGGTGGAGGGTCAATCTCCTGGGGATCTAAGAAGTAAACGTTGATAACAGACTCGACCATGGCAGCCGAGTTTGTAGCATTAGCTTCTGGTAGTAAGGAGGCAGAATGGCTGAGAAATCTGTTGCTGGAAATTCCAGTGTGGCCTAAGCCTATGCCACCTGTATCGCTGCATTGTGATAGTCAAGCTACGTTGTCGCGAGCGTATAACCAAGTGTATAATAGAAAGTCCAGGCATATTGGACTAAGGCATAGCTATATGAGACAATTGATTGTTGATGGGGTGATAACCATTGATTTTGTTAAGTCAAGTCAAAACTTGGCGGATCCTTTTACGAAAGGCCTTGCAAGGGATTTGGTGTTGAAAACATCAAAGGGAATGGGACTTTTGCCCAATTAACTTAATCACTCCTGGTGGAAACTCAACTCAACCGGTTGATACTCTCAATCTCTTGAGTTCAATGAGAAACTACACCATATGTCGTGATTGGAAACACTTTAAAGCTATTTTACACATTCCAAGGTAAAGTGTTTTGTACCTATAATGTAAATACAAAGGAGGTTGAACTACTTAGTTCTTAATAGATTGTTTTGTGCTAATGTTATAGGAGCACGGATAGCGATCTACCTATGTGAATATGGAGGTGGTGCCGCTTCCTATAGGTCACAGGGGCTAGACCTTAGAGCGTTCATGAAATCAAGATAAAAGACCCAAGGTCAGTTCACGGGTCAACCGATTAGAATATGTGCATTATTTGGTGGATTATGTGTGAGACACGTCCGGTTGGTCGACAGAGGACAACTAGTTCAAAGACACGTCTACTATGCTGCCCTGACCAGCTTTGATATGTTATCACTAAGTGAATAGTTGAAGTCGTAAGACACTATTTATGTATGCATAAACCTTGTAATAAGAACCGAGAATATTTCATCTGTATTTCAAAAATGGTGGGGGATTGTTAGAGATTTTCAAAATAAAAGAGTCGTTGGTTTTGATTTTTGGAAAATTCCTTTGTTTCCTTAGAATGCTTATTTTCCTCTTTGTGAGCTTTGTCCCACATTGGTTAGCTGAGAGATATTGGAGTGGTATATATTAGGAAACATTCCTAATGTAAGTAACTAATGATCTAGTGTGGTGCAGCCCTTTGGTGCTTCGCACCATACCGGCAAAGCCGGTACACACTCACACACGCACGCACACGCGCGCGTGTGGCGTGGGCTGTGGTGCATTGTGGCGCTTTAGCGGCGCACTTTGCACTTAGCGCTAGGCGCCTTATTGGCGCCATTTCTTATTGCGAGTTGGCAGTCAGGTGGCGCTGACGTGGATGACACGTGTCACACGCGTGGCAGGTGAGTCACACGGGATGGTTCCGATCGGGTACGACTCGTGCGTACGGGTGCACTGGTCCGTGGAGTTGCGATCGCAGCCGTCGGTTGCGAATGGGCTCTATCCAACGGTTTGGATCAAATCCGATTCGGTGTGAGTGAAACAGCACACCAGTTCGGTGTGACTGATCGATCTAGACCGTAGGATCTGATCCAATGGTCAGATTAGATCGGGTGCATACCCATACTCAATGGGTGCGTAGTGGCCTATAAATAGACCACTACTTAGCAGAATCCAGTGCTAGATACACACATATAATCCGAATTTCTCCCACATCTCTCTCTATATTTTCTAGCATTCATTCTGCGTTCTGTTTTGCTGCAGAAAATAGAACACAGTGGTTCTCGATTCTTAAATTCGTTCAAGCAGGTATTCTGTCCGTTTCGTTAGTGCAAACGAAAACGGAAAGAACTTCAGTTCGGGCTTCGATTTATCTTGAAGGCAGGTTTGCTGTAACCCTTTGCATACCGAAATTGGTGGGGGCAAATACTGTCTTTAGGAAAGCGACATAGTCGTGACTTTAAGCATTTTTCAGCATTTGTGGAGATTTCGTCAACAGTTCAGATTGCAGCGGCCAATTTTTTTCCAACATATAACTCAGTGCTATTGTCTTAGTCCATAGTTCTTGATCCTTAGCCATCTGCGAATTTAACGTTTTCCATCGCTCTCGACTCTTCTCTTCATTTCTAAGAATCCCCGCTACCACAACGATTGCAAGTGGTAGTCCTTGCCACATTTGTGCTATTTGCTTTCCTATCTCCATGAGTTCTGAAGGGCAGGTTTCTCTTTGAAATATCTTCTGTCGTAAGAGATTCCAACTCTCATCAGGAGATAGAAACCACAGACAAAGAGGAGGGAAACTCATGGGATTGGAAAGCAAAGCTACATGTTGATGCCGACTTGTGAACATAATCCTACTTCCGTTGTAATCATCTGGAAAACAATTTTCCAAATCAAACCAGGCCCTATGATCCCATATGTCGTCCATCACGATGAAGTGTCGCCTTCCCTTTAAGCTTTTGTACAGCTTTTGAGCTAATACCTCATCACATACCTCATCACTATTGTCGCTGATTTGATGGATCTGCAAAACAGAACTTAAAAGGCCAAGTAACAAATCCCTCTTTTGGTACTCTTGAGAAACAGTTATCCAAGCTCGCGTATTGGGGAAATAGTATGTCACCAAGTCATCATTATACACTCTAGTAGCCAAAGTAGTCTTACCTTGTCCAGCCATCTCAACAATCGAAATGATCTTAAGCTGCTTTGAACCTCCAGTAAGTTGCTCCTTTAAGATCATTGTTTCCTGCTCAAATCCCACCATTGTTTCCTCCTCCCCCTCCCAGTTACTACTATTTGTTGCGCTTGATGTATCTCTATCAAACGAAAAATTTCCGACATTATTTACTGTTTGCACGCCGCATGTCCTCTTGTCATACATTTCGTTCGCCTCTGTTATGATTGCTTCAATCTCTTTCTTGACATGGCCAAGATTTAACGAGCGATCACGACCAGTTTTCTCTGATACGCCAATTTTCTCCATTCTCTTCGCTGTCATATTCTCCTTCTTCAAGAAAGTGGTAACTACGAACAAGTCAACGTCTGTTTCAGCCTCATACACCACATCTCTAATTCGTGCCTCCAGGTTTTTCGCTCCTTCATGTTCTTTAAACTTGATCTGTAAATCCTTAAGGAAGGCTACTAGCAATTGTAGATCATTTGTAAAGCCAGGCAATTTGATCCTTCTCTTCCCTAATCAAATCTCTCTTGAAGCTCATTAACTCCTCCAAGTTTTCCATCAGAGAATGGGCAATAGTTTCTGCCATAACTCTCTCTCTCTCTCTCTCTCTCTCTCTCTCTCTCTCTCTCTCTCTCTCTCGTTGAAGTTTGCTGCTTATATTTTGTTTCAAGTTGAAGCTGTAAAGAAAAGAACCAAAAAAACAAAAAAAAACTTGAGAGTCTTGATACGACATTTCACAACTTGCAATGTGGGGCTACGAATGTGGGCTGCGAATATTTCACAACTTGCTAAACACGACAAATATAACGGGGCACACCTAAATTGAAAGAGCCTTCAACCAAAGACGGGTTTGTTTGATAACCTAAATTTAGCACTTAAAACTGAATCAATTAAGTAATAAATGATTCAGTAGGTTTGATAACCACATTTTACATTGCTTAACAAATTAAATACCACTTAAAATATAGATCAAAAAGTTAAAAAAATTAAATAGTCTTGAGATACTACTTAATTTTATGTACTTACATTCAACCATCATACTACCACCATAACCACTCCCACCTACACCGCCACCACTCAACCACCACCACTACACCACCACCACTCCTCCACCACATCACCACCACTAGCTCCACCATTCCACCACTACCACCACCACTTCCTCCATTACCACCACCACCACATCACCACCACCAACTCCACCACTCCACCACCACCACCACCACTTCCTCCACTAGCACTGTAAAATTTTAACTTTTAAAATTCTAGTCACGTGATCCGAATAGATACCCGACACTCTAATTTAATTCTAATAGTATGTTAGGCTACGCAAAATGTATCATGGTCCGAATGAATGTGTGAATTCTGATTTAATTTTGTAAATACTATGGGGCAATGGAGTTATATCTTATATACGGCACGAGTTACGCGACGTTGGAATCTTTCCTTTAAAATCAGACACCGCCATGATAATCCCCATACTTTTATTAGTCTATGTTGAATTTTTGAGATTTTTCGGAGACTAAAATCTGAACGCATATGGATTGAACTTGCGCTAGCGAAACACGTAACACCCTGTGTTAATTGGGGAAGGAAACAGGTGTCATTACTTTAACCTGTTTCACCGTTCACCGTTTCATATATTAGACAAAAGGGAATAAAGCCTTATTTAACCATACAAAGCAAAGGAAGAAATTAGGAACTAAAATAAAAAGAGAACGGAACTTCTGTACTGGTCCTCCACACTGACGGACGCGCCGTTCGCCGGAAGACTCCATTGCCGAGCTTCCTTTTCCCTCTCTTCTGGTAATTTCACCTTCCCACTCTATGAATTTATATTAAAATAGGTATTTCACGTATCTATATTGAAAAGTAGAGTGAAAAAAATACAACACCCAAATCACACATAATACACGCACGCCACCACATATTGGCAGCCTCTGCTGCCAGCCATGCTGTGCTACTTCCTCTCACCTCTCCACTGTATCTTTTTCTCTTCACGCGTTCACCGCACCCGAACCTCTAATATTTTCACACAAGCAAAACTCCTTTTGGCAAAGAGTTCGAATTCGAGACTCGCTGTCGTAATGAAATCAGCCCTAAAAATAGGATCTTAAAAGCCTAATTTGAAATTCTTGATTGTTATTGACTGATTTTAGACTAAAGTTCAGGGAATATTGGAAAAATTGAGGTATCCATCTGGATTTCTAAAATTTACGCGAAAGAAATAGAATACCTAAAATTAGTAGAGAAATTAGACTCTGATTGACCCTAAATTGTCTAAAGGAGTATTCTGACTTTTTAAATAAATATGACACTACCCCAGTTATGGACATTACCACCCAAAGTAACTAGTTAAATTTCGGATATAGGAATCTTGGCTAACATCAGAACATTACGTGTTTAGGTGCAAGAACTGTGAAGTGAGGTGACGTGTGTAAAGTGACCGCTACTTCTTTATGGTGAGTTGCACATGCCTCAGTTACATGTATTTTCTAAAATTTTGGAATGAGATGCCATTGCTTGATTTTGCTGGAAAATATGGGATTTGAACTTCCTACTTGGTTTAATTGATGTTAATGCATGCGATGGCTGGTTTATAAATCTTTTGAGTTCAGTTAAAATAGACCATGGCAATATGTTTTGGAAATTTGAAAGTTACTGGTTGCTAGTACATGCTCGTGATAATATGATTCATTGACGGGCAAAGATACTTGTGGCGTGAAGTAATAAGGTAGGAGATGCGGCCAGGCATCACCGGGTAATGATATCTTACCACTCTTTAATGGGGTCACTCCCCAACAGACTGGCAAAAATACCGTTGAATGCAATTATCGCTCAAAAGTGCAAAAGTGGAAAAATAAATGGAATGAAAAGGGTCCATCTCTTGGACCGAAGAAATGAGCTTTCGGACAAAAATGCTTGAACTAGATGGTCAACAAAATATTTGAATTGTAGCTTTGAACTGTTTTATAATGTGGGTTATTTCCATGGTCAAACTTGTAACTTTCGTATACGTTTCTCACCCGAGCTTCGGCTTATGAAAAAGCTTTTCCAATTTTTCAGGTTAAGGGAGATAGCAAGTTATGGACTGAATGGGTTTCTAGAATAACCATAGAGAATCAAGTGGTGTCTAATGGTTTGTATTTATTATACTTGTACACTTAGAAGTTCTGGGATTATCTTATTTATTCTATGCTTCCGCACACTTGGAATTCTATGGTTCAAAAAGACGACGATGTTAGAAATCCCTAAACTAGATTATGAGCAGGCCTTCGGCGGCTTAACACCCGCTTGGCCGGTCACGACTTCCATGGTCGGTTTTGGGTCGTGAAAACCACCACCACCACCAGCTCCACCACTCTACCACCACCAATCCACCACCACCACTGCTCCTACCACCACTTCACCACCACCACCACTTCCACCACCACCACCACATCACCACCACCATTCCACCACAACCACCACTACCATCACTACACCACCACCAGCGCTCCTACCACCACTTCACCACCTCCACCATTCCACCACCATCATCACAACCATCACCACCACCACCACTCCACCACACCACACCACACCACTCCGCCACCACCACCACCACCACTACCAGGACTACACCACCACTCTACCACCTCCACCTCCACCACCACCACTCCCACCATTACCAGAAGTATATTGTGACTGCTAGTAAATTAAGAGAGAATTGGAACAAAATTAATTCATTAATTTTTTAATTCAGTACTGAATATATTTTTATCAAATAGCTTTTCAGCTTACAAATTTCAGCATTCAGTTTTCAATACTTAATTTTTTAGCTTTCAGTTTCAGTTTTCAGTTTTATCAAACAGCCCCTAAAAAGAAGACTTCTTTAAAATATTTGCACAGTTATTACTCCTCCACTCCTTAATGTTAACCTCTTTCGCACTTGAAGTACAAAATTATTGTTAATCTATTTTGTACTTGAAGTACAAAATTATGACCGAAAGCAAAAAAAAACGTTTTCACTAATGACGAAATTAAAAAGCATCAAACAACTATCTAATTTGTCTAAAATGCCGTCTTATTCTAATTTTTCCAACATCGATCCATATTTTTATACTTCTTCGATTCGTCTCAACAAAAATTACGACAAAAAGTTATGAAAAGTAAAAAATACTAAAACAAGTTTGAGACTTATAAGTTTACAAGAACGCAGTATAAAGGAAGACTTCTTTAAAATATCTACAAAGTTATTACTCCTTCATTCATTAATGTTATCTCATTTGAGAAATTTTAACATTTTAAGAAGACATGATTGCACTTGAATCAAATCTTAAAGTTTAACAGCGTTGGCTCACGTTTTGTGGTGGACAGGACAAAGAACAGAGAAGGGTAATAGGATGTAATGTTAGATGTGGGTATGACTGATTCTTTATGAAAAAAAAATTTTGGCCACCTTTGGGGGTGTTTCCACTAACAAATAAGTTGAGAACAAACAACTTTTTGGTTTTGTTTTTATTCAAAAAAAATTCTTGTTTGTTGGTTATACACCAAACTTTTATATAATATAGGTTCGCTCGACAGGAGAAATTGAAAATATCCACTAAAAATATGTAATATAACTGTTATACAAGTATTTTTGGAAATATTCAAGAAAAAATTTAAAAATTAATTTTTTAAGCTTTTCCTTAGATACTACTTGAAATTGTTGATGAATAGATTTTTTTTTTTGTCAAACAAAAATACGATGAGTAGATATTTTTTGTGCATGTGAAGAGGAGACATGGTAGTGGCAACCCCACCTCCAATCATCTTTTGAAAGATAAAAGTTGTTTCTCAATAGTACTAGTGTACCACACAGTACACGAGTAAAGTTTTCTTTCTGTTATTTATTTTATTGCAAGTTTAGTATTTTCTAACACATAACATGTAATTCTTGCACTCTTTCACAAGAAGCGATTTCAACCTCTAAACCTCATTTTAAGTAGTTAGAACTTCAATTCCTGCACCTGAACAACCAGTTTTTGCATCCAAATTCCATTTCTAGCAGCTAATACATAGTTTCAGTACCAATATTCTCCCTATAATTCCTGCACTTTTACACATAGTTTTAGCACTTTAAACCCTTTTTTCTCTGTGTACAAAACAGGTCAGGGTTTAGTTCAAGAACATTAAAAGAAACAATTGAGTCTGAGTAAAAGATATACATGGCTTATCAATCTAACTCCTTTTTGCTTATACTAAAGTTCTATAATATATATGAACTAGTGCTAGCCCGTGCCTACGGCACTACACATTCCGGTTGGAAGGGGATGGCAGTTATGTGATTTAGGTGAAAATCATGGGCACTTAACCGAGAAATGGAAGGATGCACTATAGCCTTTGGATCAAATGAATCTAAGCCGTTCTAACAACTTGTCCCCACACCCTTCTGTTTTATAATAGGGATGAGTGCAGGATAAATTTGACATATTGGAATATGATGAGAAAGAGCATGTGAGGCGTGGCGTCGACCGCAAGTGTAAAAAATTGTATAAAACGTGGCGCCACAATATGAAGGACCACTATGAAGTATTAGTGGAAGTAAGGATCCATATGTCAGTCCGTATAAAGGAGTTAATGGTGAAGATTGGGCATGGATGATTGGTAACATCTGGACTAATAAAGATAAAGAGGTAAAATTCAATTTCAAGTAAAGAAAATCAAATTCATTTGAATGAAATCTTTACAAGTATATTGTAAATTATTTTGTAGACATTGGTACTAAAAAGGAAGAAAGCTTGATCAGAGTTACCTTTCAACCATACTATGGGGTCACAGTCCTTCGCATCAGCTATGGCAGCTCGAGCACATGAGCGTGGGGGTCAAGGTCCCCACATTGCAGATTTTTACTGTTTAACCCATTTTAATCAAAAGAAGAAGAAATGGGTAGCTCCAATATGTGAGCAACTACATGTATGTCTTTGCAATAAAAGTTGCATCACCACAATTTTTTTTATTTCATGAAATATATTCAATCCATATTTCCTATCCTATTAGCTACTACTTGAGGCACGCCGCAAAGAGGATGAGGCACGTCGCTAAGAGGCTGACGCGCTTGGGTTACCAATCACCATGCCACAAGAGGAGATGCCGATGGAAGTTCTTGGTAAGAAGTTTTATGTGAGGGAATATGGTGTTAGTTTGAAGTCATCATCATCGAAGCGGTCTAGTGGTCAATCACATGAAGAGTTGCAAGTTTTGAAGAATGAAATTGAGACACTCAAGGATGTGTGCAAACAACAAAACAATCAGGTTGAGACCTTGAAGGACTTGTGCCAAACGCAAAAGGAGACAATCCAAATGCAACAGGAGAAAATAAATGCATATGATGAAAAGTTTGCACGCTTCGAGGCTGTTATGTCCGCTTATATGCATGGAGGTCCTATTGGGGCAGGCTCTAATAGTCAATAAGTAACTTCTGCTTCACTAGCTCTCAATCTTTTGTAGTTATTCAATTGGTGTAATTTGTTCAAAAACTAGTCACTAAACTTAATGGTAGCTATCTGGACATGCCCCAAGTATGAGTTGCCATTTCAACTCTTGACCCATGAAAAAAATAGATGGCAAGTGTTGTCTAGTTCAAAAGTTTATTTTATAACATGATTCCATGTCCATGTTTTCATATTGTACTTGTTCAGCTCTCCATACCCTTGAACTTGCTATGCGTGTATCGTTATCTTGGATTTATATGTTTATAAAATTTTTGCAAAAATAAATTTCTTGATCCATAGTTCTAATAAGTTTCAGAAAGTCTGAACATCGTGTGATATGACTTTTTGGACAAAAAATGATGACTGCAATTTGCTTGAAATTCTATTTTTCGATGGAATTGAACTTTGACTTAATTACTTAGGATATTATTGAGCATGGGCTGTAGATGATTGTCATATTGTGTAAATTGTGTTTAATGGTAGCTATCTGGACATGCTTTCTTAGTGAAATCTGTTAATCCATTATCAATCAGCAATGCTTCATTTGGATCTCCTTTGTTAACTTGCCTTTGGCGTGGAGGCAATATGGTCATCCTAGGAGTAGAACTTCATTTAGAAAGCTATGAACCAGAAGCGTGTCAGACATGTGTCTGAAGTGTGTCCGGAGCATGCTCATGTCTTACACGTTTCTGACACCGACAATTTGATTCTGGCGAAGTTTTGCTGCTATGTAGGTTGCATATCATCGATATTATGTAGAATGACATCAAAATCTGGGTTGGGTAGCTCGTTTAGTCACTCATGAGTCATGCCATAATTCGTCATATAACAACTTGGAGCAAAATCTCTTTCTTTTTCAGAACCTTTCATAGGCTTGACATGTTAGACAATTGCTTCTTCTTCTTTTTTCTTTTTACAATTTTGTACAGGTAAGTAAGGAGATGGAGTTGCATTTTGGCAGTTAACCAAGATGGAGTTGAAAACTTTTTGGTAGCTAAATGAAACACTTGTTTTGAGTTCTTTTTGTCATTGGACACACCATGGATATGGATGTTTTGTAGTTTCAGTAATGCTGTTAAGTTTGAAGTGGTTATTGTTGGAGGATGAATGTTTTGAAAGGCTTTAAAGTTGGATGATGAATGCTGACTTATTGGATATTTGATTTGAATGATATTTTGCTTCTTCGCAATTTAAGTTTTGCTAAGTTGAATCATAAGATACAAAAAAAAATTTGAACCATTGTAAGCACGTGAAAACAATATATGGAATAAAGTGTGTATTGATGCTAAAGTCCTATTTTTGGTGACAAAAGAGATTGTCATTGTTGTGTGTCTACAACTACGATAGGTTATTGGTGACACACAATTGGTTGTCATGGTAGGTACTTTAGTGACAACCTTTGTCACAGAAAAATATATCTTCTGTGACAATATGGTGCTATCATCGTTACTTTTAGTGACATAATCACCTTTGTCGCATATAATCTCTTTTTCGTGACACCATATTGTTGTCAATGTTACTTTCCGTGACAATTGTGTCACGGAAAATCTGTCTTCGATGACACAAAATTCTTGTCACTATTGACAACATTCTGTGACAACTACACAATTTTGTCACCCTTGACTTTCAGTGTCATAGATATAATGACACCTCTTCTTGTGTCACCAAAGATAATAGGTAACAAAATTTGGACTTTTGGTGACATTTTTACATGTCACCGAATGTGTTTTTTGTTGTAGTGAGTATTAGAGAGAGAGAGAGAGAGAGAGAGAGAGAGAGAGAGAGAGAATGAATTCATCTGAAGTAAAAATTGGGCAGATGGGAGACGAGAGATTTAAGAGGAGTAAATTGATTTGGCCCCAGTCGGTAGTTTCTCCTCTATAACATACATTTGGCACCAAATAAACCATAGCATCGGCCAAGAAAACAGTGGGCTTTTGCTCCGGAAATATTAGTCTGGAAAGCAACAGGTGATCATGGAGTTCAATGGTGGGATCGTATCCGATCGTCATTTGAGGTATCGCAAGTATACAAACTTCTAATTACGTTGGGCCGCCCATGGTACGTTCCACGCCCCACTTTTAGGACTCCAACTTTGGAAAGAAAGAAACCAATGGAACCATGGAGACACAAAAAATAGATGAAGTCTCGCTTTGAATTATTAAAGTTAATTATGATGTGGCCAGTAGGCTCCCAAACTTCATGAAAACAGTGGGCTTTTGGCCTGGAAGTATTTAGTCTTGAATTCTTGATGGCAAGAGGTGATCATGGAATTCAACGGTGGAAACGTATCTTATCGTCATTTGAGGTATCGAAAGTATACAAACCATTCGGTTGGACAGCCTTTGGTACCACACCCCAACTTTGGAAAGAAAGAAATCAATGGAACCATGGAGATAAAAAGACAAAAAAGAGATGAAGTCTCTACTTTGAATTATTAAAGTTATGATGCGGCCGGTGGGCTCCCAAACTTAAACAACTTTATCATTTTTTTTGTCCGATGAGATTACCAATCAAAACTAATCTAAGTACTCGCATAAGGCTAGGACCACCATAAGACTCACATACATATGAACTGAATTGTATAAGCCCATACATTTTCAAGGTATTACTATTGTAATTATTTCTTTTGGGAGTTTATAAATCCAATTGCGAATTTACTACATGTAACTTGTTTTTAAGTAAATAATATTCGGACAAAAATGTCCTTACAAAAATGGACAAAAATACCCCTACTTTTATTACACACAACCACAAACATATAACCACATCTAAAACATATAACCCATAACCCACATTTCCCTCCATATTTCAATCCCATTTTCTTTCATCTTCTTCCAGGTTCACCACATCTTCTTGCTTCTGGTTCCAGGTTCACCACCATTGTTCACTACAAACAAGCTCCAGGAGCTCCCACCTCCCACCATAAACCGAGTCCACATCTGCCTCCTAACTCTCACCTCACACCTCCTAAGTCTCAATGGAAACCTCCATTGCTTCCTCTCCCACCATTGGTAAAGAAGAAGTCTTTGACCCAACATATGAGAGCAATGTGCATATTGATTAGGAATTGGAAGGCTATGCAATGGAAATGGAAGTTGACAAGGAAGAGGTAGCCATGGATGTTGTAGTTTCGGAGCCGAAATCGCAGCAAAAGGTAACTCGTCACTCCTCCATTTTAAACCCGGTTCTGTCCCGACATTGTCAGATTCTAAAACTTGAAATTATGCCAAAATTTCAAACTTTAGAGTTTGAAAATTGACAACAATATCATATTTTAAAACTCGGAATTCTGCCAAAATTTCAAACTCTAGAGTTCGAAATTGTAGACAATAATCACTCCTCCATTTTTAACCTAGTTCTGTCCCGACATTATCAGATTCTAAAACTTGAAATTATGCCAAAATTTAAAACTCTAGAGTTTGAAAATTGACAACAATGTCATATTCTAAAATTCGAAATTCTGCCAAAATTTCAAAGTCTAGAGTTCGAAGGGTTATGATTAATTTTTTTTATTTTGGTGTAGGTATTTTTGTTCGAGGAAGAGTTGGTAGAGTGGACAAGATTTACGGGTAAACGACACGGCTTTGTCATTATCATTAAGGCCTCGGAGAAATTTATGAAGAATCGCAAACCAAGGATGAGATTTTCATGCGAGAGGAGCGGGAAGTATAGGAAGTTTGTGAAGAAGACTTTGGGGGAGGAGGTGGCTGTGAAGAAGAGGGCGACATGGTCCACGGGCACAAAGAAAATTGAATGCCCATTTCTATTGAAAGGTGTGGATTAGGCATTTTTATTTGTCAAATATTGATGTGTCTTGTACTTTGTACTTATATTTTGTTTTAGAATGGAGATTGCACTTTTGACAAATTGTAGTTGTACGTATTTTGGTGCTTATGGATGAATGTTGCCAGTCAGACAAAGAACTTTCAGATTCTAGAGTTTGAAAAAACCACTCACATTCATACTCTAGTACATGAAATTAGGGTACGTAATATTTCAATCTCATGAATCCGAAATTAGTACAAATTTTCATACTTTAATTTCTGATTTTGTTATGCATTTTTGTCACTTCTCCCTCGCCCTCTACCTACAACCGAAGCCTCAGTGTGTGCCTCGTCCTCATGTCGCTCGACCTCTAGCTCTGGCTCTACCTCTGGTTGTGCATCGGGCCTGGCCTCCTCCTCCTCGGCCTTTATAGCAACCTCCTCTAGCTCTGGCTCTGCCTCGGGCTTGGCCTCTTCCTCCCTCGGCCTCTCTGACAACCTTCTCCTGCCTCTGTCCTCGTCCTCTCCCTCCAACTTCTGAAGTTGAAGTTTGCTCAGTCTTTCTCTTCCTTGCTGAAACGGTAGGACGATTCTTCTTCATTTTCCTGTATTCTCCAATTAAAAGCAATCAAACTTTAGCACATGGATTCCCCTTCATTTTCTGTAAAAAAAAAAAAAAAATCAATTTCAAACATCTGAAGATAGAACATCACACACAGTGCAAGTAGATAAGACTCATTCTTAGAAGAATATCATATGAAAGGAACGCAGAAAAACTAGTACCCAAGTGGAAAAGGCTAAAAGCGAGAGGATAAAATAGCTTTGTGTGTGTGAGTTAGAGGGGGTGTGTTTGGTTGCGGTGTTTGTGAGTGTGTGGAAATTCTGGATGTGTGTGTCCAAGTGCTAAGTATGTGTCTTATATCCCAATCGTATTCAAACATCTGAAACGATGGGACTTCCAATGGTAACTTGTGCAATTGTGCGATGCAACGATGGGACTTCATCACATTCCATGAGAGCCCTTTTTACTTGCGCGAGTAATGCAACGAATACAGATCATGATATGTACAAGTAGATAGATTGGGCAACTTTAGACACATCTATACATGGATCTGATAATTTGTTTGAACTTGATTAAAAACATATAAAATGAACACAGAGGAACCACTATAATTTCCAATTACCTGTTTCCAAAACATTAAACACTAGATTCCTTTTCAAGACCATAAGACATACAAAAAAAAAAAAAAGGGATTTATTTAAGATTTAAACATCTGAAATTAGTCTAAAAAAGTCAGATTCTTAAGTTTGAAATATGTCAAAAAAATTGATTTCAAACGTCTGAAAAAATTGAAAATTTCGAGTTTATGTGTCCGAATATGGCACAGATTTTTGAACTCTAATAATTGAACAGAACACCTAAAATCGAGTTTATCTGATTATATCAGTCCCAGTACATCTGGATTTTGGTTTTCAAACTTTGTAACTCCCATAGAACGTCTCTCTACAAGCCTATCACTGGCGCTTCTTCTGGCCCGACATTTTACGGCAAAAGCACTAACTATGAAGTCTATGATAGACTATGAAATTTAGCCAATTGTTCTCCCCAATTGTGAACAATAGTTGATAGTCTCAAAATCAGAAATTGATTTCGTAAGTTTGAAATTCTTGACAAATTTTGACTTCATGTATCCGAAATAAGTAGAAAAAATTGAGTTCATGTATCTGAAATAAGTAACAATATTCGGATATTAGAATCCGGAACAGTTTAGGGTATGATTTTGTTAGAATCGATTTCTAGGGCATTATTATAAACGATTTCAAGGGCATGACCGATTTCTAGGGTACAATTTCTAGGATATGGCTTCAGATTCAAATACTCAAATTTAAATTGGGAGAATTTTGCATAAGTCCACTATAGCAATTTTGAAACCCACTAAGTCCACTTCTAAATTCTAAACCCTCCTAAGTCCACTAATCTATTAGTAAAGATATAATAACCCTGTTAGGTCTAATATACCCCTGTTTTTTAAAAACTTGTTGCCCCTTTTTTCAACCATTTCAAAAACAACCATTTGAAATTTCCTGAAATTTCTCCCGATTCCTGAAATCTCTCCCCATTCAGTATAAATCCCATTCCCCCTCTCCCCACCGTCCCCCCTCCCCCCTCCCCCCCTTTTCAGACCGAACGATACTATACGTGAAAAAGCCACAAGCTCGCCTACCATTTCTTCTTCGGGCTTCTGTTCAACAACAGTCTCGCGTGTTGGTAGTCGTCATTTTGTGCCATAGTTTCGACGGCATTCGTCAGCCTTCTCCGATCGTCGCCGTTCTTCGCCTAGTATCAGTCAGTCACCCGTTCTTCGCCCGTTCTAGTCGGTTGCTAGTTGTCGTTCTTTGACCGTTCAAGTCGGGTCTAGTCGCTCATCGAAGTTGTTTGACATCGTTTACCAGGTATGTTTATTTAGGGTTCTGATCAGTCTATTATTGGTTAAGTTAAGTTAGGATTTTGATTGATATGTGGTTATATCAATCATTGATCCGTTAGGGTATGGTTGAATAGAGCTTTGTATTTCATTGTTGGTATATATGGTTATATATTTATTTGCTAGGTTGGTACTGACTTATTATTTGTGCAGTTCTTCAAGGGGTGAAGAGTATTAAATTACCTATGAAGTCGACTGTGAAGAAGGCGACGGTGACAAAGGGAAAGAAGTCACGAGATCTCCTTTTCTTTTTTTTTCCTTTTTTTTTAGAGTTAGAAAAGATAGAATCTCGTGTATAACGTTATAAGGTTATATGTTAATTTTTTGTCACATGTGTTACGTTTTTTTGTGTGTATTTATTTATGTGGCAAAGTAATACATATAAGATTTTTTGTTTGTTTTTGCATTGTAAACATATATAAGATTATTTATATGTTCTTGCATTGTAATAAAAAAGATTCCAGAAGCTCATACATATACGGTTATCAGAAGCAAGTCAATGAGGCCACTGTGCGGACCAATTCAATAAAGTAGAACATATAACGTTATATGTGAGTTTATGTGCTATGAAACTCCAAAAAAATAGAACATATAACATTATATGAAAGTTCCTGACTTGTGTACCTCCCAACAAAAAAAGAACATATATTGTTACTCGAAGCAAGTCATTGAGGCCGCTGCGCGGACCAATTCAATAAAGTAAAAATATAATGTTATATGGGAGTTTTTGTGCAGCGAACCTCCAAAAAAATTATAGAATATATACCATTTTATGTTAATATATGTACGTTCAGATGTAAACGTGGAATGTTATATGTTCTTGTATTATAATAAAAAAAGATTTCAAAAACTCATATAACGTTAAATGCGAGCCGATGAATGAGTATATAACGTAAAATGTAAGTATCGCACGTTAAATGAGAACTGATGAACGAGTATATAACGTTATATATGTACAATTACGCTGTATACAGTGTATCAGAAAAGGAGAATCTTCTGTTGCTTTATTCTAACGTAACTGCTGGGATTTCAAACGTAGAACGGATAATGGGCTAAAAATATGGGATTTGAATGGAAAATGTAATCTTCTCTCTCTCTCTCTCTCTCTCTCTCTCTCGTTTGGACTCTATTTCCCTTCTGGATATAGGAACAATGTGAATATGAGAGATTTTATAGGAGTGGGATATGGGAGATTTTATAGGAGTGAGATATATTAGATTAACAGTTTTTAAAGGTAAGAGTATTTTGGTCCTGAACTAATTCCTTTTTTAATTGAATTGGACTCAAGGCCTCACCAAAACCTAATTAGTGGACTAGAGGGGTTATGAAATTTAGAAGTGGATTTAGTGGGTCACAAACATGCTATAGTGGACTTCCCAACAATTTTTTTAAATTTAAAACCCATAACCGAGTTCTAATATCTGATATAGTTTGTAAAAATCAAAAATTCGGATCCGAATGTTCAGTCATAAGGATTCAAACATTACCGTGGGTTGGTGGACGGAATGGTGGAGCTACAGATGATGGATGGTACCCAACGGTGGTGGTGAAGGCAGCTGCTCTTGCTGGTGGTGGTGTGGCGTGGTGGTGTAGGCTGCTGCTCTTGCTGGTGGTGGTGTGTCGTTTAGTGGTCTGAGGAAGGGAAAGAAAACAGAATGGAGAAGAAGAGAAGAACGATGTCGGGGATAGAGAGAAAAGGAAGGAGAGAGTTCAAAAGGGAGGAAAAATTAGGTTTAAGGGTAATTTTGGAAGTTCATGTGTATTTGTTGGGTTGTATGTAGCAAATTGTTATAAGATTTATGGATTTTAGTTAGCACATGTTACATGCAGTAAATTCGCAGTTGCATTTATAAACTCCTTTTCTTTTCCATCAGAGCTCTATGAGTATAAACATTGAAAATAAGATTGGTAGACTACTAGAAATCATATCGGCTATATATCGACCTAGTTTTGGAGGTGGTTAAGAAAGTAATTTACAGAGAATATCGAATGTACTGAAGATACTATTTGCTCCCGAAATTCCTACTTTCTAAAAGAGTGATATTTCCGTGCAATGTTAGGTGAATTGTCGCAGAGACAATTATTTCAATATTTACTAGCCATCATCATATGTGACGCAGCGTCAGTGTGCTTTGCCAGCTGCCACATCAATTTGGTAGAATCTGGTAACTCAATGAACCAAGGCCGTTCCTTGCATTGCTGTGAATCTCATAGGACGCTACACAAACCACTTTGAGGACCACAAAAGTACATAAAAATAAATAAATAAATAAATAAAAACACTTAAGAAATAGCCTCATACGGGGAAGAAATTTGTTGTCAAGACTGTTATTTCCAGTGGATTGGTTTATGTTTCAAGTGGTTCTTCTTTTTTTTTGGTTAAAACAATTTTCCTCTGCTGTCATCTTTTAAAGTTGATACATGTTTTTTCCTTTTTCTTTTTTGTGATGGTTCTTTGGTTTCTTAACGGAAACTACAGCTAAGAAATGCTACATTGCAGGTACGATTTGTTCTCTTTTTTTATCTAGGATTTATTGTACAGCATTATTTCACATTTGCATCTACTTGTGGGTTGTTGGAGATGCGGAGGTAAGAAAGAGGTCGGAATGGGTATTACTTTCCGGAAGCCACTCTAAAAAAAGCTACTCTAGAAAAGAAAGTTTCATTGTTTTTCTAAAGTAGCTTTCGGACACAGTTTGATTTATTAGCTGTGTCAGGTTGTATCGTCACACATTTTAAACCTGGAACACCAAAGGATATGAAGTAGTACACTAGTAAAGGTTTGAATTCATGTGCAATGATTTTCCAAATTGAGGTTAACTCTTGTTATTTTACAACCGATGCACTTGGTTGTGCCTTCCACTGATGTTTTGTTAGGCTTTGGTGCTCCTATTAGGCGGATAGGCAATACATTAGATTGATATACTTTGAATGAGCGTATAAGGGATTTAAAGCCAAAGAGCTTGTTGCAACAGGCCTTAAGGGGGTCAAGGGGAAGACTTCGTGGTGGCTAATGCACAAAGGGATAACTCAATCCATTCATCAAAGGATAGTAACGACCAGAAATGGCAACGTCCCCCCCAAACAACTATTGGAAATTCTAGAGTGATCAGACCTCTAACCCAACAGATAAGTCTGCAGCATTAGTGGTCATTGTTCGAGATGCCAACAAAGTAGTTATGGATGTGAACCGTGGGAGAATTGAGGTTTCCTCAGGCTGGCGACTGAGGCTTTGGGTCATTTGAGTGGTAGCATACTCAAAGGCCAAGGGTGGGGAAAAAGGAAAGCAATCTTTTGAATCATATCGTTCCAATTTTAATCATATGTTGCCACAAGCGCTAGCATAGCAGATGGGAGTATCCAAGCCATTATTGAGCAGGTAATGAATGTAAAATTGGTTGGCTAGTAATGGTAGTCAAAGAGAGCTTCCGCCGTTTCCCTCTTGTAACCGCCCTAGGGATCTTTTGTAACTTTCTAGCTGGATAGGGAATATTTAGAATTTTTTTTAAAAGAAGGGATTTAATGGAATAATGACCTTCAATAATATTGTTTTGACGGTAACCATATATTCACTGTAAGAAACTAAAAAGAGAAATTTATAAAAATTTCTGAAAGGAGGGGAATGATCAAAACTGGAAAGAAAAACAGGAGAAGATATAATAATACAACTAGAGTTCCCAAATACCATTAATAGCAAACATGAAGCAATAAAATATGTGTTTGTCTAAAACTAACATGTTACTTCATGCAACATTGAGAGGTTTGCAACATTTCCCGATCTACAACAAGAATTGCACGGACAACACCACAAATAGTATAGTAGCTTAAATGAGTAGAAAGAGCCATAACTCCATGTAGTAGAAGGAAGCAGATGTCACCACTGGCTTAAATACCTTCTCTCTTGCACCATGTGCCTGCATGAAGAGAAAATGCAAATGGATGAGAATCCACTCTGCAGGGGACCGTTTAGTTTCGCAATAACTTTGCCTAAAACATGCAATCGATTTCACATAGGCTCTAACAAATTAGCCAGCCAATGGTCAGAAACGTGGACATATCCAATTGTCCGTGTGATGAATCCCAACTACAATAAAAAGAAGCTGCTATGATATCATGAATAGACACTAGTTAACCAACACAAGGTATTCCCCATATCTAAGTAGATATATTACAAACAACAAAGTGAACTTGTCTAATATGTGTATGATTCAAGATTAAAAAGACTGTTGCTTCATGTAAATTTTAGAACTCAGTAAATCAGGGTCAACCATCACAAAGTAAACAGAAAGAACCTCTGTCAATCTGAGGGAACAAATTTCTTTTGGTTCAAAATGTTGGCAAGTTTTTTCTGGTTCAAAATGTAGGCGAGTATTGAATTTTTAAGTCTACATGGACCACGTTCAATATAGATGCTATGAAAGTCTTTACATGTGTTCATGAATATAATTATAGAGCTGAAGAAACAAGCCATATTATTTTGTCTCCGAATCCACGGAAAGCAACGATTCCACAAAGCAAAGAACATGACTTGCTGTCAGCCGGGGATCAAAAGTGAACTACTGAGTTGGCTTCACATAGATGATAAGTAGCGTATATAAGTTCAATCTTAAACCAAAGGTAGATTCTTATGAAATTGTTCCATATATCATTCGAGTACAACTCTAAAACAATAATCATGGGTTCGACAAGTAGAGAATAAGCCATACGCTTTTAAAATAAATCAACCAAATTATTACTCCAATATCATTTCTCAAGGCTTAATTCATTTGTATCACCACCAGAAGAACGAATATAAGTTAGTCTAGTTTTTTCATAGGAGTATGGGAATTGGGAACCTCTGGATAGTCTGCAAGGTGAATCCTCTTCAATGGGGAAAAATAGACTTAACGTATATGAAGAGATGAATAATAGTTACTTGAAAACCACTATAGGGTATTTAGTATTTACTCTGCCCATATATAGAATGATGCATTCTCTTTTCAACGTACATCATCTGAATCATTGCCGCAAGAACTTGTATGAAGTAGACTACCTATTTCGTAGACAATGTGGCCCACTACCTAAATGACATAACAGATCCATCACATAGCTCAATAACGAAATTAATTGGATTATTGCAGCTCAAAAATAAATGGGAAATTGGCGGCAAAAATGATGGGAGAATTAGTATAAATTCGTAAACTTCACTGACCTGTCAAGCGAACACCGATAGAGACTTGATCGACATGAAGCCACAATTTACTATTCTGGAGGATAGATAAGGAGCTTAAGTTGATTGATTGCAACTCCTTGTTGCTTTTGTGTCTGAATTTGCTTGACGGAAGCAACAGCATTTCGGGAGGAATGATACACCTCTATAATCTGAAGCGCAGACACATCTCCCAGACCAGAAGGGACAGCCTTTAGGCTTTCACAGTGCTTAAGAATAAGCCGGTGAAGTCTTGGGAAGTGATGACTTGAACCCTCCCAATGAACTAAATCCGTCCTCCCAATCTGTAAGAATCTGAGTAGACGAAAACCTCCATCGAGTGGCTCCCACCGTTCCCCCTTGAACGCGTTGTCTTTCAGTTTCAGCACCTCAAGCTTAGGTAGAATACCCAGAATGGCCATGTGCTCCCAATCCAGCAGGGTATCTGCTAAAGTTAGCTTCTTTAGGTTTGGCGGGAATTTGTACAACGGAGGAAGGCTACCGCTGGAAGGACGATCAGGGAAGGTATCATTCAACAATTTCAATGTCACAAGGTGATCTAATTTAGTAAGGTTATCGAACAAGCTGGACCCTCCCTTTTCCTCCATGAGGGTGCGTAATTTTCCACGAACTCCAAGTTTTTTGAGGTTGGGAGTCCTGGCTAAAATATCCTCTGTACAACTTTCAGGGGATATTGTAGAAAGGGTCTGTAGGTTTCTCCTCACCAATGGGTCTTTGCCACTTTTCCATGCATTAGTTGGAGGGCCACGCAAACGACTAGATGCATTTGTGAAGAAATGCCTCAGTTGCAACATTTTCCAAATATCTGCTTCCACCTTGAGGGTACGTGAAGTTGTTTCAATGATAACTGTTTGGAGGTTCCAAAGGTAAGAGATTGATGCAGGAAGAATTTCGAAGTCACCATGGAGGGCTATGTACCTCAAATGAACTAATCTTTCATCTTGACAGGAAAAACGGGGAGACTGATTGACCTCATTTCCAACACCCTAAGCAACTTGAACGCTTCATGGATGAATGCAGTGTGTTCTCTACGTGACTCCCCTTGTTCTACCGCAAAACACAAGAAAGAACGTACATGTGGACCAGAAGGTTTGGAAGAAATATAGTTCAAAACATGGTTATGGATACAGAGGCGACGGTATTTGTTCAAGTTAGGGGAAAAAGACGAACAAGGAACTAGAACAAACCCTTTAATCTCTTGCAAGAACTTCTCTTCTTCGGCTTCTCTCAAGCAAAGGTCATGCAACATATCATGAACACGACACGTTTTGATTCCTCCATTAGACCTCCTTCTATCCACCATTACCAAATTTCTGTCAACAAGATCCTCCAATTGCTCCTCTGCTATATCCTCCAAACTTATTTCCCCAACTTGCTGGATAAACCCCTCAGCAACCCATAACTGAATTAGCTTCCAAACGGGGATCTCGTAGTCCTCTGGGAAGACCCCAAAGTAGAGAAAACACGCTTTCAAGTGATACGGCAAGTGTTTGTAACTGAGTGCTAGAATGTCCATGCATTGCTTGGGGTCTCTAGCAACATATGAACTCACACTTTCAGCCACTCTCTCCCACCACTCGCACGTTTTGTCTTTCTTCATTAAAAGCCCTGCAATCACCACAATGGCAAGTGGCAGTCCACTGCATTCCTTCGCGATTTTCTTCCCAAGATCCTCAAGCTCCAAAGGGCATCTCTCCTTCCGAAACACCTTCTTCTCCAGTAGCTCCCAGCTTTCATCATCAGATAGAAACCGCAAATGATGAGGAGGGCTATCTGGGTTAGCATAGATAGCGACATCATTGTTTCGACTCGTCAACAATATCCTACTTTTATTGTTGTTCTTGGGAAATGCCATTTTGAGATCATCCCAAGCCCCTTTTGTCCAAACATCGTCAATCACAATTAGATACCTCCCACAATGCAAATGGACACGCAGCTCTTCGGCTAACTTTTCATCACTCCATTTATACATTTCATCAGTGAGCTTGTTGATTGAATTCAAAATCCCAAGGAAGACTTCTTTCCTACTGTACTCTTGAGAAACATAAATCCATGCCCTGATATAGAATTCATACTCAATGACAGGACCAGTAAAAACTTTTCGAGCCAAAGTAGTCTTCCCGAGTCCACCCATACCGATGACGGATACTACTTCCATCTCCTCCTTTCCTCCATTCAACCGAGCCACCAAAATCTCCGCCTCCTGATCGAAACCTACTACGTTCTCTTCCTCGACAACCGGAGCCTTCTTATCCGGTGACCCTCTGCCGGACTTCTCTCCTGCCTGTTGTTGAATCACTCCGAATCCGAACGACTGCTTTCTGTATAGATCATCTACCCTTTTTCGGATAGATCGGATCTCTTTCGCGACGATACGAAGCTTTCCTGGGTAATCGATGCCATGGATGACTTTGGAAAAGCCGCTTCTGGCCTTCTGTAAGGACGTGTGGACCACGAAAGTGTCGATGACGTCTTCGGCTTCGTAGACTACGACTCTGATCTGTCGGACTAGCTCTTTCACAATCTCGTACTCGCTGCGTTTCTCTGTCGAGTCCTTTAGGAAAGCCTTCAACATGCTGAGCTCATTGTAAAGGGATTCAACTTGTTCTTTAACGCCGGATATTAGATCGGCGTTGTATACCAGTAGTTGCTTCAGGTTCAGCAGCAGGAATTCAACAGCAGCATCAGCCATCTCTCTCTCTCTCTCTCTCTCTCTCTCTCTCAGCGTGTGTAAACAGGGCTGAAAGTTTTCCAGGACAACTTTCTTTCAAGTATTTCTGCGAAACTCTTAAAGTGTGCAGATGAGCATACCAAAACTGCAAGAATTCATTCTTCTAAGATCTTTTTCTTTCCAGCCAAACAAGGTTAGTTGTTGGAAGTTGCTTGCAAAAAACCAAATTATTGACTCTAGCAAATTGCTTGGAAATTACCCAGGTCTTTGTTGGTTGACTTGTGAGAGCTGGAGCAGTCGGTCTTAATCTGCTTTATGACTAATCAATGTAGTATGATGTTATCGCTGTTACACTGTAAATAATACTATTATACAATACAATACAGCAAAACATAAGCAAAAGGCCGCCAAACACTTGGTTTTGATTAATGAAAGCTGAACTTTATAAAGTAACGAGAGATGAAGGAATCAATTGAACTATGTTGCCTGTTCAAAAAATTCTTTAGTTACTTCACTTTTATGGCCCTTCGGTGGCTCAAGCTTTTCCTATGCTTGGTGAGGAAGAGATCTCTTTGTGTGGTTAGTACATTTGGCGAAGCCACAGCCAGGGTGTGGGGTCTGGCGACCCACCATGGATAATAGAAACCCTATGGATATTTACTGTGACATCACACAAGATAATTTGTCCTTCATAGTTAATACAAAACCAAGGCAACACTGTACAAAAGGAAAAGCAAAACATGTTCACTGATGAATAATTTTATAAGTTTTGCCCTTTGAAATTTGTATATACTCAAACTTGATATGAGTGGTTTGATTTTTTGGCAAAGTCTATATAGGATATGGGTTGTTTGATTTTTTGGAAAAATAATTATATAGAATTTGACGCTATTGACATAGAGACTATCATTCAAAGATTTGAAAATATGAAATTGCGTTGAATACAATTGTAAAAGCTCGTGTTGCTTTTTCTGGTCAATAACTTATAAGAAAGTTTATTTGTAATGCATTTTGATATCTTTTGTGTACAAGTTGAAACGCTTGTTGAACTTTAAATGTGATTTTTGTTGGAAGTCGTTAATTGTCATTATTATATTATACTTTTTTGGTCTTATAATTGGCAAAAGTATTGACGTTTATAGATAATCCTATGCTCCGAAATTCCTAAAATGGATACAATACAATTAACTTCGTATTATTTCACAATAAAATTGGTTAAATTATTAATTCTTCCCACCAGCTTGTGGTCCTGATTGGGGTACTCAGAGGAAGGTTCTTCCATGGAATTGAAAATATCGGAAAATATTCCACACACCCACCACCAAAAAAGAAACTTCACCCCTGAGTATTAACTTCTCTTCAAAGGTCACTGTCTCAACAGGGGACTTCTCAGTCCCCACACGCTTTAGGGAATTCCTAGGAGGAGTAATAATTTTTGCATATCATTAATGGAGGCACAATATTATTAGGGGATGTTTGGGTATTGTAGGGAGATATTTCCGAACACATATATTTAGTTGTCAAACACGTGATATTTAGGAGCACGTGGTAAGTACAACTGGACTTATCGCCGGATAGTATGAGAACAGCGATGGACCAATGATATTGGGTCCTTGGTCCATGCAGTCTGTTCGGCTAATTAAAGGCCAATGACATGAGAAGTCAGTGGTGTAAAACTAAACTGTTCGGCAGATAGAGACATTCTCATTACGTTTGGACCAAGTTACATGTGAAGTCATTGGTCCAGGCAGTCTGTTCGGCAACGAGATGGCCGAACAAGGAAAGAACTCCAATCAATTTGGAGCATAGGGAACATTCTGGAAGAATCCAGAAACATGGTATTCCGTTAAGGAATAGATCCCGAGAATTAGGATCTGAAAAGATACCCAATGAGAATGGGATGTTCGGCCAGTTGGAAAAGAATCCTAAAAGGACTATTAAACTGATAAAGGAAACGAGAATCCTTGATATCCTGGTTTCCTATACGAGTTGGAGTCCTATGGAACAGGGATGCTTGGGCAACAAGCATACACAATCTATAAATATGAGGTAAACCTAGAGGAAAAGGTACGCAATACACTGTATTCTTATTGCTTTTCTACTGATAATTAGGGTTTGATTGCTAGTACGTGATACTAATTAAGGCATCGGAGGGCCTTTGCCACGAGAGGCAAAGGTGCACTCACCCCCTGTCTATTTTGCAGATTAGGGTCCAGACGACGAATTAGGGTTCCGGTGAAGAGGCACGAATAAGCCGTTGCAATCCAAGGTGATCCGAATCATCAATTGTTTTCATCCCCCTACAATTGGCGCCGTCTGTGGGAAAGAACAAACGTCTCTAAAAAATAAATCATGATGGAAGAAGATCCAGTTACTCCGTTTAGTCCGAAGGACCAGTTGGGTGGGGGAAGAGATAAATCCCACCAGGTGCTCCGAGAAAGCCCACTGGTAGACATGTTTGAGATAACTCCAAAGAAAAAGGAGATAAAACTGCTACTGGCTTCATGAGAAGGAGTAGGTCTCATCGAAGAGATGAGTCAATTACCCATTCGAGAAGTATACACAATGATAACGATGTTCTTGATAGAAAGAGAAGGAAAATCGAAGAATATGCTCGTTTAATTAAAAAACGAGAGTACGAGATACAGGAGTTGCAGCGGATACGAGACCACCCAAAAGATTCTGAACTTTCTCGAAGGAATTCCCAGAAGGATGGACGGACTGTGGTAGTCCATAAGCAGACCCATTCAAGAAGAAGGAGGAGCAGAAGTCCTGTTATAGGGCGTTATGAGGCTTCTCCACGAAAAAGGGGAAGAAGAAGTAAAAGCCGAACACCCGAGAGAAGGGCTTCTTCACGAAAAAGGAGGAGCAGAGACCGAAGTTCCACCCCCGAAGAGTAGGAAATAAGGAAACACCATCGAGATAGGTACGAGAGACCTGATACTGATTGGGTCAAAGCTACGACTCACAAGTCAAAGGAACTAGAGGATGGGACAGTGACTGTACGAGAAGCAGCACCCAAGGCCCTAAGTAATATTGTAGCATCCTCCTTTACAAAGAGGCTACAAAAGGCTAGGTTGCCGAGCAGAGTGAAGCATGGTGCATTCGTACTTTACGAAACAAATACGGATCCCGTGGCTCACATACAGCATTATCAACAGGCTATGTTTATACATGAAGGGGATGATGTCATCTTATGCAAAATGTTCCCCTCCAGCCTTGGCAAGGTGGCTTTATTCTGATTTCATAAACTGGCCCCACAATCCATACGAGGATGGAGACAGTTGGCAGAGGAATTCACTGCTCGGTTCTTGACAAGCAAGAAGGCCCCAAAAACTTTTGAAAGTCTTTCCACCATGAAACAGGAGGAAAACGAACAGATTAGGGACTATGCAAAGAAGTATTGGGAAACTTTCAATGAGATTGAAAGCTGCAGTGAGGAGTATGCAATCGCCACCTTCAAGACTGGACTGCCTGTTTGGGGAGAGTTACGTCGCTCATTAAATAAACATTTGGTAGCCACACTGGCTAAACTGATGGAACGGATAGAGCAACATGCTAGAATGGAGGATGACATACTCCGTGAGGATGGCAGGACTACTGCCGAACAGCCGAAGGCACCTGCCAAAAAAGTGGATAAGCCGGAGCCCAAGACTTATAAGGAGAGAAGGGAGTATGGGCAGGCTAAGAAAGAGCCGTACAAGGATAAGCAACCTCCTGACCCTAAATCCTTCTTTTCTATCACTACAGTTTGGAATGAGCCAATTTATAGGATTCTTTATCGAATAAAGAATCAGCCATATTTTAAATGGCCACCAAGTCTAGGCGGAGACAAAGATGCAAAACGTGCTACGAACCAGCACTGCAGTTACCATAAAGATTGGGGCCATATGACTGAGGATTGTGAGATGTACAAAAGACACCTTGATGATTTGGTCTCTCGGGTCTATCTCAAGAAATTTATCCAGGAGGATCCAAAGGAGAAAGGGAAAGCTATGGAACTGGGTTACGAACAAAACCCTAAAGGTGTAATCCATATGATACATGAGTTGGCCACACCTTATACGAGGAAAGAGGTTAGGCTGTTGCAAAGACAAGTTTAGCACGATCAGCATGTGATGCGATTGGGAAACAAGAGAGGGCGAGAGAATGATGTGTGCAACGAGAGCATAGCATTCACGGATGATGACCTGGAAGAGGTACAAATACCCCACAACGATGCATTGGTCGTAACCCTATGAGTTGGGGATTATGACATTGAGAGGATTCTTGTGGATTCAGGAAATTGTACAGAGGTGATGTACTACGATGCATTCAAGAAGCTGGGACTGGCCCAAATAGACTTAGAACAGTCTACAACACCTCTCATTGGATTCGGTGCAGGAGCAGTCTGGCTTCTTGGAAAGGTAACATTACCTGTTCGGGCTGGAACAGTGGTGTTGAGGACAGATTTCCTAGTAGTCGATGTCCCTTCTTCCTATAACGCGATTATAGGGAGGACATGATTGCACAAGATGAGAGCAGTCTCCTCGACTTATCACCAGATGGTGAAGTTCCCAGGATCGAATGGGATTGAGGTACTTAGAGGCAACCAAAAAGTGGCCGAACAGTGTTTGATTTTCATCATCAAAAAAGCCCAAAGGTCCACCATGTTCATACTTTAGAAGTACCAGATCAACCAACTATCGAGGATGTTGGAAGAAGTCCAACTGAAAAAGTGGTTGAAGGCTTGGAGAAGATTCAGATCAACGAGACTGATCCTGAAAGATATTTTTTAATAGGGGAATCATTACCAGCAGAGGAGAAGGCTGAATCAATAAGATTTCTGAAAGAATATGTTGATGTATTTGCATGGGTACCAGAGGAAATGCCTGGAGTGGATGCAGATGTGATCTGTCACCATTTAAACGTTAATCCTCAACATAAACCGATCATTCAAAAAAAACGGAGGACAGCCGTGCAGCATGTAGATGCAGTAATAGAGGAGGTCGACCGATTACTGGAAGCTAAAGCAATACGTGAAGTCTACTACCCAGAATGGTTATCCAACGCCGTTGTGGTGAAGAAAAAGAATGGGAAGTGGCGTGTCTGCGTAGATTTCACAGACCTAAACAAAGCGTACCCTAAGAATAGTTTTCCTCTGCCTAGGATTGACCAATTGGTTGACGCAACTGCTGGATTACGAGCGGATGAGTTTTCTCGACGCGTATCAAGGATATCATCAGATTGCTATGTTTGGGCCTGATTAAGAGAAGACTTCATTTATCACACCACGAGGGTTGTACTGCTATAGTGTTATGCCCTTTGGACTAATGAACGCTGGGGCAACACACCAGAGACTTGCAACCATCATGTTCAAAAACTGCTTGGAAAGACTATGAAAGTATACATAGACGATATAGTGGTAAAAAGCCAAGATAAGCAGGGGACATATTGCTGATTTAAAAGAAGTGTTCGAAATCCTAAGGGAGTATAAACTAAAACTCAACGCCTCGAAGTGTGCGTTTGAAGTTAGTTCAGGAAAGTTCCTGGGCCATTTGGTAACCATGAGAGGGATAGAGGGAAATCCCGATCAGATTGATGCCCTACAGAAACTGCAGAGTCCCAAAACTACTAAGGAAGTCCAGAGGCTGACTGGAATGACAGCAGCACTTAACAGATTTATCAGCAGGTCAAGTGATAAATGCAGACCCTTTTTTCAATTGCTGAAAAAGAGGGAGGAATTTCAATGGGGAGCAGAGTGTGAACAGGCTTTCCAGGACCTGAAGAAGTATCTGGCCGAGCCCCCACTTTTGTCAACTCCATTGCTAGGTGAGTCTTTAATTCTGTACTTAGCTGTTTCAGAGCATGCAGTAAGCGCAGTCCTGCTACGGGATTTGGGGATTGAATAAATCCCTATTTAATATGTTAGCAAGACATTGCTGGATGCAGAGACGAGATATCTGCCCTTAGAAAAACTTGTCCTGGCACTTAGGACAGCCACAACTACTTCCAAAGCCACAAGATTGTGGTTTATACTGAGTTTCCATTAAAATCATTGCTACGAAAGGCAAACTTCTTGGGGAGGATCTCGACATGATCCGTCGAGTTAAGCCAGTATGATCTCGAATATCAGCCACACACAGCAATCAAAGGCCAACTGTTGGCTTATTTTGTAGCAAAGTTTTCCCCCACTGTTGCTCCCCTACCTCCTACGAGAAAGGAACAGGTGACTAAGACATTATCCATGAAAGATAAGTTCTCAGCCGAACAAGATCCCATGGAATGGAAGCTATTCGTTGATGGATCAGCATGTAATACTGGTTCTGGAATTGGGGTTGTCCTTTTTCCTCCTCAAGGAGTTCTGATTGAACTATCTGTTCGGCTTGGATTCAGTGCATCGAATAATGTAACTGAATATGAGGCACTCTTGGCTGGATTGAGGAGTGCAAAAACCCTAAAAGCAGAACAGGTTAGGGTATATTATGATTCACAGCTTGTGGTCAATCAACTGTCCGGCGAATATAAAACTCGAAATGAAAAGATGGTGGCCTATGTACAGGCAGCCAAGGACTTGTTTGATACCTTCGAGAGGGTATATATTGAACAGATGAGTTCTGGACAGAATGCTCATGCAGATTCATTAGCTTGGTTGGCTGCAGCTGTACCAACTGAGTTAAAAAGAAATGTGGCCGTAGAATATCTGAACGAGCCGAGCATTGGGAGGAGTGTAGACTTGGTCTTAGACGTAAACCAAGGATCAAGTTTGATGGACCCAATCATGGAGTTCTTACGAGACGAGATACTCCCTTCTGACAAAAAGAAGGCCCATAAGATAAAGGTCAAATCTGCTAGGTTTTGGTTGTCCCGAGAGAGTAAGTTATACAGGAAATCCTTTAAAGGCCCATATTTACTATGTGTACATCCTGAGATGGTACAAAAGTTCCTCCATGAAATCCACGAGGGAACATGTGGGAGCCATGCTGGAGGCAGATCTATTGCCCACCGAGCAATTACCCAAGGCTACTGGTGGCTACACATGCAAGAAGATGCAAAGGTGTATGTGAAGATTTGTGAGAAGTGTCAAAAATTCTCACCAATGATTCGAACACCCACCGAGAATCTGGTGCCTTTGACAAGTCCCTGGCCGTTTGCTCAATGGGGGATGGACATCGTGAGTCCACGACACAAAACAACTGGGAATCAAAAATTCCTACTTGTAGCAACTGACTATTTTACAAAGTGGATTGAGGCAGAACCACTGGCCAAAATCACTGAACCTATGATAGAAAGGTTCGTGTGAAAAAGTATCATCACTCGCTTTGGGGTCCCTTACTCATTGATTACAGACAATGGATCCCAATTTCAAAAGAAATTCAAGGCTTTTTGTGCCCAGTACGGAATACGAAATTATTATTCCACCCCAGCCTACCCTTAGAGTAATGGGCAAGCAGAGACGTCTAACAAAACTATCCTTGATGGGATCAAGAAAAGGCTGGACAAAGCCAAGGAAAAATGGTCTGATGAGCTACCGTTAGTTTTGTGGGCTCACCGAACAACGCCTAGGAGGTCTATGGGAGAGATCCCCTATTCGTTGGCATTTGGAACAGAAGCTGTCATACCTCTGGAAGTGGGTCTGCCGACCAACAGGACCGTTTTGGTTGAAAGTGGAGGCAATGACAGAGCCCTTGAAGTCGAGCTTGATCTCGCCGAGGAGAGGAGAGAAAAAGCCTTAGTCCATCTGGCTTCTTACCAAGAACAGCTGATGAAAAGCTATAGCAAACACGTTCATCCTCGAGAATTTGGTGTTGGAGACCTCGTACTTCGAAAAGTGCTCGGCAACACCAAGATGACCAACGAAGGCAAGCTGGGGGCCAACTGGGAGGGCCCGTATCGAGTAACCGACATTATAGGCATAGGAGCCTATAGATTGGCAGATTTGGATGGTAATCCAATTCCAAGGCCTTGAAATGTTCATAATTTACGAAAGTTCTTTATTTAGAAGCATTCAATTCTGTTTTAGATTTCCACTACGTGATTGTGTGGGAATTACGAATATAATTCCCTTATTCTAGTTTTGATATTTTAGCTGCAAGGGGTACAAATAATGTCCTCTTGAGTTTTATGGATTATGAATAAAATCAAATTTTTTGCAGTATAAATATTGCATTCTTGATATTTGTTTTTCAAATACGAACTTCAGACTTGGTCCCCCTCATTCGTATTGGGGAGCAGGGAACAGGCATCTATATATTAAGTATGTGACACTTAACAAGTACGAAACACTTGTATAAAATTTAAGTACGTGACACTTAACAAGTACGAAACTCTTGTATGGAATTTAAGTACGTGACACTTAACAAGTACGAAATTTAAGTACGTAACACTTAACAAGTACGAAATTTAAGTACGTGACACTTAACAAGTATGAAAACACTTGTATGGAATTTAAAAGTACGAGACACTTGTAAAAGTTTATATATAAAGTAATTGGCTTTGCTTAAAATAGTTTTTTTTTTTTTTTTGATCAGATGCTTAAAATAGTTGAGTACGTGAAACTTAACAAACGTCTGTTGCAACTATTATTTACATTCAGTACGTGACACTTACAAGTATGAACACATTTATACATCTTTTTAAAGTACGTGACACTTAAACAAATATGAAAACATTTGTATGTTTGATTTTAAGTACGGGAGACTTAGAATCAATACAAGCAAAACATATGATTAAAATGATCAAAAGTACGAAATACTCAGACTAAACAAGGGACATCAAACAGATCACATAATTAAAGCCACGAAAGGGCCAAATACCTATTTTAAACAAAGTATTGATAGTTCTGGAGCCTCACAGGGCCAAAATGTGCTTACGGTCACGCAGGACTAGCAACCAAAATCAAACAGTTCATATACTTACCAACATAAGTCCACATTCTGGACCTCTAGAACATCAGTGTTGATCTCAGTATCTGCACCATCTTCGATTGGATTCTCTTCCAAGATTATGGGTTCATTAGATGGGTCTTGGACAGGTGAACATTCCGTCGTAGCATCACGAGTATGTGTTGGGGTCTCTCCTTCAGCATTGGTGAATTCTTCAATCTGTTGCTCAATGTCATCTTTAGGATGCTCCGCTTGTTCCACTTGATCCTGAATACTCTGGGCACGAGTGCTCGGAAGATCGTTGTCAACCCAGAGGAGCGAGTCCTCAGCAACCCCTAATTTAGTGAGACATGCCTCCCAGCCAGATGCCCAAATTTGATCCTGAATTCCTAGCATCTGTTCCACGTAACTTGTTGTTACTGTGTCAAAACCTTTTTGATAGCCTTCTTCAAAAGCTATCTTCTTTGTACCATCAATTTCAGATAAAGCCTGGCTGAGGTTACCCTCGGCAGTCTCAAGTTTGCTTTTTGCCCCTTCAAATTCAGTTTTAGCTTTATCTCTCTCTCTCTCAAAACTAGAAATTGTCTGCAATTGCCTAATGTTGTCTCTTAAAAGCCTATTGCGTTCTGATTCAACCTCTTAAAGTTTTTGACTCAGCATCATCATTTTCTGAATAAACTGGCAAGAAACTAATAGTTATTAGAAATCAAAAGCCTTCCAGAAACACAACTATGAGTGCGACTTGTATAGAGAGTCCTATTACCTTGATTCCACTGACGAGACCAGTGGACACCAATCGATCTAGAGAGGATGCAGCCTCTTTTTGGACATCTACAGGTAGTAGCAAGCCTTGTGCAAGCGCTAGTGCAGTCTCAGAGGAAGTAGCACTGTCCCCAATATGGACGGGTCGATCTCCCCTTATGAGTTGAGGGGGCCCATCTTTGAGGAAGTGTTTGGGAATTTGGAGATGGAGGCTGGTTGCCAGCTATGTCAGTGTGTCCGGCTGAAGTACTCTGGTCCTCAGTCCTAGGACGTTTGTTCCGATTGGCATCTGTAACCTCTTGGGAACTATCGTGTTCCCGAGGAGAGGTGGAGGATGGAGTCAAAGACCCCCTTGTTCGGCGAGGTGGTGGGGGAGCGTGTCCGGTTGACCTCCCCCGACCTCGACCTCGTGCGGACACAGTAAGTAAAGAGCTCAGGTTAAGAGGCTGACGGGTCATTGTACCTGGATCCCGAGGAGATGGAAAATAACCAGAAGAGGAAGATTGGCTGGTATCACGATTCAAAACCAGCTGTTCAGGCTGTTGTTGTTCAGAAACTGGTCCACACGTAAATCTTCTAAGTCTTAAACGAGGAAGCAGCACGCCTTCTGAGATGGGAACTACACCAGGTGGACCAGCAACGGTGACACCAGCTTGAAGTCTTGAAATACGTGGATGGGGAGCAGTTGATGTGGAGGTAGAAGCAGCACTGGTGCTGGGATGGGCAAGCCTTCTGTCAATGACCCCTCTACACGAAGGGTCATATCCCAGCAGTATATCAGCGTCACGACCCCAACCAGCTGTTCGGGTACCAGGAACGCCTGTGTATTTTAAGACTTTATTGATATCTTCTGTTCGGACATAACTCGGCTCTCGTCTAGGCCGTTTGTTAGCGTTTTTCAGTTGCAAAAGAAATTTTCAAAGTCACAATTAGACATATTGAACAGCTATGAGAAGAAAGTAAATGAGAATTACAAAGCGAAATTAGGAGCGTACGTGGGTAACTCCATATGTGGGGGCAATGCAAACCCACCACCTGGCCGTCTTCCCCTATCGGCTCGAACGCTCCCGTTACGTAGAGGAAATCAATCTCGTGGTTGCGAGCAGAGTCTGGCAAATTGAGCACGAGACGCTTGTCTGCTTTCCTAACTTTGAAATAATATGTGTTGTATTCGGGGTTTAGCACAATGCTATACCACCACTGGATGTCCCAAATTCCCAGTTAGGTCCCCAAGATCCTATTCAGGGCTACTACTCCCATCACTAACCTAAAGAAATTGGTCAAAACTTGCATAGGCGTGATTCGATACCAGTTTAGGATTTGACGGAGTAATGGGTGAAGGGGAAAACGAACTTTGCCTTCGACAATGGCTACTATTGGGATACACATCCTATCCCATGAACCGCCATCCCTGTCTGCACCTAAAGGGGCGAGTTCGAGCCCCACGTTCTCAGGAACGTTGTACTCGGTTCTAAACGCCGCCATAGCAGTTGGGGTTTCACAAAATTTTCTAAATTTACTAGGCTTTGGAAGGTTTTCACCATTATCCGCCATGGAAACGAAAGAAATGAGCGGGACAAATTGAAAAACTGGGTGCAATCAAAACCCTGAAAGACGAAATCTCAGAGCAAGATGCAAGAAGGGGTGAGAATTAGAAATCTTGCGAGACTATTGGAGTTGTTACCTGAAGGTGCAATCGAAATGCAGACGACAGCAATGGCGGATCAGAGATAGATGATTTTCGTTTGGTTTTAGAGAGAGAGACAAAGGATTTGAAACTTTGGATGGAAGAATAAGAAAAAACCCTTTTTAAGGGTTTAGGTGCAAGAGACGGAGACGAAACGTCTCGTCTCACACCGTTACTTAAAAAGTAACGGGATAAAGAGATTCAACTAACGACGTATTGATGTCGTTTAGACAAAACATCAGTTCACATTAAATGTAGAGCGTACGAAATGCGCCACGTGGAGTGTGAAGATCGTCCAATAATCTCATTTTTTTTTTAGTAAAATTGTGTTTTGATTTACTTTGGTCATTTAGTTGATGTGGTTGCACAGATTGACATGTCGTTATGTATAAGACGTTCGATAAATAGCTAAATTTTGAGTTTTGGAGTTGAAATGACATGTGAAAGTAGTGTGGAAGTGTTGGTAGCAATCGGGTTTGATTCGATGAATATTGACAAAAAATTTCAAATTTGTCCGCGATGTACATGTATAGCTTTTTCCGATACAGGTACATCGCGACCAGAATCTGTGAAATGCTAAAATTTTTGGGTACCTGTACCGGTATTGGTATTCCTCGATACCGGTACATCGTGTAAAAATTCTAAAATTTCAGCACGCATTTCAGACACTATAAATAGACCCCTTATGTCATTTTCTCACTCCAAGACCACGAACTTAGCCCTAAAATCGCCCCTCTACCTTCTCTCTTCAATCTCTCACCCAAATTCTTGGATTTACACATCAAACACCTCAAATCTTCAAGATCCAAGTGATTTCTACCTCAAATACTCAAGATTCTTGCATTTGGTGAACCAATGGTGAGTTTTGTATTCTTGTTCTCACTCCTTGAAACTCTATCTCGTTTTTCTCTCTCTCCTCTCGATTATTGGTTGATCTTTGCTTGTTATTCATGTTTTTGGGCTTTGTTTGCTCTAGATCTTGTATCCAAGTTTGAGTAAAGCTTATCTTTGAAGAATTCAAGCTTATTGCTCATGGTAGATTTAGGGTTTTACTCAAAACCCATTGTGGTAGGGATTTTTTACTCTTGTTATGCGTTTATACGGTGTTTATGTACCTAGATCGTGCATTGTTTCGTTGTTTGAGATTGTTTCTTCCATTTCCGAGAATCTGCAGAATAGGGTCTTTGTTTTTGGGGTTTTATGCCTTCTTAAACTCAGAATTGAATTTTGGTTCCTTCGTATGAAATAAAGTAGACCTAAAGCCCGTTCTAATGCCGCTGAAATCACTCAAAACCGTTGAGAATTGAATTAATGGTGGATTTTAGAAATCAGGTCACGAATCTGTCTCGTTTTCTGGGTTTGCGCCCAATTTCGAACGGCCATAACTTCTTCGTCCGATGTCCATTTTATACATATTTTATATCGATTCGAAGGTCTTGAAGTCAGCTTTCTTCCGCCACTAGAATCACTTGAAAACTCTTAGTAAACAGAAAGTTATAACCCTCTGAGTAGAGGTGTGTCGGTCTGTCAAGGTCGGTTGGCTATTCCTAAGAATGTTTCGCTCCGTGTTATGACTCCTTATATAATCAAAGTGTATTTAAGTCACTCTCGAATGCGATTGCTATTGTCTTAATGACTCGTATCCTCGTGCCTCAACTTGTTGAGCTCCCTAGGTTCCTTTGAAACTCGTTCTATAAGATTCTTATTTAGAACCTAGCCGGTGATGTATCGTGGAGTCGTTGTGGGTTCGGTACGTGACGTAGAGCGTGTGATAGATTTAAAGGAATAGCGTGGACTTAAAGTATTTACCAATGTTCCATGGGGTATGCTTATGAGTTTGCAATACATTGTGGATAATGCATGATCGAATGTAAACCTGAAAAAAATGATATTTGCTTATATACGGATTGATAATGCTTTTATGTTTACGTGAGTTGTGAATTCTGAATTGAGGGTCCTACAACGCAAGGTGTGGTAATGCGGAGACTCTAGAGGGCCCGCAACGCAAGGGGTGGTATTGCGGAAACCCAAGTGGATAGAATTCAATGTGACGCAAGGGGTGGTAACACAGTTGAATGTCTCACATGATGAAGAGAATTTTGTTTGACTTCAGAAGTCTATGTTGATGTTTGGATTGTTTGTTGATTGGGATTGTGGTTGTCAAAAAAGTGAATGAAAGATTGGTTTTATCAAGGTTTTACTAAAGAAAGGAATTTGGATTTTGAAAAAAAGATTTTTATCAAAAATCCTCCGGTATTCTTGAGCGAATCAACGGATCTGGTATTTAGGCACAAATCAACGGATTCCGGCATTCAAGCTCGAATCAACGGAGTTTGACCCGAAGTGGTCTTGAGTTTTCCCTAAATTGTTTTGGAAATTGAAAAGGGAAAATTTTATGAAATGAGGTTCCATGATGGATGGTATGAGTTGAGGAAGTAGTTGTGGCGTTCGTTCGAAAATTTATCAGATGGTTGAACTATTGTTGTAATTTGTTGGATTGATACGAGGTTAAATGTTGCTTCTAGCTTGATGTATGAGTTGGTTAGAAATAGCGTTAGGACGTATTGCATCCCGTAATGGTAGTCATTCAGTTCGTTGTGGTGCCTCTTTGTATCTTTTGTCCATCATTTGCAAATCAATCATTCTTGTTGTATATTTCATTGCATTTACATATAACTTGAGTATAGATTTTCCTACTGGACTAGTGTAACTCAACCTATCATTTTCAGGTGCAAAGCAAGGAAATTGACATGGCGTGGATCTCGTGCTTATTGATCATATGTTTTGAAGGTATAAAAGTGGCAACACTTTGCATTTGACTTAAAACAAATTTTTGAAAAGAGTGATTATTGTAAATTGTAATTCTATTTTGGTATTCAATAATGATTCTCACACATACATTTTTGCACATATCTTGCACATACGTTTTTGTGGGGCCCATATCGGGGTCCCACAAAATGATTCGAACCGCTCATCTTTTTTAAAATATTTTTTAGAGGGTTTCTGTAAAAAATTAACTCCAACGGATATCGGTAAGGGCTTTTTCATAAATTGTAGGATGAATCATTTTGTTTTACACTACGAATTCTAAAAAAAACCCTTACCGATATCTGTTAGAGCTGATTTTGTACAAGAACCCTCTAAAAAATATTTTAAAAAAGATGAGCGATTCAGATCATTTTGTGGGATCCCGATATGGGCCCCACAAAAACGTATGTGCAAGTAGCATGGTTGTTTGGTATTTTGGTATCTTGGGGCCTCGAGCCAGGATTGTAACTTTTAAATTTAACTTTGAGAACGGGGGAAGATATGTCATTTGGGTATTATCGATATTTTAGTTATCATTTTATTTATTGAAAATGATTATTATTTATGTTGAAAATCGAGGGCGTGACATGAAGTCATTACCTCAAGATGGTATAATGGCAGAGGCGCCAAAAGGCATCAATGAAATATTGAAATAAATGACTGCACGGGATCAGAAGATTCTGGTCTAAAATTTTGTTTCTAAGCTTCATATATTGCCCGCGAACAGTAGTAAATAGATGAAGCTGGGGAGCAATTGTAGGGAGCTATTTCCGGGAACATACATTTAGTTGCCGAACACGTGATATTTGGGAGCACGTGGTAAGTACGACTGGACTTATCACCGAGCAGTATGGAGAACAGCGACATGGACCAATGATATGGGAAGTCCTTGGTTTATGCAGTCTGTTCGGCTAATTAAAGGCCAATGACATGAGAAGTTAGTGGTGTAAAACTAAACTGTTCGGCAGATAGAGATATTCTCATTACGTTTGGACCAAGTGACATGAAAAGTCATTGGTCCAGGCAATCTGTTCGGTAACGAGATGGCCGAACAAGGAAAGAACTCCAATCAAGTGTTGGAGCATAGGGAACATTCTGGAAGAATCCAGAAACAATGGTATTCCGTTAAGAAATGAGATCCCGAGAATGTAGGATCTGGAAAAGATACCCAACGATAATGGGATGTTCGGCCAATTATGGAAAAGAGTCCTAAAAGAACTAAGGTAATGAACTGATAAGGGAACGAGAATCCAAGATATTCTAGGTTTCCTATACGAGGTAGGAGTCCTAGGGCAACAGGGATTCTTGGGCAACAAGCATCTATGAATCTATAAATATGAACAAAACCTAGAGGTAAACGGTACGCAATACACTGCATTCTTATTGCTTTCCTACTGATAATTAGGGTTTGATTGCTAGTACGTGATACTAACTAAGGCATCGGAGGGTCTTTGCCACGAGAGGCAAAGGTGCACTCACCCCTGTCTATTTTGCAGATTAGGGTTCAGACGACGAATTAGAGTTCCGGTGAAGAGACACGAATAAGCCGTTGCAATCTAAGGTGATCCGAAGTATCAATTATTTTCATCCCCTACAGATAATTTATAACCTAGAATCTCAGGCGTCTCAGGACTACTCTACTTGTTTTACTGCACTGGCACATATCACAAATTGCCCAGATGAACTAAAATTAGAGCCAAATTTTCAACTTCCAGACACGCTTGAACTCGACTAATTGAAGCCAGCTCATAAGAAAAAAGTTTCAACAGATAGCATTTGGTTCGGGGAATTTATCAAACAACTGACGTGCAATAAAATGATTTGAGTTCAACCCACGTGACCACGTCCCAAAACGACACGATAAAGTGCAGAAACAAGATCAAAAGCAATTCAACGAACAAGAAGACGAACCAAAATTAAAGCACGAAAATAGAAAATACCAATACATCATCAAGTTTCACAGAAAAAATGCCGAAAGAAAGAAGACTTGATCAAATTAAAATAAACAATCCTTCGGTGAGGCCTTCTACTTCTAGAAGGACGACTTGCAGTCATCTATATCTTGTTACACGAGCTTCCAATTTGCTTGATCACCACCCTTCTCGTGGGGATATGCCTCCATTTAGATCATATAAATTTCTATGGGTGCATTTGAGTACTTAGTGTACCGCTCCATGGGAAAGAAATGTAAGAAGCATAGTAAACCCAACTCTTTTTTTTTTTTGCCAAAAGTTTAGGAGTATTAATGATGACTGTTCGAAATAGAACATCAAAACATGCATCCATCATGTAGCAAAGATTGGATAGCCATAGAGGAGGATAGGCTTCCCAACCGGAAACACCCTCTCCTCCAAAATACCTACTCGCAAGATAATGAGCAACACAATTACCATTTCACCTAACAAAACTCAACACGCACTTATCAAATTACAAATCAGTCTTCGAATATCTTCAACCAAAACATCTACCCATTGGTGAACACTCTCCTCCCTTCTAAGCATCCGAATTAATTTCAATGAATCGCCTTCCAGTTGAATCACCTTCTGTAGCGGACCGAACTTGGCTTCGCCGAGGCTTGTCTACGCTAAGACATGCCGGTCGTAGGCGATACCATCACTTTGCATCCAACAGCCGAGAGAATCATGTAATGCTCGGCCATCTTTTGTGGAGCGGGCCCGTAGACGAGCTTGGCCCAAAGTCCCTTCAGGCTCGGATACCCTTTAGGCTCGGCCACCTTTCATGCTCGGCCAACCGCGCGATCTTACGGGCTCGGCCACCTGCACACTCACGTGACATCCCGCGTGCTGAGGCAGTTACACCAAAGGATAATCATGAGCGCATGTGAAGTGTGCCAGCTCACATCAGAACGGTTACCAGATTCGTCAGGTGACGTCACGACGACGTTGCCTGATCCGTGCAAGACACGTGCCCGTGCTTGGAGAGCAAGTCAAGGAAACTCTATAAATACTGAAGGATAACGCCTTTAAAAAGGTACGCACTCTAATACGCGATGACCCACTCAAAACCCTAGTCTCTTTCCTCTCTTCCTACACAAACTTATCCTCTCGCCGGAGGGCCTTGCCGGGCAACCCCCGGCCAGGTCTTAGCCGTGCGTTCATTGTGCAGGCGGCGTGGAGAAGGCTAGGTAACCACTGAACCAGCGGAGGAAGGACTCGAGCCAGAAGAGATCACGGGCCACACAATTGGTGAACCCAACGTGAAACTTCTCAGCCTCTGATCCAAACGGCTCAAGCGCTCTTCCAAATCACCTTCCTCTCGAAAAGACGAACGAAAACTCAGCGGCAATGGGCGGAGATCCACCAAACGTTTCAGTTTCTGGAGCCAAAGACGCCAGTGGAAACGCGATCCTCCCACCGTTTTCAGAAAGGCACATGTCCATCTCACTACCATCAGATTCTGGGCTCTCTCCGGCCGCAGACGACATAACAACGGCCTACATCCGCCTTCTGCAACGACGAGAAGACGAAAGAGACAACGAACTTGCAGCGCTGAGGGCGGAAGTCGCCCAGATGAAGCAACATATGCAGGACGCAACTCCAGCCGCCTCCAGATCCACCGGAGGCGGACGACGGAAGCGAAGAAACTCTCCTCCCCCTCCTCCTCCTCCGCCGCGAGACCACACCAACGAGGCGGGCCATCGCGTCTCCGTCAAAGACCGCCTAGGGTTTACGCCAGAAAAGGGGGACGCTAGGGAAATTATCCTCTACAAACGACCCGCAACATCTGGTACACACCACTCGAGGTCCCACCACGAGCGGACCCGCACCAGGGACACCGAATCATTCACGAGCACGTAATCGACTGGTCGCGCGGAGTTCTCTCGCACAACGGCCTCACGCCGAAGCCGAGACTCCGTCGAAACCAGGCGCCACGTCTCCGAACGCCTCGGGGGGATACCACCAGAAAACTTGGATAATGAAAACGACGTTCGGCGGAATGGCAAAAGCGTACGGATCGAAGGGGCGGAGGATGGGAACAAAACCTATTACGATAAAGAGAAATCGGTTGACCACCCTCGTAGGGAAACAACAGACCTGCGAGACAAGCTTCGCAGCCGAGTACGCGAGAAAACCTCAGAACGAGAAAAGCACCCAAAGAAGCCGCGGACGGATGAGCTAGGCAAACCACCGCGCCCCGGATTCGAACGGCAACTAAAAGACCTCGGTATCTCACCCTTCACCTCCCACATCATCAACACTGTCGCCGAACCCAATTTCCACCTACCAAAATTCACCAAGTTCGACCCAAGCACCTGCGAAGCTTACACTCACCTCATTCACTTTCGCCAAACCATCGAGCTGTGCACTACAAAGGATGAGATCAAATGCAAAGCGTTCCCATCCAGCCTCGGCTCTCTTGGACTCCAGTGGTTCAACAAATTGCCCGCTGGATCCATACGGAACCTGGCTGACCTTGAACGCGCCTTCAACACCCGCTTTATCACCAGTAACAGAACAGCGAAGGAGCCTGAATCCTTGACCCAGATGAGGAAGCTCCCAAATGAAACGCTCAGGCACTACGCGGAGCGATACTGGCAACTTTTCAATGAAATTCCCGGAATCGATGAGTATTGGGCCGCACATACCTTCAAAAATGGGTTGGAATCTGGGAGCAAGATACTCGATGAACTGGCCATTCGACCTCCGCACGGCATGGGAGAATTAATGCGTGTCGTGGAACGCTTTTGTGCTCTTGAAGAGTTCTACGCAGACCGGGCCGCTCAAGGGATTCCCAACTCAACAGCCTGCCTACCAACAACAACCCCCCAGCTGCAGACACCAGTCGCAACTCAACAATCCCATCCAAAGAAGCACGTCAACAACATTAAGGAAGGGAAGAAACGCCAGCCAAAGGAGCACGACTACGTGGCTGAAACCACCCACTTCAAAGAACCCATCTGGTCCTTCCTGAAGGAAATCATGAGGCAACCATGGTTTGAGTGGCCGCAAGGCAAACTGGGCACGGACAACGGCCAAGCGGATCAGAACCCGAGGAAGAAGTGCTCATACCACAACGAGCTCGGCCACTACACAACGGCATGTGCTCCATACAAAGCGTTGTTGGAACGACTGGCAGCCCAAGGCCATCTCGACCAATACATTGATCGAGCGAAGACACCCGCCTGCCCACCTGTCGAAAATCCCAACCCCAACGAGCCGCGGCCGACGATACATGTCATTCACGGCCCAATGACAAAGGAATCCGACGCATACCTCAGAGCCGACCTCGATCGCGCCTCCACTTCTAAACAGGTGCTTGCGGTAAGACCCGGGTCAAAACGCCCGCGTCCAGATGAAACACCCAAGTGGACCATAACTTTCACGGAGCGCGACCTCGAGTTCGTACAGACTCCACATTCCGACGCTCTAGTCGTTACCGTGCAAATCGGAGTCCATGATGTCAAGCGAATCCTCATCGACCAGGGAAGCTCAACAGAGGTGATGTATTACGATCTGTTCAAAAAACTTGACCTCCCAGAATCAGCCCTTCAACCCGCCGAAGTCCCTCTCATTGGATTCAACGGAGCACCGGTCTGGCCACTCGGACGAATCTTCCTTCCGGTCGTAGCCGGATCAAAAACGTTGACCGTCGAATTCATCGTCGTCAACGTGCCAAGCCCGTACAACGCAATTCTTGGCCGAACCTGGCTTCACAACATGCAAGCAATCGCTTCCACCTACCACCAGGTTGTCCGCTTCATCGGCTCCGGCGGACGACAAGAAGATCTGAGAGGTGACCAAGTAGCCTCCAAAAAATGCTACGTTTCGGCCGTCCACAACTCAACAAAAGCCAAAGAAGTACAATGGGTAGAGGTCCCAGACATGGCCGTGATCGACGACGTCGGCCAGAAGGCCGAAGACAAAGCAGAAGATGACCTCGTCGAAATGCCAATCAACGAGGATGGCTCCCGATTTTTCCTGATCAGCTCTTCCATCAGCGAGACCGACCGCGAAGAAATGTTTCAGTACCTCAACGAAAACATGGAAGTCTTCGCCTGGACCCCCAACGAAATGCCGGGGGTCGATCCAAATTTCATCAACCACTCTCTCAACATCAAGAAAGACGCAAAACCAGTCGTCCAAAAGGCCAGGCGCTCCGCTGCCGAACACGCCGACGCCGTCATCGACGAGGTCAAGCGTCTGCTAGAAGCAAATGCAATTCAAGAGGTGCAATACCCAACATGGCTGTCCAACACCGTTGTGGTTAAGAAGAAAAACGGCAAATGGCGAGTCTGCGTGGATTATACCAATCTCAACGACGCTTGTCCAAAAGATTGGTTCCCACTACCAAAGATTGACCAACTCGTGGATGCGACAGCAGGCCATGCTCGGCTAAGCTTTCTGGACGCTTACCATGGCTACCACCAAATTGCCATGGACCCTGACGACATGGAGAAAACTGCTTTCATCACGCCTTATGGCATCTTCTGCTACCGCGTCATGCCCTTTGGACTCAAGAATTCTGGGGCAACGTTCAACAGAGCAATATTCAAGATGTTGCAAGAACAAATTGGCTACACCGTGGAGGCTTACATTGACGACTTGGTCGTCAAGAGCAAGCAGGAATCCAACCACTTGCGAGACTTGGCGGAAGTCTTCGAAATCCTCAAGTACCACAAGCTTCGACTGAACCCAGAGAAGTGCGCATTCGGAGTAAGCGCAGGAAAGTTCCTCGGGCACCTTGTCACGCGGAGAGGTATTGAAGCCGATCCTAACCAAATCAAGGCTGTTAAAGAATTGCGCCCACCAAGAACAATCAAGGAAGTACAAAGGCTTACTGGGATGGCAGCCGCTTTGAATCGATTCATTAGCAAATCCTCGGACAAGTGCCACGCGTTCTTCCATGCCTTGAAAGGAAAAAGCCGGCGCAGCTTTGAATGGACCCCAGATTGCGAATCTGCTCTGACCGAACTCAAAGACTATCTAAATTCCGCCCCGCTATTGGTGAAACCTAAAGAGTTCGAAACTCTATATCTCTATCTCGCCGTATCCGCCCACGCAACAAGTTCCGCGCTCGTACGGCGGGAAGGAGCCGAAGACAAACCCATCTACTTCACAAGCAAAACGCTTCTTCCAGCTCAAACACGCTACCTACCACTTGAAAAATTGGCACTTGCTCTTGTCACAGCGGCCAGGAAACTTCTGCCTTATTTCCAATCACATCCAATCGTCGTCTTAACGGAGCACCCGCTCAAAGCTATCTTTCGGAAAGCAGATCTCTCCAACCGTGTATCCAAATGGGCTGTCGAACTTGCAAACTTCGACATCAGCTTTGAGCCACGAACAGCAGTCAAGGGCCAGGTGTTGGTCGACTTCATAGCAGAACTCACCCCAGAAGACACAGTGGCACTCAATGCTCCTACCCCAACGGAAGTTGCAGATACTAGCCCATCAACCAAACAATGGCACCTTTTTCAAGGAGAAACTTGGCGGCTTAATGTCGACGGGGCTTCCAACAGCAACGGAGCAGGAGCTGGGGTAGTCTTGGTTTCCCCTTGTGGAACACTTCATGAAAGCTCACTCACTATCGACTTCCCAGCAACCAACAACGAAGCAGAATATGAGGCACTCCTCGCCGGCTTACGCTCAGCCGCCGCAATGAATGTCACCAGCCTCGCTGTCTACTGCGATTCCCAGCTCATCGTCAATCAAGTACTTGGCGACTATGAAGCTCGGGACCCTCGAATGCTGAAATACCAAGCTGCAACATCCAAGCTCATCTCCCAGTTCCGCAATTTCAGCATCGAACAGATCAACCGCGAACACAACGCACATGCGGACGCACTCGCAGGCCTCGCCTCGGCATCCACAACCTCAGAATTCAGAACAATCAATTTTGGAAGCATCGACCGCCCTTCCTTTGAACCCACTCCAGAGGTACTCAATGTCGAACTCGGTCCCAGCTGGATGGATGAGATCGTTGCGTTTCTGAAGCACGACGCCCTACCCACAGACAAGAAGGAAGCTTACCGTGTAAGAAATAAGGCCGCCTACTACTGGCTTTCTGAAAGTGGTCAACTTTACAGGAAATCCGTCTCCGGGCCGTACCTCCTCGTTGTCCACCCCACCCAAGTACCTGAAATTCTAAAGGAACTTCATTCTGGAAGTTGCGGCTGTCACTCTGGCGGCCGCTCCCTGTGTCAACGCGCCATGAGCCAAGGCTACTTCTGGAAGAACATGAAGAAAGACTGCGAGGAAGTTGTCCGCAAATGCCGACCCTGCCAGCTGTTTTCACCTATCCCGAAAAAGCCGGCCCAGGATCTCTCACCCATCACTAGTCCTTGGCCTTTTGCCCAATGGGGGCTTGACATCGTGGGAAAGCTGCCAACAGCTCCTGGAGGCTTCAAGTTTCTGATTACAGTCACAGACTACTTCTCTAAATGGGTTGAAGCTGAGCCTCTCGTGACAACAACTGAGGCAGATGTCCGAAGATTCGTATGGCGAAACATTGTTACCAGGTTCGGCGTCCCATACGCAATCGTCTCTGATAATGAAACTCAATTCGTCGGCAAGGACCTCACAAACCTTTGTGCCGAGTTTGGGATACGATTCTTCAACTCCACACCAGCTTACCCGCAAGGAAATGGCCAAGCAGAGGCCACGAACAAAACCGTCTGTGCCGGCATCAAGCGTCGACTGAACTCCAAAAGAGGAAAATGGGCTGAGGAACTGCCACGTGTTCTATGGGCCTACCGATCAACACCAAGGCGATCAACGGGCCAAACACCATTTTCAATGGCATTTGGCATGGAGGCCGTCATCCCATTGGAGTCCAAGTTTCCAACTCTCAGGACAGAAACGTTTGACCCCAAAACAAACGACGACGCCATCGCACAGGAGCTAATTTTGGCAGAGGAGAAGCGAGATGACACTCGCCTGCACCTTGCCGATTACCAGCAACAGGTGGCTAAGGGATATAATCGTGGCGTGCGAATCAAAAAGTTCAAGCCAGACGATTTGGTTTGGCGAAAAGTTGTGCAAGCCAGCAAGAAAACATAATTCAAGCCTAACTGGGAGGGACCTTTCCGTATCGTCAAGATTGCTGGTGAAGGCGCCTACGTGCTGGAGGACATGAATGGGAAAGTACTAACTAACCCATGGAATGCACAGAATCTCAAGAAGGCGTACATGTAGTTGAAATCCCGAAAGTGTGCCCCATGTTCGGCAACAGCCTATCCTATTTTTCTTTAAGTTGGCTTCGGCCCAAGTCTTTCTATTTTGACTTGTACTTCCATGTTTGGGAAATCAAAGAAAAATTATCCTACAGTTGTCATTTGCAAAATTCCAAAAAAAAAAAGAGAAATTTTGTTTTGTGCTTTTCTTCGGCAAATTCAGCCGACCACAAACGATGACCTCGGTCACACCCACAAACGGCAACTATGCCTCCGCTTCGGCCACTATTACTGCCCAAAAGAAGCAAAACGGACATCAGGTCCACCGAGCCCAAAAACAGTCTGGCTGAAATTCGGGCTCCGGTTCGGCTCGGCAAGACTCTGAGGTCGGCCAAAGCCTGGTTACACTCACATTTTGGTGAGCAAACCACCTACAAACGTATCACTTAAATAACTCAGCCAGGGGCTTGCAACTAGACAAAGCCCCACCACCCACTACACTTTAATGACTAACCCAAACGACCGAGCAAAACTACATGCTCGGCTCTCTCTCCTCTCCATACTTCCATTCCACTTTGGTCCAGGCTCGGCAAAATCTGCAGCTATCAACCACAACGTCGAGCAAATATCCACACGTTTCAGCCGAACATAGACCGAAGTGGGAGCTACGGATATATATCAAGTAAGCAAAAATGGCCAACACCTAACAAAACATATGTAAGAATACTCAAACCCGTGGCCACGCTAATTAAACCGAGCACAACACCATGCTCGGCACACTCTTCATACCATTCTCACACTACTTTGGTCCAAGCTCGGCATGAACTTAGCAACTACAGAGTTGATCCAAACATCCGTATCATTCAGCCGAACATAGACCAAAGTGGGGGCTACAGTTAAATACAAACTACAAAACAAGCAAGAACGTCGTGAAGAAAGCATTGCAAAAGTTCAAAGTAATCCATTGAAGAGAATTTCCATTCAAGTTCGGCAAAATATCCAACATCCATTACATCCGGCACGAGAAAATCCAAAGTCGGATCCGCCCGGTCCAAAAAAGTTCAAACAAAAACAAGAAAATCACTAAGTAAAAAGCAACAGACTCGGCCACAACTTCAAACTTGGGCAGCATCTTCACCCTCGGCACCAACTGCACCTGAACCACCAACACCAGCTGCGTCCTCGGCCAGAGCGGCCTCTTCAACGTTCAATGGTCCCTGCTCGGCTGGCGTGGCAGACATCTTGCTACCTCCATCCTGCAAACCCGTCGGACCTCCAGCTATGACGTCGGCGTCGGTCAAGTCCTCGACATCGTCGTCGCTCTCAGGAAATTCCTCAGGGGGAAGGGGTGCACACTCTTCTTCTGTATATGGAAGGACAAGCTCGGGAGTCCCTGGAGCTGGAATCGACTTCATTAAATTCGTGTCAGCCTCCAGCTGCATGACTCCACAAGCAGCTGTAACACCGTCCTTATATCCCGTTCGGTAGGCGATGGGGATCCTCATCCTGATGGCATCGTTTACCATTGACCGAGCCTCCCGCATATATTCGGCACCGGCTCGGTCAAAGCCAGCCTGATAGGCCGCCCCATCAACCTCCTTCATCTTTCTCTTCTCCCTCCTCAGGACTTTGGCCACCTCTTGCTCGGCCTTCTTCATTCTTCCCTCCATTTCATCCCTTTCCTTTTCAAGCTCGGCCACCTGTGCCTTCACAGTCTTTAGACTGCCTTTATAGCTTCTCACCTTCTCTCGCTCGACCTTCAAGTCATCCAAGAAACGAGCGCGCTCGGCAAGGGCAAGCTCGGCATCTTTTGATGAGCGGAGTAAGGCCTGTCCAGCCTGGTAAACAAAGTATCAGCACAAAAAATACGCGAGATAAAAATAATGGCGAAGAACTAAGGTCGGATCATACCTGAACAAGGTAAGCACCAGCATGGACCAAGCTCGGCTGAAGACCCTGGGGAATTTTTGCCATGTCCTTCGGCAAGGCGAGGCCTTGAAGCATGGCAGTAGCCAGGCCAGGTTCAGTTTTCACAGAGTCCTCTACCGTTACAACCCTGCCTTCGGCCATTGCGTAAGAAGGAGCGAATTCTTGAGCAGCGTTAAGGCCGGCCGAGCCTGAAGCTTGTTCGGCCAACTTCGAGCCTCCAGCAGCCGACGACTCGGTTTGACCGGTAGGGCAAGATGTCGGCGGTTTCGTCGGGAAAAAGTCATGGGTGACTTTTTGTCTCTTTTCAGCGGGCTCGGCGAGTCCAGGCTCGGGACGGACCGCCTTGCCATCTCTAATGTTTACACGAACAACGTTCCGTCGGCCCATTTCACTGGAATGATCAGGCACCAGAGTTTGAAGAGGAATAGTAATACCGTGACCCTCGGCTTGCTGGCTTTCTCCAAACCAAAACTCAGCAGGCTTCCTGAAGGTTGGCAATTTCACTCTCGGCCTCTTCCCCCCCTCTTTTGAAACAGCCTTTTTCCCACGGCTTGGTACTTCCGTGCTCGGCACTGACTCTTTATACCGCCGCCTGAGCTTCCCTTTATAAGAAGGCTCGTATCCAAGCAGCGTCGGCGCGTCCCTGCAAGCTAGAGACAAAAGAACGTCAACGTGCTTCTCAACGGCTAGGGATTGTTGAGTCTTAGTGATTGCTCGGTGATCTGCACAGGGAAACAAGTGGTGATCAATAAAAATCCTTGTTAAAACCATGCTCGGCTGAGACGAAAAAGTAATCGAACTACCTCTGAAATCTTTAACCCTCGGGACGCTAAACCTGCGGTTAGATTGGTTGCCGAACTCGAAGTTACCGCTAACTTCAACGTAGAAGTTCGCCCATTTATCAGTATCGGGCAAGCCGTCCACAAGGGGCTGCTTCTTGCCACGGGTTGACAGGTATCGGCGCTCGGTTTGGCCGTGCCTGGACATAATGTAAGTGTGAAAAAGGTCGGCAACGGTGAACTCGAGGTCGTGGAGTTCCTTTAACTTTATTACCGACATTACTATTCGGTAACTATTGATAGCAAAATAGTGAGGGACGATGCTGAAACGGGCGAGAACCTCCCTTAAAAATGGGTGAAGTGGGAACCTCAACCCAGCCTCACATATCGCCATTAATGGGACCGTTATGTGCTCGGGACGTTCCTCCCTGGTATCTTTTATTCTATTGCTCGCCACTTGGTTGATCACAACATCATCAGGGATGTTGTATTCTCGGCAGAAGCTCTAGTATTCCCGAGCGTTTCCACTAAAGTAATGTGCATAGGGGCAAACTTGACCCTTCTTGTAGAGGTCGGCGACACCTCTACCCTCAGATTGGGATTCGCCATGCCCGGAATGGATGGAAGAGGGGGCGTCGGCATAAGAGACAAATCTAGACTCGGCTTCAGGCCCTGGGCGGGGCTCGGCCTCAGAATGAGTCGACGTGGTGAAAGATATCTCAGGGTCGGTGCCAAATTCGTCGGCACCATACTCGAATACGCGCTCGGCGTTCGAATCATTTGAGTCAGTAGACATATTCGACGCAATGGAGGATGCTTGATGTCGGCGCCTGTGTTGATTCAACCACTCACGGAAGAATGAATCTCCAGAATCTTCCCCCGAGCTTTCAGAGTCGAAAGAAATAACTATGACCGGGTGAGCCAGACCTAACAAAGATGAGAAGAAAAAACAATGAGAAACCTCGTCGTCGGCCAGAAGGCAAGGGATCTCTACGCTCGGCTACCCTATTGGCCCACCCGACCTCTCATCTGAGTTCAAGCTCGGTAGAAATTAAGACTCGGGGTTCGGCTTAACAGCGCCCAGATTGGGGCTCGGTGAAAGTTCAACGTCGGCGAAGCCCAGCCCACAACGAAGCTGGGGCTCGGAAGAACAGGTTGAAGGGAAGATGAACAGTTCGTTCACCCCCAGGTCTTGTACTGTTCACATAGAACAGGAAACGCTCCAAGAAACCCAGGAAGATCGAGAAAAAGTTGGAGAAACAGCAAGAAAAGTGAAGAGAGGCAGAAAGCAGACTCATACCTGAGATTTGTAGCAAGGTTTGATGGCAAGGCGCTGAGAAATAAAGGCTGGGAAGAGGACGAGCGTGCAGCAGAGCTCTGGCAATGGAGGTTTAGAGAGAGAAAGCGACAGTGGCTTCTCTCTCTAACTCTGAACCCTTTATATAGAAGTAGGGTTTGGGTCCAAATTTTCCGCCCAAATCACTGAACCGCCGAACCTGCAACCAATGAGCACATAACACGTGGCCTGATAAGACCGCTTGACAGAACCCCACGCATGCCAGCCGTCCCCCTGTCAGCCGTACCGAGCGAGAGATGGACACCTGGCACACCTGCACTGGTCCACGATTCATGACGGTTCGTTGAATGAAAACTGGGCTCGGCAGAAGTCCACTCCGGCTACCATGATTCATGCTCGGCTATAAAACGGGATGGGCTAAAACTATCAATCCCTACCACGTGCTCGGCGTCGGCAGAAATTAAGGGGCTATTGTAGCGGACCGAACTTGGCTTCGCCGAGGCTTGTCTACGCTAAGACATGCCGGTCGTAGGCGATACCATCACTTTGCATCCAACAGCCGAGAGAATCATGTAATGCTCGGCCATCTTTTGTGGAGCGGGCCCGTAGACGAGCTTGGCCCAAAGTCCCTTCAGGCTCGGATACCCTTTAGGCTCGGCCACCTTTCATGCTCGGCCACCCGCGCGATCTTATGGGCTCGGCCACCTGCACACTCACGTGACATCCCGCGTGCTGAGACAGTTACACCAAAGGATAATCATGAGCGCATGTGAAGTGTGCCAGCTCACATCAGAACGGTTACCAGATTCGTCAGGTGACGTCACGACGACGTTGCCTGATCCGTGCAAGACACGTGCCCGTGTTTGGAGAGCAAGTCAAGGAAACTCTATAAATACTGAAGGATAACGCCTTTAAAAAGGTACGCACTCTAATACGCGATGACCCACTCAAAACCCTAATCTCTTTCCTCTCTTCCTTCACAAACTTATCCTCTCGCCGGAGGGCCTTGCCGGGCAACCCCCGGCCAGGTCTTAGCCGTGCGTTCATTGTGCAGGCGGCGTGGAGAAGGCTAGGTAACCACTGAACCAGCGGAGGAAGGACTCGAGCCAGAAGAGATCACGGGCCACACACCTTCCAATCCCAAGATACAGCAAAGAGCAGCCCCTCCCTAGCTGCCAAGGCTTCAGCAATAAGAGGATCCACTATGCCCACTAAAGGAATTGATCGTGCAACAGCAACAAATCGACAACTGGAATCCCGAACCACCAACTCAGCACCCCCTGTACGGCTCCGGACATCCACCCCTGCATCGAAATTGATCTTAATTACCCTACTATCCAGGCGAGTCCAGCGCTGTAGTTCATCCTCATTCCTATCCTTCCTCACCGCCCCTAAATTGATCTTGATTACCCCACTATCCGGGCAAGTCCAGCGCTGTAGTTCATCCTCATTCCTATCCTTCCTCACTGCCCCCGGATATCCATCTCGTTTCTGAGATTCCAAAAAATCCACAGCATCCTTTATCGCCATGTTAACCGCAATCTGATGTTCGCACTTCCTCCCCAAAAACACGATATCATTCCTGCATTTTCCAGATACGCCAAGCAATTGCACACGTTAATGAACTAGCCCAATCACTATCCTCACCTTCCTTCCATCTTGCTAGTAAAGTGGTGAACCACTCCTGAAAATCCACAGCCCAACTTTAAAGGCAGTTTTTTCCTAAATTATTTGATACTCCTACGTTATAGACTACGGAGTAAAAAATACGTGTAATAAATGAATAAAAAACACGAAGTAGTATTTTAGTGCAAGATTTTTAAATTTACTAACACCAAATTAAAGAAATATGAAGTAATTGAGATATTTAATTTGCTGTCAAATTTTTTTTTAAAAAAGTATGCACAAAAGTAGTTTATATTTTATTTGAAATCGCACGACTTTTTGCAGTGGCATATTATTCAAGAACTAAGGGAGAATTACTCTTCGTCTTATTTGATTTTTTGTTAAATTCTCATGATTTTTTTCGATTGGTCATTTGTGTCGAAGAGAGGAGACTAAAAAGTAAAAATCTACCGCTAAAAGCTAAAAATATCCACTAAACACGAATGAAATTTGAAACATAACATTTTATTGTCTTTATTGTCATCCCATCTAATTTTTTTTTTTAAGAATCTGATTAATTTTTATTTTGTTTATGCATCTCGTTGAGATAAATGATTGACGAATGGTTAATTCGAAAAAAATTGACGTAAATTGAACAATAGTTCATAAAAGACAAAATACCAAAATTCATGGTGTTCTCATAGTATTTTCACAAGCCTTTTGGCAACTTTTTTACATCTTTATTGTTTCACAAATTTCCCTGTGCGAAGTCTACAATACATCAAATGAGTGATTTTCCATCCAAAAGTCTATCCCCGTCGCTCAACATTCATTTCTTAATATTCATCGTTCAATATCTTATTGTCCGTCTCGACAATCAATGGTACAGATTTTTTCTTAATTTTTTAGCGATCTAAGTCTTTTTTTACCGATCAAAAATACAGAAGAAAATCCAGATCGTCGAAAATATTTTTGTACAATCAGATTGAGAGCGGTTCGGCAATCAATGTAGATTTTTTCTAAATTTTTTAGCAGTCAGTCTTTTTTTAACGATCAAAAATAAGGAAGAAAATTCAAACCGTCTAAAATACTTTTGAACAGTGAAATTGAGAACGGTGGAGGAAGCAGTGAATATTGAGCTCTGATTTTCCATGGTTACAAATTCACTTTGTGTGCTATGGATCTCTACTATAGCAGGGTTCCAAGTGATCAACATGTGAAGTGGATTCGGTTGCTAAAACTCTAGAAACTATGATAAATCCCATTATCATCAGAACATCATTTTTTACCCTTACCATGAGCCTTAACCCAATCGCATTAAGGGGTGTAAAGGGCCTGTTTGATAAAACTGAAATTGAATGTTGAAAAATTAAGTACTGAAAGCTAAATACTAAATTTTTTAAGCTGAAAAGCTGTTTGGTAAACATATTAAGTACTGAATTAAAAAAAGATAAATTAATTTTAGTTCCGATTCTCTCTTAATTTACTAAGGCCCCGTTCAGTTGTCAAAAAAGTACAGGAAATGATGGAAAAATCAACTTTTCTATAACTTTTGTACTGCTTAGTTGCCTCGAAAGTAGTGGAAAACATGTTCTTAAGTTTTCTTGCAAAATTTACTTTCTTGCAAAAGCGATCCAGCCAAAAGCATAGGATTTTGCGTCACGGGGAAAAGTTTTCTCCATTGTGGGGCCAAAATAATTGGCGGGTAAGAAAAAAAACGAATGACGCCAATACCAAAAAAATACGAATTAGGTTCTTAGAAAGACACTTTGAGATTTACGTGAGCAACAACAATTTTGACTACTATTTACTATAGTGATTTTTGAGATAATTGTTGTGGAAAAAATTGGTAATTGATTTTTTTTGGAAGTATTTATTTATCTTGTCATTAGTATTCAATTTTATTTTGTACTTACTAATTATCAGTGAGTTTTTGTATCGACTACTAATCAAGCATAGTTGTTTTAACATTTGTTTATTTAGTTATCATCTACTTATTTTTTAAGCTTCATTTGTACTGTTGATTATTAGATGATGCCAATTTAAATGGGGAATTTACATGACCATTCAAAAAGATAGAAAAATGAAAAGGAAATTGCAAGTCATATTTTTCATTTCATGTTAAGGCTTTACATTAGATAAAATACATTTTTCCATATGTGTTAGCTCTCAAAGTTACTTTTAGCCAGGAGAAATAAAGAAGTTTCTCATAAAGTGTCTTTTCCCGACAAATGAACCACTAAACTTTAGTTTTTCTGAAAAAAAATATGTCAAATGAACACTTACAGAAAAATAAATTTTTTTTCCCTTTACTTTACTTTACTTGACTTTTCCTGAGAATAACTTTTCTGTACAACATTCCTGACAACCGAACGGAGCCTAATGGTCACAGTGTACTTATAATAATGGTGGAATGGTGATTGTGGTGGTGGTGGTGGTGGTGTGTTGGTGGTGATGGAGTAGTGATGGTGGTGGTAGTAGTAGTGGTAGTGGTGTTGGAGTGCTGGCAATAGTGGTGTAATGGTAGTGGTGGAATGATGGTGATGTAACGGTGGCATTGAGTGGTGGTGGTGTAATGGTGGTGGTAGTGGTGGCGGTGGAGTGATGGTGTTATGATGACAGTGAGTGGTGTCGATGAAGTGATAGTTGTGCAATGGTGGCATTGTGGTGATGGCGGCGGCGACGGTATGGTAGTGGTGGTGGCAGTGTGGTAGTGGTGGTGTTGGTGATGGAGTGATATGGGGAGTGGTGGTGGTGGAGTGGTGGCGAAGTGATGGTGGTAGGAGTGGTTGTGGTGGTGGTATAGTGATTAAATGCAAGTACACAAGAATTCAATCAGAATTAAGTAGCTCAAAGCTACTCTTTTTTTTTCAACTTTTTAGTCTACATTTTAAGCAGCACTTAATTTGTTAAGCAATGTATAATGTCGTTATCAAACCCACTGAATCATTTATTACTTAATTGATTCAGTTTTAAGTGCTGAATTTAGGTTATTAAACAAGCCCTAACTAAGTGTTAGATTAAGAAGATCAAGAGTTCAACTCCTCTAGTCTGCTAATCTAACTAGTCTCACAATACTAGTTTTTGCCGAGGAAAACAAAGCATCATTATTTAACCCTTTTTTGCTCGCACAATTGGAGAAAGTACTTGAAACTTCTCTCATATGATTGACAATGAAATTTCTACTATTTTGAAAAAAACAAAAAAAAAGCTTGAAACTTCTTTATTTCCTAGATGTCGCTCTTTTTTTACACCTATATTTTGATGCTCTCATGGACTACACTTCTGATTTTAATTTGTTGAGTTTTAAGTACATAGAAGCCTATCCATCCACACAAGAACATACAGGTACAATATTGTGCACAACATGTCTATGTGACGGTATATCAATTCATCTAGCCGCTAATGAAACAATGCAAAGTCAGAATGTTGTGTATATTGTTGTGTACGTTCCTAGAATTTTCTAACTTAATTGGTTACATAATGTGATGTTCTTTTCTTGCCCAAAAAAGAGAAAAATTAATTTAGACGCGGTGAAAACCTGAGATTTAGAAATTTGCTCACTTCTAAGGTTTAAAGCTCGAAATATTTTAAGTGTTATCAACTCTTATATATGCTTTGTCACCTATGGGGCCCATGCTAGTGAATTGTGAAATTGATTCCTTAGGGTCAATCAATGTGTGCATGCTTAAGCGAATCCAGACATCTTGATTATAAAAATTAAAAAGAAGAATTTTAAACCAGGGCAGACGAGGATCTTTCCAACTTTATATCAACTCCTAAAGTTAGAAGCTGCAGTCAAATATAGGACCACCCATGAACACAAGTATGCACAGCCCCCACTCTAGGACATGACAGTTCTAGAAGAGCTTCTGAATAGCTGATCCTTGCTATTTTTTACTCTCTTTTTTTTGTTTTTTTTTTTTTGACAACATTAAGGTCATTCTCATAAAACTCAATCCATGGGATACATCTTTAGACAACAAAACTTCTACTTTGGGCGGAATACAACCCAATTGAGAAACAAAATTCCTACTAGACCATGTTTCGATAAGATTCTTATTTTTTAAGTACTTATTTCTTGTTTTACAAGATAAATTATTCTATCACAACATATGCATCACTTTTAATTCGAAAAATAATTTATGTTAGTTAGTGAGACAACAATTGAAAGCTAGCCAATGTGGGAGGCGGGGGGGCTGCTGCCCCGGCTTTCCGGGCCCGCTTCGGTCTCGCTCCGATGATCTGAAACGTTCATTTTGTAGAGCTCGTCGAGTAGAATAACTATGCAAAAAATCAGCTTAATTGGATGTCATTAAGTGCCTGATCGGAATCTTTTTATCTTAAAAATAATGAATCCGAAACACTAAATCAAATCCATTGTAACCCATGGACCGAGAGTTATATGGGCTCCGATCAGGCACTTAATGATATCCAATTAAGCTGTTTTTTATATAGTTATTCTACTCGACGAGCTCTACAAAGTGAACGTTTCAGATCATCGGAATGAGACCGGAGTGGGCCCGGAAAGCCGGGACAGCAGCCCCCCCTCCGCCAATGTGCAACTTTGTTTTTCTCTCTAAAACCCCACACAAAGGACCACCTCCTGTCCTTTGCCCACAACTCGATACTATCTTCTACCACTGTGTTGATCTCCCAAGGGCATGTATATTTAGAATCTGAAATTTGCTTTAACAAGTTCCAAATCAGACTCAAAGACAACTTCAATGAACTGCATCTCCATAGCAGTATCGCAAGCGATTCAAAGGGCTTAGGCTTCGATAGAAATACCTGAACCTGTTGAAATTCTAAGGGCCCAGGCTATTTTTTACTTCGACTACCCTGTTTTGTGGATATTAAATACCAATTCTCATGCGAAATTGGCCTACTCCTATCCTCAAAAATCTGATTGGAAAAGAAATCCAACACCCATGTACAACCGCAATTAAATCACAAGTCATAAGACAAATTGTTAAAATCGTCAATGCTTTTCTCTGTCAATGTTGCCTTTTATCTCTTTCATTTCCTTCTCTATTCCAATTCTAAGCTGAAAATAATATACTCCGTACTTGAATAATCTTATCGACACCAATAAATCAGCCTGATTAACTTAAAATTCATAGTTCAAACCTAGCCCCGACACTTCCTGCATAGGAAGATAGAAGGCGCAGGTTCATCATCCTCAATTCCGCAGCAGCACCTCGTATGCTGCCACACGTGACAACCATCGCACGTCACCGTCCTCTCCCCGTCATCATCCCTGGCCCCACAAACGCAATCCACAGTTCGATTCCCGGGCCCACCCTCGTACCTCAGCTTCGTTTCCAAGTCCAGCCCACACCCTCTAACCCAAACCTGCGCACCTGGCTCCACCGCGCACGATAGCACCCTCCCGTCCTCAATTCCCCTCAACCCCCCAACCTGCCTTACATCGAACCTGTCCATGATGCAGTACGTGTCCCTCAGTGAGCATTGCGCCGCCACCCTGAGCTCACCAATTGTGATCCAGGGTGGTACCACCACCAACTCGCCTGGTGGCAACGACCGCGTCAACTCGGTCTCTAACTCATCAAAACTCGGCAAGACCCGGCACGTAAGCGTCATTAGATGGTCATTCATTTTTTCCATAATTTCCCATTCCTTAACAAAATGCTTGGTGTCCAACACTGTCCCAGCGGCCGAACTCACGGGGTTGTACTCGGGATATCCGAGCAATACATTTTTATACAGAAACAGAACATCCCCATCAACATCAAACGCAGATTCCAACCCAGATAAACCAACCACGTGTTCAACCTCCGATCCGTCAAGAATGTCTTGAATCGAGAATTCAACCGTTTTGGTGGACGGGTTTCTCGAGCGACAAACAATTTGATTCCCCACAATAGAACCATGGATCGATTTCAGAACGTAATCGATCAATCCAGTGTCTCCAACAAATTGCCTAGCAAAATCGCGCAACTCTTGCCTAGAGAGACCGTTTTTGCCGTTTTTGATTCCTTTGACTTCTCTCAGAATGTTCCACACCACTTTTGCTACATGTTCTAGCCTTTGTGGGGGCCACCTCGAATCAAATTTCGCAACAGAAGATAAAAATGTAGCCGACTCTGACTCTGCAGATGAATCTGTTCTCTTGGCAACATGATTTATAGTGAATTCTACCAATTTGGTTGATGGGTTCACCGAGCGACGTACTATTTGGTCGCCCGTGGCTAGGCACTCGATCGATTTCAGCACGTAATCGATCAATCCAGCGTCTCCAATGCATCGTCTAGCCCCGTCTCGCAATTCCCCCAGTGACATCACGAAATCTGTGCTACCATTCAACAAGTTAAAAATCACTTCAATTGCATTTTCCAGCCTTTTTGGAGGCCACCTGCAATCAGTGCTCCCTAATGAAGACACAAATGTTGCAATACTTAATGGATTGTCCACCGTTTGGGACCCACATTGATGGGTTTTTCTTGATGAATGCTTTGAACAAGTGTTGTTAGCTCTTGACTTGAAATCAAGCATGAACTGTAAGAGATCACTGATTGTGACCAATTTGGTTTCGCTAAATCCTCTGTATCTGTTTATAATTTGGTGAATGACTCTTCCTTGTCTCTTGTTTTTGAAGTGAGCCATAATTTTGTTGAGTTCTAATGTGCTGAGTGTGTTGATTGCTTTGTTGTATTGATCCTCTGTAACTCCATAGCTTCCACGGCCAAACTTGTAACCCCATTTCCCAAACCAAGATTGTCCATATGCAACACCGTAGAGCAACCTCAACTCCATGGAACTCCTTTCTGAAGCGTCATTTGTCGAAATTTTCCTGCCAATTTTCCAGAAATTCAGGTTCAAATATATTCGTAACGTGTCAAGAAATCAATGGAGATGGTCACCGTAATTCACTAGTTTGTAATTTTAGGGGAAGCGCCAGAACTCACTTGACAAAGAAGTTCAAAAAAAATGCTGGTAATCTGAATAGCACTTTGCAATTTGGACCTGCTTGGATACTTGGATACTTTCGATTGCTAGCCTTTATTACCTGATTAGTCTTTATCCAAAACTATTGCTACAAATTACCCATGATATGTTTGTTCATTGCTTGGATTTATCCATGGCTACCTATTAGATTTAGGTACCAATCAAAGATTGTCTCATGTGATAACCTCTCATGTGTTCCATCATGTGATGCAAAATAAGACCTACTACGGTGTCATTTAACAATCCGAACCAACCATTTTGTAAGTACTGAGATACGATCATTGTTCATATAAAAAATCATATTGATCAAGTATCGATGTTTATACGAATAAAGTAAATTTGTAGCATAAAAAATTGAAGGTAAGACCCAGACTATCAACTTCTCTTCTGTCAAATACGATTCGATCAGGTTTTTATTGACGCAGTAATTAACCTGATCCGTCATCCAAATGATTAACATGTCAAGACCTATCAAACGAAAGGCCGCGGTGAGCTATATTTTTGCATCGCATGAGGAATCGTCACATGAGAAGATCTTGACTCGGCAAGAATATTCTATATTCCTATCGCGCAACGATTGTAAACTATCAAACCTTATTATAGCAATACTTTATTTGTCAAAGACAAGTGGATTGCTAATTTGTTTATTGCTAACTTGTGTATCGTAGTGAGCAAGTATCCTACATAATCCAGTACAGCAAATTACTGAACACTGTCCCTAATTCCAAAGGAGACACACTACATAAACTGAACGTAAGAAAGGAATTCATCAGATCATAACTACACGCGCGTATGCGTATATACCTGGTTTGAAGAGTTGTGCAGATACGGTCCCAGAGATCCATGATTTGAACTATTGGAATACAATTAGAATCCTCCTCCTCCTCCTCAATTCCTCCGTTGATACATAGTAGATGGCCAAACCCATTGCAGTGAATCAATCCATACAAGAGATGGCCGCGATTCTCAAGACAACTCCCCTTCAACGGCTTATCCCACTTGTTCCCCGCCGGAATTATCACATGATACCTCCGTTTCGGCACAAAATGGTGCCCCCAACCTTCAAATTCACCAAAACCCACATCACGAAAATTCGAAAACAAATTCAATTACCCAAAGAATTCAATCAATATATCGAGAGAGAGAGAGAGAGAGAGAGAGAGACTTGCCGACGCATTTGCAGTGCTGGCAAAAAGGGCTGAGAGAGAATTTGACGGTTTCTTCGACGGTGTAGAGAGGGAAGACGGCGCCGTTTTCCTCGTTGACGAGGAGAGTGGACCAAGTGGGCAAACCGGCGACGCTATGCTCTGAAATCTCCGCGAATTCTTTCAGAAACAACCGGACGGAGTCTCGGAAAGGGCTCGAGAATCCAACGGTCGAGGATCGACACGGGAAGGTGCGAGACGCAAACAGATTTGTTTTTCTTTTTCTGGTCCTCGTACAGGGTTCGAACAATTGGGTTGCCATCGGAGAAGCCTTCAAAGTTTTTTGTTTCAATTTTCCAGAGAGAGAGAGAGAGAGAGTGGGAGGGGTTTCAAATCGTGCTTCGTCTGAAAGTAATGGGCGGTTTTTGATGGGCGGAATTACGATTGTAGCCCTCTGATGGCGGGAAAGTTTTGGTTGTAGAGATGGGCGTTTTCGTCATCGGGTTTGGGGGCGGATAAGTTGGTTTTCCGGCTTTGTGATCACAAGGTTGGGACGTGGAAGGTGCGAATGTTCTGGTGAGACGAGTTCCGTGGTAAACTGTGTAGGTTTTGGAAATGAGCCACTTGGCGCCATCTTATGCGTCCAACACGAAGTGGCAGTCGGATTTTCTTTGAACAAAAATGTAAGGGGATGAGAAACATACGAACTTGTGTGTGCCCGCACGTAGAGGAAGTAGAAAACATGTGCTTCTGAATCTGTATATGCAGAGGACAATTAAATGGGGATCTAGGATATTGACTTGCGTCATAATTTTAGTACTAACATTGGTTGTGTAGGAAATGAGCTATTTTTTTTATTTAATTATTATAAATCTTAGCACAATTATTTTACATATTGGTATCCATTTGGTATTGAATGGGGTTCTTATTTGATGTAGTATGAAGCTCAAGTAAAATCGAAACTGCTTGAATGATACATTCTGTTGTTGAAAACTTGTTCGGTGTTTGATATTTTTGAGGCCACTATAATTGTGAGATTATGCAATGTCACTAGACATGGCAATAAATATACATGTGTTATGTTTTTTCATGTGATTCTTGGTGTAAAATTAGACTTATTGAGCTCTTCGTTGATTAATTCAGCTGATTATCATGCATCGATAATGATTGATCATACAATTTTTTTTTTGGTAAATGAACAATGCATTAAAAAACTAAAGTAAGAGTTTACAAGCCAGCTAGGGATATACAACTCCTATCAAATTCGCATAAAGTAGACTAACAATACAATTAGGAAAATAAAGGCAGATATATAAACCTTCCGCCAAAATCGGTGCGTCATTTACCAATGCATCTGCACATCGATTTGCCTTGCAATAAATACACCTACACATCTCCCGAAGTGATCCCGGAGTAAACCTCCTGTTTAGGCCGTGCCCAAGGCTTGGTTGACAGCCCCATCAGTGTTCAAGTTTGACAAAGTTCTCCTTAGGTGGAACCCAGCCCACAACTACAAGGATATCAGATCTGGTACGAGACCCAGGCTCTTGGACTAAAAACAGTGGTGCTAGACGTACAGCAGAAGCTGTACAAACAGCTTGCAAAGATTCATTTTGGGCCCGATTCGGGTCCTGCAAAGATGATCGGAGCCACTTATTTTGTTCAAAATTTGTTTTTAAGAGTTCCTGTAAAAAATCATCTCAATCCGATATAAGTAAGGGCGTTTGCAAATCATCCAACTTTGGCTAAATTCTGAAGCAAAGTTGGATGATTCGTAAACACCCTTACTGCTATCGGATTAAGATGATTTTTTACAGGAACCCTTAAAAACAAATTTTGAACAACATGAGCGGCTCCGATCATCTTTGCGGGACCCGAATCGGGCCCAAAATGAATCTGTGCAAGCTGTTTGTACAGCTTCTGCTGTACTTACATCATTTCTGGACTAAAAAATGTCATTCCCACACCTTACTGAGAATGGTACTCCTTTTTGGGACTGAATTTGGTTCGTGCCAATCGGAATGAGGGGGTCCTCATTTGATGATCGGAGCCGCTCAATATGTTCAGAACATAATTTTAAAGGCAACCGATAGAAATTGGCCAAAAAAAATGACCCAAAAAGACTTCATCCGAGCAATTAGGAATAGTTATATATATATATATATATAGTTCTTTTCAAATCCGGACGTCTTACGGTCCGGACCTCCCATTTCCCAATTGATTTTCGATGATCCAAGCCGCTCAATGTGATCAGAACGTGATTTTAAGGGTACTTCAGAGAAAGCAGCAAAAAAATGATGGGTAAGGGCTTGATTCGAATAGTTTTTTATTGAACGGTTCAGTAAAAAACTGCTTGGATCAAGCCATTCCCGATCATTTTTTTTGCTAATTTCTCGTGGATACCCTTAAAATCACGTTCTGAACACATTGAGCGGCTCGGATCATCGCAAAATCGATCGGAAAATGAAAAATCCGGACCATAAGAAAATCCGAGCGAGTGGACCTGAAAATTGTGTGTGTGTGTGTGTCTATATATATATTGGGGCAGTTTCGGGGACATCTATAAAAATATCTCATAGTTTTCAATCAAATTTTGATAATCTGAGTCGCTCTATATGATCAGAATGTGATTTTAAGAATACTTACTTGAAATCAGCAAAAAAAATGACCGGAAAGGGCTTGATTTGAGCAGTTTTTAGTTCAGATTTTATGAATGGTTCAATTAAAAACTGCTCAAAACAAGCACTTCCTGTTTTTTTTTTTTTTGCCGATTTCTCGTGGGTATACGGGGCAATTCCGGAGACACCTAAAAAAACACCCAAAATCTCAATCTCTTAGTTCCCCATCAAATTTGATGATTCGAGCCGTTCAATGTGTTCAGAATGTGATTTCAAGGGTACCCATGAGAAATCAGCAAAATCTTTTTTGATCGGGAAGCCCTTTCCAACCATTTTTTTTTACCAATTTTTTGCAATTACCCTCAAAATCACGTTTGGATTACATTGAGCGGCTCAAATCATCGAAATTCGATCGGAAAAGGAGAGAAATAGAAAGGTCCACATTTTAACTAAAATAAAATAGTCCTTAGGATGGAAGGACTAATATAGGGAATGTTTCAAATGAGAACCTCTTAAAATGCGGACTCCCCTTTTCCGATCGAATTTCGATGATTTGAGCCGCTCAATGTGTTCAGAACGTGATTTTAAGGGCACCTACGAGAAATAGGCCAAAAAACTATTTAGATGAAGCCTTTTTCGATCATTTTTTTTTACCGATTTCTCACAACTATCCTTAAAATCACGTTCTGATCACATTGAGCGGCTCAGATCATTCAAATTCGATCAGAAAATAGGAGAAATAAAGAGGTCTATATTTTCTTAGGAGAGAAGAACTAATAAAGGAATGTTACAAATGAGAACCACTTAAAATACAGACTCCCCTTAGAAAAGAATGACTAATATAAGAAATGTTTCGAATAAGAACCTCTTAAAATGCGGACTCCCCTTTCAAATGATTGCAATATCCTATAAACCTGCCACGTTTGTAATTTAGTGTGGTAGTTCTACAATTATTGAAAATATTAGAATTTAAGTCGATATTTCTTGTTTTTTTAGTGGGGCTAGTGCTCTAGTAAACAACCCCCATGACGGCCATTTTGACATTTTTAGAAATATATTTTGTGAAAAATCTTTAAGCTATTAGAAAAAAGAAATTTGTGAAATCCCAAAAAAGAAAAGGAGGCAAATTATCACAAGGTAAAAACTTGGATGCCCGCAATCTATGTGTTGTGTCACAAAATCAGTTGCGGGTTCACACAATTACCTTAAATTACAGGCATCGGATAAGTTTGGATTGAGTCAAGCAATAAATTTGCGTATCTATAGTTGTGATTTTTCTTACGTAAAACATTATTGTTATTTAATGTCTTTTTCCAGTATAAATTTGACAGAAAGTGTCGTTGCCCTCATTTTCGGTAAATAAAAATTCAGTTCAATATTTGAATTTTATTACTTGGATTTCTTTTAAATCTCTTTTAAATTCCAATAATCCGTCATAATTAGATTTTAGTCCTTTAAAAGTATATTTCTTAGTTAGAGGCCCTACTTGGCAAGTCTAGTTAGCTTCTAACCGACTTGTTGGAGAAACCGAACTCCCAATCCACCTAGTTACAATTTCCTAATCCTAGATGGACCTTTTTGACCATCTTTGAGCCTTGTGAACCTTTCCAACCCTAGACTGGAAAATCATTATTTATTTTCTTTATTTATTTTAGTTTTCTTCTTTAACCATTGGACAATAAAAGTTAGAAAAACTTTTATCCATTGGATAATAGAAACCCTAAATTTTATATTTAGGGTATTCATTGCTAGATTTGGTTAAGTACTAATATATAGTAAAAAAATAGATTTCTATGCATGCTTAAAGGACATTTTGGTTATTTTAATATGAAAAATCTCCTTATTTCTTTTGTCCATTGGTCAATAATTATTAGGGGATTTATTATCCATTGGGTAATAGGGTTAATCTTTCAACTAGTACTAGGGTTTATTTAATAATTCATTTTCTAGATTTCCCATGTGATGTTATACCTATATTATATTATGTAAGTACTTTTGGACTTAAAAACCCTAGATTTCCCTAGGTACACTAATATTATTTAATATTCAATTTTTGTACCAATTTGGATTAATTTAATAGGGAGTCTTGATCTACCTAGATTACATAGTACCTATGTGTATATATCTATATTTGGATGAATAAATAATTACTAGTACATATGTGCCTAAAGGAATTCTTTATTTAAAAATCTTGGCATTGGAAAATCTCCGTTGATCACTAGTGCCATAAGTACATATTATTTTTATGTTTACTTGTACATAATAGTAAATATATATGTGTGTGCTAATGCAAGAGAGAGAGATAGAGGGAGAGAGAGAGGAGGGCCGGGAGAGAGAGAGAGAGAGAGAGAGAAAGGGCCGAGAGAGGGGAGAGAGGGAGAGAGTGATGTGTGTGCATGTATTGCTCACTCAACCTAGTCAAATTCTTTTGGTCAATTTCTCACTCAATCTTGGTACAATCCAATCTAGATTTTTCCTTACTCTTTCATTTATTAACTAGTCTTCTATGAACTAGACAAGACTAGAAACCCTTTAAAATAACCTAAACTTGTCCTAACAAGGAAGAAGAAAAGAGATTGATTGTCCTCACCATGATCTTCTTACATCCTTTCAAATCTAAGATGATATATTTTCTTAAGTAAATTTATTTTCCAATGTCCTATTGTACTCTTTTGATCACCAAATCTTGTACAAACTATTTTTCTTTTACACAAAATCTTCCAAAGGACTAAACCTAGCCATGCAAGCCTAGGACTAGACTTTGATCTTCCAAGAAAGCTTGATTTCTTGAATAAAAAAATGAGATATGGAGAGAGAGAGGGGGGCCGGCCTTGAGGGGGGAGAGGGAGAGCCTTGCCTATAAATAGCAAGCTCACTCCAAGCTTGAACTCACACCTTCACTTCTTGCTCTCACTTCTCTCTAGAAAATTCTAAGTGTTCTTAGTTCATAAGCTCAAAGTTTCTTGAGTTTGTTGAAGTTCTTGAGAGCAACCACCAAACCACTTCCAAAACCACCACTAGATCTTTAAAGTAGTCTAGTTTAATTAGCAAGTTTTTTCTAGGAAGAGAAAAGTCTATCTCTCTTCCTTTCGAAGCAATCCGGAGCCGTTACGCTGCCGAATCGCAAAATCGACGACCAATTCCCCGTAGCCGACCACCGCCAAGAAGTAAGGTAGGAATCCTAGCCCATTAACTCTACGTATAGTATAGAATCGTATGTTGAAAGTAAATCGACCCTAGTTCAAAGTAGAAACATCTTTTATCGTTTTCTCTTAAGTAGATAAGGTTATCTTTGGTTTAAGATGTTTGAGTTGCATGATAGTTCGTAAACTTATTCTTGCCAATGAAAGTATAAGTATGTTGAAATAATCGATTTGTCACTCAGAACAAACAAGTGTTGTTTTGAACTTTCCATAAAGGAGTAAAGAACGTTTTTTTCAAAAATGAACACTTTATCATTTGATTAGAAGTATTCGAATTTTATTCAAGTGGTAATTTGAGCATGTCAAGTAATATGGAGTTGGATGATCTTGCTAGTTAAATTTCAAGATTTTGATGAATGCTTGTTTATGTGGATAGTCCTACCGCGAAATCTATGCATGAAAACGAGACACGAAAATCGAGGAAGTAGAAACATGACACTTAGGGTGTGGTTAATAAAGAGTTGTGTTTTGACACTACTACAATAATCGTAAAAGATGATAGTTTAAAAGTGTCATTAAACATGAAAGATGACAGTTTTGAAACTGTCATCTATGGAGCTGTCATTAAAAGTCTGAAGATTAAAATGACAGTTTGGAACTGTCATCAATATCTATAAAGATGACGCCTTTTAAACGTAATTGAAAGTAGAAGATGACAGTTGTGAAACGTCATTAAAGTGCTTTAAAACTGTCATCTTTTCAAAAGATGAGTTTTTTAAAGCGTAATAAAAAAGTCAAAGATGACAATTTTAAATTGTCATCTTTTCTGTCTTTTATCCTTAAAAAAAAATCACAATTCTAATTCCAGCTAAGAATCATTAAAAATAATAAAAAAATAAAAGCATCCATTAATGAATAAAGAAGTATACATTGATAAATAAAAATTAAAATATGCTCGAGTACATAAGGTGTGATCTTTCAATCCGAAAAGTACAAAATAAAAATAAATGACCCCATATAACTATTTGCTTATTCCAACTTTCTCCAACCCAAAAGTTTGCATTGCTCGGCATACATATCCTGCATTAAACACAATTGGAAAAAAGAAAAAAGAAAAAAATTATATTTTCTCTCTCAAATTCCACATATACAATACATATGAAAAGGCAAATTTGACAGGAAAATAGGAACACTAAGTTTCTCTATAACAATTATGTGCTTCCACAAATTAGATGGGGAGTTAAATTGGACAGTGAAATCGTATGATAAGGAACGAGGCCTACCAGCTAAACGGATTAAAATGCTTGGCAAGACTATGAAATGATGTTCAATACTTCTAAGCTTTCAGGGAGCTCCAGTAATCATGTTCTACAAATCAACAAGTAGGGCGAAATTAGCGCATATCTACGTAGTCCGTACAAACAAATGAAATATAAACAACCAACAGGAACTTCGGGGATCAGTATTCAAATGAAAAAATCGCAATTCGTTTGTGGTGAACGCATATTTACTAGGTCTTACCTTAACATAATATGCATGACCAGGGCAATTTACATGTGCATAATGTCGCTTAGCAATCACTCTATATGGGCCTTCAACATAACATTGTAGTTAGCACTGAAAGGAGTTTCAAAACTATCACATGATTTCGAGAAGCAATGAAGGCTACCCTTAATCATATGGCCTAGCATAACAATGTGAAAACCAACAAAAGACATACATATCCTACCGTTGCAATTGTGATTCCTCTCTTTTTCTCTTCAGGGGCCTTGTCAATTTCATCAAAGGCAACAGCCTTAGCTTTGCCTTCTTCCGCTAGCACCTAAAGGAGGCAATAACCAACTTAGAAATTAGAACCCACGTATTTTACCGCAACAAACACATGTACAACTCCACATCTCATTGCAGAATTAAAATGCGTAGTTCAAAAGGAGACTTTTCTCGGAAAGAATGGAATTAGAACACATTGACCAGAATCAAATCCATCAGCAAACACACCCTTGTAATTGCACTAGTCAGAGTAGTCTTTCTGTGATCAACATGTGCAATTGTCGATCTTTTATTAGTGTTTGATTTAGTATAATTAGTTTCTTCCAAAGACACACCACTTGCCTTTTTAACGTCCGAGTAAAAAACTGCAGTTCCATTGCTGGACGAAATGCCGCAGTGAATAACTCTTGAAATAGGACTTGTCAAATGGGATCAATGGGGGCTCTCAATTTTGCGCATTACGTGAGGGATCGAATGAATCATCGACATGACATGATCTTGATCCGAGTTGCAACACTAGCCAGCTAAGTTTGCTTGTTTTGATTTGTGGAATTTTGCTATTTATATGTACTCAACTTGAACGTGTATAAGGGACAGTTCTGGTCAATCATACGAGAGTCTTGGCAATATGAAGAACTATGGTAATAAACCCAAATTTCCTAATGAGTTCACCAAATAGAAAGATCTGCCCGTGAACCTTGTTTACTTCCTAAAAAGTGGATGAATATTGTTCATCTGAGCTTATTATCAAACACCTGTAATGCGAATGGTTACTCACCTATGTGATTGTACGGAGCAAAGATTGACACAAGCATATTATCAAACACCTGTAATGCGAATGAATTCATACCTCGATGATTCATCTTGACAATCCAGACGAGACCTAACAACTCAATTAACATTGAAACAAATTTTGTGCCATGTAAATAGCACCCATAAATTCAATAACGAAAAAATTAGACAAAAAGTTGTGAGGAACTGTCTAAACAAAGCCGTGGGTACCTGTATGATTTCAAGCCAATCGGTGACCAAAGCAACGGCGGGACGAGTGGTGACCAAGACCAATCAACTGCGAATATCATAGTGACGTGCTTCCACCGCCACTTAACGATGTCAAGTGACTTGATTTAAGACTCCAAATCAATGGCTAGGGTTGGTTGAGAGAGAGAGAGAGAGAGAGAGAGAGAGAGAGAGATCGTGGAAGTTGAGAGGTTCCCATTGGGGTTTATTTTGGGCAGGATTAAGATTAGAGGTAACGTGCGTGCCCCGCATATGGTGTCGTTTACTCTAAAACAAATTTTCGTTCTTTCCATTACCAAAAAAAAAAAAAAATTCTTTTAATGTCACTTTAATAAGAAACTGACATTAAAAAGAAAGAATAATTATGTTAGTTTTTTAGAAAATGACATCATAAATATATTAGATCACACTTTAGGAGAAACTGACATTAAAAAGAAATAATAGTTATGTCAGTTTTTTAGAAAGTGACATCATAAATATATTATATCACACTTTAGAAAAACTGACATTAAAAAAAATAATATTTATGTCAATTTTTAAGAAAGTGACATCATAAATATATTACATCACAGTTTTTTGGATGACTGACATTATTTACTTATTGTAATATTTTTAATTACAGTTTTTTCAAAAAGCGACATCTTTTCACTTTTCCAAGCGTCATCTTTTACGATTATTGTAGTAGTGTGAAAGGGTGAAATGTTTTGGAAATCGCAATGTGGCCGGACGTGGTAGCCCATTGTGTGATGTGGATTTTGTGTGTGTTCCAATGAAATCCAGAATAACGGAACCATTGTGAGGTTGTGTGCGTTCCCATGGGAACCCGGACCGGCGGAACCATGGTGAGGTATGGCTTGGTTATCTGTGGAGAGGAGCCAATGCAAGATTTTGTGTGCCAATGGGAACCCGGTGCAGCGGAACCATTGTGAGGATACTCGGGAACCCAGAACGGCGGAACCGAGGTTGGGTGTGTTAAACAAATGATTTTGAAAGATGGATTGGTATGTGAAAATGTTGACACGATCTACGATGAGTCGCGTAGGAGAAACTCAGAAAATCACAGACACCAACGGTAGATGAATATCGAATGTGGATGTGTGATTGTTATACATTGTTATTTACTGTTTATAAGATTAAGGTTGGGGTAAGGATTGTCCTATTGAGCGTTGTAGCTCATGGAGTTACCTTTTGGTGACCCTGACATATTATATTGGTGGTGACACCGGTATAATGTCTCAGACCTCATAGATGAACAGGGGGAACTGTATACGTTGGAGGCTTTTGGAGCCAAGAAGCTCGCTAGAATGGAAGAGCAGACGGAGCAGTAGTTAGGAACCCTAGCTTCCCCCCTTGTTGAATAAATGTACCCCTTTGTTGATGATGTAATAATGAGCCAAACTCTCTTTATTTATGTAATAAAATCCCTTATTAACGTATCCAAAATTGGGGGCGTTACAGAAAGCCTTTGTGAAAAACCGTATTTTAATACGGATTAAATTTTGCAACTATGGATTAATTACTTCTAAGAATATATCTATTCCCAAATTAAACAAGTTAAATCATGAGTGTGTGTGTGTGTGTGTGTGCGCGCGCGCGAGATATGCAAATCAATGAGCAAACCACAACACAAGATATACGTGAAAAATCCCTGAAAGGGTAAAAACCAAAGGAAGAAATCAAGCACTACTAAACACGAGGTTACAAGAACTCTTACGATAAGTTTGAACTCCACAAACCTAAACCTAGACGCTCTTGCCGAATCCACGCACCTCTCTGAATGCTTGACCGCCTTACCTTGAATCCACAAAGCTTTCATTTGCCTCCCGAAATCCACCAAAGGACTTGAATTTGCCTAGGAATCCTCTTAGGGCTTTTCTTGGGAGATTGATTGTTGTTGAAATAGCTATTGAAACCTCTTGGAGATGTCTTGTACACTCAATGATCCATCGATCTCATTACACTCCAAGATTCAAAATAAACAAAGAACCCTCTTGTGTGTAACACAATATGGCTTCGTCCTTTTCTAATTTTTTTAGTTCTTTTTTTTCGTTACCTGTAGAGATGAAAGCATCTCCATATATATCCTCTTGTTTGTGTCCACATGTCCTTTAATAAAATAAAAAAAAAATCTTCTAAGGCCTTGGAGATGCCGAATCCCTTGAGTTAAGCCTAATTTCCGACCTCTCAAAATGGAAATACATATATTTTCTTGATTTCCTTCCACGTCCTAAAATAGATACTCTAAAAATAAAAAATAAATAAATTACAACTCGATAAATAAATAATCCCAATTACACAAACGAATGTGTTTTGAAGATGCTGCCAATGACAATCATAAATATTTTGCCCTTATAGTTCATAAGCTTTATCTTCACGGTGCATTTTTAGACGATGAAGTGCAAAGGAGATTTTATCAAAAAAAGCTTAGTGAGGAAGAAGACGATGATGAAGACGCTGGGCACAATGGTGATCAAATCCCATGAGAACATGTGGCTCCCATACATGTTGTAAATGATCTCCCTTATTGATTGGCAAAACAAAAAAAAACTATTTAGACATGAACCTCACATGCACTAGCTAGATTTCAGTCCTGAAAATGTATCGACCAGTTGCCACTTTTTTTTTCTCAGTAAAAGAAAGATTTTATTAATCAATGAATGAGTACGTGAACATATAAAGACTAAAACGAATATAGAAAAATAGCATTACAGTCATGAAAAAAAATTCCAATGAGGTTGGCATTTATCCTTGGACAATCATATTGATTTCCTCTACCAAATGAAATGGAGTACTACTTGACCTTTATACAACATTAGAGGCCGAGGCACACGCGATGCGTGTGCAAGTCAAATTTTGACAGAATTTGATTTTGACATAATTTGTCAAAATTTAATCAAAAAATAAATGGGGAGCTTGGGCAAATTTTGTCAAAATTCGACTTGCACACGCATTGCGTGTGCCCCGACCTTTTGTACATATCTATACATTACGATACTAACACCGCTGCCGCCACCGTTTTTTCAAGATCTAATATACTCTTCTATCAGATTTCGTTATTGAGTTCATAAATTTGTCCAATATTGAGTTTTACTTTGGCAATTGACTTTAGTCTTTTAAAAGTAAGTAATAGTGTAAATCGTGTGTATTTTAAATTTGAAATCGCATCGCACCGAACCGAACCGAACCGAACTTTTTTTTTTTTGCCCCACGTTCTTGCTCAAAAGGAGGAGAACTCTATTGTGTCAAGTAATTAAAGTTGGAGGAGAAAAGTAGAGCAGTAAACAAAGGATGAAGTATAAGTAGAAAGGGAAATGATTTTGCCACTTCTTTTTTTGTTAACGCACTCTCCTGTAAGTGTATTTTTGGTACTTTCTGAGATAATTATTGTGGAAAAATATTGGTAGTTTTTTTTTTTGAAGTATTTATTTATCTTGTCATTAGTTTTCAATTTTGTTTTGTCCTAACTAATTTTCAGTGAGTTTTTGCATCGGCAACTAATCAAGTACGGTTATTTAATATTTATTTACTTAGTTATCACCTACTTATTTTTTAAACTTCATTTGTACAGTTGATAATCAAAGACTGTCAATTTAAATGGGGGCTTTGCATGACCATTCAGAATATAGCAAATTGAATGAGGAATTGCAAGTCGATTTTTTCGTTTCATGTTAAGGCTTTGCATTAGATAAAATATATTTTCCATATGTGTTAATTTTAGAAATATGATAGCCTATTATTTAGCTCTCAAAGTTACTTTTATTTAAAATTAGCCATGAGAATAAAATAAAAAAGTTTCTCGTAAGTGTCTTTTCCCAGCAAATAAACTACTAAACTTTAGTTTTCTTGCAAAAAAAATTGTCAAATGAACACTCACAGGAAAATAGATTTCTTTTTTCTTTACTCAATTTACTTAACTTTTCCTGAGAAAAACTTTTCGATACAACATTCCTGGCAACTGAACGGAGCCAAAAGAATTTGATCATTAAATAAGAATCATAGACAACAAGTTCAAAATTAGCACAGCGTCAGAAGGACCTAAGTAAATAGAACCAACCCTAAACACTTCATTTAGACTAGGAGAAAGAGGAAAGAGGAAAGGAAGGGTAAAATCATAAATTTTCCTTCTTTCCTTGATCACCCATACATTTTTCTTACCAAGCATATATATATATATATCTCACCAACGAGTCACGTGAAGAAATAAAACATGCTGTCCAAATTGATGAGAATAGTCTTCCAATTTTTGATAATGATATTGGCATGGGAGCACCGGATGGAGTTAACACTCTTATCTATACCATAATTAAACACTTCATTGGAAAATCTAGTAACATTACTTCTAGAATACATGATCAGCTAAGTAATTTACATTGTCCAACACTAAGCAATTTTAGATGGTACAAAGATGTTTTTATATCTAGAGTAATGCTTAGAGATGATTGTACAAAGTCATTTTGGAAAGAAAAATTTATTAATGGACTTCCTAATTTATTTGCTCATAAAATTAGAGATGTTCTTAGTCAACCAACAGGAGTAATTGAATATGATAAATTAACATATGGTGACATTATTAATACCATTCAAAAAGAATGATTAAGAATGTGTATTGATATGAAAATTAGTAAACAAGCTCAAAAAGATAAAAATAAGGTCAAGTATGAGCTAGGAAACTTTTGTGAACAATACGGTCTACCTTCAGTAGCACCATCACGAAGAAAACATAAAAAATCATAAGAAAGTTGAGAACAAGAGTAAAAATCACAAGTATTCTAGGGATAGTAAACCACAATCTTCTAAAGATAAATATTACGAAAAACCTAAAGGTCAAAAGAATAAAAAGAAAAATACAACCAGTGATGTAAACTATGACAAAAGTAATATTACATGTAACAACTGTGGTAAAACAGGACATTATAAAAATGAATGTAAAGTTAAAACAAAAATCAGTCAACTTAATATATTTGATACTGATAAACAATAGATTTTAGAAATTTTTAGGATGGAAAATCTAAGTAATTTAAACAATGAAGAAGAAATTGTTAAATTTTCAGAATACCATTCTATTGATGATAGCCCAAGTGATGATCAAATTGAGATTGGATGTACTGATAATTGCTGCAAAAAAAATAAATGTACTGACCAAAGAATTACCAGAAGAAGAATTATTAATTGATCTAATAATCAGAATAGAAGATTCCGAGTTAAAACAATAATATGTTAAAAAACTCAAACAACTCTGAGTACAACAAAGTAAAAAACCCCCAATATAATAAATCAATAGTAAGTCTTACTAATACTATAGAACGATTTAGTAAAATTCATAAAGAAGTTACTTTACAGGATTTACAGCAAGAGATAGATCTTAGTAAAAAAGAAATCACAAAAATCAAAGACCAACTTCCACAACCAAGTAAAAGATTTGTTAAATTTAAAATGGACAGCTCATCTTCAAAGTAATCCTTAGAAGATAATGAAACCAATAATCAAGAACAATATTCTGGTCAAGAAAAAGTTATTGATCACTCAAATAGTGATCCAAAAAGTAACAGATTAAATATAATAAATTGGATAAATATACAAAAATGGCATGCTAGTGTCAAATTAATAATGGAAAATTGTAAAATTGAAGTTACTGCTCTTATCGATACAGGAGCAGACCTAAATTATATCCAAGAAGGAATAATACCAAGTCAATATTATCAGAAAATAACTGAACGGTTGAGTTCTGCAAATGGTAGTAAAATGCAAATTAGATATAAATTACCTGAAGTTCTTGTTTGTCAAAATAGAGTTTATTTTAAAACCTCATTTGTTTTAGTCCAAAACTTAATTGACAAAGTAATCTCAGGAATACCTTTTATTTACTTGCTTTATCCGTTCACAGTCACTAGTGATAAAATTACCACCACATCTTTTGGTCAACAAATAAATTTTGAATTTTTATCCACACCAGAACAATGTGAATTAACTCAATTAAAAAAATTGTTCTATTTATCATACTAATGATTTATTTGATTGTTTTACAGATGTCTCAAAATCAACAGAAAGTCATACCATTTGGAAAAATCATCCTGTCAGTGATTCCTGATAGAGCAAATACAAAATTTAGAAAGCTAAATTACTTATACAGCGTTGATGAAACCCAACAATGTCTCCTAGATAACCTCTAGAACGCGCGTGGGGATAATCGTAGATTTCTAGACAGCCTAAATAGTTTGAGTATTTATTTTAATCAGCAAAATAAGAATAAGCAGATTAGCGGAGTTATTTTCCCTAGATCTTTGGGTGGAATTTCCTTAAACCCATCGCTAGCCAGCACCAGCAGTAGTTCATATACTAACTTCCCTTCTTGTGAGCATTGTGAAACAATAACTCGCAATTTCATAGATTTAAATTACAGGTATCACCATCAGATGAATGAGAATAACCAGCTCAGAGCAGAAGTTTGTATATTACAGCACCAGTCAAAAAGAGTGAAAAAGAAAACCTCTTTTACCTCACTAGTAAAAGTAGAGAAAAGACAGTCATCCTTACTAAATTATGATGCAAGCATGAATGTGCTTGAAACCTTTCAAAAGAAGACCTCCAAAATCCTAGCTTTACCAAAATCCTTATCCCTCATCCCTAATTCACTACCATCAGAGATAGTAAGCCATATTCAACATTTAGTCAAACAGGATGGTCACCATTTTCAAGAATTTCTATTTGAAACCCTTACTAAAATAGCTAGTCAACCACCTTTAGGATTATCCATCACTTGGGAAACCACTATTATAAAGAACAAGATAGAGTCAGTTGCCCCAAAACTAATCCATTATGCCAAGAAATCCCATTAGAAAGAGTGAATTGCCCGTGTTAGTTAATTTTTAGCGTCCCCAAAGCCTATATTGACATGCAGTATTTTCAAGACCTTGTTCTTTTATATAAGGGGAAAATTATCCAAGTCAGTCCAATGACCCTATTAAATTATGGGTTCTTTAGGCAAATAATCTTTACTTCTCCGGAACAGACTGATCGAGTTACCAGAAAATTGGCTGTATGTATCAACAATCTCTTTGCAAAATATGGAACACTGAGATGCCAAGTATTGATTAGAAGTAAAATGCCAGAATGGACAAATACAGGGAATGTGATACTAGCACAACACATCATGTATCTCTCGATAAATTGGCCTTTCAGTAGGCTCCATCCACCAATTGAACTTATTCAAGATGAACGTCCCTGGCCATGTTCCAAGACATTTAGAGCACAGATCAAGCATCACAGAGCCGAGTCAATTGCAAATAATCTTGGGGATAATGATTATTTCCTTGAAAGTATTTACAAATTAATTTGTGAAGATCTCATCCAAAAAATCAGGTCCACTAAGTATATTCAAGAAGTTCCATTCATTTTTTATATAAAATTTCAAAAAAATTAGTCACAGAATACCAAAGTCACCAACTTGAAGATCGAGAAAACCAGGAGTCTGACCAAGAGATCACCAGTGAAAATAATGGACAAGATTATTAGGATAATCTGACATATGAGGAGTTACAAAATATCGACAACATGATGGAAGGATAATATTCCAGTCAAAGCTAATCATAATGACAAGAGCACTGTTTTTGGCACTTTTGAAACTTTCCTACTTCTGGTCATTTCAGCACCGAAAGTGGAGGTATATTATATACTTAAACTATAACGTACTGATTTCATATAATATATTGTAATCTATAAAGTATAATATATTTTAAACTATAAAGTATATGTTTAATGAAAAAATATATGTGTGTAAAACATATCTTTAATAAAATAATTTAAATCAAATTATATGGAAACATAAATGATTACTAGCACACAGTATGAAAAGAACAAGAGAATCAGAGAGCAGAGTATATACTCAATGATTCGTTACTTAAAGAGGAAAAAGAAACACTGCAGATGACTAGTGCAATTCCAATATAGGAAAGAATTGAAATTGAAAAGTGGAAACATAAATGATTACTAGCATAATTCTAGAATTGAAATTTTAAAAACAAAAACAAAGCACTACCAATTGCAATTGTCAGATATCCATATAGCATATTATAATTACTTATTAAAATAAGTAAATGGAAAACATACTGATTACATATAGTATATTATATACTTAAACTACAACGTACAGATTTCATATAATATATTGTAATCTATAAAGTATAATATATTTTAAATTATAAAGTATATGTTTAATGAAACAATATATATGTGTATAACATATCTTTAATAAAACAATCTAAATCAAATTATATATTAATCAAAGTAAGAAATCACTTATTGAATCTGTCTTGTCACACCCCAAAATGAGAAGTGACCGGCCATGAACCACAAGACCAAAACTCGTAGAACATGCAGCCTAAAAAGAAATTTAATTAAATTCCAAAGCAAAGAACTACTAAACAGCCAACCACTTTTTTTTATTAAAAACAACTCCAACCATGTAAGTTCAACAAAAGAAAGCATGGGGCACAAACATCCCATGAAACAACCAACATCCACTGATCCAACCATAAATAAAAGAATCCATTTTTTTTTTTGACAAATGTTTCGAATGCGGAAGCGATTATTAAAACAAAAATAAATAAAAAGATCAGACACCCTAAGGAGGTCAACAAATGAAATCCCCGAGATGCCGCCAGAGTCCTCCTAACTGCTCAACTTGCCTGAAAATGAAGTTGGAATAAATCCGTCAGCTGACGAGCTCAGTGAATAGCAAGTATCTATAATAAATAAAGTTGAAAGCGGGGATTAAAATAATTTACCATTAAATCATAATTTGGCATACGAGATGTCCAGCAGAATAATAAATTAATCAATAAAGCCTTTAACCAATGAACATTCTTAGTGGTGATCACAACATTAACTCCATCAACAATGGAAAACCACAATCAAATAGTACCATGACCAAAATAAATCTCAACAAAATTGGATCCAATATCGAATTTAGAGTCACCAGGGTTGGCAGCCCGTGGTACTTTTCCCTAAGACGATCCGGCGAAAGAAAGCCGTTGAGCATTAGGGTCACCGGCCTAACACGGTCTTTTCCCCAATGGCCAGGGTCACCAACACGAGAAGGAATAAGTTCCCTGGACTTTCCGAAATAAATGTTCCCACTAATATCCACCAAGTTCTCACCAAAAAGAATATTAACAATTGATCTTAAAAAATTCGTCGCATGCCAATTTACAGTACAACTTGTAAACAGTTTTGAATTTCCAAACAACATTCATAAAAATTTCAGAAAGAAATACTTTTAAGGGATACAGGGATCTTTCAAAAATACGTAACATACTTAACTACTCACCTGAATCCAAAGGTAATATACACCGAACAACGTGAAATGAAGTTAACCTGAACAAAAGAATAATACGAACTGATCATCTAATCTGCAAATTACGTTGACCATAAAACTAGCTAGGGAACAATGTATCAATAAACTAACCAATCTCCAATTTAGGTTGCTAATTCTTAGTACCCAACCGAAACTATAAAACCCAACTTCTGAACCTTAATTTATTCCAACTCCAACTCCAAACCATGATCTGTTCTCCACTTTCCCAATATGTTCCTGCCAATAAAACCAAAACATGTTCCTCTTTTCCAATATAATATACTAGTCATGCATTAAGCCAAGATTTCACATCCATCTGCCGAGATTAATCATAATCAACAACACCCATGCACGCACCTCACACCGCACCACGTCGCACACACAAACTCACACGGCAAATACATCTCTCAAACCACCATAGCCTCACAAAAGGACAACCTCCAAACCCATTAACTTAACTCGACACTTGTGCGGCAGTGCCCAACTCATGGGCCTATCGCTTTGTGAAATGGTAGATCAAAAGAACGAGAGAGATGAAGTGAAATATTACCTCAAAAGACTCCAAAGATAATCTCCTTTGTACTACGGCTGCTGCTCTTCTCCAACTTCAGAAGTTCTCTTATGCTTCTTATCTCAGACGTTCTCTCAAACAAAAACCCTAATAACCTTTTGAATATCTGACCAAGTATAACTCTTATATAACTACCCCTAATAACGTGGTATCCTAAATTATAGGTAATTAGTATTAGATAGAACGTAACACAATTAGTAAAATTACCATTCAGTACCACTATTTATCCAAAATTAATCTCATACCCCAAATATTACAATCGTGACATCAATATTCATAGCGCTCACAAAAATAATTAATTGGGATAACACCAATTAATAACGACAATATAACTAATTAAATAAAAGAAAAATGCTAGGCTGTAACATGTCTTATTTTTATTGCTGAATCAGGAAACATACTTGACTGAAGATTTACAAGTGATTTAGTGGGTACGAAAGCTGGAGTATCAGCTCTTGACTAGGGTAATTACAAAAGAAGCAGAGCTTCTGAAAATACTGACTTCTCTTCCTTCCTAACTTGATCTGACTTAATTTGTTTACTACATCATTCTCGGTTCATTTTATAGAGTAAGGACCTGAGATTTACAAATGCTGTGTGACTCAGCTATGTGACTAAAGTTGGTAACTTTTCTCTTTCGGTGGAAATGTGACTAAAGCAGGTTCTAGTTGTCTTTTGAAGATCCTGGCTGTCTCCACTTTTGGTACTGAAATAACCAAAAGTAGAATTTTACTGTTCTTCAAAAGCATGAAAAACTTGCTTTTCTGTAGTGCTAACTATCATGATGACTGGAAATAGTGCTTGTTGTCATGATGACTCGAAATAATACGTCAGACTAGTGGCCAAATGCTGTCATAATGACTGGAAATAATGCTTCAGGCCAGTGGTCAAATGGGTCCTGAGCATCCTGGAAAGTTGATCCATATGGATTTTTGTGGAATGTTGCAGTGACTGATTCTTTTGAGGGATTATCATCCTCTTCTTGACTAGCTTGAGCTATTAGTAGCTGGGCTAGCATTAATAATTGTGAGCACTTAGTTTTTGACTTGGATTTTGAAAGTCGAGAAGAACTAGGTGTTGGACTTCCAAGCCTGATAGTGAAAAATGTAGGTGAGCTTGGTTGTGGAAGAAATTTGATTTAGATTATTTTATTAAAGATATGTTATACACATACATATTATTTCATTAAACATATACTTTATAGTTTAAAATATATTATACTTTATAGATTACAATATATTATATGAAATCTGTATGTTGTAGTTTAAGTATATAATATACTATATGTAATCAATATGTTTTCCATTTACTTATTTTAATAAGTAATTATAATATGCTATATGGATATCTGACAATTGCAATTGGTAGTGTTTTGTTTTCGTTTTTAAAATTTTAATTCTAGCATTATGCTAGTAATCATTTATGTTTCCACTTTTCAATTTCAATTCTTTCCTATATTGGAATTGCACTAGTCATTTGCAGTGTTTCTTTTTCCTCTTTAAGTAACGAATCATTTAGTATACTCTGCACTCTGATTCTCCTGTTCTTTCCATACTGTGTGCTAGTAATCATTTATGTTTTCATATAATTTGATTTAGATTATTTTATTAAAAATATGTTATACACACATATATTTTTTCATTAAACGTATACTTTATAGTTTAAAATATATTATACTTTATAGATTACAATATATTATATGAAATCAGTACGTTATAGTTTAAGTATATAATATACTTTATAGATTGTAATATACTATATGTAATCAGTTTGTTTTCCATTTACTTATTTTAATAAGTAATTATAATATGTTATATGGATATCTGACAATTGCAATTGGTAGTGCTTTGCTTTTGTTTTAAAAATTTCAATTCTAGCATTGTGTTAGTAATCATTTATGTTTCCACTTTCCAATTTTCAATTTTAATTCTTTCCTATATTATTGCACTAGTTATCTGTAGTGTTTCTTTTTCCTCTTTAAGTAACGAATCATTTAGTATACTTTGCACTCTGATTCTACTATTCTTTCCATACTGTGTGCTAGTAATCATTTATGTTTTCATACTGTGTCTGTGCTTTCCCCTTTAAGTAAACCGATTGTGTCTTCCATCGATTCACACGTTTAATTAGTCATATTCTGATTCTCTTGTTCTTCCATATTGTGTCTGTGCTTCCGCCCCCTCTTATAGCTATATTCAAGTGGTTATTTCAGCACCGAAAGAACCAAGATGGAATCACAGATTTGAACTTATGGTCAAATGAAAAGAACCAAGAATGGATAAAAGATTCATTTTCATGAAGGACGACCTTAAACCATGAATCAATATAATCAAAATAATTATACTGAATCAGATGATTAGGAAGATTTCTGAGCAGTGATAGGTGTCCCCATTCATCCAGGCTGACAATGTTATGAATATAAAGAGAATGGTAAATGACTTTATTTGGATTGACTCGATCTATAATGGGTTTTATTACAATGGACTTGTGATGTAGAAGAACATCATTGTAAAAGGAAAGTGTCTTGTCTGGATGAGCAGGAATGAAATGTCATCCATGAGGGAAAAAGACTTTTACTAGTTCAATTGGGTTGTGAATATTTTTGTGAACTGATTCAATGGAAAATAAGTTGGTGCTGACTGATTTAAGAACATATTCTGTGGTTCTTGTAGGGTAAGAGGACTTTGGTTGACTAGTTTGAATAGCCTGGATTGGATAAAAAGGATTAACTAAAAATATTTTGGCTGGGTGGTACAACACTTTGACTAGATGTTGGAATGTATGCTACTGCAGGATTGTACCCAGTTTTGGGGATTTGCCCAAGAACTTGATACCTGTTTGCTAAATCAGCTGGAGGGAGAGCAAGCTGGTTTTTGGTGGTTTGAACTGGTTTCTTACTTTTTTTCTGCCATGGTTAAACTGCAGATACAATAATAATTTTTGTTTACCAAATAAAAATTCTCTAGTAAAGAAATCAGGAATAGAATTTTGATCTCCTTTAATATATTCAATATCAAAATCAAAAATACTCAAAATGGACTTTGTATGCTTGCTATATTTTTAACATATTTTTCTAAAACGTATTTCGCGCTTTTTGTAATCAACTCTGACTAAAAACTTTTTAATTTAATATATCATCTTGAAATTTAGAAAAACATAACACCATTGCTAAAAAAAATTTTTAATAGTACTAGAATTGGTTTGTACATTATTCCAAAGATCAGAATGGAAACGAACAATCTGTTCAGAAGAAGTAGGATGGACTTTTTGAGAAGAATGCCACCATATCTAATATCGGAGGTATCAGTTTGAATAATCTTAAATGAATTGACTGTAGGAATAACTAGACATGGTAATGTCTTGACATATTTTTTGACTTTCTGGACTACAGAAGTATGTATGGATGAACAAGGAGAAGGATTATCTCTTAATCTCTCAAATAAGGGTTGACATATTTTCCTAAGGTCTTTATAAAATTCTGCTATATAATTTAAGAATCCTAAAAATCTTTGTAGTTGATTTTTATCAGTACTTTCATCAGGAAATTTGTCAGCAAATTGAATCGCTCTACTGATTGGTATTATGGTTGATTGGTGAATATCATACCCTAAAAATCTTATGTCACGTCCTCAATATTTAACATAATTACAAATGATTTTCATAAATAAGACCTCAGAATTATTTCGTACGATACCCAAAAGAGTCCAGTATTTCCATTTTCATAATTGCATTTCAAAGTTCAATAGTTTCCAAAATATTACATCATTGGCTCAACGGCCCAAATTAGCTTAAGTATCAAGTGTCAAGAAAGTTAAGAGTTTACAAATATTTCTTAATCAAAAGAATCACAACTTAAGTTACAAATACATCTTTCAAAATAAATTTTCAAAGATGACTAGGTAACTCCGTCGAGTAGCTTTCAAAGAGGGGGTATGTCCACACTTCAAGCGTTCCAGTCATGCAAGCTATTGATCCGGGTTAGCACCTGAAAATAATATAAGGTCTGAGCTACACTAGTCTAGTAGAAAAGTCTACGCAAACTCTATATGCAAATGAGATGAAAGATGCCGATGAAACATAGACTTTCGGATAACAAAGGAGCAGGGATAAGACACAAGCACTATATTAGAAATTCAGAACGTAAACGAACACTTCACTCTTGTCAATCAACCTATCTTTGTCCTTTGAATTCCTTTTTACTTATCTTTCGATCTTCACACATCCACCTCATATGGTTACATTCCAACCACTTAGTATCACATAAGTTCCCTATGGATCCTTGATGGGCACACAAGAAATCCTTCATATCGTCACATCACGATATTAATCAAAAGACATTCTGGGCATTACGACCTCGTATACCCAATTTACATTTCGGGTGATCATGACCCCGTATATCCAATTTTCATTCCGGGTTCTCGGGACCCCGTATATCCGATTCTTGTTCCGGGTTCTTAAGACCCCGTATATCCGATCCATGTTTCGGGTGCTCAGGACCCCGTATATCCAAATCACACATTTGGTTCCCAGCTTCAAGTTCAACAGAAATCAACCCTTACATTACATGTTTCTCGTTTCATTGAATAGCTACCCTTTACGTCATCTTATCCTTCACCTGTTCTGAAACCGTCATTAATTCCCCTTTAAGTAATCTACTAACCTTTCACTTCAAGTTGAACCCATGACCCACGCATCAACTACTCACTGTGGTTTTCAGTTCAATTTAGGCAGTAACATATCACATTTTATCCGTAATCCACTGACGTCAATCCGTCGATCCTAGTTTCCGTGATAATTCACCCATTAAGTTCATTCAAGTCCATCGGGCACGTTTTTAGGTATGAAATATGTATTATTCTCCAAACACTAGAAATGATGCGTAAACGAACCCAATAGAGTCGATGAAAGGCTCCAAAAAGTGGTTTGGAAGTACGTATGAGAAGCTGCTGAAAGACACTATAGCAGCTCGACCACCTACCGGTAGGTGCTTGAATCCTACCGGTAGAAAAGAAGAATTCGGCACTTGACCTACCGGTAGGTAAAGAAATCCTACCTGTAGAAACTGCAAACAGAAGAGCCAACATTTTGAACGAAACGACTTTGTACTTGGCCTACCGGTAGGCAAACAAGTTCTGCCGGTAGGTGGATGAATACGTTGAGCACCTTGAGCAGCTTGACCTACCGGTAGAAACTTGATACGTTGAGCAGCTTTTGAGCTGCTGCAGTACGTTTGAGCTGGTTGAGGGAAAAAGTTCTTACTTGTCCTACCGGTAGGTAAGAAGTTCCTACCGGTAGGGAGAGTGTTTTCCAGACGATTTTTGAAAGGATTTTCAAATTTCGATCCAATCTCAATAACCAACAACACAAGCACAAAAAAGATACAAGAACACTCAAATAACATATAAAGAGAGGTAGAATTCCCTACCTCGAGTATCCAAGCTGAAACCAAAGAGATTGAGCAAGCCCTAGCTTTCGGAATCCCAACTGAGCTAAATACACCGAACCGAGCTCTATCCAACGCGATATGAGCTCTAATATGCAAGTAGAAGATGGAGTTGAGGTTGATTGTTGTGGGTTTTAAGTTCGGAGGAGAGTTTTTGGGTGAGAGAGTGAGAGAGATGAAGAGAGCCGAGAGAGAGTCGGGAGAGGGGGAGAGATCGAGAGATGGAGAAGGGAAATAAATCCCCTGCCACACACACACACACACACACACACATATATACACCAAATTACACCAACACCCACATCTCCCACATTCTTGCACATTCACCCACAACCACCATTTTCACATTAAACCATCACTTATCCCTTTATAAAACATTAAAATTTAATGAAGAAATTTATGGGTCTCTACATCTTATTTTGGTTTGAAATAATTTAATCTTGGGAACAGAGATGACTAATCCATTATGCTTAATAATATTCACGAATGAATTTAAATGTTTCCAATGTTCATCAATTGAATTTGAAAAGATGAGAACATCATATATGTAGACTATAATGAAATGACTAAATGGGTTGAATATCTCATTCATTATATTTTGGAATTCACTTGGGGCATTTTTTAATTCGAAAGGCATTACATTCCATTCGTAATGTTGGAAGGGTATAGTGAAAGTTGTGTTGTACCTATCATTGGGGTGTAATTGGATTTGTCAGAATCCATTTTTTAAGTCAAATTTTGAAAAGATTACTGCTTTACTTAATCTATTGATTAGATCTTTTTATTAGGAATTGGATATCTGATCCATTTTAATACTGTGTTTAATGGTTTGTAATTTATGACTAATCTCGGTACACCTCTTTCTTTTTCTGCATTTTTGTTGACATAAAAAGCTGGACATGATCATGGTGATTTACTTTTTCGAATAATGTTATTTTCAAGCAAATTATTAATTTTTTTTTTACAAGTTTCCATTACTTCAGGATTCATTTGAATAGGTCAAGATTTTATGGGAATCTGTTGTTCATTAAATACTTTTTATATATAGTAAAGTTACTATATGTTTTTTCCGGTGCCAAAAGGCACTGGGAAAGTTAGAACAAACCTATTTTTCTAATTTATTTTAAAAATTTTAATTTATTGACCAAAAAATTTATTAGTAAGTTGTTCTTCAATTCTTTTATATCTAATTTCTTCTTGTAGGAATTTTAACTGGTTTCTTTTTTGACTTAATATGTTAATAGATGGAAATATAGATTGATTTTTTAATTGTTTTAGTTCTCTTTGTTCTGATTTTGTTAAAAACTTAAATATTACTTGTTGGCCAAAAAGTCTAGTAATAATTCCTTCTTCATTGGTTGTAAAAGGATAAATTAAACAGATAAAAGGTATTCCTAAAATTATTTTATCAGTGAGGTCTTGAACTAAGACAAAAGAAGTCTTGAAACAAACTTTGCCTTGACAGATATGTACTTTGGATAACTTATATTTAATTCGCATCATGCTGCCATTTGCAGAGCTTAGTTGTTCAATCGTTTTGTGATAATATTTAGTAGGTACTAAACATTCTTGGATACAATTTAAGTCTGCACCAGTGTCAATAAGAGCACTGACTTCTATTTCATAATCATTTATTATTAATCTGACTTTAGCATACCATTTTTGATAATCTTGATAGTCAACATCTCCGTCTTGATGTTCAGACAACTGATTAATTTTATGAATTTTGTCAAGACTTTCATCTAATTCTAATTTTTTATCAGATTCTTTTAATTTGGTACTATCTTTTTTAATTTGATTCATTTCTTATTTTAGGTCTTGTAAAGTAACTCCTTGATTTATTCGATCTATAGTATCATTAATTTTTACTACTGGTTTAATGTGTTGTGATTTTTGCAACAAGAGTTGCTTAGGTTTTACAATATATTATTGTTTTAAATCAGAATCGTCCATTTTACTAATTAAGTCAATTAACAATTCTTCTTTTGGTTTTAGTAATTATATTTATTCTATTAAATTCTTCAATTTCTAGTTTGCAAAGATTCTCATTGGTGGGGGATGTGATACTATCTTAAGAAATAGGACGGGAATTCTTTTTCCGTTTTACTTTTGCAATAGTGCTGGCATTTTTATAATATTTTTTTTAAGTAATCGAAAAAATAGACCTCATTTCTTGTATCTTCCATAAATTTGTCCCAATGAGTTATTATCTTTTTTTGTTGACAAAGTGTATATTTATTAGCATATTCTTTTCTTCTTTGCTTATTTTCTTTTGATTTAAATTCTAAGAATAATTTGTTAATGTCAATATTAAAATCTTTATTTATAACAAATAAAGACGGATCAATAGGGTTTGAGGTTACTTCTTCAAAATTAGTTTGAGTTGGAGACCCTTAGAAGGTGTCTTCTTCAAATTTTGACTGTGTAGAATAATAAGGTTAACTGATTTGTGAAATTGATTCAATACCTTTTAGCTTAACTCTAGGATCAAGTAAATTTCTATCTTGCCTAGACATAGCGATTGAATTATTTGACCTGCTTAGTTCTTTAATTCTAAGAGTAGGATTTATTCTTTGTTGATCAAAACTTATCTTAACTGTACCATCTAGGTATTGTTGAATATAATCTAGATCAATAGTATCATTTTGCATTTTTTGTGAGTAACTTTTATTTTCACTAAGCCAACTGGCTGGTAGCTGGATATCACTCCAGGAGATGATTTTGGGTACTTGTATATTAGCATTAGTGCTACTTTGTATAAGTACAGTTTTGTCCTTCGGACTTTTGACTAAGGCATGAATATTCAAATTAGTTTTCATACATTTATAATAAATACGGTAAGTCAAGGCAATTGATTGACTTCCTTCGAGTATTTGAGTAATTGTTCTGGCAGTTTGAATATTTAAAGTTAAGACTTTTAAAATATTCTTATCTTTTGGACTAAGAGATAAAATCAGGGTAACAGTTAAAATAAACTGGACCATTATATAAGCTTGACTCCATTAATCCTATCAGACTATCACTGTAGACTGTGAATCTACTATCTCTCAGGAATAATAAAACTGAAGAGTTTAATCCTTTTCTTGTAAGGGGTTTAATAGCTACTTGTACTAATCCTACATGAATATAGCTATATCCTCTTTCGAGGTGCCGTTTGACTGATTCTTTACTAAGAAGTGTGCATCTTTCTTCTTGTTTAGTAATAGCATAAACATGTTTTACAGTTTTTGCTACTTGATGAGTTCTAAAAGTATCTTCTAAAAAACTTAATTTGTAAATTTTTTTTAATGGGATTTTGGGTATATTTCAATTTCCTAATTCTGTATCTAAATCTTGGTACTCATGTTCTTCTTGATTGACTATGTTTAGAAATTCAAATAACGAAGCCATGGAGGAGCTAGATGAAGAACTACACCTGAATAATCTATTCATTGTGCTTAATCCTAGAGATTCTTCTTTTAATATTTTAATCCTAAATTATCATGTTTAAGACCTATCCTGTATACACGCGCATACCCAAGTTTTAATCCTATCCTTCACGACTGCCTCACACTAGGACTTACAAAAACGGATAGATAACAACTTGGGTGGCCATTGACAAAATGCTCAAAACGATGATAGCAAAATTAAAATACTAGTTGAAAATTCAATAGGAATAAAAATAACTTACAGATTACTTAGTGTTTACTCCTTCAACTATATCCTACTTGGCTTTGATACCATGAAGGGGCGGAAGCACAGACACAATATGGAAAGAACAGGAGAATCAGAGCGCAGAGTATACTAAATGATTCGTTACTGAAAGAGGAAAAAGAAACATTGCATATGACTAGTGCAATTCCAATATAGGAAATAATTGAAATTGAAAATTAAAAAGTGGAAACATAAATGATTACTAGCACAATGCTAGAATTGAAATTTCAAAAACAAAAGCAAAGCACTACCAATTGCAATTGTCAGATATCCATATAGCATATTATAATTACTTATTAAAATAAATAAATGGAAAACATATTGATTACATATAGTATATTATAATCTATAAAGTATATTATACACTGAAACTATAACGTACTAATTTCATATAGTATATTGTAATCTATAAAGAAACTATAACGTACTAATTTCATATAGTATATTGTAATCTATAAAGTATAATATATTTTAAACTATAAAGTATATGTTTAATGAAACAATATATGTGTATAACATATCTTTAATGAAATAATCTAAATCAAATTATATATTAATCAAAGTAAGAAATCACTTACTGAATCTGTCTGATTTCAATTGCTGAATCAAGAAAGATACATGACTGAAGGTTTACAAGTGGTTTAGTGGGTAGGAAAGCTGGAGTATCAGCTCTTGACTAGGGTGATTACAAAAGAAGCAGAGCTTCTGAAAATGACTTCTCTCCCTAAACTAAACTTCCTTCCTAACTTGACCTGACTTGTTTACTACATCATTCTCGGTTCATTTTATTGAGTAAGGACTTGAGATTTACAAATGCTGTGTGACTCAGCCATGTGACTAAAGCTGATAATTTTCTCTTTCGGTGGAGATATGACTAAAGCAAGTTTTGGCTGTCTTTTAAAGATTCTGTCTGTCTCCACTTTCGGTGCAGATATGACCAAAAGTAGAATTCTACTGTTCTTCAAAAGCAGAGAAAGTTTGCTTTTCTATAGTGCTGACTGGAAATGATGACTAGAAATAGTGCTTACTGTCATGATGGCCAAATGGGTCCTGAGCATCGTGGAAATGTCATCCATATGGATTTTTGTGGGATGTTGTTATGGCTGATTCTTCTGAGGAATCATCCTCTTCTTGACTGGCTTGAGCTATTAGCTGCTGGGCTAACATTAATAATTGTGAGCACTTGGATTTTGACTTGGATTTTGAAGGTTTGGAAGAACTAGGTGTTGGGCTTCCAAGCCTGATAGTGGAAAATGTAGGTGAGCTTAGTTGTGGAAGATCTACTACCTGCTTACTTGATTGAATTTGTGCAACTTGAATTGGAACCTTGACTGGGAACTCTGCTTTGACTTGGTCAATGATCCGTTGATACTTGTATGAATCCCACCATTTAACCAGATATTGGCGAGTAACTGTTTTGTTGACGATATTGTATCGCCATTTGAAAATCTGTAGACACCCCAATCTGGTTTCCCAATTGATTTACTTTCTTTTTCGGTTTCTTGTTTCCCAGATGATGAATCAGGTCAAAAACAGTATTGAGAGTGAAATGACTTGAGTTTGGAGTGAGCAAAATCCATCTTCAACCCTAAAACACTAAGTCAAAACCCTGGCCTAAGGGGTTGACCATCGCGCGACCCATCAGGTCCCTCGCGCGATGCCGTACTTGCCAGGTGTTGGTTAAAGTCAAAGCTTGACTGTTGACCATCGCGTGGGTGGGTAAAACCATCGCCCGATGGTCAACACCCGTCACTTTCACCTTTTTCCAGTTGGATTTTGTAATGATCAGGAGGCCACTGTCTTGAGGAACCCCATTTTCATCGACTAAACAGTGTTCTACAGGTGCATGGGTTGCACCACTCTCACAACCACTCCCATCACCTTTTGGGCTGGCCTTGGCTACCAAGTAACCAAGGTCAGCCTTGTTGGATGGTCTCTACACCTTGTTTGCCACCCACCAAACACTCTCTCTTGCCCTATATATACTCCCCATTGATCATCTTGCAAAGGGTTACAAAAAAAGAGAAAAGAAAGAAAGACAACACCATTTTCAAACACTCCTCATACTTCATTACTAAAGTCACTTCCATACACTCATCTTCCAAGCCACATCACCTAGTTCAATCCATTTCCGAAACACTCAAGTAAAGGTATAACTCCTTTACTGTTTACTGTTTTGATCCCTGAGGGGGGCTGGCAGAGCCAACGCTGATAATCAATACCAGTTCTGGCTCTAAAGTCAGCAGAGTTACAAGAATCGTACATCAATCCTCCTACGCGCGATGGACTCACTCAATTGCGCGATGCTTCTAGCTGTCGCGCGATAGTCCTCGCGGGGATAGGGTTTTGGTTCCTTTCTGTTTTGTTATAGCATAAAAAGTTATGTTGACGTATGATTGAATTAAAACCACTGTCTTGCATGCTAAAATTTGTAATTTAACTTATAACTCTTAGTAATTTAGTTTTGTACTGCCCCTGGGTTGCTCTTGAACATGTCTCAGAGCTCAGGCATGCAAAGTAATTCCTGGAAGTCAGGTCATGACACTCGCGCGATGAAGTGACTCCATCGCGCGATGGTCCGTCTGTTTCTAGTGGTTGCCCTTGCATGGGCAGCTTGGTCCATGACCATTGTTTAATGTCTCCACTGTTTAAGGGTTTGTATTTATTTTCTATCCATTCCGTTTGTAACAATTATTTTCTTTCAGTATATATAAACTGCTTGGTTTGAATCCTGGGTGTGCACTGGTCCTTCTAGAGTCCAGAAGGAGATGAAGTTCAACCTATTGGAGGGATGTAACCATCGCGCGATGGTATGAGTTAGTCGCGCGATAGTTAACTTGCATGCTGGCAGAGCCATGCATGCAAGTATGCGCCCAATTCATATCAACGCACTGTTTTAACGCCCGGTAATAGTGTTGGGTTTTATCTCGTTTATCTTTCAAGTATGCCATCCATTCATATTATCTTTAATCACATGTTGCAAGATGTTACAGTTTTGAATCCCCGATTAACTGTTTCCCCACCCTAATTGGCTAAAATTGATTAATAAAAGAAGAATCGCAAACTTTTTCACAAAAATGCTTAAGTAGAGACCAATCTCCGGATTGGGCGAGAGGGGTGCCTTAAAACCCTTCCCCTCTAGTAACCTGGCTCCCGAACCCAGATATGGTTATGACGGACTGGTTCCTTAAACTTCTTCAAATCAAAAATAGCGCGGCAGGTGCTTCGAAATACACTTGTCATCCAGCTAAGCGCTCCCTCGATTCCGGGCCTTCGCGTTTGGAAATCTGAAAATTTCCAAAGGGCATGCTGCCCCCAAAATCCATGGAACTTTGTATTTTGCCATAAATAGTAAGAGAGCAGGAAACTAACTAGTGTGACTGTTTACTTGATACAAGGAGGAAAAGTAATTGATTTGATCCATAAGCTCAAGTGGTAAGAGGTCAGGAATTGCACCACTCTGATTCCACCATCGAAAGAACCAGGATGGAATCACAGACACAGTATGGAAAAGCAAGAGAATCAGAGTATGACTAATTAAGCGTGTGAATCGGTGGAAGACACAGTATGAATACTTAAAGGGGAAAGTGGAAACACCAATGAGTACTAGCACAATGCTAGAATTGAAATTTTAAAAGCAAAAGCAAAAGCAAAGCACTATCAAATGCACTTGTCAAATATCCATATAGCATATTATAATTACTTATTAAAATAAGTAAATGGAAAACATACTGATTACATATAGTATATTATAACCTATAAAGTATATTATATACTTAAACTATAACGTACTGATTTCATATAATATATTATAATCTATAAAGTATAATATATATTAAACTATAAAGTATAGTATATATTTAATAAAACAATATATATACTTATAACATATCTTTAATAAAATAATCTAAATTTAAGCATACAATAAGTTAAGTAAGAAAGCACTTACTGAATCTAACCGATTTTAATTGCTTAATTAGGAAAGATACATGATTGGAGGTTTACAAGTGGCTTAGTGGGTAGAAAAGCTGGAGTATTAACATACTCAGCTCTTGACTAGGGTAATTACAAAAGAAGCAGAGCTTCTGAAAATATTGACTTCTCTTTCTAAACTAAACTTCACTTCCTAACTTGATTTGACTTGTTTACTACAACATTCTCGGTTCCTTTTATAGAGTAAGGACCTGAGATTTACAAATGCTGTGTCACCCAGCCATGTGACTAAAGTTGGTAACTTTTCTCTTTCGGTGGAGATGTGACTAAAGCAGGTTCTGGCTGTCTTTTGAAGATGCTAACTGTCTCCACTTTCGATGCTGAAATAACCAAAAGTAGAATTTTACTATTCTTCAAAAGCAGGAAAAACTTGCTTTTTTGTAGTGCTAACTATCATGATGACTAGAAATAATGCTTCAGACTAGTGGCTAAATGGGTCCTGAGCATCTTGGAAAGCTGATCCATATGGATTTTTGTGGGATGTTGCCGTGACTGATTCTTGTGGGGAATTATCATCCTCTTCTTGACTAGCTTGAGCTATTAACTGCTAGGCTAACATTAATAATTGTGAGCACTTGATTTTTGGCTTGGATTTTGAAGGTCGAGAAGAACTAGGTGTTGGGCTTCTAAGCCTGATAGTGGAAAATGTAGGTGAGCTTGGTTGAATTTGTGCAACTTAAATTGGAACCTTAACTAGAGTTGGAATCTTGACTGGGAACTCTTCTTTGACTTGGTCAATGATCCGTTGATACTTATATGCATTCCACCATTTAACCAGATATTGGCGAGTAACTGTTTTGTTGACGATATTGTATTACCATTTGAAAATCCATGGAACTTTGTATTTTGCCATAAATAGTAAGAGGGCAGGGAACTGACTAGCGTGACTGTTTACTTGATACATGGAGGAAAAGTAATTGACTTGATCCATAAGCTCAAGTGGTAAGAGGTCGGGAATGGCTCTATTCTGATTCCACCATCGAAAGAACCAAGATGGAATCACAAATTTGAACTTATGGTCAAATGAAAAGAACCAAGAATGGGTAAAAAATTCATTTTCATGAAGGATGACCTTAAACCATGAATCAATATAATCGTAATAATTATACTGAATCAGATGATTAGGAAGATCTCTGAGCAGTGATGGGTGTCCCATTCATCCAGGCTGACAATGTTGTGAATATAAAGAGAATGGTAAATGACTTTATTTGGATTGACTTGATCTGTAATGGATTTTATTACAATGGACTTGTGATGTTAAAGAATATCCTTGTAAAAGGAAAGTGTCTTGTCTGGATGAGCAGAAATGAAATGTCATTCAGGAAGGAAAAAGGCTTTTACTAGTTCAATTGGATTATGAATATTTTTGTGAACTGGTTCAATGGAAAATAAGTTGGTGCTGATTGGTTTAAGAATATATTCTATGGTTCTTGTAGGGTGAAAGGACTTTGGTTGACTTGTTTAAATAGCCTGGGTTGGACAAAAAGGATCAACAGAAATATTTTGGCTGGGTGGTACAACGCTTTGACTAGATAATGGAATGTATGATAATGCAGAATTATACCCAATTTTGGGAATTTGCCCAAGAACTTGATACCTGTTTGCTAAATCAGCTGGAGGGAGAGCAAGCTAATTTTTGGTGGTTTGAGTTGGTTTCTTACTTTTTTCTGCCATAGTTGAACAGCAGATAAAATAATAATTATTGTTTTCCAAATAAATATTCTCTAGTAAAGAAATCAGGAATAGAATTTTGATCTCCTTTCATATATTCAATATCGAAATAAAAAATACTCAAAATTGACTGCAATCTGACAAAGATTTGTTTACTGGCTATATTCTTAACATCTTTTTCTAAAACATATTTTGCACTTTTGCAATCAACTCTGACTAAAAAATTTTGATTTAATATATCATCTTGAAATTTAGAAATACATAACACCATTGCTAAAATTTCTTTTTTAATAGTACTATAATTACTTTGTGTTTTATTCCAAAGACCATAATGGAAACGAAAAATCTGTTCAGGAGAAGTAGGATGGACTTTTTTAAGAAGAATGCCACCATATCCAATATCGAAGGCATTTGAATAATCTTAAAGGAATTGACTGTAGGAATACCTAGACATGGTAATGTCTTGACATATTTTTTGACTTTCTGGACTACAGAAGTATGTATAGATGACCAAGGAGAAGGATTATCTCTTAATCTCTCAAATAAGGGTTGACATATTTTCCTAAGGTCTTTATAAAATTCTGCTATATAATTTAAGGATCCTAAAAATCTTTGTAATTGATTTTTATCAGTACTTTCATCAGGAAATTTATCAGCAAATTGAATCGCTCTACTGATTGGTATTATGGTTGATTGGTGAATAGCATACCCTAAAAATCTTATTTTGGTTTGAAATAATTTAATCTTGAGAGCAGAGATGACTAATCCATTATGCTTAATAATATCCACGAATGAATTTAAATGTTTCCATTGTTCATCAATTGAATTTGTAAAGATGAGAACATCATCTATGTGGACTATAATGAAATGACTAAATGGGTTAAATATTTCATTCATTATATTTTGGAATTCGCTTGGAGCATTTTTTAATCCAAAAGGCATTACGTTCCATTCGTAATGTCCAAAGGGAGTAGTGAAAGTTGTTTTATACCTATCACTGGGGTGTAGTTAGATTTGTCAAAATTCACTTTTTAAATCAAATTTTGAAAAGATTACTGTTTTGCTTAATCTATTGATTAAATCTTTTTTTATTAGGAATTGGGTATCTGATTCATTCTAATACCGTGTTTAATGGTTTGTAATTTTTGACTAATCGAAGTACACCTCTTTCTTTTTCTGCATTTTTGTTGACATAAAAAACTAGACATGACCATGGTGATTTACTTTTTTGAATAATGTTATTATCAAGTAAATTATTAATTTCTTTTTTACAAGTTTCCATTACTTTGGGGTTCATTTGAATAGGTCTAGATTTTGTAAGAATATTTTGTCCATTAAATTCTTTTATATACGGTAAAGTCCTTATATATTTTTTCCGGTGCCAAAAAACACTAGGAAGGTTAGATCAAACTTCTTTTTCTAGTTTATTTTTAAAATTTTCAATCTGTTGACTAAGAAATTTATTGGTAAGTTGCTCTTCGATTTTTTTTATATCTAATTTCTTCTTGTAGGAATTTTAATTGGTTTCTTTTTTGACTTAATATGTTAATAGATGAAAATATAGAGTGATTTTTCAATTGTAGTTCTTTTTATTCTGATTTTGTTAAGAACTTAAATATTACTTGTTGGCCAAAGGACTTAGTAATAATTCATTCTTCATTAGTTGTAAAAGGATAAAGTAAACAGATAAAAGGTGTTCCTAAAATTACTCTATCAGTGAGATCTTGAACTAAAACAAAAGAAGTTCTGAAACAAACTGTATCTTGATAGATATAGACTTTGGGTAACTTATATATAATTCGCATCTTGCTGCCATTTGCAGAGCTTAGTTGTTCAGTTGTTTTGTGATAATATTTACTAGGTACCAAACCTTCTTAGATACAATTTAAGTATGCACCAGTGTCAATAAGAGCACTGACTTCTATTTCATAATCATTTATTATTAATCTGACTTTAGCATACCATTTTTGGTAATCTAAATAGTCAATATCTTCATCTTAATGATCGGACAGCTGATTAATTTTATGGATTTTGTCAAGACTTTTATCTAATTCTAATTTTTTATCAGATTCTTTTAATTTGGTAATATCCTTTTTAATTTGATTCATTTCTTATTTTAGGTCTTGTAAAGTAACTTCTTTATTTATTGATCTATAGTATCATTAAGTTTTACTACTAGTTTAATGTACTGTGATTTTTGCAACAAGAGTTGCTTAAGTCTTACAATATATTTTTGTTTTAATTCAGAATCGTCTATTTTACTAATTAAACAAATTAACAATTCTTCTTCTGGTGAGTCTTTAGTAATTACATTTATTCTTTTAAATTCTTCTATTTCTAGTTTGCAAAGGTTTTCATTGGTGGGAGATGTGATACTATCTTGAGAAATAGGACAAGAATTCTTTTCCCGTTTTACTTTTATACTAGTGCTGGCATTTTTATAATATTTTTCTAGGTAATCGAAAAAATAAATTTTAGCTCTTGTGTCTTCCATAAATCTTTCCCAATGAGTTATTATATTTTCTTGTTGACAAGGGTTATAATTATTATCATATTCTTTTCTTTTTTGCTTATTTTCTTTTGACTTAAATTCTACGAATAATTTGTCAATATCAATATTAAATTCTTTATTCATGACAAATAAAGATGGATCAACAGGGGTTGGTGTTCCTTCTTCAAAATCAGTTTGAGCTGAGGACCCTTGGAGGTGTCTTCATTTTCAAATTTTGACTGTCTAAAATAACAAGGTTTACTGATTTGTGAACTTGATTCAACACCTTTTAGCTTAACTCTAGAATCAAGCAAATTTCTATCTTGCCTAGATATAGCTATTGAACTATTTGACCTGCTTAGTTCTTTAATTCTAAGAGTAGGATTTACTCTTTGTTGATCAAAACTTATCCTAACTATACTATCTAGGTATTGTTGAATATAGTCTTAGATCAATAGTATCATTTTGCATTTTTTGTGAGTAACTTTCATTTTCACTAAGCCAACTGGCTGATAACTGGATATCACTCCAAGAGATGGTTTTGGATACTTGTATATTAGCATTAGTACTACTTTGTATGAGTATAGTTTTATCATTTGGACTTTTGACTAAGGCATGAATATTCAAATTAGTTTTCATACATTTATAATAAATATGGTAAATTAAGGCAATTGATTGACTTTCTTCAAGCATTTGAGTAATTCCTCCGACAGTTTGAATATTTAAAGTTAAGACTTTTAAAATATTCTTATCTTTTAGACTAAGAGGTAAATCAGGGTAACAGTTAAAATAAACTGGACCCATTATGTAAGCTTGACTCCATTAATCCTAACAGACTATCACTATAGACTATGAATCTACTATCTCTTAGGAATAATAAGACTGAAGAGTTTAATCCTTTTCTTATAAGGGGTTTAATAGCTACTTGTACTAATCCTACATGAATATAGCTCTATCCTCTTTCGAGGTGTCGTTTAACTGATTCTTTACTAAGAAGTGTGCATCTTTCTTCTTGCTTAGTAATAACATAAATCTGTCCTACAGTTTTTGTTACTTGATCAATTCTAAAAGTATCTTCTAAAAAACTTGATTTGTAAATTTCTTTTACTGAGATTTTGGGTATATTCCAATTTCCTAATTCTATATCTAAATCTTGGTACTCATGTTCTTCTTAATTGACTATGTCTAGAAATTCAGATAACGAAGCCATTGAGGAGCTGGCTGAAGAACTACACGTGAATAATCTATTCATTTTGCTTAATTCTAGAGATTCTTCTTTCAATATTTTAATTCTAAATTACCATGTTTAAGACCTATCTTGTATACATGCATACTCAAGTTTTAATTCTATCCTTCACGACTGCCTCACAATAGGACTTACAAAAACGGATAGATAACAACTTGGGTGGCCATTGACAGAATGCTCAAACGATGATAGCAGAATTAAAATACTAATTGAAAATTCAATAGGAATAAAAACAACGTACAGATTATTTAGTGTTTACTCCTTCAACTATATCCTACTTGGCTCTGATACCAAGAGGGGATGGAAGCACAGACACAGTATGAAAGAACAAGATAATCAATGTATGACTAATTAAAATACAAATTGAAAATTCAATAGGAATAAAAAACAACTTACAGATTACTTAGTGTTTACTCCTTCATATATAGAGGAATTTTCAAGTAAGGGATCCCTCATTTTTTTAAAATGAGGGACTTTCATTTCCCGATCAAATTTTGAAAATCCGAACCGTTCAATGTGTGCAGAATGTAATTTTAAGGGTCTCCGTGAGAAATCAGCAAAAAAAATAACCGGGAAGGGCGTCATCAGAGCAATTTTTTTTGAACCGTTCAATGAAAATTGCTCGGATGAAGCCTTTCCCGGTCATTTTTTTTGCTGATTTCTCGCGGGGACCCTTAAAATCACGTTCTGATCACTTTGAGCGGCTCGGATCATCGAAATTCAATCGGAAATGAAAGTCCCTCATTTTAAAAAAATGAGGGATCCCCACCGGAACCTAACTATATATATATATATATATATACAGTTATTTTCAAAAGAAGAGGTCCTTATTTTATCTAAAATAAGGACCTCCCTATTTCTCCCATTTTTCGATCGAATTTTGATGATTCGAACCGCTCAATATGTTCAGAACGTGATTTTAAGGGTACCTGCAAGAAATCGGCAAAAAAAATGATCGGAAAGGGCTTAATTTGAGCAATTTTTATTCGAACCGTTTGATAAAAACATAACAAAAACTGCTCTGATGAAGTCTTCTCGGGTTTTTTTTTTTGCTGATTTCTCGCGAGTACTCTTAAAATCACGTTTTGAACACATTGAGCAGCTCGGATCATCAAAATTTGATCGAAAAATGGAAGTCCTTATTTTATTAAAATGAGGTGGTCCTTAGGAGAATGTGACTATATATATATAATGAGGGGTGGAAGGAGGGATACAGTGGAAGAACATGGGGGTTAATCAGAGTCAATTCAAATCAAATGAGGGGCGTCGGTGAAGGAGAGGGGGAAAGATTTACTTAAAGTGAACGGACAGGGTAGTAGCACAGTTACAGCAATTATTACTGAATAGTAATAGCTAATTTAATTATGAATGAATAGTAATCTGAAACATGAATGAATAGTAATGAATAGTAACTGATGAATAGTATTACGAAAATGAACAGTAACTTTTATTGGTTTGTAAACAAAATTTACTACAGTTTACTGGTAATGAATAGGGTAAGCTGAACAAACTCAGACTTACAGTGAGTACAGAAGTAGGACTTCTTTCTTGACTAAGTATGGGTGAACAATTGTTGAAAACCCAAACTTTGTTTACTCTCTCTGACTAGAAAACTAAAACTTGGAACTGGCAAAACTCTCTTCCAAAATCTTCTGTGTTTACTTCCCTTCTCGGATCCTTTTATAGAATAAGGTCCGGCAGATTACAAGTGCTGAATGACTCAGCCATGTGACTAAAGCAGGTGACTGTTGTTGCTTTCGGTGCAAGTGGAACCAAAAGTAGAAATGATTGTTGACTGTTTCTCCTTTCGGTGTAGATGGGGCCAAAAGGAAAAATAATGACTGTTGCTACTTTCGGTGTTGGTGGGACCAAAAGTAGCAATGATTATGGCTTTTGACTAAAATTCCATCATGTTGTCCCAATTCTTCAATTCTTCATTTGTCTGGTTATCCCAATAATCTTGCCCATTGTCATCACTATTGGCATCTGGGTTCGATTCTTGGTCTTCTTCAGTCTGGGAACCCATATTGTGATCCCAGTAGATCTTGTAGTCTCTGACTAGATTTTGGAATTTTGTATAAAAAATAAATGAAACTTCTTGAATAGGATCAGTTGACTTGATTTTTTGAATAGAATCTTCACAAATTAAACGATACTTGCCATCAAGGAAATAATCATCATTTCCAAGATTGCTAGCAATTGACTTGGCTCTGTGATGCCTGATTTGTGCCCTGATAGGTTTGGAACACGGCCAGGGGCATTCATCTTCAATGAGTTCAATAGGTGCACATGCCCTACTGAATGTCCAATACCATGATAGATACATGACATGTTGGGCTAGTATCACATTTCCAGTGTTAGTCCATTCTGGCATCTTACTCGTGATTAGAACTTGGCATTTCATTGATCTATATTTAGCAAAGACATTGTTGACACATATTGCTAACTTTCTGGTGACTCGGTCAGTTTGTTCTGGATCAGTAAAGATGATTTGCCTAAGGAATCCATGATCTAGTAGGGTTATTGGGCTGACTTGAATAGTTTGTCCTTTGTATGGAAGAACAATGTCTTGGAAGTGCTGCATGTGGATACAGGCTTTAGGGATACTAAAAATTAATTGGCATGGGCAATCATATCTTTCTAATGGTGTTTCTAGACACAATGGGTTAGTTTTTGGACAGGTGACTCGGTCTTGGTCTTCATTATAGTGGGTTTCCCAAGTGATTGATAATGGGTGGTTGACTGGCTAGTTTAGTAAGGGTTTCAAATAGAAATTCTTGAAAATGGTGACCATTTTATCTAACCAAATGTTGAATGTGGCTGACAACATCTAATGGTAGTGACTTGGGGAGTAGGGATAGGGATTGTGGTAAAGCTAGGGTTCTGAAAGCTTTGTTTTGGAAAGTTTCAGATACACTTACGCTTTCACCATCATCCAGTGGGGATGACTGCACATTTACACCTTTACTACCATCCAGTGGGGATGATAGTTTATTCTCTGCTTTTACCAGTGGGGTAAAAGAGGTTTTCCTTGATTGATTCTGCAATATAGTGACTTCTGCTTTGAGCTGATTATTTTCAATTAGCAGCTGGCGATACCTACAATTTAAATCAATAGATTTGCAAGACATTGTTTCACAATGCTTACAAGAAGGGAAGTTAGTAGACGAACTGGTGCTGACTAGAGATGGGTTTATTGAAACTCCACCCAAAGAACTAGGGAAAACAACTCCACTAGTCTGCTGATTTTGCTGATTGAAATAAATACTTAAACAATTTAAGCTGTCTAAGAACCTGCGATGATCCCCACGCGTGTTCCAGAGATTGTCTAGAAGACACTGTTGGGTATCATTCATGCTGTCTAAGTAATTTAGCTTTCTAAATTTTGTGCTAGCTCCTTCAGGAATACTGGCAGAAGGATTTTCCCAAAGGGAATAGTTTTCTGTTGACTTTGAGTCATCTGTAAAATAATGAAATGAATCATTAGTAGGATAAATAGAGCAATTTTGTAATTGTCTTAATTTATTTTTGTTTGGTGTTGATAAAAATTCAAAATTGACTTGTTGATCAAAAGACATGATGTTGTTACTAGTGACTGTGAATGGATAGAGTAAATAAATGAAGGGCATTCCTAAAATCACTTTGTTAGTTAAATTTTTGACTAAAACAAATGAGGTTTTGAAACTAATTTTATTTTGGCAAATATTGACTTCAGGCAATTTGTACTTAATTATCATTTTACTACCATTTGCAGAACTCAACCGTTCAGTTGTTTTTTGATAATATCTAACAGGTACTAAACATTCTTGAATGTAATTTAAATCTGCTCCTGTATCGATGAGAGCAGTAACCTGTATTTTATAATCTCCTATTATTAATTTAATACGAGCATGCCATTTCTGTATGTTTATTTGATTGATTATATTTAATCTATGACTGTCTTGATTACTGTTTGGGTGGTCAATATCTTGATCACTATTTAGGAGGTCAAAATCTTTTTCTTGGTTGGGATTTTGGTCCTAATTATCATCTTCTAAGGTTTCTTCAGAAGATGAACTATCTCTTTTTTCTCTGAAAAACTTGTTAGTTGATTTTGAAAGTTGGTTTTTAATATTTATAATTTCTTTTTTAATAAGATCTATTTCATGTTGTAGATCATTTAAAGTAACTTTTTTATTAATTTTGTTGAATCTTTCTATAGTAGCATTAAAGTTTACTATGGGTTTATTGTACTGGGGTTGTTTCCCCTGGTGTACTAAAAGTTGTTTAAGTTTTTTAATATATTGCTGTTTTAACTCTGAATCGTCTATTTTACTGATTAAATCGATTAACAATTCTTTTTCTGGTAAGTCTTTGGTAAGTACATTTACTTATTTACAGCAATTGTCAGTACAACCAATTTTAATTTGATCGTCACTTGAACTATCATCACTAAGAGAATGGTAATCTGAGCATGTAATAATATCTCCTTCGTCTTCAGAATTGCTCAGATTTGCAATTCTAAAGATTTCTAAGATATGCTGTTTATCAGTATCAGATATATTAAGTTGATTGATTTTGGCTTGGACTGTACATTCAGTTTTGTAATGTCCTTTTTTGCCACAGTTATAACATGTAATGTTACTTTTGTCATTAGTTTGTTTTTTGGGTTTTTCGTAATATTTTTCTTTTGATGATTTGGGTTTACTATTCTTAAAGTATCTGTGACTCTTACTATTGTTAGTTGGTTTAGTATGGTGTTTGGATTTTCTTCGTGATGGTGCTATAGGTGGTAGACCATACTGCTCACAAAAGTTTCCTAACTCATACTTGGCTTTATTTTTGTCCTTTTGGGCTTGTTTACTAATTTTCATATCAATGCACATTCTTAGACCTTCTTTTTGAATGGTACTAATAATGTCACCGTATGTTAATTTATCATATTCAATGACTCCTGTAGGTTGACTAAGAACATCCCTAATTTTGTGGGCAAATAAATTAGGAAGTCCATTAATAAACTTTTCTTTCCAGAATGATTTTGTACAATCATCTCTGAGTATGACTCTAGATGTAAAAACATCTTTGTACCACCTAAAATCACTTAATGTTGGACAATGCAAATTGCTTAGTTGATCATGTATCCTAGAAGTAATGTTACTGGGTTGTCCAATAAAATGTTTAATTATGGTATAAATCAAAGTATTGACTCCATCAGGTACTCCCATTCCAATTTTGTTGTCAAAAATTGGGAGACCATTTTCATCTAATTGGACAGCATTTTTAACTTCTTCTTTTGACTCACGGGAGAGGTATTTGTCCCACCATGCTTTTAGCATTCCAGTGAAATCAGAAGTTAACAAATCAACTATTTGTTATTGATTAAGGTCTGTATTACTTAAGTAGCTATTAGCAGCCATTGACATGTGATTCAATTTTTCTAATATTTGGTGTTCACTCAAGCCATCAATATTCCATTCATATAACTTATTAGAGGAAACAGAAAATTGATTGGCCAAATTATTTTCTTCATATTGTAGGTCAGGGGAGGTTGGTCTGGAATACCAATTTTTGGTAAGAGTGGTAGGGTTCGTTGAGGGATTGATAAGACGATTAATTTCTTGACCAAAGAACTGCTTCTGTAATTGTGTGATTTCTTCATTGGAAGAAGTTTGTATCATTTGACTAGAAGTACTAATGTCACAATTTTTGTGATGGTAGAAACTTGAGGTGATTCTTGTTCTGATTTAATGATTAATTTTGTCAGTATTTCGTCAATTTTTTGAATATTTTGATTCTGGTTTATGTTAATTTTCTCTCTTCTTACGGGAAGATGTACAAGTGGTGCTTCTATAGTTTTACTAGAGTTAATTTTTTCTTTTCTTCAAGAAAGATGTGTAAGTGGCGCTTCTATAGTTTTATTAGAGGGTGGAAAACTACAGGAAGTTCTTTCATCAATTTTAGTTTCTATTTTGTCTAATTGGTTACCTATAGTTTTGAGACATTGATTGGTGTAATTAATCTATTCAACAATTTGTTTGCACTCTGCTCTTTCACTAGGTAATTTGAAGGGAGATGCAGTTATAGATGTATTTTTGTAATCAATAATAATTGATTCCAAAGGTGGATGACTAGAAGTCGTAGTAGTGTCATCTGGTTTTTTCCATTTTGTTTGCGTAATGGTGTTGACTTTCTTATAAAAATTATCCAGGTAATTGAAAAAATAAATTTCAGTCCTTGTGTCTTCCATGAAACTTTCCCATTGAGCAATTATTTTCGCTTGTCGGGATTGTGAATATTTATTAGCATAATCTTTTCTCTTTTGTTTATTTTTCTTTGATTTAAATTCTTTATATAATTTATCAAAATCGATTTTAAATTCTTTATGTAAAACAAGTAAAGTTGACTGTGTAAAATAACTAGATTTACTAATTAATCTTATATCTAAATCTTGGTACTCATGTTCTTCTTGATTGACTATATCCGGCAACTCAGATAAAGAAGCCATTGAAGAACTGGCTGAAGAACTACACTTAAATAATCTATTCATTGTGTTTAATCCTACAGATTTCTCTTTTAATATTTTAACCCTAAAGATCTTTTAATTAATATCTTAATCCTAAATTATCATGATAAACACATATCCCAATGGACACATACCCCAGGTTTTTTCCCAACCCCTTCACTGCCTACCTAGGATTTACTCACGGGGACCTTTTACGGATTACCTAAGGTGGTCTTCTCAAGATGGTCGACCGATGACAACCGAATTAAAATACTAACTAAAATTTCAACAGGAGTAAAATATTAAATGAAAACTAAGCAGGAGCATATATATATATATTCATTAATACAAAAGTATTGAATAGTAAGCTGAACAAGCTCAGACTTACAGTGAATACAGAAGTAGTACTTCAATCTTGACTAAGTATGGGTAAGCAATTTCTGAAAACCCAAACTTTGTTTACTTTCTCTCTAAACTCTATTTTTACTATCTTGAATATCCTGTTTCAGCCTGATTTCTTGAATCCTTTTATAGAATAAGGACTGAGGTTTACAAGTGCTGAATGACTCAGCCATGTGACTAAAGTAGGTAACTGTTTCTGCTTTCGGTGCTAGAGCAGAAATGATTGCTGACTGTTTCTCCTTTCGGTGCAGATGGGGCCAAAAGAAGAAATGATGGCTGACTGGAAGGTGAATGTTTTTGCTTTTGGTGCAAGTGGGCAAAAACAGAAATAATTATTCTTTGACTATGCTTCGGATGCCATTGCTCTGGATGATCATGCAAATGGGTCCTGGGCATCTTGGAAAGCTGATCCGTATGGGTCTTTATGTGCAGTTGCTGTAGTTGATTATTCAAATGAATTGTCATCTTCTTCTTGACTAGCTTGAGCAATTAGTTGTTGAGCTAGCATCAATAATTGCGAACACTTGGTTTTTGACTTTGAAGGCTTGGAAGAACTTGGTGTTAGGCTTCCAAGTCTGATAGTGGAAAATGTAGGCGAGCTGGGTTGGGAAAGTGCAGCTGCCTTTTTACTTGTTTGATTCTGAGCTGGAATTTTGACTGGGGTGGGAACTTTAATTGGAAATTTTGCCTTGACTTGTTCAATGACGCGGTGATGCTTGTATGCATCCCACCATTTGACTAGATATTGGCGAGTGACTGTGTTGTTACTGGTGCAATATCTCCATTTGAAAATCCATGAAACTTTGTATTTTGCCATGAATAACAAAAGGGTTGGAAATTGACTGGTGTGGCTGTTGACTGGATACAAAGTTGAAAAGTAATTGACTTGATCCAAGAGTTCTAATGGTAAGATGTCAGGAATAGCTCCATTTTGGTTCCACCATCTAGAGAACCAGGATGGGATTACTGACTTGAACTTGTGATCAAATGAAAAGAACCAGGAGTGAGTAAATGACTCATTTTCATGAAGAATGACTTTGAACCAGGAATCAATATAATCCTAATAATTATACTGAATTTCATGGTTGGGGAGATCCCTGAATAAAGAAGGGTGTCCCCGTTCATATAGGCTAACTATATTATGAATATATAAGGAATGGTAAATAACTTTGTTTGGATTGACTCTGTCGGTAATGGGTTTTATTACAATTGAATTGTGGTGGAGAAGGATATCTTTGTAGAAGGAAAGGGTTTTATTTGGGTGAGCAGGGATGAAATGCCATCCAGGAAGGAAAAAGGACTTGACTAGTTCAATTGGGTTGCAAATATTTTTGTGGACTGGTTCAATGGAAAATAGGTTTGTGCTGACTGGTTTAAGGACATATTCTGTTGTTTTTGCTGGGTAAGGCATTCTTAGTTGACTAGGTTGAATTGATTGGGTTGAACAAATGGGATCAATTGATTGACTATACGAAGAAGTGAATGTGAGTGTAGAACTGTAACTAGTCTTGGGTATTTGCCCAAGGACTTGATACCTATTTCCACAGTTGGCTGGAGGAAGTGCAAGCTGGTTTTTTGGAGCTGGGGTTGGTTTCTTACTTTTCTCTGCGCTTTTCTCTGCCATGGCTGGGCTGTAGTGCTGCTTCCGTAAATGCTGCTATTCTTAAATAGCTTAGCTGGAAAGTACTTTGGATGAATAAGAATTCTCTATACTAGATGCTGCTGGAAAAAACGATTTTTAATAGATGGAAAGTATTTTGGATGAATGAGAAACTTTTATGACTTGCTTGTAAGGGGATGAAAACAATTGATACTTCGGATCAGTTGGATTGCAACGGCTTATTCGTGCCTTTTCACCGGAACCCTAATTCGTCGTCGGAACCCTAATATGCAAAATAGATAGGGGGTGAATGCACCTTTGCCTCTCGTGGCAAAGGCCCTCCGATGCCAAAGTTAGTATCACGTACTAACAGTCAAACCCTAATTATCAATAGGAAAGCAATAAGAATGCAGTGTATTGCATACCTTTTACCTTTAGGTTTACCTCATATTTATAGATTTGCGTATGCTTGCTGTCCAAGCATTCATGTTGCCCTAAGATTCCCAACTCGTATAGGAAACTCAGGATATCAATGATTCTCGTTTCCTTTATCAATTTATTAGAAAATAGTCCTAGAATTCTTTTCCTTTATTGGTCGAACTTTTCATTCTCATTGGGTATCTTTTCCAGATCCTATATTCTCGGGATCTTATTTCCTTACGGGACATGACTATTCTGGAATCTTCCAGAGTATTCCCTCTGCTCCCACTCTTGATTGGAGCTCTTTCCTTGTTCAGCTATCTCATGGCCGAACAGATGGCTTGGACCAGTTACTTCACATGTATCTGGTCCTTCATCAATTATATCGACTAATGACCTCACATGCCTTTTTTTCTTTATTAGCTGATCAGACTGTATGGATCAATGACTTCTCATATCATTTGGTCCATATCGCCGTTCACCATACTGCTCGGCGATAAGTCATGTTATACTTACTGCGTGCTTCCCAAATATCACGTGTTCGACAACTAAATGTATCTGTTCGGGAATACCTCCCGACAATTGCTCTCTAGCTTCATTTATTTACCTCTGTTTGGGGGCAGTATATGAAGCTTAGAAACAAAATTTATTTAGACCAGATTCTTTTGGTCCTGTGCAGTCATAATTTTAATATTTCACGGATGCCTTTTGGCGCCTCTGTCATTATACCATTTCGGGGTAATGACTCCACGTGGCACGTCTTGTATGCCTATCGCTAATTTCGAACTGACGTTCTATGAAACGACGTCAGAATGGTTTTTGCTTTCCGCTACTTTAACCTGTAACGGCGTAAGAGGAGACGTTTCGTCTCCGTCTCTTGCCCTTAAACCCCTGAAAGGGCTTCTTTTGGGTTTTCACCCAAAACTTAAACTCTCTCCTTCTCTTTCTAAAAACCAGGCGAAAATATCCTGCCATCCGCCATCGCCACCATCTGCAACTTGCTCGTGTCACAAGGACCTTCTCATTTGAATTCGTAAGATCTCTATTTCTTCTATTTAGGTTTCTCATTAAGGTTTCTCCCTCGTTCCATTAGTTTCCATCTGAGATCTCATTCTCAAATTTCGGGTCATTTCTAGGGTTTCAGTCACGCCCATTCTCAGTTTTACGTTTCCTTCGAGTATATCCATGGCGGATGAACATGATAACACTCCTAGACCCAGTAAGTTTAGGAAGCTCTGCGATACCCCTGCTACCATGGCGGCATTTAGAGAAAAATATAACATTCCTGAAAATGTAGGGCTTGAACTCGCTCCCTTAGGAGCGGATAGAGATGCTGGCTCTTGGGACAGGATGTGTATCCCAATTGTAGCTATTATTGAGGGCGGGGTCCGTTTCCCCCTACATCCATTACTCTGCCAGATTTTAAGGTGGTATCGTCTTACACCCATGCAAGTTTCAACCAATGTTTTCAGGCTAATAATGGGGACTATAGCCCTAAACGGGATTCTAGGGACCCAATTAGGAATCTGGGATATCCAATGGTGGTACAGTATAGTACTAAACCCCGAGTACAATACTTACTACTTCAAAGTTAGGAGGGCAGACAAACCTTTCGTACTTAATCTGCGAGATTCTGCTCGTGACCACAAGATCGACTTCCTCTATGTAACCGGAGCATTCAAGCCTTTAGGGGAAGATGGTTGAGTGCTGGGGCTCCATTGCCCCCACATATGGGGCTATCCACGTATGCTTTTACTTTTATCTTTTGCAATTCTTCGTTTATTGTTTTCTTATAGCTTTTCTATATGTCTAACTTTGGTTTTGCAATTCGGATCTCACAGTTGAAAATGCTAACAATCGTCCCAGACGTGTACCGAGCAACATCCGAACAGAGGACATTAACAAGATCTTAAAGTATACAGGCGAGCCTGGTACCCGAACAGCAAGTCAGGGCCGGAACGCTGATGTCCTTTTGGGATACAACTCCTCTTACAGAGGCGTCATAGACAGAAGACTTGCCCATCCCAGCACCAGTGCTACTTCTACCTCCACTGCTCCCCAACCACGCAATTCAAGACTGCAAGCTGGTGTTACTCTTGCCGGATAGCTTGGAGAAATTCCTATTTCAGAAGGAGTCCCACTACCACGTTTGAGACTTCGTAGATCCGCTCAAAGTCAAACTGCCCCGCAACAACAATCCGAATGTCCCTCCTCTAGTCGTGTTACTAGCCAATCTTCTTCATCAGGTTATTCTCCATCTCCTCCCAACTTTGATACTATGACTCGTCAACCCTTAAACCTCAGCACCTTTCTCACCGTCTCTACTCGGGGACGAGATGCTAACCGTAGGGCGGCCTCAGCGCCGCCACCCCCCCCACGATCTTGTCGCACCAAGGGGGGATCAACACGATCTTCATCTCCACGGGGACACGATAGTTCCCTTGAAGCTGCTGATGCTCATCGGGACAAACGTCCCAGGAGCGAAGAAACTGGAGACGCTTCTGCCCAAGCCGCAGCCCCACTTCAACAACCCCTTTCTCCGAGCACTAAAGTGCTTCCACAAATCTGGGCCCCCCAATTCATTCGGGGTGATCAACCTATCCACATTGGAGATAGCACCAGCTCCTCAGAAACAACTCTTGCACTTGCCCAAGGACTTCTTCTTCCTGTTAATATGCAGAAAGAGAATGAAGCCGCAGCTGACCGGCTTGTCTCTACTGGTCTCGTCAATGGGATTAAGGTATAGTGTTCTCGTCACTAGTCGGCATACTTCATGTTCCTTTTGTTTTCTCACAGTGTCACCTTGTTGATTTCTTTGCAGTTTATTCAAAAGATGATTACGTTGGGCCAGAAGTTCCAAGATGCTGACACTGAACAGATCACACTTTTAAACAACAACACCAGGTTGCTCCGCACTATTACCATATTAGAGAGGGAGAGAGACAAAGCCAAGGCCGACTTTTAAGAGGCTAAAGACAAACTTGGGACTGCCGAAGACAACCTCCACCAGGCTTTGGTAAAAATTGAGAAAACAAAAACATCTGCTCACGAGGAAGGCTACCAGAAAAGGTTCAATGCTGCAACTGCCAGCTATGTAGAACAAATGCCGGCTATCCAAGATCAGATCTGGGCTTCCAACTGGGAGGCTTGTCTGACAAAGGTTGGCGTTGCAGAAGATGCAATCCTGTGGGTGGAAAATGATCTTTCGAGCAAACAAACTTCAACTGTTGTAGATGACTTGGAGGAAGATGTTGAACAACAAATCGAAGATTTTGCTGAGGCTGATGAAGAGACCCTTGCTGACAACCGTGGTACCACTGTTGAAGTTTCACCTGTCCGTGACACAACAAATGAACCTATCAACCTGAAGGAGAATCCAGATGGTGCCGTGACCGGGACCAGTTCCGACGCTCCTCGTGAGACTCCTGCAGAGGTCCAAAATGTGGACTGATTAGGTAATCTATTTTGTCATGAATTGTTTTCATGTTTTTTGGGAAGTTTGGCTTGGTCCTGCGTGACCGTAGTATTTCAACCTTGCGTGGTACCAGTACTTTCTCTTAGTATGGTAATACTTCTGATAATACAGGTATTCGGCCCCTTGTGGCATAACTTTATATATTTGCTCGGCTCCCCTCGTTTGTTGCATCTGTTCGGATGCAAATTAGTGTAATCTAAGTATTTCGTACTTTGATCATTTTAATCATATGTTTTGGTTGTTTGCATAAGTGTTTAAGCATGCTATCGTACTTGAATACTTCTAAGTTTCTCGTACTTATTAAGTTTTCACGTACTTGAGAAAATTATACAAGTGTTTCATACTTGTATTACGAAAACATACAAGTGTTTTCGAACTTATTAAATTTCACGTACTGAAGAAAATTTATACAAGTGTTTCATACCTGTATTACGAAAACATACAAGTGATTTCGTACTTGTTAAGTTTCACGTACTTAAGAAAACTATTCAAGTGTTTCATATTTGTACTTCGAAAACATACAAGTGTTTTCGTACTTGTTAAGTTTCACGTACTTAAGAAAATTATACAAGTGTTTCATACTTTTGCTTGCTAAGTACTCAATTTCATATGTTTTAAGTTTCTCGTACTTTAAATTTCATACAAGTGTCTCGTACTTGTACTTGTTAAGTTTCACGTACTTAGTGTATAGGTGCCTATTCCCTGCTCCCCAATACGAATGAGGGAAACCAAGCCCGTAGTTCGTATTTCAAATACCAAGAACGCAATAGTTGATACTAAAAAAATTGATTTTATTCATAATCTATGAAACTCAAGAGGGCATTTATTCGTACCCCTTGCAACTAAAATAACAACACTAGAACAAGGAAATTATATTCGTAATTCCCACACAAGTACGTATTTCAAATCTAAAACAGAACTCAATCCTTCTAAACAAAGAATTTTTGTAGATTATGAACATTCCAAGGCCTTGGAATTGGATTACCATCCAGATCTGCCAATCTATAGGCCCCTATGCCTACAATCTCGGTTACTTGATACGGGCCTTCCCAGTTGGCCCCCAGCTTGCCTTCGTTTGCCACCTTGGTGTTACTGAGCACCTTCCGAAGTACGAGGTCCCCAATACCAAACTCTCGTGGGTGAACGTGTTTGTTATAGCTTTTCATCAGCTGTTCCTGGTAAGAAGCTAGATGCACCATGGCCCTTTCCCTTCTTTCTTCGGCAAGATCAAGCTCAATCTCGAGGGCTCTGTCATTGCCTCCACTTTCAACCAAAACGGTTCTGTTGGTCGGCAGACCTACTTCCAGAGGTATGACAGCCTCTGTTCCATATGCCAATGAGTAAGGGGTCTCTCCCGTAGACCTCCTAGGCATTATTTGGTGAGCCCACAAAACTAACGATAACTCATCAGGCCATTTCTCCTTGGCTTTATCCAGCCTTTTCTTGATCCCATCAAGAATAGTTTTGTTAGACACCTCTGCTTGCCCATTACTCTGAGGGTAGGCTGGGGTGGAATAAAAATTTCGTATTCCATACTGAGCACAAAAAGCCTTGAATTTCTTCTGAAATTGGGATCCATTGTCTGTGATCAATGAGTAAGGGACCCCAAAGCGAGTGATGATGCTTTTCCACACGAACCTTTCTATCATGGGTTCAGTGATTTTAGCCAGTGGTTCTGCCTCAATCCACTTAGTAAAATAGTCAGTTGCTACCAACAGGAATTTTCGATTCCCAGTTGCTTTGTGTAGTGGACCTACGATATCCATCCCCCATTGAGCAAATGGCAAGGGACTTGTCAAAGGCACTAGATCCTCGGTGGGTGTTCGAATCATTGGTGAGAATTTCTGACACTTTTCACAAATCTTTACATACATCTTTGCATCTTCTTGTATGTGTGGCCACCAATAGCCTTGGGTAATTGCTCGGTGGGCAATAGATCTGCCTCCAGCATGGCTCCCACATGTTCCCTCGTGGATTTCATGGAGGAACTTTTGTACCATCTCAGGATGTACACATAGTAAATATGGGCCTTTAAAGGATTTCCTGTATAACTTACCCTCTGGGGACAACCAAAACCTAGCAGATTTGACCTTTATCTTGTGGGCCTCCTTTTTGTCAGAAGGGAGTATCTCGTCTCGTAAGAACTCCATGATTGGGTCCATCCAACTTGGTCCTTGATTTACGTCTAAGACCAAGTCTACACTCCTCCCAATGCTCGGCTTGTTCAGATATTCTACTGCCACCTTTCTTTTGAACTCAGTTGGTACAGCTGCAGCCAACCAAGCTAATGAATCTGCATGAGCATTCTGTCCGGAACTTATATGTTCAATATATACCCTTTCGAATGTGTCAAGCAAGTCCTTGGCTGCCTGTACGTAGGCCACCATCTTTTCACTTCAGGTTTCATATTCACCTGACAGTTGATTGACCACAAGCTATAAATCACAATACACCCTAACTCGTTCTCCTTTAAGGGTTCTTGCACTCCTCAACCCAACCAAAAGCGCCTCATACTCAGCTACATTATTCGATGCACTAAATCAGAGCCGAACAGATAGTTCAATCAGCACTCCTTCAGGAGGAAAAATGACAACCCCAATTCCTGCACCAGTATTACATGCTGATCCATCAACGAATAGCTTCCATTCCATGGGATCTTGTTCGGCTGAGGGCTGATCCTTCATGGATGATGTCTTAGTCACATGTTCCTTTCTCGTAGGAGGTAGGGGAGCTACAGTGGGAGAAAACTCTGCCACAAAATCAGCCAACACTTGGCCTTTGATTGTTGTGCGTGGCTGATAATCGAGATCGTACCGGCTTAACTCGACGGACCATGTCGAGATCCATCCCGAGAAGTCTGCTTTTCGAAGCAATGATTTTAATGGAAACTCTGTATAAACCACAATCTTGTGGCTTTGGAAGTAGTGTGGCAGTTTCCTGGTGGCTGTTCTAAGTGCCAGGACAAGTTTTTCTAAGGGCAAATATCTCGTTTCTGCATCCAGCAATGTCTTGCTAACATAATAAATAGGGATTTGTTCGATTCCCAAATCCCTCAACAGGACTGCACTTACTGCATGCTCAGAAACAGCTAAATACAGAATTAAAGACTCACCTGGTAGTGGAGTTGACAAAAGTGGGGGCTCGACCAGATACTTCTTTAGGTCCTGGAAGGCCTGTTCACATTCTGCTCCCCATTCAAATCCCTCCCTCTTTTTCAGTAATTGAAAAAAGGGTCTACACTTGTCACTTGACCTGCTGATGAATCTGTTAAGTGCTACAGCCATTCCGGTCAGCCTCTGGACTTCCTTAGTGGTTTTGGGACTTTGTAGCCTCTGTAGGGCTGCAATTTGATCAGGGTTAGCCTCAATCCCTCTCATGATCACCAAATGGCCCAGGAACTTTCCTGAACCAACTCCAAACGCACATTTCGAGGCGTTGAGTTTCAGTTTGTACTCCCTCAAGATTTCGAAAGTTTCCTTTAAATCAGCTATATGCCCTCTTTTATCTTGACTCTTTACCACCATATCATCTATGTAAACTTCCATAGGTTTTCCAAGCAACTTCTTGAGATGATGGTTGCAAGTCTTTGGTATGTTGCCCCAGCATTTTTTAGCCCAAACGGCATAACACTATAGCAGTACAACCCTCGTGGTGTGATAAACGAAGTCTTCTCTTGATCAGGCCCAAACATAGTAATTTGATGATATCCTCGATATGCATCGAGAAAACTCATTCGCTCATATCCAGCAGTTGCATCAACCAACTGGTCAATTCTTGCAAGAGGAAAACTATCCTTTGGGCACGCTTTGTTTAAGTCTGTGAAGTCTACGCAGACACGCCACTTTTCATTCTTTTTCTTCACCACAACGGTGTTGGATAACCATTCTGGGTAGTAGACTTTGCGTATCTCTTTAGCCTCTAGTAAACGATCGACCTCTTCTATTATTGCATCAACATGCTGCACGGCTGCCCTCCTCTTTTTCTGAATGATCGACTTATGCTGAGGATCAACATTTAGATGGTGACAGATCACACCTGCATCCACCCTGGGCATTTCCTCTGGCACCCATGCAAATACATCAACGTATTCTTTCAGAAATCTTATTAATTCAGTCTTTTCGTCTGCTGGTAGTGATTTCCCAATTAAGAAATATCTTTCATGATCAGTCTCGTTGATCTGAATCTTCTCCAAGCCTTCAACCACTTTTTCAGCCGGACTTCTTCCAACATCCTCGATAGTTGGTTGATATGGTACTTCTAACGTATGAACATGGTGGACCTTTGGGGCTGTTTTGATGATAGAAATCAAACACTGTTGTGTCACTTTCTGGTTGCCTCTAAGTACCTCAATCCCATTTGATCCTGGGAATTTCACCATCTGGTGATAAGTCGAGGAGACTGCTCTCATCTTGTGCAACCATGTCCTCCCTTTAATCGCGTTATAGGAAGAAGGGACATCGACTACTAGGAAATCTATCCTCAATACTACTGATCCAGCCCGAATAGGTAATGTTACCTTTCCAAGAGGCCAAACTGCTCCTGCACCGAACCCAATCAGAGGTGTTGTAGACTGCTCTAAGTCTGTTTGGGCCAGCCCCAGCTTCTTGAACGCATAGTAGTACAACACCTCTGTATAACTCCCTGAGTCCACTAGAATCCTCTCTATGTCATATTCCCCAACTTGTAGGGTTACAACCAAAGCATCGTTGTGGGGTATTTGGACCTCTCCCAGGTCATCATCAGTGAATGCTATGCTCTCTTTGCACACATCATTCTCTCGCCCTCTCTTGTTTCCCAGTCGCATCACATGCTGATCGTGCTTAACTTGCCTTTGTAACAGCCTAACCTCATTTCTCATATAAGGTGTGGCCAACCCATGTATCATATGGATTACTCCTTTAGAGTTTTGCTCGTAACCCAGCTCCATAACTTTCCTTTTTTCCTTTGGATCCTCCTGGATAAATTCCTTGAGATAGCCCCGAGAGACCGAATCATCAGGTGTCTCTTGTACATCTCACAATCCTCGGTCATATGGCCCCAATCTTTAGGGTAACTGCAGTGCTGATTCGTAGCACGTTTTGCATCCTTGTCTCCGCCCAGACTTGGTGGCCATTTAAAATATGGTTAATTCTTTATTCGATAAAGAATCCTATAAATTGGCTCCTTCCAAACTGTAGTGATAGAAAAGAAAGATTTGGGGTCATGAGCTTACTTATCCTTGTATAGCTCTTTCTTAGCTTGCCCATACTCCCTTCTCTCTCTACAAGTCTTGGGCTCTGGCTTATCCACTTTTTTGACAGGTGCCTTCGGCTGTTCGGCTACAATCTTGCCATCTTCACGGAGTATGTCATCCTCCATTCTGGTGTGTTGCTCTATCCGTTCCATCAATTTAGCCAGTGTGGCTACCGGGTGTTTATTCAATGAGCGACGCAGCTCTCCCCGAACAGGCAAACCAGTCTTAAAGGTAGCAATTGCGTACTCCTCACTGCAGCTTTCAATCTCGTTGAAAGTTTCCTAGTACTTCTTTGCATAATCCCTGTTCTGCTCGTTCTCCTCCTGTTTCATGGTGGAAAGACTTTCAAAGGTCTTTGGGGCTTTTCTGCTTGTCAAGAACCGAGCAGTGAATTCCTCAGCCAACTGCCTCCATCCTCGTATGGATCGTGGGGTTAGTTTATGAAATCAGGATAAAGCCACCTTGCCAAGACTGGAGGGGGACATCTTGCATAAGATAGCATCATCCCCTTCGTGCATAAACATAGCTTGTTGATAGTGTTGTATGTGAGCCACGGGATCCGTATTTGTCTCGTAAAGTACGAACGTACCGTGCTTTACTCTGCTCGACAACCTAGCCTCTTGTAACCTCTTTGTAAAGGGGGAGGCTATAATATTACTTAGGGCCTTACGTGCTGCTTCTCGTGCAGTCACCATCCCATCCTCAAGCTCCTTTGACTTGTGAGTCGTAGCTTTGACCCAATTAGCATCAGCTCTCTCGTACCTATCTCGATGGTGTTTCCTTGTTTCCTCCTCTTTGGGGGTGGAATTTCGGTCTCTGCTCCTCCTTTTTCGTGAAGAAACCCTTCTCTCGGGTGTTCGACTTTTACTTCTTCTTCCCCTTTTTCATGGAGAAGCCTCATAACGCCCTATGACAGGACTTCTGCTCCTTCTTCTTCGTGAATGGGTCTGCTTATGGACTACCATAGTCCGTCCATCCCTCTGAAATTCCTTCGAAAAAGTCCAGAATCTTCTGGGTGGTCTCGTATCCGCTGTAACTCTTGTATCTCGTACTCTCATTTTTTAATTAAATGAGCATACTCCTTGATTTCCCTTCTCTTTTTATCAAGAACATCGTTATCATTGTGTATACTTCTCGAATGGATAACTGACTCATCTCTTCGATGAGACCTACTCCTTCTTGTGGAGCCAGTAGCAGTTTTGTCTCCTTTTTCTTTGGAGTTATTTCGGTCATGTCTACCAGTGGGCTTTCTTGGAGCACCTGGTGGGGATTTATCTCTTCCCACACCCAACTGGTCCTTTGGACTGAATGGAGTGACTGGATCTTCTTCCATCATGTTTATTTTTTCAGAAAAATTTGTTCTTTCCCACAGACGGCGCCAATTGTAGGGGGATGAAAACAATTGATACTTCGGATCAGTTGGATTGCAACGGCTTATTCGTGCCTTTTCATCGGAACCCTAATTCGTCGTCGGAACCCTAATCTGCAAAATAGACAGGGGGTGAGTGCACCTTTGCCTCTCGTGGCAAAGGCCCTCCGATACCAAAATTAGTATCACGTACTAGCAGTCAAACCCTAATTATCAGTAGGAAAGCAATAAGAATGCAGTGTATTGCGTACCTTTTACCTCTAGGTTTACCTCATATTTATAGATTTGCGTATGCTTGCTGTCCAAGCATTCATGTTGCCCTAGGATTCCCAACTCGTATAGGAAACCCAGGATATCAAGGATTCTCGTTTCCTTTATCAATTTATTAGAAAAGAGTCCTTCTAGAATTCTTTTCCTTTACTGGCCGAACTTCCCATTCTCATTGGGTATCTTTCCCAGATCCTATATTCTCGGGATCTTATTTCCTTACGGGACATGACTATTTTGGAATCTTCCAGAGTATTCCCTCTGCTCTCACTCTTGATTGGAGCTCTTTCCTTGTTCGACTATCTCATGGCCGAACAAACGGCTTGGACCAGTTACTTCACATGTATCTGATCCTTCATCAATTATATCGACTAATGACCTCACATGCCTTTTGTCTTTATTAGCCAATCAGACTGTATGGATCAATGACTTCTCATATCATTTGGTCCATATCGCCATTCACCATACTGCTCGGCGATAAGTCACGTTATACTTACCACGTGTTTCCCAAATATCATGTGTTCGACAACTAAATGTATCTGTTCGGGAATACCTCCCTACATTGCTAAATAAAAATTCTCTGGTAAGAAAATCAGGGATAGAATTTTGATCTCCTTTAATATATTTAATATCAAAATCAAAAATACTTAAAAATTGATTGCCATCTGGCAAAGATCTGTTTACTAGCTATATTCTTAACATCTTTTTTCAGAACATATTTTGCACTTTTACAATCAACTCTGACTAAAAACTTTTGGTTTAATACATCATCTTGAAATTTTGAAATACATAATACTAGTGCTAAAATTTCTTTTTTAATAGTACTATAATTGCTTTATGCTTTATTCCAAAGACCAGAATGAAAACGAATAATTTGTTCAGGGAAACTAGGACGGACTTTTTGGAGAAGTATGCCACCGTAACCAATGTCGGAAGCATCAGTTTGAATAATTTTAAATGAATTAATCGTAGGAATTCCTAGGCATGGTAATGACTTGACGTATTTTTTGACTTGCTGGACTATAGAAGTATGTAGGGGTGACCAAGGGGGAGGATTTTCTCTTAATCTTTCAAATAAAGGTTGACATGTTTTTCTGAGATCTTTATAGAATTCTGCTATGTAATTTAATGATCCTAAGAATCTTTGTAACTGATTTTTTTCAGTAATTTCATCAAGAAACTTATCAGCAAATTGAATTGCTCTACTAATTGGTATTATAGTTGATTGGTGAATATCATATCCTAAAAATCTTATTTTAGTCTGAAATAATTTAATTTTGGGAGCTGAGATGACTAATCCATTATGTTTTATGATTTGAAGAAAAGAATTCAAATGTTTCCAATGTTCATCAATTGAGTTGGAAAAGATAAGCATATCATCTATGTAGACTATAATAAAATGACTAAATTGGTTAAATATTTTCATTCATTATATTTTGAAATTCACTGGGAGTATTTTTTAATCCAAAAGGCATTACATTCCATTCGTAATGTCCAAATGGTGTAGTAAAAGCCGTTTTATACCTGTCATTAGGGTGTAGTTGGATTTGCCAAAATCCACTTTTTAAATCAAATTTTGAGAAGATAACTGCATTACTCAATCTATTAATTAGATATTTTTTATTAGGAATTGGGTATCTAATCCATTCTAATACTGTGTTTAAGGGTTTGTAATTTATGACTAATCGTGGCACGCCTCTTTCTTTTCTGCATTTTTATTGACATAAAAAACTGGACATGACCATGGTGATTTACTTTTTCTAATGATATTATTATGGAGTAGTTCATTAATTTCTTTTTTACAAGTTTCCATTACTTCAGGGTTCATTTGAATGGGTCTAGATTTTGTAGGGATTTGAGTTTCATTAAAATCTTTTATGTACGGTAAGGTTACTATATGCCTTTTTCTATGCCACAAGGCACTGGAAAGACTAGAACAAACTTCTTTTTCAAGTTTCTCTTTAAATTTTTTAATCTGTTGGCTAAGAAATTTGTTAGTACGTTATTCTTCAATTTTTTTATATCTAATTTCATCTTGGAAAAATTTTAATTGGTTTGTTTTTAGAATTATCTTATTAATAGATGGAAATATAGGGTAATTTTTTAATTGTTTTAATTCTCTATATTCTGGTTTGCTCAAGAATTTAAATGTTACTTGTTGTCCAAAAGGTTTAGTGGTAATTCCTTCTTCATTAGTTGTAAAAGGATAAAGTAAGCAGATAAATGGTGTTCCTAAAATTACTCAGTCAGTTAGATCTTGGACTAATACAAAAGAGGTTCTAAAACAAACCTCATCTTGGCAGATATGCACTTTGGGTAGTTTGTAGTTAATTTGCATTTTGCTACCATTTGCAGAACTTAATTGTTCAGTTATTTTATGAAACTACATAGTGGGGACCAATCCTTCTTGTATACAATTTAAATCTGCTCCTGTATCAATAAAAGCATCAACTTCTATTTTGAAATCATGTACTATCAACTTGACTTTAGCATACCATTTATGGTAGTAATCTTGGTAATTATTATCATTGGTGTTGGTATATGCATTATGCTGAGTAGATAATTGATCATCTGATTTTTTTAATTTAGTAATATTCTTTTTAACAAGATTAACTTCATGTTTAAAGTCTTGTATGGTAGTTTCTTTAATAATTTGTTCTTGATTTGGGGTAGTGGAAGAGTGAAAAGATATGTTGTTGGAACAAGGATTCTTTTGATTCTTTTCTCCTTTTATTGTTGAAGAAGGATGACTAAAAGTTGTAATAGTGTTATCCAAATTTTTCGATTTTATTTTTGTAACTGTTGTAACTGTCTTAGCTTTTTTATAATATTTTTCTAGATAATTGAAAAAATAAATACCAGTTCTCCTATCTTTCATAAATTGTTCCCATTGAACAATTATTTTCTCTTGTCGGGAAAGTGAATATTTATTAGCATTCTTTTTTGTTTATTTTTCTTTGACTTAAATTCTATGTATAATTTATCAAAATCAATTTCAAAATCTTTATTTAAAACAAGTAAAGCTGGGTCGACTTGTTCTTTAAAATCTGTTTGAGTTGGAGACCCTTGGGAGGTGTCTTCATCCTCAAATTTTGACTGTGTAGAGTAACAGTGTTTACTAACCTGTGAACTTGACTCAACACCTTTTAATTTAATTCTAGGATCGAGTAAATTTTTGTCTTGCCTAGACATGGTGACTATTCTATCAATAGCAACAGAGCTATTTGATCTACTTAATTCTATGATTCTCAGAGGAGAGTTTACTCTTTGTTGATCAAAATTTATCCTAACTATACCATCTAGGTATTGTTGAATATAATCTAGATCAATCGTGTCATTCTGGAATTTTTGTGGGAAACTCTCATTTTCACTAAGCCAACAGGCTGGTAACTGGATATCACGCCAGGAGATGGTTTTTGGTACTTGAATATTGGCATTTGTGCTGCTTTGAATAAGGACAGTTTTATCTTTTGGACTTTTAATTAATGCGTGAATATTCAAATTAGTTTTCATACATTTATAATAAAGACGGTAAATTAATGCAATTGACTGACTTCCTTCAAGCATTTGAGTGATTGCTCCGGCAGTTTGAATATTTAATGTTAATACTTTTAGAATATTTTTGTCATTTAAACTAAGGGATAAATCGGGGTAACAGTTAAAATAAACTGGACCATTATGTGGACTTGACTCCATTAGTCCTAACAGACTGTCACTATATACTGTGAATCTGCTGTCTCGTAAAGACAACAGGACTGAGGAATTTAATCCTTTTCTGGTAAGTGGTTTGACTGCTACTTGTATTAATCCTACATAAATATATTTATATCCTCTTTCGAGGTGTCGTTTGACTGAATGTTGACTGAGAAGATAACATCTCTCTTCTTGCTTAGTAATAGCATAAACATGCTCTGTAGTTTTTGCTATTTGATCAGTACGAAAAGTATCATCTAAAAAGCTTGACTTGTAAATTTCTTTTATTGAAATTTTGGGAATATTTCAATTATTTAATCCTGTATCTAAATCTTGATACTCATGTTCTTCTTGATTGACTATATCCGGTAACTTAGATAAAGAAGTCATTGAAGAACTGGCTGAAGAACTACATTTAAATAATCTATTCATTGTGTTTAATCCTACAGATTCTTCTTTTAATATTTTAACCCTAAAAATTTTTTAATTAATATTTTAATCCTAAATTACCATGATAGACACATACCCTGCATAACACATACCCTAAGTTCCACGTCCTACCCCGTTCATTGCCCTACCCTCGGACTTACTTTGGGGAAACCCAGACGACTTTCAGGTGGCCAAAGGACAAGGTGGTCGACCGATGACAACCGAATTAAAATACTAACTAAAATTTTAACAGGAGTAAAATACTAAATGAAAATTAAGCAGGAGTAAAAACAACTTACAGATTACTTGAGTTTAATTCTTCAACAATTTCCTACTTGGCTCTGATACCATGAGGGGCGGAAGGAGGGATACAGTGAAGAACATGGGTTTATCAGAGTAACAGGTGTGTCGGTGAAGGAGATGGAGTAAAGAGAATGAAGGAGTAAAAACACAGTTATAGCAATGATTATAAATAGTAAAAGTATGAACAGTAGTTGATTCCAATTATGAACAGTAGGTGAATAGTAAAATTTGTGGAAGAATAGTGAATGAATTGTAAGCTGATGAATAGTAACTTCATGGATGAATAGTACTATGAATAGTATTACGAAAATAGTAACAAATAGTAAATGCAGTTTACTGGTAAATTTAATACAAAAGTATTGAATAGTAAGCTGAACAAGCTCAGACTTACAGTGAATACAGAAGTAGTACTTCAATCTTGACTAAGTATGGGTAAGCAATTTCTGAAAACCCAAACTTTGTTTACTTTCTCTCTAAACTCTATTTTTTACTATCTTGAATAGCCTGTTTCAGCCTAACTTCTCGAATCCTTTTATAGAATAAGGACTGAGTTTTACAAGTGCTGAATGACTCAGCCATGTGACTAAAGTAGGTGACTGTTTCTGCTTTCGGTGCTAGAGCAGAAATGATTGCTGACTGTTTCTCCTTTCGGTGCAGATGAGGCCAAAAGAAGAAATGATGGTTGTTGCCGGCTGTTGCTACTTTCGGTGTTGGTGGGACCAAAAGTAGAAATGACTATTGCTTTTGACTAAAATTCCATCATGTTGTCCAGATTCTTCAATTCTTCATTCGTCATATTATCCCAATAATCTTGCCCACTGTCATCACTGTTGTCTTCTGGGTTGGATTCTTGGTCTTGACTATCTTCAATTTGATGATTTAAAGTGTCCCAATAATTCTGGTATTCTTTGACTAAGTTTTGAAACTTCGTGTAAAAGATAAATGGAACTTCTTGAATAGGATCAGTGGATTTGATTTTTTGGATAGAATCTTCACAAATTAAACGATATTTTCATCAAGGAAATAATCATCATTTCCAAGATTGCTAGCAATTGACTTGGCTCTGTGATGCCTGATCTATGCTCTGGTAGGCTTGGAACACAGCCAGGGGCATTCATCTTCAATGAGTTCAATAGGTGCACATATCCTACTGAATAGCCAATATCATGATAGATACATGACATGTTGTGCCAGTATCACACTTCCAGTATTTGTCCATTCTGGCATTTTACTTGCAATTAGAACTTGACATTTTATCGATCTATGTTTAGCAAAGATATTGTTAACACACACTGCTAATTTTCTGGTGACTCGGTCGGTTTGTTCTGGGTCAGTAAAGATGATTTGCCTAAGAATCCATGATCTAGTAGGGTCATTGGGCTGACTTGGGTGGTTTGGCCTTTATATGAAGGAACAAGGTCTTGAAAGTGCTGCATATTGATACAGGCTTTGGGGATACTAAAAATTAATTGGCATGGGCAATCATATCTTTCTAGTGGTGTTTCTAGACACAATGGGTTAGTTTTTGGGCAGGTGACTCGGTTTTGGTCTTCATTATAGTGGGTTTCCCAAGTGATTGATAATCCTGGGGTGGTTGACTGGCTAGTTTAGTAAAGGTTTCAAATAGGAATTCTTGAAAATGGTGACCATCTTGTCTGGCCAAATGTTGAATGTGGCTGACGACATCTAACGGTAGTGACTTGGGGAGTAAGGATAGGGATTGTGGTAAAGCTAGGATTCTGAAAGTTTTTTCTTGAAAAGTTTCAGGCACACATACGTTTTCACCATCATCCAGTGGGGATGATTGCACGTTTACACCTTTGCTATCATCCAGTGGGAATGATAGTTTATACTCTACTTTTACCAGTGGGGTAAAAGAGGTCTTCTGTGTTGACTGATTCTATAACATAGTAACTTCTGCCTTGAGTTAATTATTTTTAGTCATCTGCTGGTGATACCTGCAGTTTAAATCAATAAATTTGCAAGCCATTGATTCATAATGCTTATAAGAAGGGAAGTTAGTAGACGAACTGGTGCTGACTAGGGATGGGTTTAGTGAAACTCCACCCAAAGAACTAGGAAAAACAACTCCACTAGTCTGCTGATTAAAATAAATACTTAAACAATTTAAGTTGTCTAAGAATTTTTGATGGTCCCCATGTGTATTCCAGAGATTATCTAGAAGACACTGTTGGGTATCATCCATGCTGTCTAAGTAATTTAGCTTCCTAAATTTTGTGCTGGCTCCCTCAGGAAATACTGGCAAGAGGATTTTCCCAAAGGGAATGGTTTTCTGTTGACTTTGAGCCATCTGTAAAACAATCAAGTAAATCATTAGTAGAGTAGATAGAGCAAGTTTGGAGTTGACTTAATTCATCTTCTTCTGGTGTTGATAAAAATTCAAAATTGACTTGTTGATCAAAAGATGTAGTAGTAATGTTGTTACTAGTGACTGTGAATGGATAAAGCAAGTAAATAAAGGGCATTCCTAAAATTACTTTGTCAGTTAAATTTTTTACTAAAACAAATGAGGTTTTGAAATAAATTTTATTTTTGCAAATATTAACTTCAGGCAATTTATATTTAATTAACATTTTGCTATCATTTGCAGAACTCAATCGTTCAGTTGTTTCTTGATAATATTTAGTAGGTACTAAACTTTCTTGAATACAATTTAGATCGGCTCCTGTGTCAATGAGAGCAGTGACTTGTATTGTATAATCTCCTATTGTTAATTTGACACGGGAATGCCATTTCTATATATTTATTCGGTTGATTATATTTAATCTATTATTATCTTGATCACTAGTTGAATGATCAATATCTTTTTCTTGACTAGAATTTTGATCTTGATTACTATCTTGGGTTTCTTCAGAAGATGAACAATCTTTTTTCTCTTTAAAAAATTTATTAGTTGATTTTGGAAGTTGGGATTTGATTTTGATAATTTCTTTTTTAATGAGATCTATCTCGTGCTGTAGATCATGTAAAGTAACTTCTTTATTAATTTTATTAAAACGCTCTATAGTAGCATTAAGGCTTACTTTGGGTTTATTGTATTGAGGTTGTTTCCCTTATTGTACCAAGAGTTGTTTGAGTTTTTTAATATATTGTTGTTTTAATTCTGAATCATCTATTCTACTAATCAGGTCAATTAACAATTCTTTTTCTGGTAATTCTTTGATAAGTACATTTATTTTTTTACAACAATTATCAGTACAACCAATCTTAATTTGGTCGTCACTTGGACTATTACTATGGTAATCTGAGGATGTAATAATATTTCTTTGATCATCAGAATTACTCAGGTTTGCTATTCTAAAGATTTCCAAAATCTGTTGTTTATCAGTATCAGATATGTTAAGTTGACTGATTTTTGCTTGGATTTTACATTCAGTTTTGTAATGTTCTTTTTTGCCACAGTTATAACATGTAATGTTACTTTTGTCATTATTTTTCTTTTTATTCTTTTGACTCTTGGATTTTTCGTAATATTTTTCTTTAGATGATTTGGGTTTACTATTTCTAAAGTATCTGTGACTCTTACTATTGTTGGTTGGTTTAGTATGATGTTTGGGTTTCCTTCATGATGGTGCTACTGGCGGTATACCATACTGTTCACAAAAGTTCCCTAACTCATACTTGACTTTATTTTTGTCATTTTGGACTTGTTTACTAATTTTCATATCGATGAACATTCTGAGACCTTCTTTTTGAATGATACTAATAATGTCACCGTATGTTAACTTATCATATTCTATGACTCCTGTTGGTTGACTAAGAACATCTCTAATTTTATGAGCAAATAAATTAGGAAGTCCATTAATAAATTTTTCTTTCCAGAATGATTTTGTACAATCATCTCTAAGCATGACTCTAGATGTGAAAACATCTTTGTACCATCTAAAATCGCTTAATGTTGGACAATGCAAATTACTCAATTGATCATGTATCCTAGAAGTAATGTTACTGGGTTGGCCAATAAAGTGTTTAATTATGGTATAAATCAGAGTATTGACTCCATCTGGTACTTCCATTCCAATTTCATTATCAAAAATTGGGAGACCATTCTCATCTATTTGAACGGCATATTTGACTTCTTCACGTGACTCACGGGTGAGGTATTTATCCCACCATGCTTTTAACATTCCAGTAAAACCAGAAGTTAATAGATCAACTATCTGTGGTTGATTAAGGTCCGTATTACTTAAGTAGCTATTAGCAACCATTGACATGTGATTCAATTTTTCTAATATTTGGTGTTCACTCAAACCATCAATATTTCATTCATATAATTTATTAGAGGAAACAGAAAATTGATTGGCTAAATTATTTTCTTCATACTGTAGGTCAGGGGGGGTTGGTCTGGAATGCCAATTTTTGGTAAGAGTGGTAGGATTTGCTGAGAGATTGAAAAGACGGTTGTTCCCTTGACCAGAAAATTGTTTTTCTAGTTGTGTGATTTCTTCATCAGAAGAAGTTGGTATAATTTGATTAGAAGTACTAGTGTCACAATTTTTTGTGATCATAGAAACTTGGGGTGATTCTTGTTCGGACTTAATAGTTAATTTTGTTAGTATTTCTTCAATTTTTTGAATATTTTGATTCTGGTTTATGCTAATTTTCTCTCTTCTTTCAGAGAGGTGTATAAGGGGTGCCTGTATATTTTTACTAGAAGATGGGAAGATGCAAGAAGATCTTTCATCAATTTTAGTTTCTATTTTGTCTAATTGGTTACATATGGTTTTGAGACACTGATTAGTGTAATTAATTTGTTCAACGATTTGTTTGCATTCGATTTTCTCATTTGGTAGTTTGAACGGAGATGCGGTTATAGATGTACTTTTGTAATCAATAATAATTGAATCTAAAGGAGGATGACTAGAAGTTGTGGTAGTGTTATCCGATTTTTTCCATTTTATTTTTGTAATGGTACTGACTTTTTTATAAAAATTATCCAAGTAATTGAAAAAATAGATTTCAGTATTCGTATCTTTCATGAAGCTTTCCCATCGAGCTATTATTTTCTCTTGTCGGGAAAGTGAATATTTATTAGCATAGTCTCTTCTTTTTTATTTATTTTTCTTTGACTTAAATTCTATGTATAATTTATCAAAATCAATTTCAAAATCTTTATTTAAAACAAGCAAAGCTGGATCAACTTGGTTTGAAATTACTTCTTCAAAATCTGTTTGAGTTTGAGATCCTTGGGAGGTGTCTTTATCCTCAAATTTTGACTATGTAGAGTAACAGGGTTTACTAACCTGTGAACTTGACTCAACACCTTTTAATTTAATTCTAGGATCAAGTAAATTTTGTCTTGCCTAGACATGGTGACTGATCTGTCAATAGCAACTAAGCTATTTGATCTACTTAATTCTCTGATTCTCAAAGGAGAGTTTACTCTTTATTGATCAAAACTTATCCTAACCGTACCATCTATGTATTGTTGAATATAATCTAGATCAATCGTGTAATTCTGGAGTTTTTGTGGGAAACTCTCATTTTCACTAAGCCAACTGGCTGGTAACTGGATATCACTCCAGGAGATGGTTTTGAGTACTTGAATATTGGCATTTGTGCTGCTTTGAATAAGGACAGTTTTATCCTTTGGACTTTTAATTAATGCGTGAATATTCAAATTAGTTTTCATACATTTATAATAAAGACGGTAAATTAATACAATTGACTGACTTCCTTCAAGCATTTGAGTGATTGCTCCGGCAGTTTGAATATTTAATATTAATACTTTTAGAATATTTTTGTCATTTAAACTAAGGGGTAAATCGGGGTAACAGTTAAAATACACTGGACCATTATGTAGACTTGACTCCATTAGTCCTAACAGACTGTCACTATATACTGTGAATCTACTGTCTCGTAAAGACAACAGGACTGAGGAATTTAATCATTTCTGATAAGTGGTTTAACTGCTACTTGTATTAATCCTACATGAATATATTTATATCCTCTTTCGAGGTGTTGTTTGACTGAATGTTGACTGAGAAGAGAACATCTCTTTTCTTGCTTAGTAATAGCATAAACATGCTCTCCAGTTTTTGCTACTTGATCAGTACGGAAAGTATCATCTAAAAAGCTTGACTTGTAAATTTCTTTTTATGGAATTTTGGGAATATTCTAAATATTTAATCCTATATCCAAATCTTGGTACTCATGTTCTTCTTGATTGACTATATCCGGTAACTCAGATAAAGAAGCCATTGAAGAACTGACTGAAGAACTACACTTAAATAATTTATTTATTGTGTTTAATCCTACATATTCTTCTTTTAATATTTTAACCCTAAAGATTTTTTAATTAATATTTTAATCCTAAATTACCATGATAGACGCATACCCTGCATAACACATACCCTAAGTTCCACGTCCTACCCCATTCATTGCCCTACCCCGGGACTTACTTCGGGGAAACCTAGACGACTATCAGGTGGCCAGAGGACAAGGTGGTCGACCGATGACAATCGAATTAAAATACTAACTAAAATTTCAACAGGAGTAAAATACTAAATGAAAACTAAGCAGGAGTAAAAACAACTTACAAATTACTTGAGTTTAATTCTTCAACAATTTACTATTTATAATCATTGCTATAACTGTGTTTTTACTCCCTCCTTCTCTTTACTCCCTTTCCTTCACCGACACACCTGTTACTCTGATAAACCCATGTTCTTCATTGTATCCCTCCTTCCGCCCCTCATGGTATCAGAGCCAAGTAAGAAATTGTCGAAGAATTAAACTCAAGTAATCTGTAAGTTGTTTTACTTCTGCTTAGTTTTCATTTAATATTTTACTCCTGTTGAAATTTTAGTTAGTATTTTAATTCGGTTGTCATCGGTCGACCACCTTGTCCTCTGGCCACCTGAAAGTCGTCTAGGTTTCCCCGAAGTAAGTCCCAAGGTAGGGCAATGAATGGGGTAGGACATGGAACTTAGGGTATGTGTCTATCATGGTAATTTAGGATTAAAATATTAATTAAAAAATCTTTAGGGTTAAAATATTAAAAGAAGAATCTGTAGGATTAAACACAATGAATAGATTATTTAAGTGTAGTTCTTCAGCCAGTTCTTCAATGGCTTCTTTATCTGAGTTACCGGATATAGTCAATCAAGAAGAACATAAGTATCAAGATTTAGATACAAGATTAAATAATTGAAATATTTCCAAAATTCCAGTAAAAGATATATATATATATATATACATACATACAGTTCTTTTCATATCCGGTCGTCCGGATTTTATTTGGTCCGGATTTGGGGGCCCCCCACTGCTGTAGGAATAAAAGAAAGAAAAAAGACCCCACTGCTATGGGGAAATAAAATAGAAAGAAAAAAGACCCCACTGCTATGGGGAAATAAAATAGTAAGAAAAAAGACCCCAGCCTCCCTCCAGCCCCATTCGTTCCACAATCAGAGAGAGAAACAGAAAAATTGAGGGCGACTGTGTACGAACGGCCCGATCGTAGACGACGAACGTAAGGTCTCTCTCTCTCTCTCTCTCTCTCTCTCTCTCTCTCTCTCTCTCTCTCGGTTCTCTCTCCCGGTTCTCTGTGATTTTTGAACTCATTTGTGTGATTTTTTGTGTGGTTTCGATCGATCTCTGGATGGCCGACAACGAACAATCAGAGCTACGATCAGCCCTAAGGTCTCTCTCTCTCTCTCTCTCTCTCTCTCTCTCTCTCTCTCTCTCTCTCTCTCTCTCTCTCTCTCTCTCGTTTTCTATGATTTTTGAAACCCTAAAAGAATATCTTCGATTTTCGAAACCCTAAATAAAGAACAGGGCCTGATTTCTGTGATTTGTTTGTGTGGTGATTTCTTTGGACATCGGGAAGGCTGATTTCTACTAATTGATTGATTTTCGAAACACTAACAGTATTTTGGGGTTGTATGTATGATATCCGATTTGGGGCATTTATGGTCCGGATTTGTGTCTGAGCCGTTGGATTTTCTTATGATAAGTTGCTATTTGGACTGGTTATTGTGTGTAACTTATGCTGATTTTGGCCAGATAATTTTGAAGTGGTATTTATTTGGTGTTATCAGCGTATGATTTTGAACTGTGATCTATATATCAGTTGTTTTCAGGTTCAGTCGGGTGGATATTGTTATGGTTCAGATCGGATTTTGTATGAATTTGCCCCAATTTGTTGGCTATGATGAAAATTTTCTGAGCCGTTGGAAGAATTTGCCCCTATTTTCAGATTTGTTTGCTCCTATTTGTTGGCTATGACGATAAATTAACATGCAATGTGTACGTAGGCCTGGAAACATTAGATGGTCAATTGGCAACTAATGTTGCCGCCTTAGTGCCTTAAAAATGTGGTGTGTTGAACATTTTATTAATTTGAGCCACCTTATTTGGCTATGATGAAAATTTTCTGAGCTAAAATCGCCTATCTAAATTTGTTATATGAGTTACTTGTAACTGTGTTGGACATTGTCGCCCATTCGTACACAGTCGCCCTCCCTTTTTATCTTTCCCTCTCTGGTTGTGGAATGAATGGGGCTGGAGGGGTCTTTTTTCTTTCTATTTAATTTCCCACAGCAGTGGGGGGCCTCAAATCTGGACCAAACTAAAATCCGGACGACTGGATCTAAAAAGAACTGTATATATAATGTGTACTAAGGCTTGAAAACATTAGATAGTCAATTGGCAAGTAATGGTGCCACCTTAGTGCCTTAAAAATGTAGTGTCGTGAACATTTCATTTATCTGAGCCACTTTAATTGGCTATGATGAAAATTTTCTGAGCCATTGATAGAGTGTCCCTATTTCTAGATTGGTTTGCCCCATTTGTTGGCTATGACGATATATTAACATGCAATGTGTACTAAGGCTTGGAAACATTAGATGGTCAATTGGCAACTAATGTTGCCGCCTTAGTGCCTTAAAAATGTGGTGTCTTGAACATTTCGTTTATTTGACTCACTTTATTTGGCTGTGATGAAAATTTTCTGAGCCAAAACTCTCTAAATTTATAATGAGTTACTTCTAGTTTATAGTTGTGTTGGACATTTGTATGAGTGTGTGTAGACATTGTGTGAGTGTGAGTATGTGTATAAATTGTGTGAGTGTGTGCAGTAATTGTGTTAGAATAGTCATGTCCAATTTAAGCAACAGGAGTACCATTCAATCTCATCACCCTACATTTGAAAACAAGACATGTTGGTGTGGATTGAGAGCTGTTGTGCACATTTCAGAGTCAAAAAAGAATCCTAGAAGGCTCTACCACAGGTGTCCAAAGGATTCAAAGGATAAAAGTAAATGCAAGATGTGGGAGTGGTGCTATCCAATTGAGTGTCACCAACCCAACCCACATGTTACAGCAGATGTGAAACTGGTCAAGAATGATGCACGCCTTGACACCATTGAAGTCACCGTGGCTAATTTAAAGCACATGCTGTTTGTATTTTAATTCTTAAGTGGGTTAGCCTTCGTAGTGGCTATCATTGCACTTCTTAAGTGAATGTAATTTCTATTTGTTGGTAATTGTTGTAACCAGTAGGATGTCATGGCAGATATTGAGTTGTATGTTTTCATATTGTTTGAAACTTTAGTTGTCAATTTGTATTGGATTGAACTAAGTTGGTATCTGTTAGCTAACTATACAAGTGCTTGTGTCTAGTGTCCATTTTTTACCATGTTATTCTATGGCAATAGACTAAAATCACACTGTAGACTGATATTGCACGCTAGCACTCATGAATCTGATATTGCACGTTGGCACTCATGACCCTACTAGTAAAATCATTAACCAAGAAAAGCTCAGGGTAGTACAAAAATACAAGTGGTGATTCTGTGCAATTTGCAAATTGCAATATGGACAATAAGATCAATTAAATACACTATTTGAAGGACCAAGCATATGAGATATCTCGAAAGTGGGTATTCAATTCACTGAATAAGCAAAAGGAGAGAAATATCCATAATATTACTATTGTCATCCTTTGGAAGAAGGGTGGTCAGCGATCTGTGCTCCTATTCAAATTGACAAGAAATTGTGGGCTTCCAGGTAAAACCGGGATAGCCAAAATCTACAGCAAGTATTTATTTAGGCTTCAAGTATTTACAACATATCATTGCTAGAGACAAGCAGATACAGCCATGCACGAGCACTACCAGTTACTACTAACAAAATTTACAGACAAGCATATCGATATAAAAACAGACCAGAAAACCACTCTACTTTCCACAGATACATTCCAACTGAACAACTCTGCTACCCCATCATTTACCTTAGTTAATTAGATATTCCAGACAGACTTGCGTATTTCACTTTTTAATACATAATACAATTTAATTGGATCAGAAAAGGATTCGACGGTGTAAGGAAATAAGAGGATCAATACAACTCCACATGATCTGAAAGCTCTACAAAATGTTCAAGATTTAGTTAAACTGTCCCCCTAATGCAAAACCATATAATACAGTGAACTCAAATAATTCAACGACAAATCAAAAAAATTCTATACACACAAACACAAATAAAGTTTCCATCTGTCTTCCATCTGTTTTGAGATGTTTTCGAAACCAAATTTAAAAACCAATAATAAGCTAACCTTCCACCGCTAATGACAAATCACATTTTAAAGCAAATTGGTAAAACACTTTTACATGTCTACAGCCTCTTTCGTCACAACAAAATAACTAATCCATTACTCTTATCAAACATTCTCTCTCATTACTCGTAATCGGACAACAGTGTCATCTGTTCCTTCAATCACTAATCCATCCTACAACCCAAAAAAATACTAACATGAATGGACGAAACAAAAGACAAGAACAAGTAAACAATTAAACGTAGATGTATCACAAACACTTACACTCATCGTCAACGTCATCCTTGTCATCATCCTCGTCATCACTCAACCTAACACCTTGTGAAGACCTAATAAAATAAGACAACAATTAAGATGTATTCCATGTATAAACAATGAAATTCATAGTACAAATTAACATCCACTTACATGTTCATAAGTTTTGGACAATTCCTTTTGTCATGCAATTGTCTCGTTAACCCACACCATTACATTTCCTCATCTTGTTGACGGCCTTCTCTTTTCCTCCTTTCAAACGCTTACCACAATCCTTTGCCCTAACTTGAAGTGGTTCTTTCAAACTATGTTGGCTTCCAAGAGAATGCGGCACTTGGATACGATTCATTGAACCATCTTGGGGAGAACTCCTCATCAATGCAATCTTCATTTGACTAGATTCCAAAGCTTCTCGCACAACTTCACTTTCTTCTTCATCTAATACAGCATCATCGATAACTATACAAGCAAGTTGGAAGAGACCTTGTCACCTCACAAGAAGTGAACTGTTACATATTTCTTTCACACCACTACCTAAGTCATCCATCACCCTACCCGCTTTTGCTGTTTTCGTCCACGTATGCAAGATGTATTCACTAGGGAGTTCCCTAATTTGCATTCTAAAAAGGTACACCAACAGGTACCGACATGGAATTCCATCAAATTCAAACAACTTACAGCTACAACTGACAAGATTGGATGACTTATCCATCGAAATCTCACAGGTTCTCGCACCTTCTGTTTCTTCTCTCTGAACATTCCACAAACACCAATGTTCATTCTCGCGTATGAACGTAACCACATACGCATTAATTTGAAAGATCTCCTCTTGAAACCTCTCAAATATGCTCCATGTATATATTTCACTCATTTTCTTTTCCATTGCCCACGAGGTTTTCAAGAGAGGCTTCTCATTTACATCTTTATGGTCCAAAATTCAATTCATTATTTCGGACTTTGGTAAGTGCCCTATTGAATCGCGTCACAAAATCCATCATTGAATTTTCTTTGGACACATACCTCTTGAAAAATGAATGAGAAATTTCAACCCGTTGACTACTAGTCATGTAGGCAGAAAACATGTGGTTCGTATATGCGGGCACCCATCTATCATGAATTTCAAACATGTCCTACAACCATTTATTACTAGACAACTTAGAGTTTCCTACAATAGTTGCCCATCTTGCATCGAACTCTCCAGGTGTTTCCGAATTCCATATACAATTCTTTAACTCATCATAATGTTCCTTATATGACAGTGCACCCAATTTTTTAGAAAATTTACTCACAATGTGCCAAATACAATATCGATGAAACGTATTTGGAAGAGCATAAGCAATTGCTCTTGTCATTGCCGGATCTTGATCAGTTATGATCATTTTGGGTGGTCCACCTGGCATCGCTTTTAACCATTCATTGAAGAGCCACACAAACGAATCAGTTTTTTCATCACTCAAGAACACATGCCCAAGAAGTGTTGTTTGCATGTGGTGGTTAACCCCCAATATAGATGCAAATATCAAGAAATATTTGTTTGTGTAGTACGTAGTATCAAACACTGCCACGTCCCCAAAATATTGATATGACTTTCTAGATGTCACATCCGCCCAAAAACAATGAGTTATTCTATCCTTATCATCTCTCTCAAATGTGAACCTAAAGTCCGGATTCTTTTGTTGTTCCATCTCGAAATGCTCATACAAAATGTTCACATCATGACCATGTACTACATTCTTCCTATCTCTTTTATCATTATAAAGATCTCGTGCTAAAAATCCAACATTTTCAATACCCCCCGCTTGCAACTCAAAAATACTCATTTGTTGGCAAGTTGGCACATTAGTAGCAGATAATTGTTGCGTTAAAGCTTTTTGTGCGGCTGATACTCGGCGATGAGATTTTAAGAAATGCACCTTTCTTGGCGTTGTAAGCTCATGGTTATGACCCTCGACAAATTTTGATACAACAAACACTTCACCTTTTCTTACGACAGCAAGTTTTGCACCATATTTCTCTCTAGTTAAACCCCGACGGCGTATAGTGGCCTTAGAATTTTTTCTCTCCCCTTCTTTAAAACAAACGTGTTCCTTCCTCATTACTTTACCATTCTCACCCAACCTACTAGAATTGATTCGGACACTAAATCCAACTTGTCTAGCATATTCGTTGTAAAATTCCCAAACGTCGTCTAATTTGAGAAATTGTTGGTTAATTTTCGGTATCACTTCATTTTTAACTTGAGGAGTATAAAATTCTTGACAAGAATTCACAGATGATTGACACGGTTGGGATGGTGATGGTAATACTGCTATGTCATCCAAAGATTGCATTCTAAAAATCAAAATACAAAACAATTACTAACATGCAAACAAACAATTACAACAAATAACAGTCTATGTGTCTCCCTTTATGCTATATTATGCAACAAATTTTTGAGAGAGGGAAAGAGAAACCTCGGTGGTGGTGCTCTAAACAAAGGGTTGCATCAATATTGGTTCGATCTTGTTCTTCCATTTTATCAATTTCTGAGCTACTTATGGGTAACCTACCAATGACAACTAATTGCAGACATTATCTCAAAGATTACCAAAAAAAATAAAAAATCAGCATAAGTGGGCACACAAAAACCATTCCAAATAATCGTTTTGTTTTCAACTAATAGAAATAGTAACCAGTTTAATTGCCCTAGTACAAATTATCATCTTTGATTTATAAGAAACAGTTCCAACTTCCAACATCAGTGAGAACATCTCCAGGAACTTCTTTTTTTTCCCATATCGCCAAAACAGAATCATTGGCTCGTATATCTGAAAAAATGCAAAAAATTCACTGACAACAACAACGAGAGAGAGACCTTAAGGCTGATCTCGGCTTTGGATTTTCGTATATCTTCGCTCGTATATCGTCACTTCTGTGTACAAATCACAGAAATTAGCCCTAAAATAAGAATTAGAGTTTCGACAATCATAGAAAACGAGAGAGAGAGAGAAAGAGAACGAGAGGCAGAGAGGGGGACACCTTAGCTTGGGTCGTCCTTCTTCGTCTTCACTTGGGTGACTCGTATATCGTCGCCTCTGTGTACAAATCACAGAAATTAGCCCCTACAATCACAGTTAGGGTTTCGAAAATCACAGAGAATCTGGAGAGAGAGAACTGAGAGAGAGAGAGAGAGAGATAGAGAGAGAGAGAGAACGAGAGAGAAAGAGAGACCTTACGTTCGTCGCCTACGATCTGGCCGTACACAGTCGCCCTCCCTTTTTCTGTTTCTCTCTCTGGTTGTGGAACGAATGGGGCTGGAGAGAGGCTGGGGTTTTTTTTCTTTCTATTTTATTTCCCCACAGCAGTGGGGTCTTTTTTCTTTCTATTTTATTCCCACAGCAGTGGGGGGCCCCAAATACGGACAAAATAAAATTCAGACGACCGGATATGAAAAGAACTGTATATATATATATATAGTTCTTTTTAGGTCCGAATGCCTTACGATCTGGACCTCGCATTTTCCGATCGAATTTTGATGATCCGAGCTGCTCAAAGTGATCAGAACGTGATTTTAAGGGTATCCGCGAGAAATCAGCAAAAAAAATGATCGGGAAGGGCTTGATCCGAACAGTTTTTTATTAAATGGTCTGCTCGGATCAAGCCCTTCCCGGTCATTTTTTTGCTGATTTCTCGCGGGTACCCTTAAAATCACATTCTGAACACATTGAGCGGCTCGGATTATCGCAAATCGATCGGGAAAGAGAAAATCCGGACAATAAAAAAATCCGGTGAGTGGACCTAAAAATTACTCTATATATATATAGAGTCCTCTTCTCTTAAGGACCACCTTAACTTAATAAAATAAGGACCTCCCTTTCCCGATCAAATTTCTATGATCCGAGCCGCTCAATGTGTTCAAAACGTGATTTTAAGAGTACCCGCTATGAATTAGCAAAAAAAAATGACCGGAAAGGCTTCATCCGAGCAATTTTTGTTTATTTTTTATTGAACGGTTCAAATAAAAAGTTGAAGCCCTTCCCAGTCATTTTTTTTTGTTGATTTCTCGCGGGTATCCTTAAAATCAAGCTCTGAACACATTGAGCGGCTCGGATCATCAAAATCCGATTGGAAAATGCGAGAAATTGAGAGGTCCACATATAAGGTCCTCATTTTAAGTTCCTTACCTGAAGATTTATATATATATATATATCGGAACGGTTCAAGAGACACCCTAAAAAAACACCTTAAAAAACATCCATAATCTCAATCTCATGGTTCCCGATCAAATTTTTATGATCCGAACCGTTCAACTTGTGCAGAATGTGATTTTAAGGGTGTCCGCGAGAAATTAGTAAAAAAAATGACCGTAAAAGGTTTGATTTAAGCAATTTTTATTTGAACCGTTCAATAAAAACTGTTCGAAACTGTTCGGATCAAGCCCTTCCCGGTCATTTTTTTGATGATTTTTCACGGGTACCCTTAAAATCACGTTCTGATCACATTGAGCAGCTCAGATCATCAAAATTTGGTCGAAAACTATGAGGTGTTTTTTTAGGTGTCTCCGAAACTGCCCCGTATATATATATATAGATATATATATAATGCGGACCTCCCTTTCCCGATTGAATTTCGATGATCCGAGCCGCTCAATGTGTTCAGAACGTGATTTTAAGGGTATCCGCGAGAAATCAGCAAAAAAAATGACCAGGAAGGGCTTCATCCGAGCAACTTTTGTTTGTTTTTTATCGAACGGTTCAAACAAAAACTGCTCGGATGAAGCTCTTCCCGATAATTTTTTTTGCCGATTTCTGGCGGGTACCCTTAAAATTACGTTCTGAACACATTGAGCGGCTCGGATCATCGAAATTCAATCGGAAAATAGGAGAAATGAGAAGGTCCGCATTTTAACTAAAATAAAGACTCCCTCATTTGAGCCTGACTCTGTGTGTGTGTGTGTGTGTGTGTGTGTGTGTGTATACACAATCCGGTTCCCCTAAGGGATCCCAGATGGCCAAATGGCGCGGGACGAAGCTCTCAACCGTTGGATTTAATCCAATGGCCAGGAAAAGAAAAGGCTAAAAACTCGCATAAATTACACTAACCCCCCTCTTCGGCTCAACTTTTCCCCTTCGTTCATTTCACGCATACCCAAACGAAGAGACAGAACCAGAGAGGAAACGCGACGAACGAAGAGAACAAAGCAACGAGAAGAACACAGACGAACGAAGAGAACAAAGCAACGAGAAGAACACAGACGAACGAAGAACACAAAGATCAGAATCGAACACGGCTGAAGATCTCTCTCCCTCTCTCTCTCTAGTTCGATTCTCTAATCTCTCTCTCTCTCGCTCAATTTGTTCCTATTCGATTTAGGGTTTCATTTCTCTCAAAAAATTGGGGAAACTACAGATTTTTTTTGTTTTCTCTCTCTCTCTCTCTCTTGTCCAATCTTACAGAAGTTAGGGTTAGGGTTTATTACGGTTCGATTTCCATGCAAATGCTTTAAACTTGTTCAGCCATTCCAACTACGACAGTACCAAGGATATGTTTGAATCTTGAATTCATTAAGGAATTAATGGAGAGAAAAGAAAATTTATTGGATTTCCCACCATAAATCCGACATCCAAACACATTTTCTTGGGTGTCACAAGCTTCCAAGTGATAACAAGGAAAATCCCCTGATTACGCGTCTGCAAGAGACTTGACAAGTGGGGTTGGTTTTTTTTTTTTTTTTGAAACAGCGAAGAAAAAATGGGGCTATAATATCAACTTCAAAGGGGAAAAAATTTTGAATGGAAGGAATTGCATTGTCCAACTAACTATGTTTTCAAGAGTGGACCTTTTATTTTGTGTTAGTTGTCTCTAATGTAATGTATTCCGTTGTCCCTAGCCCAAGATGTGTCTCAATGTGTTTTCTGAAAAATTCAACAAAGTTTCCCTTGTTTTCGATCTAACCTAACATTACAGCATTTCAGTTAGCAGTAGTAGCAACAGAAAAAAGAGCAAAACAGCAGTTCATGGCAAAATAGCATGCCCATTGTTTCAGAATGTTCAAGGGAAGAAAAAAAATATCAGATCTTAAGAGCTTCAAAACAATAAATAACAAAGAAACCCTACGTAGAGAAGCTCCAATAAGCTGACACCATAAGAAGCAGAACTATAAACCCACCGATATTTGAATTTCGTAATGTACCATTCATTATCTCAAAATGTACCACTCTAAAACCAATGCAACAACAAAAATGGAGTGCAAACTTGTATTTTTTTAAACAAGCCATTAAACATTGTCAAACTAGAGCAAAGGCCATGAGCCAAACATCATCATCATTGTCCACCCTAAGCTATATTACAAGCAAAATGAAAAAGAAAAATCCTAAGTGTTGCTAGCATCTCTTCTATGCTGGACATACACCATGGGGAACTTGATTTTGGAGTTGTGGAACTACTTTGTGCTCTCTCTTGTTGGGACAGTACATGTTGTGTAACCAGTACGCTTTGGAGATCTCTCTCTTGCATAGCTTTGTGCTCCCCCTCTTGCATAGCACCATTTAGAGTGGTGTCGCGATATTCCTTTTCAAGTTGACCGGGTGAGGCAATGACGATTTCAACATCTGAAATTGAGAAAGAGTAGCTCTTAAGTCTACTCGCCAAATTAAATGAGCAAATGCTAGCACTTGCTGGAATTGAAGTTATACTTCAATAAGTTCATGAACAATGAGATGCAAGAATCATAAACTATACAATAGGAGAAAAAAATAAAAGCAACCTCGATGGATCTCCATGAACTGCCAACCTAGGCTCCCCCATAGAATTGAAAGCATCAAATAGCACAGGAGAACCATACTTAGCAATGCTAAACATATTCCAAATTCTCAAGATACATCCCTATACTGAGCAATGCTAAACATATTCCATACATTTTGGTGCAAGAATATACACTTCTCAGCAACTTCACCATTCAATCTACCCTGTTTTATGCAAAATACAGGCACTTGAACCTCTCACCATAATCCACAAGTTTATCGGTTTCCGGTTATATTCTAGACAACCTAATCAACTACTTCATCAACAGATCAAGAGTAAGCTATGGATTACAGAATCTATGTATTTCATGAACCATGCCCTTGGGTTAAAGATCACATGGCAACAACTCTACTGGCTAAATTGATCACAATGAGGTGAGATCAAAGACTTGCAAACAATCAGATAAAATGCCTAAATGACTGCAACATCAACAAAGAATGAAATGCACCAAAACTTTAATTTTTCTTTGGAAGACTTGTCTCCGGTTTTACCCATCAAATGTCTCACGCAGTTCTTGAATTTTTCTTTGGAAGACCAAACCTCTGTTTTTTCATGCCATCCCATAGTACAATCGAAACCTAATCAGATTGGTAGTACTACTTTCGTAACACAAAAAATTATGTAAATACAAAATTTTCCCACCACTACTCATTGAACTATATCAACGAGAATCAATAACTGGGGCCGAAACTAATGGCACGCCTACATTTTTTACAGGATTCCATGCAAAAAAGTAAGGTTCATCTAGCATATGCATTTCAATGGCAAGAATCTCAACAGCAAACCAATGTTATTCAGCTAATTGGCAAAAGGAGTTAAAATTAGGTTCTATAATCTGGTCTCCGGCTTCCTATTTACAAGTAAAACTGCATCTCTATTCTTATTCAGGTAACCCCGATAAGCGGTCGAGCTGGTCTTATCCAGTGGGTGGACAATGTTACAAGTGTATACAGTATCTTTAAGTCATGGCAGAACCGTGCTCAGCTAGCACAAACGCAGGGATTGGGTGCTGGCAATATGGAAGATTCAATGCCCCCACCTGTTCCCCGACCAATTGATATGTTCTATGGTAAAATCATACCAGCACTTAAAGTGAAAGGCATAAGAAGAGTAATATCGCGAATTTCAAACATTAATCCTAAAATCAAAATCATCGTTCAAAAACAGCCCTTTTTTTGGTTCGAGTAAAAAAAAACCCTAAAACCCGTTCTGGTTTTTGTAGAAGATGTAGAGATCGATCTCGAGAGAGAGAGAGCTAGGTTCGAATCAGTAAAAAAAGCCCTAATTTTTACTGATTTCGAATCGACAAAAAAAAGCCATAACCAGATTTTTTTTGAGAAAGAGAGAGAGATACAGAGATACCTTGGATGGTTGGTGTGGGACGTCATTCTTGTGTTCTTCGTTCGTAATCGTTAGTCTTCGTTCTTCTTCTCTTCTTCGTTCGTCGCGTTTCTTCTCTGGTTCTGTCTCTTCGTTAGGGTCTGCATGAAATGAACGAAGGGGAAAAGTGTGAGCCAAAGAGGGGGGTTAGTGTACTTTACTCGAGTTTTTTGCCTTTTCTTTTCCTGGCTGTTGGATTAAATCCAACGGCTGAGAGCTTCGTCCCGCACCATTTGGCCATCCAAGATCCCTCAGGGGAACCAGATTGTGTGTGTGTGTATATATATATGTGTGTATATATATATATATATACACACAAAATCCGGATCCAATAAGGAATCCCGCACGGTGCTACCGTGCGGGACTCCCCTTTTCCGATCGAATTGCGACGATCCGAGCCGCTCAAAGTGATTCGAACGCGATTTTAAAGGTACTCATGAGAAATCAGCAAAAAAAATGATCGGGAAGGGCTTGATCCGGACAGTTTTTTATTGAACGGTTCAGTAAAAAACTGCTCGAATCAAGCCCTTCCCGATCTTTTTTTTTGCTGATTTCTCGCGGGTATGTTTAAAATCACGTTCTGCACACTTTGAGCTGCTCGGATCGTCGCAATTCGATCGGGAAAAGGGAGTCCCGCACCGTAAGGATGTAAGGGATCCCTCATTGGATCTGGACTATATATATATATATATACACACACACACACACACACACATACATACATACAGTTCGTCTCCCGTAAGGACCATCTCATTTTAATAAAATGCGAACCTCCCTTTCCCGATTGAATTTCAATGATCCGGGCCGCTCAATGTGTTCAGAACGTGATTTTAAGGGTACCCACGAGAAATCAGCAAAAAAAATGACCGGAAAGGGCTTCATCCGAGCAATTTTTGTTTGTTTTTTATCGAACGGTTCAAACAAAAACTGCTTGGATGAAGCTCTTCCCGGTCATTTTTTTTGCCGATTTCTAGCGGGTACCCTTAAAATCACGTTTTGAACACATTGAACGGCTCGAATCATCAAAATTCAATCGGAAAATGGGAGAAATGAGGAGGTCCGCATTTTAACTAAAATAAGGACTCCCTCATTTGAGACTGACTCTCTATATATATATATATATAGATTTAATTTTTCTTGTGTTGGTACGGCTAATATTTCAGGAGTTGCATTTCGTAAAGTCTCTTCTCCAAACAAAGGTAAGGCAGGGATGCACATGCAACATGTTGGGCCGGGCTCGCACCACATTGTAAGGAAACATATGTACACTAGGCCTGTCCATTTGATAAATGAACTGCGGCATGATATTTCCAAACCCCTTCGTCTGTCCCAAATTATTGGACACCTACAAAAAGATGTGCAATTTTGAGATAAAAAATATGGTAATGATTCTCACACATACTTTTGTGCACATACATTTTTGGGGGGCCTATATCGAGGTCCCACAAAATAATTCAAACCGCTCATCTTTTTTAAAATATTTTTTGGAGGGTTCCTGTAAAAAACTAGCTCCAACGGATATCGGTAAGGGCTTTCTCAGAAATCGTAGGGCGAATCATTCTGTTTTTACCTACGATTTCTGAGAAAGCTCTTACTGATATCCGTTGGAGCTGATTTTTTACGGGAATCCTCCCAAAAATATTTTAAAAAAGATGAGCGGCTCAGATCATTTTGTGGGGCCCCGATATGGGCCCCACAAAAAAGTATGTGCATGATATGTGCACAAAAGTATGTGCAAGGAGCATTGTTGAAAAAAATATAATACTTCCGCGCGTCAATTTTTAAATTTCTTTGCACCATATTAAAGAGCTCTTGAAGCACTTTAATTTGGTGTAAAGAAACTTGAAAAACGATGCTTGGAAGTATTTTATTTTTCAGATCAAAAATTGCATGACTTTTCGTAAGGAGTGGGCAATTTGGGACGGAGGGAGTATTAATGTTCTATTTTACCAAGCCTTGACTAATTATCCCATAGACATTTATCCGTAAAATCCCTACTAATTTTAGGAAATTTCTTGTAAAGTAAGTATTTAAAAATCTCAACCTCACTCATATAGCGCAACATTAGGGGTTGTTTGATAAAACTGAAAATTGAAACTGAAAGCTGAAAAATTAAGTACCGGAAACTGAATGCTGAAATTTTTAAGCTGAAAAGCTGTTTGATAAATATATTAAATACTGAATTAAAAAAATGATGAATTTTCTATCTTAATTTACTAACGGTCACAATATACTTTTGGTAATGGTAGTGGAGTGGTGGTGGTGGTGGTGATGTGGTGGTGGTGGTGGAGTGGTGGAGTTGGTAGTAGTGGTGGTGGTGGTGGTGGACGAAGTAGTGGTGGTGGTGGTGGAGTGGTGGTGGTGGTGGTGTAGTGATGGTAGTGGTGGGGGAGTGGCGGTGATGGTGATGGTGGTGGAGTGGTGGAGCAGTGGTGATGGTGGTAGGAGCGGTGGTGGTGGTGGTGTAATGATAGTAGTGGTGGTGGTTGTGGTGGAGTTGTGGTGGTGGTGGAGTGGTGGAGCTGGTGGTGGTGGTGGTCGTGGTGGAGCTGCTGGTGGTGGTGGTGGTAATGGAGGGAGTGGTGGTGGTGGTGGAGGAGGAGTGGTGGTAGTGGAGGTGGTGGTGGTGGAGTGGTGGAGTGGTGGAGGTGGTGGTGGTGGTGGTGGTGATGAAGTGGTGGAGGTGGTGGTGGAAGTGGTTGTGGTGGTGGTATGACGGTTGAATGTAAGTACACAAAAATTCAGCCAGAATTAAGTAGCTCAAAGCTACTTAATTTTTTTCAACTTTTTAGCCTATATTTTAAGTGGTATTTAATTTGTTAAGTAATATGAAATGTGGTTATCAAACCTACTGAATCACTTATTACTTAATTGATTCAGTAGTAAGTGCTGAATTTAAGTTATCAAACAAGCCCTCAACTTTGAATTAGCAAAAGTCTCGAAACTAGAAGAATAGCCGTAGATTTTTTTTGTTTCTTAAGTTCTAACTTACTTGTATGTTAAATACAAATAAATACTCTAAGTCTTATGTGGGCCGGGCTAGGCCAATTCGGGTTTTAAGAAATATTTTCAAATACACCCCCTTATTAAATGGGCTTAGGGGGTGTTTCGGTTTTGTAAAAAAGAAACTTTTAGAAAAAAAAAGTAATTTCAAGCTCAAAAATTATATATTTACGCAAATAATTTTTCTACTAATATGGATCTTATTTGATAGATTTCATTGAAATCTTTTATACGGTGCAAAAAAAATTTAAAAATTATTTTTTATTTTTATTATATTTGAGTTTGAAAATTGAAGAAAAAGAACTTTTAAAAAAAGAAAGAAAACTGGAACGGCACCTTAGAAACTCTATCCAATCAAATCCCATGCATTTAAATAGGAAAAATGACGGTCTATAACGTGTTTTGATAAAAAAATACCAATTCCAAATCCTTGTGAAAATGAGTTGAGTTGGGCGGGCTGCCTGGCTTGTATGCACCCATATATAAACAAAGGTGACAAAACTATTAGGCAATATAGGCCTTATTTGCTGGGCGACAACGGAGTATTGACCACACGTTACTTTTCAAATGTCTTTAAAGCGAACATAATAAATAGGGCATTGTATGAGACATAAATAATAAACTAAGGCATTGTATGAATTTTTATGAAAAGATATGAAGTAGATAATAAAATTTTCAAAAAACAATAACAAAGTATTCAAAACGAAAATACTCTATGTGAGTTTTGCAAACAAAATAATCATACTGTCAAGTTTCTTAAAAATCGAATAAAAAGAATGATTTCAACAAGAAGGCTTCTGAACATGAGGAATATATGTGTGGATCTCATCAAAGCAAGAATAGCAATCTGGACCAAAGGGAAGCTCAACATCCATCATTACACGGTTGCAGATCTTGTGAGGTGTTTAATTGGGAGGGATTAGGAAATTAAAATTATGAGATATTCTTAGGAGTATATATATTAAGGAAAATGCTACATACCAAGAAAAAAGACCCTTAAAATACCCTTAAAACATGACGTCATTGTGGGATCCACCTATCCAACCAAACCCATTAAATCTTTTTTTGTTTTATTCTTGGGCCAGGCCCTCATTCTGCATTCTCTCTCTCCTCTTCGTGTACAACTTGCAGTTTTGTTTTCCAATTTAATTTCGGCGCTAAACCGGCGACATCCACCACCACCGGCGACTCTCACCACCACCACCGGCGACTCCCACCACTACCACCGTCGGCCGCCACCACACCGGCGACCAACCCTTCACACACCACAGCATGCGAAAAGCGCGACACCACCAGCACGCGAAAATCGCGACGACAAATTCCATGGTCTCTCTCTCTCTCTCTCTCTCTCTCTCTCTCTCTCTCTCTCTCTCTCTCTCTCTGGGTTGTCGATGACCCAACAATTTCTGTCGATTCTACCTTAATTTCACTATAACTTGTTCAAACCACAAAAAAAGGGTTTGGGAAATTGGGGATTTTTTAGTCAAACCCTAATTATGTATTTCTAGTTCCATATTTGACGATTATATACATGAAAATTTTCGTCAAGAACAATCATCAAATGAATATCTTGGTGACTCTGCTATTGATCAAATTATCTCGACAGGCATCATTTGTGAAGATTAGTGATGTTCATTTTAGGAACACAAGGGGTACCTCAGGTTCAAATGTTGCGGTGCTTTATTGCAGCAGTGCAATCCCTTCTGAAGGCATTGAGTTGGCCGACATAGATCTCACCCTCAGTCCCAATGTTCCGAAGAAGTTTCCTTTGTATGTGACACGCAATGCTAAAACATTCAGCAGAGGAAGCAAAATCCCCCGGCTTGCCGATAGATTCTCATTCAATGGAACTGTGCAATGTTGGATACAATGATGCGTTGAACAGAGACCTGTTGGACTTTAAAACAAAGTGCCTATGTAGGAATGTTGTATTAAGAATTCCAGATTCTTCTTTCAATGAAATCTGAATTCCAGATTCTTTCTTACAAAGTCCCTGTGCTTGTTTCAAGTTGTTGCTCTTGGTCCCCAAATGGAATCTGCACTATATTAGTAGTGAACCAATGGGAAACATAGCAGTTTGGATATATTGGTGGTGAACCAAATGGAAATCTGTCATTTGTTGCCTTTGTGGGTGTACTGCTCTCAATTGGCTTTGGCATGACTTGTACTCTTTTTTCCCAGGTTAAGAGTTGTAAGTTGGCTTTGGCATTCTGATGTTATAAGTTCATTTATGCCCCCACCAAAATTACCACCACATTTCGTTACTGTAAAAAGAAAAGAGACATGAACTGAAATTATCCTCCACCAATGCAAAATCTAAAAAACAGAATGACATGGCACAACATAATCAAAGTAGAATGGCAAGGCACAACAATTCATCTTCCCATAGAAATTGTTCTACATGTGTTGCCAACAAAAGGCATGTAAGTTTGCAAAAAAGTGTTATTTCTAGAAGCCAGAGCAAACTAAAAGTCTCAAAAAACAAAAGACAGATCATTCTAATTTTGAACTTCCTCCATCTTAAGAGTGGTAACCAGAAAACATGCCAAAAAAAGGGGTATCTAGCATCTTGAATTTCAACCATCATAGAATCTTGGAGTTTCAGGGGGTCGTATGGTGTTTAGCATATTAGTGAATCCTTGAACGCTTGTCTTCCGAGATGGAGAGAACTGATATTGACCCTAATCAAAATAACAAGTACAAATTAAATACCATCTTAAGTATGTTAGAGTAAGTATATCATAGAGGAAAACATAAAAGGGAAATACCTTAAATGGTTGCATGACTTGATGTGTAATGGGCTGACATGGAAAAAATCCTCTTTGAGGCAAATTCGGTTGGAATGAAGAATTACCTTGTACAAGCGAACTTGACTGGTACGTATGAAAGCTTTGGAATATTTGACTCAAATGGACTCATCCCACCAATATGTTGAGATTGTTGGGTAGAGTAGTCCTACAAATGACATTATGAAGTTCAAATCCTATCCAAGATTATATGGAAAAAAAAAAAAAAAGATTCTTACATTTAGGTGCAAATAATCTTGGGTCGCAAGCCCCACATATCCAATATTTTCATTTCCAACATCATTTTCCTGTAGAATTAATCTAAAAGTTATCACATGCCATAAGATTTTATTCATCACATTAATAACTAAATAAAAGTTGTTACCTCCTCTAAAGTTTTCTCAGCACTTGTTATTTTCTTCTTTGCTCGCCCTCCTTTTTTCTGTTTAATTTCGAACATACCTTTCTTCCGTTTAGTTGGTGGTCGTCCCTTCCTCCGTGCAACCAAGGGATCAACTACATTTGTGATCTCTTCAAAAATTTCTTGCCCTCCATTTTCACGTGAGATTGAACCAATGCTTCCACGTACCACTTCAACTTCCTTAAACTCTCCTTTCAATCTTCGTACAATTTCCAACACTTTCTCGTACCTTTCCTCTGAATCTTGAGCTAACTCTGCAAGCTCGAAAAACTCATTGCACATGTTGTCGTAACGGCGTGCTTCAGGTTTGGTAGCTGATTTGTCATAGCTAATTCGAACTTTAGTATGACATCTTTTTACAATTTTGCTCCATCTTTTCAAGATATACTTTTCAGGTAACCGATCAATCCCCTTTTCCGGAAACACCATAATACAATGCTTGCATAGTATACCCCGAGACTCAAACAAGCGACAATTACAGTTAACTTCACCACCATTATCCTTAAAACAAACTTTGAAAATTACCCGCTTTTTCTTTTTTCCACACAACACATCCTCCCGTACTTCATATTCAGAAAAACCATCACCTGCCTTACTTAAATTCAAGTTACAGTAAATCATCCCAGCCAACTCATTTTGGACCTCCTTAAATTTGGCAAGAGTGTAAGCCCTTTGAAATTGTTCCTCCAACTCATATTGAGTGAAGCATGGGATGTAGGAGTTCAATGAACTAGAATCTGCCTCATTTTCTTTCTCCACCCTTTTTGCCAAAGCATTTTCATATTGCTCCACAAATTGTTTTAAAGTAGTCTTTGAGTTGATATAACCATCAAAGAATGAATTCATACCTTCACTCCGTTGTGTACTTGACATTGCTGCCCAAAATATATCCTTTACGAATGCAGGCACCCATCGTTCCCTTTCATCAAACAAGCCAAGTAACCATTCATTGTTTTCGAGTTTGTGCATCTCAATGAAATGTCCCCAATTTTCTTCAAATTCTTCTTTCGTCCATGAATCATACACTACTTCCAGCATATGAATCGAGATGTCTTCATATTCATTGTACCCTTTCAATTTTTCAGGAATCTTATTCAAGATATGCCATATACACCACCGATGGCGTGTATTAGGGAAAACAATCTCTATGGCCTTCTTCATTGCTTTGTCTTGATCTGTAATTATTGCAAGAGGAGCGCATTCAGACATACATGTAAGCCAACAATTGAATAGCCATGTAAACGTCTTTGTGTCTTCCTTGGAGATGAGTGCACAACCTAACAATGTAGATTGTCCATGGTGATTTACCCCGACAAAAGGAGCAAAAGGCATATCATATCTATTCACCAAGTAGGTAGTGTCAAAAGTAACCACATCACCAAACTCCTTGAATGCAGCTCTACTTCTTGCATTGGCCCAGAATACATTCCGCAATCGACCCTCTTCATTCAAGTCTATTGTGTAAAAGAAGTTAGAATTATGAGCTTGCATTTTCTGAAAGTACTTCAACATTGCACTTGCATCTCCTTCCCCGAGACGCAAACGGCGGATCTTTTCAACATGATTCCGACAATCCTTCTCTGAGTATGGCAGCTTCTCATGTTCCCCTCCTGCCTCGGACAAAAGAGAACCAAAATTCTTACTCATTCTTATCCCAGCAGCATCGTTTATTTCAAGCCTCATTTTCACATATTGGTTAAGGACCCTATTGGATTTGAAAAAACGAGATTTACTTGGACTCATCTCATGGTTATGGTCGAGTACAAAGGAACTCAACATCCAACTTCCATTGGAGCAAAGGACTGCATTAACTGCAGCTTTGCATTCCATTTTTGTTTGCGGTCGGAGCTTCACAGGATTGCTAGTCCTTATCCTTGGCTTTCCAGAACGGGTACACGCAAGTGTTACATACTTAAACTCCCCATTAGCCCCTCTTTTCAAGTTCCTTCTGAACACTGCAAAACCACTTTGTCTGGCATATTTCGAGTAATATCCATACATCTCATCAACTGAATTAAATTCCATACCCACTTTAGGATCCTCAACTTTATCTTTATGTTCTTCATTAGGGTCCTCAACTTTCTCTTCTTCATTGCACGTTTTCTCTAAATCAACTTCAACTTCATCTTCTTTCCAATCTCTATCTGAATCGCTAGACATTTCTCTGTCTCTACATTGCAGCATAAACAATGATTCAATCTCATAATCATCCATTTTTTAAATCCGAAAGATTAATAAACTTGATTCTCTCAAACTACATATTAAAAAAATATGAGACCTTGTATATTGTGGGTTCTATTTGACTAGAATGAAAAGGAGTATTTTATTTCATATGTTCAGGAGGGGGAAATACGAATCTTAGTCACTCCGCTTGGTTCACCATTTTAAAAGTAACTTTTACTCTTGGCACAGTTTTCAATAAATTTCTCTCTCTATCTCTCTCCACTCATTACCACTCAATTCTAAAAAATAACTTTCTAAAACCTCAACCAAACAAAGTGAGTGTGATCTATACAGGAAGGGATAATAATAATCAATCTTCACCGAATGAACTAGAACAAGGCAAAGTAATTACTTTTTTGGTATCTTTTTTTTTTATACCTTTCGAAACATTTTATTTAGGGTTGATCGTTGTTGTTTTTTTACTTTTGTTACTCTCGTCGAGACGAATGACTAATTCAAAGAATATGATGCGTATCTAACAATAATTCAAAAGAGATGAACAAAATACACAAATAGAAAATACAAAAAAAAAAAAAGCTAGGGATAATGGAGCCCAAGCAAAGTAACTACAAAAAATTAAAAGTATTGATACATACCAAAGTTTGCCGTCGTGGACCAAGAGATTTTTTGATCAAGTCATGTGAGTGCAAGAGGTAATTTAGAGTAGAAGAAGGGCTGTTTTGGAGCCCTGTTTAGCGCGAAAATGGAAGTATTTTGGAACCTCTGTGGCGCCAAAATGAAAAAAGTCAGATGGTCCCCCTCCCCTTTTGGAGGGTTTACACGAAGAGGAGAGAGAGAGAGAATCAGGGCCTGGCCCGATAATAAAACAAAAGAAAATTCAAATGAGTTTGGTTGGATGAGTGGGTTCCACAATGACATCATGGTTTAAGGGTACTTTAAGGGCCTTTTTTCTTGGTATGTAGCACTTCCCATATATTAAAGAAAGAGAATTCTGGACTATATTTGCCCGGTTGTTTCTTTCTTTCTTTTTCATGTTTCTTGTTTTCTTTTGTCATTCAACTTGAATGTCTTTTTCTCATCTTGATGTACCTTTGTCGAGTTTTAGTAAAATTTCTTTTGTCGATATAACAATGAAAGGTTAATTTTGTAAATTCACATCACTAATGGACAAAAAAGAGAGTGTGGTTCTTATATGAATTAAAAAATTTCTTTTATTACAGCATTGAGAGAGAGCCTCAAAGAGTTGGGGTTCGATCTAAAATGGGGAGTTTGAAAATAAATTACCTTTTAATAATACTTTTTGTGTTGTTTCTTACCTAGTTCTTTTAACGAGTACAAAGTCAATTAGATTAGAATAAGTGAGAGTTTATAGTTTTTTGATTTTTTATTATCATAAATGAAGTGGCGGATGCAGGATTTGTACAAAGCTAAGAGTTGGAATCAAATGTATTTTTCTATTGAGAACAAAAATTATAGTCTATAATAGAAATATTACTTCTTGCTAGTTCTGAAAAGAAGATGAGATTGTCTATATATACATAAGGATGATGCTATGGTGTTGTAACGCCCCGATTTTCGGACACGTTAATTAAATCATTTCTAATTGATTTAATAATCCATAAAACTGATTTAAGAAATAAAATTTTATTAAACAGAGTTTAGCAGCAAAAATCTCAAATACCGAATTCAAAACAACTTAACTGTCTTACAACCCAAAGAAATAAAAACAGAATTTGACAAATGTGATAACACTTTTGGAAATTCAAATAACAATACTTTAAATTAACAGAGCTTTTAAGGGTAGGGTATCCAAGGCTCGACAAACTCCCCTTCCTCAGCTGGGAGGTCCTCACCCTGATACTGATCATCTTGAAGATGATTCTGCTCTTCGGTCTCTTGATTACCTAGCATAAAACGTCAGCCCAACGGCACCATAATGAGTTTTGAAACTCAGTAGATAATCCCAACCCTACTAACCCCTTATTCTACAGTTAGCAGTTTGATGATATAAAAATTGACAACATACAGAAGGTACAGAATAATAGCACATCATTCTTTTTCTTTACTATCCATCAACTTACATGATATTTAAGGATTCTCTCCACGAGATCATTTTCCTTCCACATCCACTAACTACAACCGTCTCATGGGTCCACCCTTCCTCTTACTTATCCTGTACCAGGATCCTAGGTGAGTTCACCTAAATTATATATCTAGCATGTTCTCACTTAAGACCATAACAGGAGGATCGAGTCATCCCATGACGCATCATACATTAGGGTCGGACATCACCTACCACTGACTATAACCGTCTCATGGGACCTATTCCCTCTTGAACAAAAGAAGTGAATTTTCCCATGACGCATTATATATTAGCGTCACAACATCTCTCAATACAGGGCCCCATTGGTTACCCTTTTCAACACAGGGCCCCATTGGTTACCCTTGCCATAGCCATTGCTCAAATCACAATCCACAATCTCACACCTTAACACTTTACCATTTTTCATTTACTTAACACCATCTATGTGAGTCACTACTCGTAACCACCCAATGAACCTAAATCCGACTAACAAGCATAGCATGGTAACTCCAATAACAACTCAATTAATAACATTGTACATTTCAGTGTGAACACAGGCAAAATAATTTATAAGTGCAAATAATTAAACACGTAAAAGTTCGGATTGGCCGATGACTTTTGAATCATTTAAATTTTATTGAACAAAAAAAAAATGTTACTCTTATTAACTCTGAGGATCTCAGTTTGTAATCCTTAGCATTTTTTTTTCTTTTCCCTTTTTTTTTTAACCAAAGGTCCGTTAGGAATTCTAATGTTACTGTACACATAATATAATAACCTTTATTATAATAACCTTCTGTAGGCATATTGATAGCAACTACCAATCTATACATTTTTTTTTTTCGTCCATTATGCTATCAGTGATGAACTAAAATAGTTTTCTTAATCTTTGGCTATTTGTTACTCAACTAATAAAAAAAAATTGAACTTCTTATGTTATAGAAATTATAGTTTCCAATAATACCGAGCTTAGTCTTAATCCTTAATGTAGATTAATTACTAATTTACTAGGAAACACATAATATTACATGAACATTTTCCACAGTAATAGTAATTTCTAGTAACTTGTTCCATAAGCCAGTGGTAAATTTTATAAGATGGAAAATCAGTTAATCCATTAATAACAAATTCTAGGGCCGAAATATAAAGAATCATAAGACCAAGGGTTAAAGTGTTATAACCATATCAATACTTAAGAATCAACCCGTGCATGTACGGTAGCCTTTCAGTTCTTTTTGCAAAACAGAGCATACGAGTGTTTCCAAAATTCTGATGCGTGGCTACTATTTCCCCAATCATAACTTGTTAAAATTCACATAAATGGAACAAATATACTTAGGAGGAAGTAGGGGAGCGATTATTCTACCTCGAATCCGGCCGAAAAAGCGATTAATGGGTTCGGTCGATTTTTAGTGATTTGAGAAGATGAAGGAATCGGAGGACTTCGAGGCTGCCTCGGAATGAATGGAGGGTGGGCTGTGAATGCTTGGTGATGTAGTGGTTGATTGGAAACTTGAATTTGATGAGTGGAGTAGTGTTATGTAGAAACCCGTTTCTCTCTCTCTCCTAAAACTCCATGAATGAGAACTCAAGTTCTCTCCCTTTCTCTCTTTTTCTTTCTCTGGACTGAGTAGGGAAATGGAAATGAGTAACCTTTTTTTTTTTACTTTGATTTTCGGAATATATGAATGTGTATAATGGAAGAGAATGAGATAGTGGGGGTGAAGTGTTGTAAACTTGTAGTGGGTTTATGGCATAGAGGGAGAAGTGGGGAGTTTAAAATCTGCACATGGGGTGATGGATAGCAATATACTCGGCTGGGATGGGGGAAAGGAGTAGTTGGTTAGGAGTCTTTTTTTTTTTTCCCTTTAGAAAGGTAAATAGAATTATGAATGCATGTACAATAAGTAGGGGTGTCAAACGTGCCTGTCGTGCCGTGCCGTGCCATTTTCTTCCGTGCCAACCCGTGCTTCGTGTCGTGCCGTACCGTGCCCGTTTACTTCATCGTGCCATGGCATGCCGTGCCGTACCGTGCCCGTGTCGTGCCATGGTGGGCCATTTTGCTTTGTCGGGCCGTGTCGGGCCGTGCCTTTATAAAATCGTGTCGTGTCGTGCCGTACCCGATTAATTAATCGTGCCGCATCATGTCGTGCCTTTTTTTGTCGGGTCGGATCGTGCCGTGCCTTTTTTGTCGGGTTGTGTCGTGCCGTGCCTTTTTTTGTCGTGTCGTATCGTGTCGTGCCTTTTTTTGTCAGGTTGTGTCGTGCCGTGCTTTTTTTGTCGAGTTGGGTCGTGCCGTGCCTTTTTTGTCTATTCGTGCCGTGCCTGCCCTTAATCGTGCCATCGTGCCGTGTTGTGCTATCAATTTTCGTATACACATCACCAACCGACAACCGATTTTCGTCTAAAAATAAATCTTCTCAAAAAACACACATTCCAGTGCGTCGGTGCCTTTAATGTTCTTAAGTTGTATATCGTAATATTCAATATTTCGATCCTAATGAGTAATGATTATCCAGTGTCCTACGTGCAATGTGCATCCCCCTAAAAAACACATGCTCTCACAAATATATTCTCATCAAGGCACACCAGTATTGGAGTCCAAGACAAGTGAATATATCACCAATTTCAATTTTCGGTTGCCTCCCAGTCCACATGTTTCTTATAGTGCAAAAAATTAACGCTCGTGCAATGCAATCAAATAAATAGCTAACAAACTAACAACAAAGTAACAGACTGGAGGGGCTAGGCCGCCAACTCAACTCAGCAAACAGAATATGCGAGGGGTTATGCCACCACCTCGGCTAAGCAATGCAATCAAATAAAACTAACTATACTAACTAAAAACAAACTCAATACTTAGCCTGATTTTGTTACACCTCAAGTTTGGCATAAAATCAGGTTAGAGGTATCCACCAAGTTAAATACGAGCTACTAACACATAAAGTACTAGAGATTGGGTAGTCAATGACTCACTGTTCACCTTCCGAGAGCGAGAGAGAGAATGGATTCTGGAATGTTGGAAGGGCACTTGCTGGATCAAAAACAGCTACAAAAGCTATCCAAGTACACTATCCCATATGCACACATCGAGTACTGCAATCACACCCAAAAAAAAACCCAATTGTTAAAACAGATCAAACCAACAATTCGGTAAAATAAAAAAAAAGAAGAAAAAAAGAAACATACAGAAGAGAAGGGCTTTGTCCCATCTTACCGGCTTTGGTACGAGGAGTATAGATTCCATCTTAACGGCTTCGAGGAGTATGAGAAGTACATATCCCATCTTACAGATCAAAACAGACGAACGAGAATCAACGGACCAAAACTGTCCTAGAGAGCAATCAGTGTTCGACAATTCATTAAAAATTTCATACCCAATATTTTTCAATGATTCTAACGCCAAAAGTTCACCAACTTACCAATCTTTTAAACCCATAAGGACCCATAACCAATAGCATCGTTTAACCATAGCAAACGATGAAAAACGAAGCTCTGTACGCTGCCCAGATTTCCAGATTACAGGGCAATCTTCTAAAAATCACTATAAATTGAGTTCTTAATACTTTTGAATGATTCCAATCCCAAAAGTTGCGTGAGTGAACGAAGCTTAAAAGGTATGAAGGAACCCTAGTCAAATCTGCACTCTAAGGATGGTTAAACAGGCATTTGTCGAAGCAATACGAATCTGTCACGCATAAACGTGATAGATTGACACACCTCCACTCAAACGATCATAACTTTCGGTGTACTAAGAGTTTTAAGGCGATTCCAGTGGCAATACAAAGCTGACTTCAAGACCTCGAAATCGATATAAAGTTTGCATGAATCGGATATCAGACAAGAAAGTTACAGCCATTTGAAATTGGGCGCAAACCAAAAACGAGCAGAAACCGAGACAGATTCGTGACCAAACTTCTAAAATCCACCATTAATTCAATTCTCAACGGTTTTGAGTGATTTCAGCGGCATTAGAACGGGCTTTAAGTCTACTCTATTTCATACGAAAGAACCAAAATTCAATTTTGAGCTTAAGAAGGGGTAAAACCCCAAAAACAAGAAACAAGCTCAAACAACGAAACAAGGCACAATCTAGATACATAAACACCGTATAAACGCATAACAAGAGTAAGAAATCCCTACCTCAAGGGTTTTGAGCAAAACCCGACCCTTTGACCAAGTCAACCGTAGCCCCACAAGGTCCGATTATGATTTTTGTCGGATGGATAGGAAGTCCGCACTCCGTATAACAACTTTAAGTCTTCGGCTTTATTCGGAATCACGCCCTAAGTAGATGAAATCGAGGAGAGAAGTGGAGGGGGCTGTTTTCGGAGGAGGAGCAGAGAGAGACGAGAAAGAAGAAGAAAAAAAAAAGAAAGAAAAGGGAAGGAAAAATAGTTTCCCACGTTCCAATTCCAACATATATAGCCATATTCACTTATTGTACTTTCACCCCTACACTAATAATTCCTTCACATCAACCCCCTAATCATATAACCACGACATTATTCGTATTTCCACGTGTCACGCCTTTACTAATAATTATAATACTTCTTTAAAAAAAAAATTACCGTCCAAAATTACGGGTCACTAGCTAGGGCTTTCTCCTCTCATCGTTTTCTATTTATACTAGGGCGTGATCATGTGCAACAGTCGCACCATAATTCATATGCACTCAATAAGGAAAAATTCTCGTAAAGTCCTATAATGCACCACTTGAGGACCGCCCGAGTTATTTTTTGAAAATCGGAACCGTCTACCTTTTATGTGGGAGTGATTATATCATTCGTACAAAAAATGAAGTAAATTGGTTATCGTTATATACTTGATCACACGTAACCAAAAAAATTCTATTAACAATTCTATGTCCCGATGAAAGGGCTTCCAAAACCCAATAGACCCGAATTTTTGCGAAAGTGATTAAAACACCAAGAACAATGAAATGAACGGTATGGATCGTCATACTTGTGTCGCAATCGTGTGGCTAGCGTACATTAGACAATAGCGGAATATATTAGTTTAGAACCAGATAAGTTCGATGTATAGATTTGAAAGGTAGCTGCAGACTCATTTTTTCAAATGTTCGATCTAAACCGTTACAATTTAAGATCTTATATAATTTATCATTCTCGCATGAATAGGTGATAATCGGATGTCGAAAATCACGTGATCAGAACACATTTGGTGCTTTTAAACGCGTTAAAGTCCTATAATACACCACTTGAGGCCGTTCGAGTTGTTTTTTAAAAATCGGAACCATCTACCTTTTATGTGGGGGTGATTATATCATTCATGTAAAAAATGAAGTAAATTGGTTATCGTTATATACTTAATCGCACATAACAAAAAAAATTCTATTAATAAATCTACGTCCCGATGAAAGGGCTTCCAAAACCCGATAGACCCGAAAATTTGCAAGAGTGATTAAAACACCAAGAACAACAAAATGAACAATATGGATCATCATACTTGTGTCGCAATCGTGTGGCTAGCGTACAAGAGACTCGTTTTTATAGAATAGAATTATCAATTATGTAATATATATTACTTGTTCTAATTATAAGCATAAAAAAATTGTTGGCCTTGGTGGTTTGAGATGTGTGTCAATTGTCAAGTCCCTAAGAACTTGGGTTCGAATCCCATCGAGATTATTTTTTTAAAACCATTTTTTTAAAGTAGTTTTTTTTCTTCTTTTTTTCTATGTATTTTTTAAAAATCTTTATTAGATAAAACATAATGTATATTAGTATATGTGTAGTAATTGGTGTATTTTATTATTATCATGTTTGAATTTTGATTCAAAATTTCTTAATCATATAAAATATTTTAAAAGCTTATTTTACTTAAATAAAAGGAAAAGATTAATAAATTATTGGATTATCAAAAAATACATACAAGTAAAGTAAATTATAATCTAAAATCCTTTGTTTATTTAATAACTTTTTTTTTTTGGTTTTACCATGCCTAGTGCCGTGCCATGCTGCCCATGCCCGACGACGAGAACCGACACCGTGCCGTGCCGTGCCCAACTAAAATTCCGTTCTACTTCCGTGCTCATACTCGTGCCCGTGCCGTGCCTGGTTAGAACCATGTCGTGACTCGTGCCCCATCCTACTTCCGTGCCATGCCGTGCCCGTCTAAGACCGTGTCGTGCCAGACCAACTTTTGTGCCGTGCCCGTACCGTGCCCCCTCATTTCCGTGTCCGTGCCGTGCCCCGTGCCCGTGCCGTGTCGTGCCGTGCCTGTCTAGAACCATGTCGTGCCGTGCCGTGACTCGTGCCCCATTCCACTTCCGTGCCGTGCCCGTACCGTGCTCGTCTAAGACCGCGTCGTGCCGTGTCGTACTAGGCCAATTTCCGTGCCGTGCCCGTGTCGTTCCCGCTCACTTCCGTGCCCGTGCCGTGCCGCGTGCCCACTACGATCGTGTCGTGCCGTGCCGTGCCGTGATTAAATCCGTGCCTGTGCCGTGCCGTGCCGCCTTCAAACGGGCCGTGCCCGTGCCGTGCCCGTGCCGGCCCGACCGTTTGACACCTCTAACAATAAGTGTAAATTATCATGTACTAACATAATCATAAGTTTTAACTAATTAATTTAATTAATCATTGAATTTGAATTTAACATTTCAATTTTTTTTATACTACTTATTTATTTATTTAAATTAGGATTGTTACAGGTGTCCCCGGTCATTTTGGGGACACCGTAATTTTTGGTATAATTTCACCATTATGAGCATAACTAAAATCCATTACAAACATAACAGAACCCAAACAAGACATAACCAAGAAATATCCAAAAAATCAATTAAGGCATAATCAAACCCAACAAAGGCATAACAATCAAGTTATGCCTTGTTATAGTTCTGTTATGCTTATAATGGTTTTGGCTATATTCATAATAGATTTTGGTTATGCTCATAGTGGTTTTATTATGCCAAAAGTTACGGTATTCTCAAAATGACCGGAGACACCGAAGTCATTTCCTATACATAATTGCATCTAATTTTATAACCACAATCTAAAAATTGTCGATAACTTGAATTTTTTGACGGTTTTTTCAAGTATATATAGAAATTTTAACAACTTTTTTTCACTCAAGAGACTTGCGGAGGTCGATCCTATAAAAATTTTCCAAATTGATTTGAATATATACTCCATACTTAGTGGGATAATCTAGCCCCCGTTTGCACCGCCTCCGTCCGCTCCTAATAGCAACTCAGCCTTTTTTGCACGTGACAACTCAGAACTGAGTTTGGGAACCACTTCCTCATCTACAGCCTTTGTAGGATGCTTTTTTTTTTTTTTAAATATTTGTAGGATGCTTATAACCCTTATTACATGAGGGGAATGACTTCGGTATCTCCGGTCATTTTAGGGACATCGTAACTTTTGGCATAACAAAACTATTATGAGTATAACCAAAACCTATTATAAGCATAACCAAAATCATTATGTGGATAACAGAACATAGCAAAGCATAACTTATTTGTTATGCCTTGGTTGGGTTTTGTTATGCCTTGGTTGGGTTTTTGGATATTCCTTATTTATACCTTGTTTGGGTTCGGTTATACTTGTAATGGGTTTTAGTTATACTCATAATGGTGAAGTTATGCCAAAAATTACGGTATCCCCAAAATGACCGGGAACACCATAGCATCATCCTTACATGAGTTCCCGATTTCCTCATCAACGGACCTCCTTGTCACCTTTATTTGAAACTTCCAATAGTCGAAGTTCTCACTATCCAGTATCGGTATGCGATTGGAAGAATGGTTCATATTCGCATCCATGTTCATCGTGAATAAAGATTCGCTTAGGAAAACTTCCTAAAAATAATAAGCGACCCGCTCTGATATCAATTGAAATTTTTATTTTTCTACCGACCCAATAATCAAGAAATAACATGAATGAAGAATAAACGATGAACAAATGATATACGTGAAAAAATCCTACATGGAGAAAAATTACAGGAAGAAATCACACATTATAATATCATTGTGTAAGTTATAAGCAGTCGTATTTTACGATTTGAATCTTCACAATCGTCCTAAGACCTTCTTGTCAAATCATCATTCATTGCACTCAGAATTTGATTGTTGCGGTCTTGAATCCTCCCAATTAGGAGGGGCTATTCATCCATGTGCAGCATGCAAATGATGTTCCCATTGTTGGTCATCGGATTCTGTTCTGTCCATCAAACGTATTCTCCATACCCCTCTCCAGCAAGGCAGCAAGCCAATCAAGGAAAAAAAAACAGATGGGCCTATTCATTCGTGTACATCTTTCTTTTGGCGGCCCCTTTTTGTCTGCCACATCCACCAGGGGGAACATGAACCAAAAAATGCTATTTTTGCCATGATATGTGGGATTAGACTTGAAAAGGGGCCAACCTTAACCAACTCTACCATTAAAAAAGCCAGACAAAATGAGACGCCACCACCCCATCTGACAAAGACTGACAGAACTCTCTCAAACCTTGGCGGCCCGGTCACAATCTAAAAAGAAACAGAAAGTCTACAGCCACCGCACCAAAATGCGGTGGCCAGCTACCGCACGCCGGGCAGAATTCATTCTGAATTTTGTATCGATGATTTGAGTCATTCAATAATTAAAAACAAAAAAAAAAACAAAACTGAGTGATTGTCGCGGAATGTCAGCTCGATCCGATATGTGTAAGTGCTCAGATCAAGCTTCTCATCTTTGAAAAATCAGAAAAAAAAAATAGAAAGATTGGTTTTCTGGTGTACAGAAAAATAAAAAGCTCGATCCGAGCACCTACACATATCGGATCGAGCTGATGTTTCGCAATGCCCACTTAGTTTTTTTTTAAAATTATTGAATGGCTTAAATCAATCATGCGGGATCCGAAGTGGACCCCACACACCATCTGGTGGCCGGCCACCGCATTTTTAGTGTGGTGGCTGTAGCGCTGCTCAGAAAGAAAAGCATGCTTCCATGCCAAAATAGAAATTAAGAGAATGAGTTGGAAGAAGTCTAAATATGGTCTTAAATATCTACATTGCCGCGACGGATAAATTGGTGCCCATTGTGGTGTAGTATTGGTAGCACCAATATATCATAGGTAACGAGAATTTTTTTTATGATCATCATGTGATGAGAATTAATTCTCGACCAGTATCGTGAAATTATTATATGCGAAAAGAGAAGCCTAATTGGTTGTGAACTTGAATAGAATGGCAACGAATTCTCAAACTAACTACTCAAGCATTTTTTATGTTGAAGAATGTAAAGAGCGAAAGAAGAATTCAAACGTAACGCATCAAGAAGGTGAAACCAGCTGATGAAATTGTCAAATATTGCTTGGGATGTTGAACTACAATTCGAAAACAATTCACATGTTAGTGGGCCTAGAGCACACAATGCCGAATGACGAGTTGTGATTCAAGGTAGGAGAAATATGTAGTTTTAATTACGGTTAAGAAGTAAATAATCATACCACCCAAATCCAATACCAAAGCCAAAATCAGGAACACTCTTGTGCTGTACAACCACAAGACTTTTATTACCACCACAACCCAAAATCGGGGATGTTGGGAGTTATTTATCATGGACAAATTGTTATCTATTAACTGTGGTCTTATTGTGGAAAAACCACAACGGAAACAAGAAAAAAATGCACAGCAAGTATTAAGAAATTAAAATGAAGGAAGTTATTTTCCTTTATGCTTTAGGCATGCATTAGCCAAGGGGAGCCCTACGGGGGACACCTTTCCGCTTGTGTTGTTTCTTTTTCGGCTTCAATGTTGAATTCATCCAAGCTTGAATTTCTTCAGAGGATTCAGTAGTAGTACTCCATGAGCGTGATGAATCCTTGAAACTTGAGAAAGAAAAATAGTCATTTTCTTTCGTATTTTCTTCTAGGGCATAGTTTTCCTTCAAGGACAGGGAACCGAATTCTGGTATTGGAAAGGAAATCAACTTATCGGTGTTGCCATTGGAAAACTTTGCTCCTACTGAGACCTGTAAATTAAATCATTTTTGAGCATTGCTTTGAATTCAAGCTCGATATCAAGTGATGTATAAAGTTTGGCCTTGTTTGGATATTAGAAACCTCAAAAAGAATGAGAATGTAATTCTAGTCACTCAAGATTTAAACATTGGAAATGGACAATAATTCATAACCTCCTATCCAGGTCGTCAAGCACTTCTATAATAGTCTCACATCAATCCCGCGCAGTCCACAAAAGAAGAAAATTGCCAACTCAAAGGCTGTGTGTACTTTGATCAAGAATTTGTGAATGTTTAAAAAGAAAAGATGGAAAAACAAATGTACTTGCCTTTTTTAATTTCCCATCATTTTCTCACATTCTCTTTAATATTTATTTATTTTTACTCCAAAAATCTTTACCCGAATTCATGATATGAATACATGCCAAAATTTTCTCTTACGAACTTGTATTTAGATAACATTGCTGGATATCCAAACAGGTGAATAATAATATTCACATTAGGGATGAGATTCCTAGATACTGAGGTTCCTAATAATGAAATTTATACTCTCACTTTAGTATATTTTTACGGTCAGCCAAATGTAGCCTTAAGAGTGTGAGAGTTTAGAACCCCAAGGGGTTTAGTCAAATGAACATGAGAAAGTAACAAGTTTTTGTCATCCATGATGTCGCATGATTGAATCCCACGAAGGCCAACAATCCAATTCTTGGGGCCATGCATGTAGGATTTCCCCGATGGTAACTTCAAGACCCCAAAATTAGTAGAGGTGTGTGCAAATTTACCCAAACATCCAATCACCATAAAGAGTGTGAAAGTTTAGTCATAGGTTTAATAGTACCTTGCATGCAATGGAGCAAAAGCGATTAGGAAAGTCTTGAATGTGCCTCCCACAAGCTTCACACGCCGCACCACTTTTTGATTTTGATAACTTTTGATCCCTTGATTGTGGCCGCGGATTTAGATGGATTGCCTTTTCTCCATTTATCTTATATGTCTGGTAAATTACGAGTCCAAATATTAATTAACCTATTCATTAGTAAATCAACTTGTACGTGGGGAAAAAATGTGAATGATTTTCACCACATACTTTCAAAAATAACATTGAGGATTGTGATATAGTAATAATGAGTAAGACTGCCATATTGACTTCAACTTATTGAGAACAAGTTCGTGGAGCAAAATGTTAAATTTTAAATATATGCGATTGGACTTTTTTTTTTACCATATTGTAACAGTGTCAAACTTTTTTTTGGGAAAGTTGATTATTATAACCACCCCAAAAAAGTGACCGATGGGATAGCCTAGAAAAATCCCCAAACATCACAACAACAGTGTCAACTTGAATACAATTATGATTCACTTTTTGTAATTTAAAATTTATTCTTTTTATCGCAGAATATTATAGTTAAGATATAAAAACAAGCAATATAAATATTGCGAATCAGTTATACACAACTGTGAATGTAACTAATGATATCCAAGATTACTCTGTTTATGATCAAATCCCACCAAACATTTGGTAGTTAGTATAGGATAACTATAAGTAGAAAGACTAAAAAACTAAGATTATGTAGAGGAAGTGATGAGATAAGTGTAAGAACTCAAACTAGTTTGAAGATGAATATCTTATCAATTCCACAACCAATGGTGGGAAAAAGTTAGAAAAGAATCTAACAAAAAGATTAGTTATAGATTCAAATACACAATATCATTACACCAAAATCATATTAAATGAAATTAATTATTATCGCATTTTTAAGTTTTTTTTTTTTTTTTTGTGAAATACTAAGAGAAGTACATTCATATAAAAATATGAGAATTATGATATGTCATTATTGTCGCATTCATGAGTCAGAATGGAAATGACTTTTTTTTTGCCTTTAATTGGTTATTTGTCCCCATTACTGGGATTTTTGTTCGGCTTGTTGGATTCATATCATCAATGGAACAAGGGAAAAAACAAAACATTAATAATTTTTGCTCTCTATTGTTGTATAAATAGATTTTAAATTTATCTTTTAATGCTTAAAATATTATGCAACACAATTTTGGAAGCAACATTACAACACAAATTTTAAAGAGCAATATTTCTAAGAAAATGGTGAGTCATTTAATTCAAACCTCCAAAAAGAGAATTTAGATCTACAATAAGAATGAAAATCAATCAAAGCTTCAAAATCAACTAAAATGGTAGACACGAGGATTAAGAATCTACCAAACAGATTGAAATTCAAATTAGTAATCACAACTTCAAAAATCTTGCCGACAGATGAACTATTTGACTTATTGACTAAAAGGTTATAGTTCAGAAATTGATCTCACAATTAACTTGGGAAAGAAACAAACAAAACCTTTAAATTAACTAAGTAAATTAAATTAAGTAAAGAGGAGATTAAAGAGAAGCTAAACCTGAATTTTGGAACAATCGAGATACTTTTGAATGTCCTGCAGGCGAACGACATCGTGATAAACATACTTGCATACTTGAAGCCAGCGATGGAAGCAATGAGTCGAAGAACCAACGCAGTGCTTACAAAAGCATAGGTTACAATCGATGCAAAACATGTTTTTCTCATTTTTCCTGAGTTCTCTATGATAACCGCAGGAGCCGAAGAATCTGCTCTGAAGTAAATTACTCACCCAATCGTTCTTTCTCTTCACCAATCGGATCTTGCATCCAACCTACGAGAAGTTTATAACCCAATTCAATTCAACACTTCAATCAATCAATTCTGTGAACTGTAGCCGAAGCAGGGTAATAAGATTGAAAGAACTCGCGAAACCCAGTTCAATTTACGACTTTAATGGATGAATTCAATGGACTAATGCCAAAACAGAGTAATAGGATTGAAAGGATTTGCAAAACCCATTTCAATATGCAACTTAATTCTATCAATTCAATGAAATTTAAGTAAACCGGAGTAATTGAAATGAGAGAATTTTGATGCTTAACTTACCATTTGGTTGAGGGTCGAAATGCAATGATTGGTACAGAGAGAACAGAGGACGGTAAATTGAAGGAAAAAACTAATTGATGTGAGAGAAAGTGGAAGAGGAGAGGAGAAAGAAAGCTTTATAGAGATTGGTGAGATTTGGAATGTGCAAAAAGGAGAAGGAATGAAGAAAATTAGGGAAAGATTGAATAAAATAAATGGAAATGGAAAGAGAAATCTCTGTGACTTTATTGGGAGTACAAAGATCTCTATAATGGGCGGGAATTGAAGTGATCTAAACCGTTGGATTGAGACCATTGACGGTGAATGATTCCGATGATAACTGAATCGGAGAAATTTTGTTTTCAGTAAAAAAAAAGAAACAAATAATATCACGTACATGGTACGAAGATTAAGAATTCAAATCTCATAGTGATGGTTTGCAAGAATTTTCTCTCCAAATATTTATATTCTAGCTTTTCAAAATCAGTATAGAGTATTTGTCAAAAAAATTCTGAAAAGATTAAAAAAGAAAGAAAATTTCAAATTTTGAAAGAGTTTCTGAGATTCTGCAACACAAATTCTCAAAAAAATGGATGAAATTATTATAATCTCGCAGCTGCAACAAACATATTTCTCAACTACTACTAAAATCCGAAATCTGAAGTATGCAGCAGCATCTGAAGCTAAAATAAAAAAATTTGTATCCATAGCTATCGCAAATACGTCCATAGTGCAATGACAAATCATAACAATTTTTTCGCACCCGGAATTTCAACGTTCCCTCTTTTCCTGTGCCCGTCAGGCTTACATCCCATGCGGAATGGAGTGAACGTTGAGATTAATGCTTATTACACATGTGAAGTTAAAAAGTTTTCAGGCTTAATATTAAGGAAATAAAATTAACAATGTATGAGGCTTGATTAAAAGGAGAGAATTATTACCGAAATATCGCAAAATATGTGAAGAGTCAATATCTTGATCAATGCCTGGATATTCCTCCAAAAATGCGAACTTGGTAAATAAGCACAATTCGTCCAGAAAAAAACCTGAAAACTCTTCTGGAAGAAGTTCAAATGCGTTCACTTCATATATTGATCGGTCTTTGTTTGACATGGTTTATGGCTAAGTGTTGGTTGCTCCCAAAGAGTTCACATCATCATTAGTACTGGATAACTCTGAGCTCCAATCTGATCTCTTGCCTTTCCGACCTTCTCTCGATGATGGCCCCGCTTGCTACTACTTATGCTCTAACTTATTTAGCTTGTTTTTTCTTAAAAAAATCTGATCTCTTGCCTTTCTGACCTTCTCTCAACGATGGCCCTGCTTGATACTACTTATACTCTAACTTATTTAGCTTGTTTTTTCTTAAAAAAAAAAAATCTAATGATGGGTGTTTGTTAACAATTATGAATAATCACCGATTTTACTTTTCTAGCTTATTTGACACCAAAAAAATTACATTATTTTAAGCTCCAATTTGAAGTTTCTTTGTGTCTGCATATTTTAATTTGTTAAAACAAGAATGGACAATAGAATTCTAAGGTGAATAAGTTATTCTTACTCTCGTTTTAAAGACAATCTAGACATTTAGTTCATAAAAAGCTATTTGACATTTTATTCAACTTATAACCAGTGTTATAACTTATTTTAATTCTTTTAAGACAACGATTTTAAAAGTTAACTTATAAGTGCTAACAAACAATGCCTCAATGCTTTGATAACTCGGTTCTCAAGAAAAAGATTTTGGGTAATTATGAATCTGGAAAGTTGATCTAAGACCGATATTTCTAGGATTTTTCTAGGCTAATATTGGAGAGAGATTCTGATTTTAGAGAGAGAAGGTGCAAGAACTAGGCTAAAAGAAAAGTAAGAAAGCAAAGGTTTTTGACTTTAGGATTTTTTTTTTGATGAATTTTGAGTTATGAACAAACCTAGAGGACTAGGATTCTATTTATAGGCTTAGAGCATCCGAAGTGGAATAAGAAAAAGTGAATAATAAAAACATGCCACATCAAAATTTGATTATCCATTTAGCACATTGGTTATTTTTTTACTGATAATCAAAACCAATGGGTCCATTGCCACCTGTTCCTTCCCTCCGAACTTTTTCCCTTCATTTCATGCATATTTTTTGAAAAAACAATTTAGTATTTTTTTTTTTTTGAAAAAACAATTTAGTATTTTTTTTTTTTTGAAAAAACAATTTTAATTAAACAGTTTTTAAAAAAATAGTTTAAGTAAAAAACAATTGTATAAAAAATAGTTTTGTGTAAAAATAATAAATTTTTGAAACAAAAAATAGTTTTTTTTGTAAATACAGTTTTTCAAAAAACACTGTTTTATGCTTTAAAAAAATTTGAAAATACAATTTTTTTATAAAAGTTTCTGAAAAAAATAGTTTTTAAAATATTTTTTAAAAAACATTATTGAGAGGGAGAGAGAGAGAACGGAAGAGAGATAAGGTTTTTGTATTATGGGGGTACTTAATTGAGAAAATCTTGGAACCACTAAATTTGGTTATTGACAAAACATTGCTAGTTTTGATTATTTAAATACCAAAATTTGATGAGTTGTTAAGAGGTTTGCTAAATTTGTTATAACAATGTGAGCGTCTTTTTGAATAAACATTACTAACTTGGGCAGCCACCTTGTAACAAACCAATAGCATCCACAAACAGGACAGTAATAGCCAGCTGCTTTACCGAGAGCCACATATATGAACAGCATTAACCAAACTTGACATGAGAGCCAATGAGCAACAGCAGCAGCAGCAACAATTAATACATTTAAAATTAAACATTATCCCATGATAACAGAACTGTAAGAAACTGCAGCAGCAGCAGCAGCCCTTACGGCCGAGAGGAATGACCAGCAGATTTGCCATGCATTGAGGACCTTTACAGGATTCAGCTGCCAACTGAAGACCAGAACAACAGCTGTAGCAGTAGACACTACAGAACAGTAATAGCAGCCACAAAAAAATGGCAGACATAACAACAGAGCAGTCGCAACCGATCTTTTTAGGTGGCTGCCCAAGTTGGCATGAAGTTCGGATTTTGTGAATACACTCTTTTGGCATGTATTTATCTCCCATCTACTAGATGGAATTGAAACATGTGGGTTTAGATTAGCGTAGCCTTTGGCGTAGGTTAATGTAACCACTTGGCATCGTTCATTTTTCGCAATCTTTGTTTTTCTTTCTTTTCTTTTTCTTTCCTCCTGGGGTATGCCCCTTGTAGGCTATACATTCGCTTAGCCACTTTTCTATTTCAAGCTTATTTACCCAAAAACAAAAACAAAAACAAAAAAAAAAACATTACTAACCTTAGCAACTTTTTAATTTTGATTATTCTACTACGGATGCTCTTAGAAGAAGATTCTACACTTACAATTACCACCTAGAAATGGATGGGAGGCCACTTTAGTTTTTTTGTTACTTTTTAGACAGAGAATGAAGCTAGGGTGGAAGTTGTTGACAAACTTTCAATACTAGGTGTTCAATTGAGATTAGTGGACTCTCAAGTGTGTGTGAGACATTTGGTTAAAAAGGTTATCGGTATTAATTATTTTCAAATATTCCAAAAATGGAAGAACCTAAAGAGTTCCAGAGTTTTACAACATTTAGAATATTCTACAAGCTTGTATAGGACTCCACTGTATGATAGATTTGTAAAGAGAGTTCTAACATATTGTAGATACGTGAAGGGAAAATATTATATAAGAGGGTTCTAGATGGAGAATGAGAGCCACTGGATGAAAATGATCCTAGTCAATCATTGAGGAGGTAAAAGGCTATAAAAAAGAATGAAATAACTCATTTGAAGGACTCAAGAGGGTGCACACTTGGGAGAGTGTAGCGAGGAACGTGCATGTTTACCAAGAGTGACTCTTAAAGATTGCGAGGAGAATTATCTACGATTGCGAGAGAGAATCTTGTGACGGGAGTTGTACATTGTACGTGAGCGAGTAAATATTACTCCCTCTGTCCCCAAATCTTAGTCCTTTTTAGGAGTGCATGTCATTTTTTAATTGATTATATCTTACAATCTATAATCTTTTAGGTGATTTTAAAAACATTGTATAGAAGAGCTCATTAAAATCTATCAAACAAAATCAATATTTGATATAAAAAAATATTATAAATTAGAAGATATAGCCAATCTTTTTAGACTTCCAAGAAAGGAAAGAGGACCAAGAATTTGAAACGGAGGGAGTATCAAAATTCTAAATTAATAGAAGGTGTATTTTTTTTCGTGGTATATGTAGATATACTACCGTTCATTAACCTAAAACACATCATATTAGGATACAAGTGGTTCGCTCATGATAGCAATTAGCAAAACTACGAAAACCAATGTCATTAGCTATAAAATTCTAGCTAGACTCTCATCAAGCATTTGGCCCTTTGTTATCGTAATAAGACTCACTTATTTTCAACATAAATCGAGAGTGACATGAGCAAAAATTGAGCCCTAATAGCGTTTCATTTGGTGCTAAGTCATTCATTCAAGAAAGCTAGTGCAACACTTAAGAAAACAAAAATTTATCAATCAGGTGCTACAGCTTCTTGTAATTACAAGGCACTCAATTTCAAAAAGAAAAATGAGGGTGACATGACAAAAAACGGAGTCCTAGTGGTGTCACATCGGGTGCAAGAAACAACTGCAATAATTAGGAGTAACAAATTCATTGGCTTAATATTACAGGCACTCACTATCTTACAAAAATATTAGGGCGAACATGATCTAACACTGAACCCTTGTGATGTCGCACTAAGCTGTAAATCTTTTGGTGAAAGAAGTAAGTGGTACTTCATCAACCTTAGGTGATAGTCTCTGACGAAAGAAACGTAGTGTTTGAATTTGGTGAGCAAATCTGTCCATCTCAAATGTCATTACATACGAAATGTCATTGTAGTAATAATTTTCATTTACAATGACAACAAAGCGGAATCATCTTGTCATGTTTGGGATATTATCTTTTATTTTTCTACTGTAATGTAATTGCCCCAAGTGAATATAAGCTGTTGATTCTCTAATGGGGTCTCTCTAGTGGGGTCTAGTTTAAAGGTGGAATTTTTAGGGCGAGAGTGTGTATGGTTTATAGATGATACGGGGCTATTATTTGACCACTAATATTTCTTTTGCGCCAATCAACGCGATATTTCGCTGGTTTGTTGTGGCGGCAAAGAGGCGCCGTTCTCTTTTTACTTTATTTAAAAAGGGGAAGTGTGAAACTACTTTTTTGCTTATTACAAGGAGTCATGTTTCTATTGTTAACATGATATCTACTAAATATTTTAACACATGTTTCCACCACATGTGGAGACAGCTAGCGACAATATCTGACCAATTTTTTTGTTCTTTTTATAATTTAGGAAAAATAGTAATAACTCCATCAATTAGCACCAATTTTCCTCCAGTATCCTTAATGTTCAATGTACAGATCTCAAATTATAAGTAAAATTTCACTTGATTCTGATTTTGAAAGCACCTTTGAGATTATATTGACCTCCAAGTTTATCCCAAAGGAAATTTTTATTATTGCCAAAATGTAAATGATAATCAATGTTTTTGTTAACCAGATATCTACTTCTAGGTCCGAAGGTAAAGACTGACATACTCTCTAGTAGCCCTAAGTTATGAAATGTTTGGCCTTCGTGAGATTCGAACATGCAATCTCATGCAGAACAAGTAGTTATTGTTTTTTTCATTTTCACTTGGGCAAACCCCTTGGCATAGCTAATCAATTTTTCTAAAGGCATGTGATAGAAGAATACAAGTATCTGAAATATATCAACTGGTACATAAGTCAACAATCATACTAAGGTCACGCTTCCGCTAAACTTTTTTCATTACAACTTTTTGGCTTTAGTTTTAAGTTGTTCATTCTAAACCCAAAAAAAAAAAAAAAAAATTTGTCAAAAGTTAAGTTATTTCAATTAAACTAAAACATCCAACACATTTTCTTCGACTATCCCAACACATTTTTTACAACTCTTAGTTTAGTGAAAACAACCTGACTACAAAAGCTAATAGAACGCTACTAGAAGTTGTCCACAACTTCTAGCTTACCGGAAACGCTCCCTAAGTCCAACTGAAAGCCCTTTAAGAGAGCAAATATTGATGGAAAAATGACGGCCCAAGACGTGTTTTAATAATTAATACCCGCCAAGGACATTCAAAAAATATTTGTTAACGTTGAAAATGTCATTGGCGGATATTAATTATCAAAACAAGTCATTGGCCGTCATTTTCCCAATAACTAAATAAATAATCCCAATTCAGGGGAAGAAATAACCTATCTTTGCTTTTGGCAAGGGTGGCCAACTGATCTAATTGCAAGTTGGTTCTATAAGTAATCAATTATGTGCTTATCTATTGGGTTATGTACTATATAACAAACGATAGTTTCTTCTTTCTTTTTTTAGTACATTCAAGAAAATCTAAGGGGGTAGGGAATGGACAGACCCCTACGGTGAGAATTGAACCCAAGATGGTGCACCTTACAACTTTATGCTACCCTTTGTTCCCAACAAACTGTGATAAATCGAAATAGAGTAAAATGTCCAGGCTTTGACACTGCAATACATGGCCATGTTCGTTACGGCTTCTAACTAACTTATGTAGCTTATGTAGTAGTAACGATTTTTTTTTTTTGTGCTTTCGAATGCTGGCTATTTGGATTTTTCACCTTATTTGACCTATAAAATGAGACAGTTCGATTAAATTGACCAACCAGTCTACCCATACAGACAATAGTGCACAGATTTTTTTATGGGGCCAATCACAGGTCCCACACAAATGATCCGAACCGTTCATTAAATGCAAAACACTTTTTCAAGGGTTCCTATGAAAAATCAGCTCAATCCAAAACCTATAAATTCTCGACCCAATCATCTAACTTTTCATTAAGATTCCAAGAAAATGAAAAGTTAAATAATTGGATCTAACACCTATAAGTATCGTATTAAGATGATTTTTCGTGGAGACCCTTGAAAAAGTGTTTTAAATTCAATGAACAGCTTAGATAATTTGTATGGGATCCGTGGTGAGCCCCACACAAAAATCTGTACACAATCTATGCATATAATGTCTGTGTGGACAGATTTTCTGTAAATTGACAGATAAGTAAGGCCTGCTTTCTCAAATTCAAATCTCCAGTCAGTTAGTAAGATTCTCAAAGACCACAGTATTAACCCTGCCCCAGCATACGAGAGTAACAAAACCACAGGCACACATCCATGCAAATGAAAAAAAGAGATGATAGTGCGAACACTTCAAGAATTGTACGAAGTATATCTAATAATCTAGCATTGTCATGAGCAGTTTTTTCCACTTAAAACATGAAAAACTAAGAGCATAATACATTATGACTTTGGAGCATAAAAGTCTTGTCAACATGGATGAATACAGAAAAAAATCTATGTTTTGGACTCAATAGATGGCTTTTTCTGTTACAAAATTGGGAGTGAACTACCAAGAGACACAACTCTAAGACACCGAACCACCCCTTCGTTGGGAAAAAGACTATTGTACCCTCGGTCATGTTTTCTGTATTTACCTGGGACCTCTCTCATCACTATCAAATATGCAAGCCTCGAGCACCCCTGAAGAAAGAAAAGTCGGTTCGTTGTATAAACTTGACCTCTTCTATTCGCTTAGTCAGAGTGAAGTTTTCTCTTCTGGCACCTATTGACGTACCACTTGGCATGTTTCTTAAGGCCCATGCCAATCATCACTTTGAGGCTCGCAAGCATGACAAAGGTCATGGCAGACAGTAGCAAGATCCAAAAGAGCCTCCACGGAAGTGGACTATAAGGAAGATGAGCAGCATACACTGGAGCCAATACTCTAATTACCTGAAAAACCCAAGAATTACTACTCTTTCTAAAAGCAAATTTGACTCTATAGTCCCGTGACTAGGAGGGGGGGCTTCTTCCCATTAACCACTGGAGAATTGCCTGGCTAAGCAGGCCAAAACTAGTATAGAGCAAATGAGTAAGAAGTATTGCTGATACTAACCACACAAGCTGGTGCCAAAGGGACAAAAGTAAGGGTTTTCTTCCCATTTTCCGTTTCCATATTCAGAGTCTGTCAAAGATGATACACCACAAAAATGAGGCTTCTGCAGCATACATATTGTACAGAAACAGGGAATAAAAGATGCATCAGGTTACCAACGCTAATGAGATGAAGAATGCAGATGTTAATTTTATCACACATCTGTAAAACATAAGGCAAATCTCTCCGTGCACCTTTTCCCGGTTGGGTGCATTATAGTATAATTTTGTTCTAACTGAACCAGGATATGAAAAGCTTAAAAACATGGAGACAATCAAGATCCAAGATCACATGTCAAAGTGACAACACAGACAATGACCCAAACTAACAGTGCTCCACTACATCTCATACTCCCCATTACAGCTATATCTCCACTAGGAGAGTACAATGCGTCTTCATTAACCCAAAAGTTTGCACTCATCAATATGTTCATATGGTTAAGTATTCCTTTCTACCATTTCCATTTTTTAGAGGCTCTTTTGCCTTTACCATCCTTTGTTTGCTGCAATTACAATATGTCTAACGTCTGGATTCTCTAAATGCCATTTCCTTTAGTAGTCATTGGAAAAATCTTGTTACCTTGCTTATCAGGAATTCCATAATCTCCATAAGTAAAGCACTAACAAAAAGTAAGTCTCCACTTTTTGTTAACTTCACTACTGAGCAATATTTTACCCCTGAAGTGTCTTCTCTCAGCAAAAATTTCCAACAGGACTATTGTTTTCCTATCCAAACAACATTCCCAGCTGCTCACAGAACAATTGAAGCCATTTTAATAGCACTATGTTTTTAAGTTGTAAAAGTGATTATGTCTGGACTCAGAGCATGTCTTGCTACAAGTTCTACACAAACACGGAAAAACAATTCTCTACCACTCATCCGATCAGGGCATATTCGAACACCGCTTCCAGCTAGTATGCTACAAGAACTTGGCATGCTTATTAGCAAACACCTAAGCAGAACATGACAATTACAGGCCACCCCACAACCTCAATCAAGTGAGTAAAACAACCAGGGTGGGACAGACTACTAGTATTAACTTCCCGGGATGTAATTAAACAGATGCACTTGCAGTGGCTTGCACCCACAGAAACAAACTCAAGGCCACGCATACATACAGGTAAGGCAGCCTAAATCCAAGCTTTCACTCTCCAAGGTACACAGATCAGATCTATGCCCGCTACCTAGCTCACTTTCTTTTCTTTTACTTGTATGCTATGAAGCACCGACACTCCAAAAGAGTACCGTATCCACGTATTGGACATGGCTTGGGGACACGGGGACACGTATTGGCGTGTCCAGTAATATTTATTACTTTTTGACAGGGGACACAGATGGGGACACGCCGGGGGCACAGCTGGGGACACATCTGGGGGTCAAAATGTAATAATTTTAATTTTTGGGGGGTTAACATGAAATTATTCAAAAAAATTGGAGTCAACTGTAATTATGCCTTTGAAAAAAAATTATACAATTAGTGAAATTATTCATATACAATGATGGTTCATAAAAAAAAATTATGAATGATAATATATTTTATTTATTTATTTATTTATACATGTGGCGTGTCCCCCACCGTGTCTGTATCCCCATCTTTTTAGAATTGCCATGTCCCGTGTCCGTGTCTGTATCCCCATTTTTTTAGAATTGCCATGTCCCATGTCCGTATCCGTGCTACATAGCTCGTATGTAAAATTGCTGGAGACTTGAAGAAATTCTTCAACAATCAATTACTTGATAATAAAGGAAGACAACCATGAAGTCATAACTTAGAACATTATATGCACAGACGAGGTAATCTGATAGAGAAGCAAGGAGTAAAGTTACAAAGAGGATGACAATGCAACGGACAAAGGTGTAAAGCCTTACCTGTTTGCAAAGATCTTCGAGAAATTCAGAGTACACAATTGGCTTTATGTCATTAAATTTAGCAATAAAACAATGTTTTATTATGTCAATCATCATTTCACAGATATAAACCACGAGAGCATTCTGCAAAGTCAAGAAAAGAAGATATAAGACAACAGAGATGCAAGCGAAAGAAGAAAACTTTAAGCTTATTCCAACTTATTACTTTCCTAGAATAGTGCCCAGGATTTCCAAGTGAACTTACAGAAACAAAACTTTCAAACCAAGGACCCTCAGCTTCCAAAATATTTTGAGCTAGAACGAATAATAAAAATGCTGAAATGTGGAACCGTTCCACTGAATCTGGTCATGGCAATACAAACTTTTGTGAGAAAAGCATTCAAAAGATGACTTGCAATGACGATATATACATCCAGAAATTCCAAATCAACAGCAATTTGATATCTATGTAGCAAAAATGGTGAGACGAACAAGAACTAGAAGATGCAAGTGCGAGAAAGATAGGATACATTTCAGCTAAAAGTAAACAAAAACTAAAGAAGTAAGTAGCAAGAGGCTTAACACTTGCAATTCCAAAAGAACCAGATGAAACAATGTTTACAACCACGTCCCAAAAGGCATTAGCAAGCCCTCAAGTTCTAGCCCAATGCCAAGCACAGTACAGCAACAGTTAACAAAGAGTTTTCCGGACCACAGTGACTGTGACAAGTTTGTAGACATAACAAAACCTTATCCTGACTCCTAAAAGACAAATTAAAAGCATTTAGGCAGGGACGATGCCAATGAGGATTTCTACGCTAGACTCAATAGTTAAGATGGAGAAAAAAATATTTACAAACTTGCCAAGCTGCAAGAAAGAAAGGCTAGAGACGTTTCTCAAGTTAAGGAATAAAAGATATTGATTTGGTGGCGTTGGTGGAAGACAAGGAGATCATGGATGGATGGAAGTCGTATTTCGATAAGTTAAACGAGAAACATGAAAAGAGGCTTTGGTGGGGAGGAAGTTTATGTATCTAGCAAGAACATAGAATATGAGTTCTATCGGAGAATACAAAAGTCCGAAGTGGTCAAGGCTTTGAAAATGATGAAACTGGGTATGGCCTTAGGACCAGATAATATCCCTATGAAGTGTGGAAAAGTCTAGATGACTTGGTTGACAAAGTTGTTCAACAAGATTATTATGATTAGGAAGATGCCCAACGAATGGAAAAAGAGCACCTTAATACCTATCTATAAGAATCTTAGTAGCACGAAGCGGGAGCGGGGGCGGGGGAGCGGAGGCACCTAGAAGCTCCTAAGGTTGGGAGCGCCTAAGAAGCGTATATAGATTTCATATAAATACGTATACAAAGTATCTTTAAATACTTAACCATTGAAGGAAAAGTGATTACTCATGAGAATTTTCACGATCTTAAAGGGTACTTATAGGAAGTTAGATATTTTCAATTTGCAAAACTTCTTGAGTGATAAGATTTTCATATTTTTATTTCCACAATGGCATAACTCCTTTAAGAATAAGAGAATAGTTGCCTTAACCACCCAATAAACTCCCATGTTGGTTGGGAGCGAGCTCCCGTCAAGCTCCCATCTTGGGAGCGCCGATTCGAGCTCCCTGTCTTGGGAGCACACCCATTTTAGAAGGATCCTGCTACTAAGATAAGAATAGAGGGGATATTCAAAACTCTGCAACAACCGTAGAAATATTAAGTTGATGAGTCATACGATGAAGTCGTGGGAAAGAGTTATTGAGCATCGCCCGAGGATGGTGACTACGGTGTCACCATCAGAGAAACAGTTTGGGTTCATGCCTGGGAGATCAACCATGGAAGCTATCTATCTATTAAGGATATTGGTAGAAAAACATAGAACAAAGAAGGAGGATCTCCATATGGTTTTAATAGACTTAGTAAAGCTTATGATAGGGTGCCTAGAGACATTATATGGTGGGTTCTTGAGAGAAAGGGAGTGACCAAAGGGTATATCGAGGTGATTAGAGACACGTATGAAGGTATCATTGTAACACACAAATTCGAGTCCTGCAACAAAGAAGACGAAAAAGATGCACAAAATAATACTTTTTTATTGATTTTGAATTGAGAGGGTTACAATTCTCTAATAAATGCTCTTTAAATAAAGAAAAGAACAAAATCCTCTGATTCGATCTCCGGAATTGGTGGCGTTCCAACGGCTTGAATGCTTGTTGTTGAATCGCAGAAACAATAACTTTCTTTGAATCTTCAAGTTGAATGAACTGAAGAACAAAGTTCAAATATAACTTGAACTTTGGAGTTTGATCTTTAAAATCTCCAAGAGTTTTGGTTTGTTGAATGATTTGTGCGGTGGACTTGCAAAGGAATCGACACGGCTTTTGGTGTTTGATAATTCTCTGCAGGATGTTGAAGAATGCTTGAGTTCTTGAAGAGTGCTTGAGAGCTCTGAAGAATGCCAAGTGAAAAGTTGTTCTCTCTCTCATATGAGCCTCTATTTATAAGCTCAATAAGAGAAGAGCTAAGTATGGCAAGATCTTATAATAAGATCTGTGATTGGCTTGATTTGATTTGATTGGCTTGATTAATTGGTTTGACTTGATTTGATTTGATTGGATCTTGATCCCATTTCATTTCCTATGTAAGAAGATTTTATTCTTCTTTTTTAATTTAAAAGAGAAATAATATATTTACTATTTGACTCTTTTCTTTTATGATTTATTTGAAGCGGGCCTGCACTTTTGGGCTTGTATACCTTAACCCATTTGGCCAATCAAGCTAGCCCAACTCTTTAATCCGTTAAGCTAATTAAATTGGCCCAACTTACTTTGGTCTTCACTGTATCTCAAATGGATTGACGTAGAAATTTGTTGGGTCCAATATAAAATCCGAGTGCTTTGACCAATCTTGACTTTAATTAATTAAGACAATTTATCCCAATTGATCGGACGGTGATTAAGTCATGCCGAAATTTTAGTGTCTACAATCATCACTACCATTAGATCGCTAGTAGAGGAAACGAGTGAATTTTCAATCACAGTAGGATTGCATCAAGGGTTAGTCTTGAGCCCATACCTCTTTGCCTTAGTTATGAATGAATTGACTAGACTGTTTCAGAAGGATATCCCATGGTGTATGTTGTTTGCAGATGATATTGTCCTCGTAGATGAAACCGCTAGAGGTGTTAATACGAAATTAGAAACTTGGAGGAAAGCATTAGAGTCAAAGGGGTTTCGGATAAGTAGGAGCAAACCTGAGTATATGGTGTGCAAGTTTAGTGGTACCAAAGAGTGACCATTTTAGGTATTTAGGCTCAATTATTGTAAAGATGGAAAGATTGCCGATGATGTGACCCATAGGATCGAAGTGGGGTGTCTCAAGAGGAGGAGAGCTACTGGTGTACTATGTGACAAGAGGGTAACCACAAAACTGAAGGAAAAATTCTATAGAATTGCCATAAGACCAGTGATACTTTATGGGACAGAATCTTGGCCAATTGGCCTATTAAGAAACAACAAGTGAGCAAGATGAGTGTAGCGGAAATAAGAATGTTGAGGTGGATGTACTGTAAGACTAGACGAGACATGATTAGAAATGAAACGATTCGTGAGATGGTAGGTGTAGCACCTATAGAGGAGAAGTTGAGGGAAAATAGGTTAAGGTGGTTTAGGCATGTCTACTGTAGACCAGGAGATGCAGTAGTTAAGATAGTGAACAGGATACCTTTGGGTAGCAACGCTACGGGAAGGGGAAGACCTAAATTACCATCAGATGCTGTTATGCACAAAGATATGAGTCTAATGGGTTTGAGTGAACAAGTGAACCTTGACAGAGCTCAATGGAGAAAAAAGATTCATGTAGCCGATCCCAATTGATTGGGACTTAAGGCTTGATTTGGTTTGGTTTATCTATTGTATGAGTATTCGTACATAAGTATCATATGAGCCCACTATCTTCACCTATTGCTTAATAGAATCAGTTTGTCTAGACTCTATTAACCCACAAATAACTCAAGTAGATTCATTGTTTACCTTGCTAACCCTTTCCCGAAATTATTGTTAAAGAAGGTAACCTTTTATTTTCCCCCACAAGAACCAGAATGTGGAAGGAGACAAATATAATGTAACCCGAGTCCATCCCAGTCATCAGCAAGTAAAACTAATACAACTATAGAAATCCACGAAAACACTAAAGAGATACTAACATGCATGCACACTACTCGAGTATGCTTGATCTATTGCATGATATATTGCAGAAACAAGGCCAATTCAGACCTGACAAGAAAACTGTTAATTTTCCCCATCAAAGTGAGTGAGCAATATTTATACAAATGTTCTGCATGGATCAAATTGAAAGAGTGGTGTCATTAACTCCAAAAAAGGACAATGCAAGAGAAGAATAACAGGGAAGCCAACTAACCATGATACACCAGAATTTGAATATTATCCTTGCTGAAGCGTTTAAATACATTGCTCTTTATCTCAGCAAAGTTGTTTGATACCAACAAAGCAAACAAGGCATTATTGTGAGCGACAATACAGGTTGACAATGTAATGGCCTGAGCTAATAAGATGAATGAATGAACAAGTGGGAATAGTTAAGGAACCAAAATAAGAAAATTAATATTGTAACACATTAAGAACAAAGTCACTTCCAAAAAAGGATATTTGATGAAACTGCAGCTAATGCTTCATCTGAAACGAATCTCCAAATCCAGTATCTAGTGTGTTCTGGTGAACAGTTAGCAAGTCCTTCGGCTGTATTGAATAATGTTTGCAGCACATCTCCACCAAAATTTTGGCATAGTTTGTCAAAAATCTGTCGTCAAGGAAGAAAGGTAAGTGTATGTAACAATGATATACTGTTTGAACATTAATCAAGCCAACAAAAATCAGGTAAACAAGGATGCAAGAGCAGCAGTGCAGCACCAGAGCCTTTTCCAAATAGGTGAACTACATACTGTGAATACAGTTTAAGGCGTAATGGTACATCAAGCCATTAATTTCAAGATTCTGAAAATAATTAATCGGCTAAAGATACTTGGATCAGGAATATATACAATTCTAGGTATGGAGGTCCAAGACCTTTATAATAGCTCCAAATGCATGTTTCAAAATGCTATCCTGATTCCTAATCAAGCCCTCCCAGACCCCTATTGATTGGGACTAAACTGAGCTTAGTTTATAATATTTTACTTCCATATCTCTGTATATTCCTCAAGATTAGTGGCCTTCAAATAAGCTTAGCAATTTTAATATAACATATATCCAGGGACCAGGTACATTATTTTCAAAATTCCAAATTCCAATAGGAGTAGGTTTATTTCTTTCTGGAACGGCAAATTAATTGCTGTTACATTTAAGCCTCTCCATGAAAGTTGTGTGTGCATGAACACTGGACCTCTACGTTGCACATCATTAGGCTAAGCAGTAGATGAAGAATCATAACCGTAAAGATTGTCTAGGCCAGTTAACTACATAGAGTAGCAATTATGCTCACCCCATATAATGCTAAGATTGCTTCCAAAGCACTAAAAGAACTTTTTAAAGACATCTTATTCAGTGAAACTACATTTTTTTACTCCTGTTACTTCAATGTATGGTTGATAATTTGAACCGAGAGAAATCACTTATGCCTTGTTTGGATCATAACTTGAAAAAAAAATTCCAACTCAAAAAATACTCATTACTCATACTTCTAATCATTTCTCTCATTATCTCCAATCATTACTCTCTCTCTCTCTCTCTCTCTCTCTCTCTCTCTCTCTCTCTCTCTCTCTATATATATATATATATATATAGAGTTAGGTTCCGGTGAGGGATCCCTCATTTTTTTAAAATGCGGGACTTCTCTTCCCGATTGAATTTCAATGATCCAAGCCGTTCAAAGTGATCAGAACGTGATTTTAATGGTCCCCATGAGAAATCAGCAAAAAAAAATGACCGGGAAGGGCTTCATCCGAGCAGTTTTCATTGAACGGTTCAAAAAAAATTGCTCGGTTGACGCCCTTCCCGGTCATTTTTTTTGCTGATTTCTCGCGGGGACCCTTAAAATTACGTTCTGCACACATTGAACGGTTCAGATTTTCAAAATTTGATCAGAAAATGAAAGTCCCTCATTTTAACAAAATGAGGGATCCCTCACTTGAAAATTTCTCTCTCTCTCTCTCTCTCTCTATATATATATATATATATATCCACTCATTACCCCTATCTCCAATTATTACCCTACTTTCTCTCTCCATCATTACCCCAAAAATTCTTTTCAAATTTTCCAAAGTTGTCATCCAAACAAAACATTAATGCCTTAGTTCATGATTACTTCATTCTTTTCCCTTGTAGGGAGGGAGGAAGCAGTATGGGCAGAGGGCTCTTACTTTATAGCTACAAAAAAAAAAAAAAAAAATTACTTGGATTAAACTTTTGGCTGTATACACATCATTGTAATAATACTAGGATTATTCCATGCTTGAGTCCTATAATCCACTCACCTCCAGCACATTGTAGACCACATAAAGTTTAATCGTTCCTTGACCACGAATCATGTGATATATAAGGCTGATATCTGAGGCAACAAAGAATATAATATTAGAACACGACTTCTAACCAAAGCAAACGAACCATTAATATGACAATCAAATGTAAGGACCAAATTGCTCCGCTGAACCTGTTTGTTCAAGAAGAGCAACCCCACAAGCCAGAACCATGAAACAGCCAAAGTCAGACAGCTCTGCAGCAGAAGGCTTCTCAAACTGCCTGGCACAAGTATGGTTAAATTACTTTGTAGATAACACCAGCAACCAAAAAAGATCGTAAAACACGCAAACCAAAAGAAAAACAACACAATACAAAAGCAGGAAGGAAAGAAAAGCAACAAGAACACAAACAACAACATTCGAAATCTCCATCAAGAAGAAATACTACATTCCTGTATTTTTACCTCTCATTTGTCTGTCGAAATCTAAGTAAGAAAAAGCTTGAACTGCAAAATTTCACATACGTAAGGGGCTAAGGGCAACACCACTGCAAAATAAACGGAATGAAAAAACCAACTCCAACCTAAGCTTACCAGAATTCAATATCCGAGAAACATAGGCCTTGTTCGTTTTGATGTTACTTTGTTTTCCAATCATTACCCTATTTCTCCAATTATTAATTTCATTTCTGTCTCTATCTCTCTCCAATCATTACCCTATTTCTCTCTCTACCCACTACCAAAACTAAAATACCCAAAGTTACCAAACAAACAAGGCCATAGTTCCTCCGACAAAGTTTCCTTGGTGCGGGCCTTCAAAGTGAGAGAGGAAGAGATTTTTTCCCTCATAATGGGGCTCTGAAGGGCATGGCATTCATTCTGCTATTTTTCATAAGAGTAGCATGGCCTTGGTTTCACCCCTGCTTTTTCCATGGACTAAAATTCAGGTCCAGCTTAATACATGTACTGCATTAGCCCAATTATAGCCCAGATGACATTGATAGCCAATGCATTTCTTTAAGATAATAAAAAGGAGCCCGCTCGATTAGCTCACTCCATAAAGAAAATAGGCAACCACACAACCCCAACCATGTTCATTCCAACTAGATACGAGGCAATGAGTAGTCCATTAAATTAGCAACCTTCATTCAAAAACTAGTCCGCCACAACACCTGACCATGTTCCTCTTGCAACTCATTTACAAGCCAAATAATGAGGCACTCATCAAGGATGAATCTGACTGATTTTTCGCCACACAGCAGCAAGGGGAATAATAATAATGGCACCAAGGCAAAACAAAAGCAGAAAAAGGAAAGCTTACTCCTCTTATCAGTGTACGAGACACCAAGAATAGCCTTAAGTACAGAAACAGATCCCTCTTTGTGCTTAACGAAAGTAACCCTAACGACCCAATCAAACGGGGTTGCCTATATGAGTAATTTCCACCATTCGGCTCCATCAAGAGCTATATGGCTACATGCTCAGTCCAAGATAAACAGAGTCAATTGGTGTTTCCTACTTCATCCCCTTTCAACTTAGGTCATCCCAAATTGTTTTCAAGTACCTATAATTCACAGTAATGGTATGTCAACTGGAATCAAACCCCATATGTAAAATTGAACCCCCAATTGCACAATCGAACTCTATTAGTACTCAAACCATTGCTATTTTAATAACCAAAATCAAATCCAGAACAGGCCCCCATATGCCAAACCAAACCATAATTGAGGACTCCACTCCCAAGTTGAAGCCTCCTGTCAAAGAATCAATCTACAAGTTTCAATCCCCAAGATAAAAAAGAGATCGGATCGTCATCAAAAAGTAACCAGAAAGGTGCCTGAAAGCATATCGCAGAAAATGTAGAATTGTCGAACAAAGTTGCAGGTGCACTCTTGTGGAATAGTGCATGTATCAGGAGTATTGGCAGATATGCACAAATATTGTACGGATACCCGATAGTACTGGCAGTAACTAAAAAAGCACCAGTGAATACTTAGCACTTGTTTTTCTTAAGTAACCGTACTAGTACCTTGAATTCTTATCGGCCCCATATGTACCGGCCGATACGTAACAACTGATATTTAGCATCCTGATTCAGTAACTCTAACTCTTCCAGCATAAGGTGGAAAAGGTTTTCATTGGTTGTCCGATAATCGAACAAAACTTATTATTCATTGGGGTATGAGGTGGAAAAGAAAAACAAAGTAGAAATCATGTCAGTAACAATCTTTCTGTTCTGTGGAACATTGTCATTTTCCACAATTTTTGTACCCATATTGCAGTAATAAAGCCAGAAAACGCTTAAACAAATATATGCATACATGTACAAAGCAGAAAGGCAGCTGTCAAACACAATTAAGTAAGAAAATGCAGAACGAAATGTCTATCATTAATAAACCAACATGTGGTAACCTAATTATGTTTTCATCAACAGAATTTCATAAGTAAACCAGTAACTAACCCTGTTTTAAAAAGCTTCCCAAAGGTCATGAGAATCCTTGCCGGCATGATTGTTAACAGTGACAAAAAAGAATCCAAGCAGACAAAGAGGCCAACATCTATAAGCTGCAAAAGTGTAATCATTTATTAGAATCTTCTTTTATCGAGAGCCCGTGTGTGCATGTCACAAATTGAAGTCACCATAGACTTTTCTCCAGACTTATATTATCCTCAGATTTTGCCTCAAAAGTCACTCCAAACTTTAGAGTGCTCATAAAGCTCATACCTGACGTCAATGAGAACAATCTAGCCCCCACTGACAAAAGAGTGCTCATAACTTCAGACAAAAATGGTTAAACTTCGTATTTCCCAAAAGACTAAGAACCAAAATTACCAGCTCACATCGCCATGGCAAGCGGAACATAGTATCATATACTCTTTCCCGTTCTTTATCATTGCCTAGAGTAGTTGTGTTCCTTAAGGAATTTCCACTGTACAGTTCCTCCATAAAGTACTTCCACGGTGACTTCTCCACAGACAAGACATCTGGCAGCAAAATTGTAGCACCATAACTGAAATTGCAGGAAAAACAAAAATAAAGAAGACCTTTGGTTTTCAATTTTAAAAACAAAAAAGAAAGAACCACTAGGAGAGCCAAATGAATTAACACTGCCACTAACAGAGCCGAATCGATCAAAACTTCAAAATTATACTGAAGGTGCATTCATTTCTTACAGGTTAATGTTCTGTGCTAGATCAAGACATAACTTATTCCAAACCTATACACGGAAGCTTTATCGGCATGATTCCATACTGCACTCCATGTATCTCCACAAAAGACTAACTTGCAATAAGAAACATAGGGCTGACCTGCCACTCTTATGAAAACATGTACTAAAGATGAACTAGAAGTACGCAACAAATGAATGTGAGAAATCCTGTAAATGGCAAAGTAATTGATAAAAGGTCTTCTATCATTTCTCTCAAGATACCCTTCCAAATGTATGTATGCCTGGGAGTGACTTGTGTACGGTTGAGACTTTTCTTCCCTCATCAATCTCTTACATGCACAAGGCTGAGCACACTCTCAGAGTCTGATTTAAAAGCCTATACCTAGGCCACGTTTTGTAATGCCAGAATTGCATACGTTGTTATGGGATGGTTTCTAGAATTGGAATGGAACGTAAAAAGGATGTAGTAATCAGTGGTAATTCTCATTGTAATAGCTGGCTCGGCTAGTAACAGTGCTAGAATAGCTCACTGAACATGCATGTGTACTTTTTCCCCCCTCTTTCTTGTTGAATCAGTTGGATATATAACCATCTAATTCAAAAGCAGTTATCTTTTCCATTTCCATTTTTTGAAATTAAAATTTTAAATCATTAGCTAAACTCAGTACACGATTGAGAGAGAGTCACAGAAAATATTCTAAAGGGGAAGACATAAGATAGGTTCATTGGAAATTTTTTGAAACCGTAATCCTTTGAGTTTGCCTTGTTAAGAGTGAATGCAGTTTTGGTAGGAGTCAAGGTGCTTGTAGTTGTCAGCGATGGTTCCAATGTGGAGGAGGCTGTGTTGGTTAGGATGGTCAATGACTCAATTGTGCTTGTCAAGATATGTTGGATTGTGTCCCACATCGCCTGGACAAGCCCCGTCTACGGTGGTTATAAGGCCCTAGCTTCCCTCTCCTTAATACCTGGGTTTTAAGGGGACTATGTGGGCTGAGCTTATCTAACATGGTATCAGAGCTTTGGCTGGGCCTTTCGTTGGTGAACCGTTGTCTGGTTGCCATGCTTTGTGGGCCAGGGGGTGTGTTGGATTGTGTCCCACATCGCCTGGACAAGCCCCCTCTATGTTGGTTATAAGGCCCTAGCTTCCCTCTCCTTAATACCTGGGTTTTAAGGAGAATATGTGGGTTGAGCTTATCTAACAAGATAGTTGGCTGGCTCAAATTAAACATTGGTGGTTAGTGATGGTGCTTGTAATTGCCGATCGTGGTGGTGCTTGAGGAGGTCGAACATGTCTGCTTATGCAATTGGACATAAGATTGGGGCTATGGCGGCTTGGCATGGGTGCATCCACTTGAACTGGCAAAGGAATTGACAATCATCATTGTGTTTCCAGTGCAGGATGATGAGGTTGAATTTGAGAGAGATTTCCCCCCATGAGAAAAAAAGAACAACCCCATACACCTACACCCTCTTTTGGGTGATTGAATGATAAGATGGTATATACATCCGTGGAATTGGCACTTCCTTTGACTTGCCAAACTGGAGAGTGGGAATAACCCCCTAGAATGACCATATAATTCCAACCTATGTTAAAGGGCTAAAGGCATGATAGGTACAGCAGATTTTGGCAGTGTCATGGGTCTACTACTCAGTGTTAAGAAGTATACTCAAATTGGGTTTCATGTATCAATCTGTTGATTTTCTCTTCATTCTCCCGGTTAATTTCTTTTCATGTACTTGCCGTGGCAACTTCTTTCCATCACTTACCACAGTTCCCACCAGAGTGCTATCTGACTTGCAACTTCCTCCATGTTTGACTATTTTTATGCCTCATCATTGTTACTGTTATCAATGAAGATGCAGGTAATTCAACCTCTAGATTCTACTAATCGGAGACGAATTTATGTTTTCTATGAGGATAACTTTTTCCAAGGCCATGTTGCAGTCATCTGTGCCTTGGAGAGCTCCTTGTATTTTTTACTGTTTGGCTAGATTCTAGGAATGAAACAAGAAAAGTAAAAGAGGAGGAAAAATAAAAGATACTTGTGGCCAAGAAAGGAGAGAATAAATTAGGGTTCTCTACTTGAGGCCTGATCCGCTAGAATTTATTGTAAATGGCAATTTTCCTTCCCCAACTGCAGATATTAATCCACTTCTCACCATAGATATAACTAAAATTTGGCAGGCCAAGCATATTTTATTCCAGTTTTTGGCTTCAATCCCATTGGGACCGAGAAGAACAAAAAAGAAAAAGGAAGTGAACCAACCACGCCCAACCGATAGAGATAGACCGAGATAATCAAATGCTATGGGGCTTATAAACAATTGTAGTATCCAAGTTCATGCAAATTGGCCCATCACCTTGTGAATAAAAGCTGAGATGTTTTTGCTGTTTGACTGCAAAATGACTTTCATGTTCCAGGTGAAATGTATTCAATTGAAGAAAAATTACCTTCGAAGAGCTATAAAATAAAAGAACTTCTTTCCTTGCGTAGTTTTACTAATCAAAATATCATACACTGCATCTAATTGTCAACAAGCACGTGTGATTACATCTTGTATAACCTACATGGCATATCTAACCGTTTCCATTAACTATATGTTACAGACAAAACTTATAGTATATTTTCCAAATCGAAATTGAGTGCTAGTGAGTTTAAGAGTTGCTCTTATTTTTTGCGCTAATATGTCAGCAAGTCACTCTTAAGTGTGTCAAATAATTTTTTACACCGCTACGTAAATTCAAGTACCCAATGACCAATCCATTTAAGTTCTACATGTAGCTACCACTTATCTAACCATTATCAGAAACATAAACACATCAAACTTGTTGAAAACCCAAAACCCTAGGGCTGTAAATGAACCAAGGCTCGTTTTGTGCTTGTTCGAGCTCAGTTTGTTAAGTTTTATTGAGCTCAAGCTCGTGGAAAAATCAATAAACAAGCCTAAAAATTAGCATGCTCGGCTCGAGCTCAGGAAAAAATTAAAAAACAAGCCACAACATAAGAATGCTCATTTCTTTTAACGGAAGGAGATTACATTCCTTCTTATTAATTCACAACTCACAAGTACTATGTTGATGTGCAATACTCAAAAACTATAAATTGTATCACTATTTTGAATAGAGGCTTTTTCTTGTAGCTTATATAGATATAAGACACATGCACATGCACAATCAAAATTTCCCCTACTATGCAAGCATAAATATTTGTTTATGGTTGGCTTGTTAAGGCTCATGAAAAAAGCTCGAGTAAAGCTTCGACTGGCTCGGCCCGATAAGTTTTCACTTCGCCAAAAATTTAACGAACAAGCTTGACCACAGCACAACTCGGCTCTTTTACAACAGCCCTACCAAAACCTAATAAAAGAAATAAGAGTCACACGGTGTGGAAGAAAGCAATATGACTTACTATTGGGATCTTGTGCCATCAACCTCTTCCAATCCAACGACCCCGCGGTCTCCAACCTCCTAACCGCATTCCCGTTCGGTTCCGCCCGTTGTTTCGCCGACACAGAATCCACCTCCGTACAACCACTCTCCTCCGTATCCTCCTCGTCAATCCGCGACACGGCCCCCTCACTCCCACCACCAGCCACACTCCTCTGCCTCAACTCTCTCCCCTCAAAATCCCGCACACTAAGGAAGTCTGCTGCTTCCCTAACCGGACGCACCGTACCGACACTCTCCTCCGGTTCACACACATTAACGCTCTCGACGCTGTGACTGTCGCAATTGGCTTCCGGTTCAGTTCTACATGACCCGTTCTCGGTCACCGCGGGTCGTGGATCATCTAAAATTGAATCCTCGGATATGGAGCAGTCGATCATCGCGCTCTGCTTCTTCCTCTTCTTCTTGGATCCTCTGTTGTTGCGCTTTCGGCCAGTTGGCTTCGGTGGGTGGCCATTTTGGCGAGGGAAGGAATCGGAATTGGATCGGTAGAGGATTGATTCGAGGTCGTCGTCGTATAAGGAGGTTGCGGTGGCGGTGTTGAGTATGTCGAAGGAGAGCTTGCGGCTGCGGGATCTCGACGCCATGGGTTTAGAGAGAGAGAGAGAGAGATGGCCTAGGGTTTCATGATTGACTATGGAGTAATTGAGACACTGGGAATTGGATTCAGTGCTACCGACGAGGCTCTTTAGTAAATACCAAATCTGCTATGGAACTTGTAGGGACGGCGTTGGGATTCTCTTTTGAGAGAGAGAGAGGGAGGGAGGGGGGGGAATGGGTGGGGTTCAGAATTTTAGGAAAAGAAGTAAATAATTACGGTATTAAATTTCCTTCCATTTTCTACTCTCACAACCTAACTTCTTCTGTTAAAAAGTATAGTTATTTTTCAAAATATTTTTAAAAAATAAAATAAAAAATTACTTTTTCGATTACTTTTGTCTGGACGAATCAATAACCTACAAAAATTTAGCACAAAATTAACAAATGCGAAAAAAATCAAATAAGAACAAAACTACTAAATTTAAGTTAAGAACAAAACTACTAAATTTAAGTTAAGATCAAAAGAACGCAGTCTTACTGGATCTGCTCCCAAGCGGATTGAGGGGTTAAAGCAAATTCTTTCCGCTTAAAATATATACTAAATTTTTTAATTTTTAATATACAAATTGATTACTGTTTTATATTGTCAATATTTAAACCATTCGTACATAGTTAAAATGAAAGAAAATTCATTTAAATTTGTGAATAAGTAAATAATATAAGGTTTTATTAACGTATGCCCCATATGCATATGATAGAAACTATATATCCTTTTTCATTTATGGTTGTTTGTATGGGAAATCTAAGTTTGAAACACTAACCATAACTTCTATATTAAATGTTTTTGAAAGGATTCATTTTTTCTGTTTTGGACAAAAATGCCCTAATCAAACATACACCTTTCCTCCAGAAAAACTTTCGGCCTTTTCACCTTCCATGGACACGTGAGCAGTATAAAAAATTCTTTGAAAAATTTCAAAAACCATATCAGATTTAAAAAAAAAATTACTAGCAAAACAAGAAAAACAGTACGTGTACATCTCTGTGTATACATTTTATGTGCATTTATAGAACTAGAGATACACCACAATAAGCTAAAAAAAAATATTAGTACGGTCCCGTTTTGAATCTTTTATATACACTAAGGGGACCGATAGAATTCATACCGATGGGATTCCGACAGGCACGGGAGATCCATTCCGGATCCTACACGGATAATCCGAACCGTTCAATAATTTTCGGAAATCTAAACAAAAAAATGAAAGATTGGATCGATTACCTACTCATGTTGAATTGAGCTGATTTCTTGTGGGCCCACTCGAGTTTATTTTTTAAATTATTGAACGATTAAAATCATCTATGCGGGACCTAGAATGGGCCCCACGTGCCCGTCGAAACCCCATCAGTGCAAGTAGCATGGCTTGTTTTGAATTTCACCTGTAATGGAGAAGCCAAGTGATCAGGGGAAGTTTTACGGTACCTTAGCACGGCTCATTTTCATGTTTTTGTCTCTCAGAAGATATTATCGTCATTGATTTCATATGCCGAATGATTTTTGAGAGGAAAATGTATATGTTTGATTGGGGGTATTTTTGTCCAAAATAAAAAAGTTGATCCTGTAAAAAACAATTAATGAAGAGTTTATGACTGAGATTCCAAATTTAGATTTCCCATGGAAACAATAATAAATGAGGGAGAATATACAGTACTAGTACGCACTCTGGTTGGAATTGTCCTTGTCTAAGGCACTTGCTAGCTAGTAGCTCAAACATTAGTGTGTAGTATGTAATCATCTTCTCACGAAAATTGAAGAGTGACAACATATGCAGAAAATCAATTCAATCTCAATCTGAAGAATTTATTCAGCCCTTGCATTGTTGAATACTCCATCTGTCCCAATTTTTTTGTCCGGTCTGCAAAACGGAGTGTTAAAAATAATGTAATTTTTTCAAGAAAAAATTCAAATTTTTTTCACAAATTTAAAATACTCATTGATATCTAGTAAGTTATTGAAAAACTTTTGATTTTTTCTTGCACAAATTGTATTATTTTTAACACTCCGTTTTGCGAACCGAACAAAGAATTTTGGACGGAGGGAGTAACAATCAATCTCAATAATTTTTGTTTCGTTCAGCCAAAAATCAATAAACTAAGTCGAACTCATGTATGCTAAAATTTGATTGTAATATAGGATGCAAAATCACATGTTTTAAACCATCTAACATAACTTCTTTCCTAAGATAGGAAACCTACGTAAATCAATATGGTGTACTTTAAGGAAATGAGAAACTGAAGTTTGTATTCTTTGTAATTTAATTCCGATAATTTATCGATCTTTACCATAAATATCAAATTAGGTTTCCTTCTTTTTTTTTAAGGAAAAAAAAAAGGTTTTCTTTTATCTCCACCATTCGTGCCTCATTCAATAGGCTCAGTATAGTTGTTTTTCATTATTGAATAGTTAGCCCCAGGATTTTAAGCCACAGGATTGCACGTTATTTATAAAACATGTCATTAGCCTGTATGTGAAGGGTGAAAAAATCAGGACCATTGAATTTATTTGTAAAAATAGATAAAATGAGAAATCTAAACCTTTGAGAGAAAATATTCCTGATATATTCTTCAAGAATATTCTCAAAGGTTGTGATGCATCCTCCGATTCCCAATTAAGTGGCCATGATTTTAGCCTAAATTACACAATTGTCATGCCTCTCCCTTTCACGTTTCAAATTTCTAACTCTCTCTCTCTCTCTCTCTCTCAAATCAAAGACAGACGCCTCCTCTCTTCTTCTCCTCCCCTCCCCTCCCCTCCCTCACTCTCTCGATCGTCCCTAGATCGTCCCTAGCCACTCCGACACACCACCACCACCACGAGCGGCAGAACCGCACCTCTTAGCACCACCAGCGGCGCCACTCCCACCACCAGCGCACCACCACGAGGTATCTCTCTCTCTCTCGAGGAAGGGCTAACCCAAGTGTTCTATCAGTTGGAATTCGGAGACCGCGGTGAATTACAAGTGGCTTGGGCTTGGTTTCAGATCTAGGCCTGTTGCGATATGAATCTGTCTTGGATTCTAAGGTTTGGTTTGTTTGTTCGGAATTCAAAATTGGATCTGTAGCTATAGGTTGTGGTGAATCTGTGGAGTTATCAATTTTAAACTAGAAAGTGAATATGAATGTGTGTTTTGTTAATTCCACTGTTAATTGATTAGGAGCTGATCTTTTAGTTTCTTTAATTGATTAGGTAGATTAGTTTCTTTAAAAAAGATTTTTTTATGCCATCTTCGTGAAACTGCAGTTATAGGTTTTGGATGCCGCAGCCGTGAGGCTGTCCCCTGAGAGAGAGAGAGAGAGAGAGAGAGAGAGATAACGATATTTGTAGAAATATTTTTCTGTTCATATACGCCAATGGTCGAATATGTCCGTTCGCTTCGTTTGCTTTACTTTATGTCACAAACAAGAAGATTCGACCAGTTGTTAGTTCTGGTAGTGTATATCCTCCCACTGACCCCAATCAAACACAACATATTACCCAGCAAAATTTGATCTCTTACAAGAATGCCCCCAAGTTGGCAGTTCTTTGATTAGTTTTTACTGTAAATGTAGTGAGCTAAGGTATGCGTACGAAGTGTTTGATGAAATGCCAGTGAGAAATGTAGTGTCGTGGACGAAACTGCAATTATAGCTTTCGGTTGCCGCAGCCGCAATGCCACCCCATCGCGAGATATGGCAATTGGCAAACTGTAATCTTGGATATGAGTCATCTGACTAAGCTGGGAGTACGGGTGTTGGAATTTTGGTGTTTTGTTTCCAGTTAATTCGTATACAACGTAGTGTAAGTGTCTCATTGTCAGTTTTTGATGTGGCTATTTAATTTTGGGTGTTTGGCTGCAAGCACTAGAATTGTAATATTGGTCCTGATTGGGTTAAAAAAAGGGGTTGTAATCATGATAGAGGTGATCTTACTATGAACCATATGACTTCTCCTTTTGTTTACAGTCGATTTGTGAAATTTGGCTTCAACTAATGAAGATTAAATCGAGAACTTTGTACAACAGCACTCAACTTGAATGCCCATTAGAGCATATGGTTTCTAACATCGAAACCTGTTTCCCTGGTTTTTAGGTTCCCACCTCTATGAGTTTGTTTTTAGGCTATGTTCTAGTGGAAACTATGTTATCATAACTGTCGCTTTGTGTTCCAGGAGCAAGCGAACTTTCTAAATGGAAAGGGAAGGCCATCTATGTAGCCAAGGGAAAGAAATCAATGTTGGATGGTGATTTGGAGAATACTGTAAGAAGATAAACTTTAATTCTTCAATTGATCACTGTTCTTCGTTTCTTCATTCTTCATTTCTATTGATCACTGTTCTTCGTTTCTTCATTTTTTATTTTGCATTGATCATTGTTCATCATTGTTCTCACTTTTTAGACTATTAACTCGAAAAACTTTGCAGGAACTTAATTTGGGTCCTTCCACACGCTCCTTACTCAAGGATTGTGTAAGGAGCTCTGATGGAAGACTCGATTTCTACTGTACCTCCATTTTGTTTTTTCCCCTTCCTATTGTACCTTCACTTTTTTGGAAAGATATCACGGGAAGTGAATGTGTACATAGGCCTAAAATCAATGGATTCTTGGGCAATACAATTCCATACCAACTCTGCTAGTTGGTATATGCTCAAATAGTGGTCAAGGTCTAACAGTGTAGGAACCCAGTGGCTAGGATTCACTTGATCCAATTGTCTTTTTCCTTTTATTCCCTTAAATTGTGGTCAAGAAGCCTATTTGCATATACAAGTTGACAAGTCAGCTATTTTGAGTAATAATCTTCACACCTTTCTTATGCGTTGTAAGTTGGTTGATAATGCTATGAAACTGTACATTGTTGCTTGGCTTTCTTGCACTTTTTTTTTTACAAGTAGTAGATTTATGAGAACAAAAGTTAAGAAGATTGGGCATTTATTGAGTCTATATACAGGTAGTAGATTTATGATGAGTTGATTGCATGTTTTAATTTTGGGTTGGAGAGATCTTGATAGATCAATAATGGCGGCAAGGAAAAATACAGAATAGAGTATGCTTACATTTTTTTTCTTATGGTGTTACCTTTTGTGCTTTTACTATCCTTAATGAATGACTCTTTGTTTTTTGGATGTTCTGCAGATATCAGAAGAGGAAGGTAGACTAATGAGGAAGAGGAAAAATAGAAGTGGAAAAGAAAGCGCGAGCACGAAGAGTAGCGGGTGCCTTAATGAAGGTAATACTCTCAATTCTTTCTTCAATTTATATTTTTCAACATGGTCATCTTTAAGATTCCTATGTTCTTTGTATTTATGTGTCCTTGCTTTTGTACACTATGCTAGATTGGCATATTAATATGACGAGGACATAGGTTAATGCAGTTGTTAATGTGTCCATCATCGTTCGTATATTGTACCATAACTTGCACTTCAATTGTTGCATTTCTGCCCTTGGATTTGGAACAGTGATATGACAGAATCTATGAGATTGACTGTATTCAAGAACCAATTTTAAGGAGATTAAGTTTGTTACTCTCTATTATAAAACACAATGGCATGGGCTCCACTATAAGATAAATTGTTGGAATCCACTGTCCTTTGCAACATACTCTCTCGCTATTTCCTGCTTTTTTATACTATTCTGGGATTTGAAAAGTCTGTTGTTAGCGATGGGACTAAATCGAGTTTGTTGGAGATTTTAAGCTGAGTCTCTATACTCTTTTTCCATTTTTTAAACTTCCTTTGGCTATACTTTGTTATGTTTTTAAGAAGGCAATTATGCGAGGATACTGTTGGTGTCCTTGGCAACAAATTACGGAGTTGCTTCCAAATTAATGGCTCGCCAATAACGCTACTAAATCTTTTTTGAGCTTGCCGTGTTCATTCCAAATGTGCAAGACCCTTTCATCCGAATGACCTTATTAGAATGTGTAGACTTCTATCTATCATACTGCAGTGGGCATGAAGGGCGGTATTATGGCAAACTTTGCTCGATGAGTTGTAGGGATTGGATGAACAATCAAGCCACCTACGTTAATGGGATACTATGATGCACGGACACGGAAATTCTAATATAAAAAAATGGGGACACAGACACGGCAGGGGACACGCCACGTGTATATTTATTTATATATATGTGCAAGACCCTTTCATCCGAATGGCCTTATTAGAATGTGCAGACTTCTAGCTATCATACTGCAGTGGGCATGAAGGGCGGAATCATGGCACCTTTCATATTTTTCTTTGTGGAAGTTCATATGAATTACTTGACTGAAATGATCAGGCTACCTACGTTAATGGGATACTATGATGCACGGACACGGACACGGGAACACGAAAATTCTAATCTAAAAAAATGGGGACACGGACGCGGCGGGGACACGCCACGTGTATATTTATTTATAAATGCTTTGTATGTATTTTTTGCATTCTCCCCAATTAATTAAAACTGCCATCTGTTTTCTTTTCAATTGCGGGCATAGAGACAAAGGTCTCAAAATCGATCGTTGTTGTTAATGGTTTAATTGCGGGCATGGAAAGAAAGAGCACAAACTGAGGAATACGAACAAGTAGAGAAGCTGACACCAAGTAGAGCAAAAAAAAGACACAAAAAGTCACACACAAGTAGAGCAAAAGAAAAAAAAAAAGAAACATAGTCACAACTCTTTCTTTCTTTTTTTATCCGAATCACAGTTCATTAAAGCCAAAAATGGCAAATTACAGCGAATCCATCCGAAAACAGAGAAAGGGCAAACGTGTAACAAGCCATCACAAAAGAAAAGCTATGAAAATAGGTGACAGAGGGACATCGGCAAAATCGCGCAAACTAGAGGATAGGCCTTAGCACGTCTCACCGCCTCAAAGGGTCGGGTTACGAGGGGCTCTCAGTGTATCTTCTAGCCGTCCCGGCCTAAGGCACGCACCCAGTCAGAGACAAACTAAACCCAACCAATGGAAATAGGAATACACAACAAACAAGGAAAAATCACAGCCACCATGGAAAACTACTATTGATGTACGCCGGCCAAACCCCAGCTGAGGAAAAACCACCCATCGCCGTAGATGGAGGCACCGACTGGATCCTAAACTAGAGTAGTGGAGAGACATCTTCGGCAAGCCCCTGCTGACACGAGCAGGCTTCGGACACAGGGAAACGAACAAAGATATCCGCCTGGGCTAAAACTCCATAACGCCGGCCCACGGCGCCGATGACTGAGAATCTCCCATGCGTGGATACTCCCCAAAGCTGAAAGCTGGAACACCGGCTCCAGGGCCAAGCCCCGGCCCTTATGAGGCAGATCTAAACCAGACCTAACCAAGCAAACCTAGTATTATTTGCCCACCACCACCACCCATCGGATCTGGAAGGCCAGACCGGTACAAACCCGGACTAGGGGAGACCCAGCCGAGGGAAAAGGGCACAACAGACCCAAAAAAACTAACCAAAAAACCTCTGCCCTCCTACCTCAACTTATTGAACCACGCTGCCACCCTAGCGAACCAGATCTGGTGGAGACAAGGTGGAGAGACGGAAAATAACATGCCCTACAAACGCCGACTGCGAGCGCCGCCGCCACTGGAAGCTACCTTCGCCGGAGCTCAATCAAACCCTTGCTTTGACCAATCGGAGGTTGGAAGCAAGCCACGAGTGGAAAGGAAAGGACGGTGAGGGAGGACGAGGGGAGGGGGCACCCCCTCCCCCGGCTGAAAACTGCTCGCAAAAGCTAGAAAGAGAGAAGGAGAGGATAAGGTTTTAGAGAAAGGATAATTACAAAAGGGGTGTTGGCCTGAGCTTTGGCGCGCTCAGTTTATTTTTGTTTTGTTTTTCTTTTTTAATTTTCTTCCGCGTTTTTCTTAACGAATCTTTATATGGTGTCCCTCCAATGATCCGATTTAGTGATTGGCCATTGGAGGCATATTCAAGGTTTGTTTAAAAACCTAAATTCAGCATTTAAAACTGAATTAATTAAGTAATAAGTGATTCAGTAGGTTTGATAACTATATTTTACATTGTTTAACAAATTAAATACCACTTAAAATATAGGCTAAAAAGTTAAAAAAATTAAGTAGTTTTGAGCTATTTAATTCTGGCTGAATTTTTGTGTACTTATATTCAACTATCATACCACCATCACCATTACCACCACTGCACCACTTCCACCAACTCCACCACCACCACCACATCACCACCACCAGCTCCACCACCACCGCCGCCACCACTACCACCACTACACTGCACCACCACCACCACCACATCACCACCACCAGCTCCACCACCACCACCACCACCACCACACCACCATCACTACACCACCACTACCATCACTACACCACCACCGCTCCTACCACCACTCCACCACCTCCGCCCCTCCACCACCACTACCATCTCTACACCTCCACCGCTCCTACCACCACTCCACCATCTCCGCCACTCCACCACCACTACCATCACTACACCACCACCACCACCACCACTCCCACGTACCACTCCATCACACCACCACCATCGCCACCACCACTCCTTAACCATTACGATAAGTATATTATGACTGTTAGTAAATTAAATGAAAATTAGAACAAAGTTTAATTCATCATTTTTTAATTGAATATTTAATATATTTATCAAACAGCTTTTAGCTTAAAAATTTCAGTATTTGACTTTCAGTACTTAATTTTTCAATTTTCAGTTTCAATTTGATCAACAAGCCCCTCGGTTATCCGATTCCAACCACCAAATATCCTGTTACCCAGAAATAGAATAAGACTGCCACCTGCACTGTCGTTAGAATTCATAAAATTTGGTCAACTTTTCTCTATGCGGTTTTGTTTGGATTAATTATTGCAAGTTCTGTTCGAAGCTCTCTCTTCTCTTTCGTATGCTTCTCGTGGAACTCTATGCGCTGCTAAGTTACAACCGGAAAATGAAACGAGAACTGATCAGGGTTTTGCCGTTTTACATAATTTCTGAAAATTGTAGCTAGATTTTTTTTTGTTCTGTGAAAATTTCACTACCCTTTTGCTTTAATTTCTTGCAATTGTTCTTGATTGTCAGAGGAAGGAGCTGGAGGCTTTTGTGATCCCAATTGTCAACCGACAGATCCGCCAACTTCTGGAGCAAAACATTGTGCCTATGATTTCTAGAATTCAATACGAGAGGAATCGAAAAAATAAAAATTTATTATCCAAACTCAAATTTTTTTTTAACATAGCCGAAAAATCTGGGTTTTTTTTTTGCAGAATTTTTTTTTAAAAATAATTTTAAGTTCGAACCATAATTTTTTACTTTTTTGATACCTCTGGTCGAGAAGAACCAATATTGCACAAAAATTCGATGCGAACTAACAAATGCGAAAAAAAATTTAAATAAAGACAAAAAAAATTAAGCCAAAATAAGCTACGATCAATCGCGTCTATCAAAATTGCCGGCCCTGAGAAACCAGGTAGCTGCACCGACAACGTATTCGAGGGACGTGTTTGAAATTTTGCATCTGACCTACAAATGATAAGCCTTGCATAATTGGTTCTGATCAAGAAAATTCCAATTGCTATATGGACTAAGCAAAAGGCATACCGACAAGTTTGTAAAATGAACTACCATGCCCATAACACCGGTAAGTCATTTTTGGTGTTTCAATGAAAAACGTTTTATGAGAGAAAATGTTTTACCCACATTTTGTTCAACCAAACACAGGAAAACAGAAAAATAATTTACACGAAAATATTTTCAGTTGAATCAAACGGAGCCTTAATTAGCCTAGTAGTACTGAAATGCAAAAAATAAAAGGTAAGAAAAAAAGTACTCCAATTTGCTTGAATTTTGGCTCTTACTTTTCTTCTTGTTTTTCTGATATATATATATCATCTCCAACAATTTCAGCAGAAAAAGAAAAGTTAAAGTCGCTGTTTTCAAATTACGTACAGGAGTATGTTTTACTCCGATCCATTTAATTATTTGTTGACATACTCCTACTTTGTTTGTTCCAAAGGTACCAAGTCTTTCTTCGATCAGCACAACTGCCATTTGGATCACATCAATTCTACATGAGTACTTGGCACAAATTGATTTTACCAAATGTTAGAGTGAGCCAAATTAATTTGACTCAAAAATTAACTTGGTGAATTGATATTCTAAACTAAGCCAGCAATGGAGGACAATTAAACAATTTACGTGCGATTATGAAATTGAGCTAGCAAATTACTTTGGGCCCCATCATAGAAGATACTCTTGCGTTAAGAAGATACTCCTATTTGATTGTTTTGCTTAATTAAGCATTTTGTATTTAAGCATAACTTAATTAGCTAGGCTTTTTCATAGGAGATATCGAACGAACGTTATATTAAACCATGACCTATTTTCATGCGAGATTTTCCAACACCGTACCTTCCCCACTTGTTTGTCTGTCACTTGTAATCTCTATTGAGTTTATCTTTAATTCGTGCAACATTCAAGCTAGCTCTACTTATTTCTTTGAGAAGGGAGTAGAATAATTGTCATTATATAGGATTGAGTTAAGAGGAAAACACATAAATCTTGTCCAAAACCAAACCATATATTCTCCTCTCTCTCTCTCTCTCTCTCTCTCTCTCTCTCTCTCTCTCTCTCTCTCTCTCTCTCTCTCTCTCCATGTAGTGTGTGTGTGACAGAAAGAAAGCTGATTGTTATTGTTGGATCAAATCGATATTAACTTAGTAAGTTCATTCCACAAATATGGTACAACAATGTCACCACCAGACTCTTGAGTAAAAGCAAATAATTAATAAAGCTGGGGGTTTCTCCGATCCAAATTGTTATAATGACGTACATATCTAATCCACCAAAACAACAAATTGGAAAATTACATGGTGTGCTCCTTCACCTGCCCTTCATATGCTTTATTTTACCAGGTTTTCAGACACTAAATGGGTACAAACACAAAGTAGGTTAGGATCAAGAGAAGAGGTGGCGGAAGAATAAGTAGAAAACAGATGATTCATTTTTAGATAAAAATCTGGGTTTTTTGTTTCCTCATACAACAAATCTTTTCTATTTCAATATAAAATTCTTAATCAATTTTGATTAATAAAATTCTGTATACTAGGGTAGATAAACCGAGACACACCGCTAAAAAGTCAAAAGTCTCAAGGTACTTTTAACCCACTGATACAAAATTCTTTAACCAAAATAGTTAGTGAAGTTTCTGATATGGAGGATCCTTAGAAGACAACTACAGAGCATATACTTCAATTTTTCTTTTAGAAAAGATTTGAAGTAGTTTTGGAAAAGAAGTTCCCAGGAGGGAGTTTAAACTAGAATGGAAGACATGGCTCTGATATCAGGTTTTCAGACACTAAGTGGGTACAAACACAAAGTAGGTTAGGATCAAGAGAGTACTCAACACAAGGGATATAAACCCTGCTGATATATTGCTTAAGTCTGCCCTTACATCGGTGGAGGTCTCCCCCTTTTATAGGAGTAAGAAGGAGAATACAAACAATACACATATAATTGAACATTACTGTTCTTAGTCTTCTACTGACAACATTTCTTGACTATAAGGACGATTACACTTATTTCACCAATTATTGACTATGACACTTCAATACCTACATACATACAATTTACCCCTTCCTAAAAGGAAGGACATTTACTTTATTACATCACACCTAATACAAACAAATAGTACATACCAATTATACAAACTACAAACAGTGCTTAACAATTATTATATACTAGTAGTTAATACCATTCTTAGAGCATTTTCCTTGGCTGATCATCATTATTTATTCATCACCCAAGTAGTAAATTGTAGGCTTTTTAGGCTCTTCGATCTCAATCGACCCTTCCAACATCTTAGCCACCTTCCCCATCGACGGCCTCATCTCCACCCGATCTTGGAGGCACCACATCGCTGTCTTCACCATCCGATCTACCATATGGAAGTGGGCCCGGCTATCGTAGCAGTGCTTGATATGACGGTCTAAAATATCCTCCACCCTCATCTCTTTGAATACCTTATCGAATGCCCACCTAGGAAAATACCAATCATCACTATCCAATTTTGATCCTTGAATCTCGTGGTTCCTAACCCCGCCAACAATCTCCAACAACACCATTCCGAAACTATAAACATCGGCTTTCGGAGTGATCGGATCCATCTTGAGCCATTCGGGTGCCATGTACCCACGCGTCCCTCGCATCTTAGACTTGCTAACCATGGCTTCCTTCTTCTTTAACTTGGCTAACCCGAAATCCGATATTTTCGGGCAAAAATCATCCCCTAAAAGTATATTCTCTGGCTTGATGTCGCAGTGTAGGACCCACTCTAGACACTCCTCGTGCAGGTAAGCGATTGCTCTTGCCACTCCTAGCGCAATACGGTACCTAATGTTCCAATCAAGTATGGGCTTGTCGCCAATGGCACGCATTTCCACTTCGGATCCTGTATTATTGATTCTCTCACGAGCATGAGGAAATAAAACCTTGTCCAGTGAACCATTGGGTACGTACTCGTGGACAAGTATTCTCTGGCCTTTCTCAGCACAAAAACCCCATAATCGGACCAAATTTAGATGGTGCATTCGGGCGATAGTAGTGACCTCGGCCCAAAAATCCGCGTCACCGCCCGTAACATTTTTCAAGCATTTAACCGCAACAACCCGGTGATCGCTCAACTCTCCTTTATAAACATCCCCAAACCCACCTTTACCGATAATGTTAGAGAAGTTTTTGGTGGCATCTTTAAGCTCTGCGTAGCTAAACCTCTTGGGCCCACCCGCGGGCAAAAATTCAAGTCCGAGGGTCCGAGCCATGTCCCTATACTTGATGTACTTCTTGACAAAAGCCCAAAAGAAAAGAACCCCAGAAACAAGCTCCGCAGCAAAGAGAGTACACACAATCACTATATTCCGGGTCGTGGTATGGGATTCTTTGGGCGGTAACGGTAGACTGATCCTAACTGGGCATGTCGTCTCCATCACAGACGTCATGCCTGTGAAACTAGAGTCTTCGGGTTCGGATATATCCACCCGAAGGAACATGGCCGTTTCGGTACCTGGAGACCAGTACCCGTACAGTAGCCTCTCAAGTTGTAGCACACAGGAACCACTCCCATCGTACTTGATTTCGAACCCGAGACACGTCGGGTCGGACAAGCACAATCCTCGACACGCCGTGAAGTTACGGAAAAGGACCGTTTGGTTTGACCCGCCGGAAAAGTTGACGAAATCCAGCCGTAGAAACTTGGTGCTACTGCTTCCCGTCCACGGAACCTTCCTCTCGCATCCGCTGCCAGGTATCGGCCGGAATCCCGGCGGGCAATCACAGTAAGGTTTGTTGACGCCGTCGGTTATACATATAGAGTTAGGCCCACAGGTTCCGTGTATTTTACAAAGCTCTTGGACTGCTTCCCATACGATTTCCCACAGGCCCAAATCCGGATCGTAGCTGTAGATTCTGAGATTCCCATCGTCGTCGAGAGTTAATCTCCGGGACCGATTGGCCCCGGAATCCGATGTAAACAACGTACCTGGTTGAGAAAAATGTTAGTAAATATCAGCGGTTTTATCGTATGTATCTTAAGCGAGAGAGAGAGAGAGAGAGAGAGAGAGTGAAAACTTAAGTCCCGTAATTTTGCAGCAGGTGGAAGCAAGAGCGAGATCGAGTTGGAACGCTGAAGCGACTTGTAAAAAAACATCTTAAGCGGTTAAAATTTACAAAAAGTGAAAATTGAGCAAGGATGAAGAACGAGAATGAAAATCTGAGTGTAAAATTGTGTGACGGTTGACTTACTTCTCATTCGTTACCTTACCTACCCAGCCCGGCCCCTTTAACACGACTTATAAGCAATTAAATAAATTCTACACTACATTTGTGCCATTAAATAATCTAATTAATTAATATACTAGTTTAATTCGTCTTTCCCAATCATATATATTCTGGCCGCGCCGGGTTAATTATTTCAAATTGTTAGTGACATGTCATACATATATACAGAAATTAAAAGACGAAGGGAAATGATTTTGGCACTCCAAAAATTGATGCAGACACTCCAAAAACGAAAGAAAATGACTTTGGAATTACATTGATTTTAGAGTGCCTGCATCAATTTTTGGAATGCCAATATCATTTCCCAAGACGAAATCATATTCATTTTAATGACCGGCCCCTTGCATTTCTCTCTCTTTAATTTACTATTTGCAACTTTTCAGAATTTTCCCACCTCTCTCTCTCTCTCTCTCTCTCTCTCTCTCTCTCTCTCTCTCTCTCTATATATATATATATATATATATATATTAATGTGTGGTGCGTGTATATTGTCGATCTACTTTAAATTAATGTTATATGGTAATTAAATGAAATAATAAATTACCAGATTAATAGGATATTGAACAAATCACCCCAATTTTGTAAGTTTCTACCCTCACCCTCAATTAAAGAAACACTAGAAATTGCCCGTGCCTGAAGGCACAGTTCGAAATCGGTATTCAATTCATACTCAATTTTGAAGGCTAAGTCCCCCTTTGGAACATTCTAACTACGCAAAAAATTAATTATACTTGCTCAAGTACATCCACTGATTAACTTGAATCAACACATATACAAACTAACAAACTAATAGTTATAGCCCCCGTAGCCCCCGTACTTAAGGGCAATTATCGCCAGCCATTTAAATTCACAACCAGTTCGACCATAGTACAATCTACATATCACAATTGGCAAAACACAACTGTAATCAATAAATTCACTTTATGTGCTTAAAAAAATCAAGCTTCAAAATATAAGAATACAAAACCAATAATTATACTTAATCAGCCCTTCAATTAAGAATACAAAACCAGTAACATCTAGCTTTTATTCATTAAGTTTTCTAAAATCAAGAAGAAAAGACAAAACATAATCAGTCCTTCAATTGAATATAAAAATGTAATTCCACTTCTACTGCATTATTGAAAAAAAAATTGTAAACTTTCTAAGTTTCAAGCTCCAACCAACTCGATATCTGTTACTTGTTAGCTAATGCAACTTGTCAAAAAATATTTGGCACTTCAGTTCATATACCATTTCAATTATCTAGCAAAAAAATTTAATGTCATACAACCTGTCAAAAAAAGAAGTAAACAACAGCAAACCATGACTTATTGATTTTTACGTGGTTCTCCCTAAATAGAGACCGCGGTTCGATTCAAAATCATCCACTATAAAAATATAATTCCACTTCTTCTTAATCATTGCCCGTCCCTGAAGGCCCAAATCAAAGAATTCATTATTTAATATGATTTCGAATGACCTTAGCTAGGTATGAGCAAACTGATTGTGCCTAAAGACACATACCAATACAATTTTATCACCACAAAAAACCATTTGCTCGTTATGCTATTGACTACATCGATTACTACTACAGACAAACTCATCTTTGTCCAAAAATAATGTAATTGTATGACCACCATAGTATAAAACAACAACCATTATAATACTGGCCAAACTTAAACAAATGAAATAGAAAACACATGAAAAGCCAAATTCAATACTTGCCATAGTCAAATCCAATTCAAACTTTTGGTACATTAATTGCATTCAAATTCTAACATGGAAAAAAAACTAAATAATAGAGTCAATCTCATACACAAAAGCAACAAAAATGGTACTCCACAAATGTCGTATTTAGCAAAAGAATCATAGTTGCAAAAGTTTGTCTTCAACACTTTTCAAGTATCTTGAAATTTTTCTCTTCATCACCATCCCAAAATTTCTTGTGTCAAAACATACCTATTTCGTCGAAAGAGCAGAATTATATGAAACTGAACATAATTATGTGAATCCTTTCAAGATACTTGAAAAGTGCGAGAGAGAGATTTGTTCACCCAAATTTCGTTACCAAAAAAGGAAAAGAATAAAACGGCAATTTCAAGGATTGTTTTCCATTATGGCATGACATTATGTCATTACCCGAAATTCTTCCCTGTAGGATGGCATTATGATTAGTCATTATATTCAATCAAAATTAATCATCTTTATATTCCATAACTCAATATATAATGTCAACCCAAAAATTTCGTTCATTGCCAAAAAAAAACTGACCATGTTGAACAACTCAATGGTTAGGATTTATGCAGAAAAATGTGTTCTAAATTAAACGGTGAAGATTTATGCAGGAAAAATGTGTGGGCCACCTTGTATTATAGATGATGATCCTTGGATGGATATTATATTTACAAAAATGCCATTGTAGAATGAAGGGTAAAGATTTATGTAGGTGTTAGGATAAATCTAGAGCGTTGATTATCTTTTGGATTCAAATACAGCTCTGTTTTATTATATAGATATATTCGATTATAAAATCAATACTGATAGTAGAATAAAACATACAACGTACGAACATATATGTTGTCTATATATGATTCCAGTTAATTAAGGTGATATCCCACTTACCAAACTTAATTCCCGACCCACTCCCAAACTCACTCGTCTAAGAAAAATTGTAGGAATGCAACTTTCAGACACAATTTCAAAAATAATTGTGTTTAAAGCCATCCGATCGATACACGTAGGCCAAAGTACATCAATAAAATAAATGACACTGATCGAATACAGTTGTGTCCATAATAGTGTTTTTAAAATTGTGTTTAAAGCCATCCGCATCGCTAAGTAAGTAAATAAGTAAGTAAGAAAGGAAAGAACTCATGAGGTTTTAATAACTTTAATTAATTACCTTTTTGGCATATCACTTTGCCGTCCTCTTCAAGTCTCTGGAACGCGCCTGCCCAACTGGGCCAACTCCAATAATAATCCTCAGATCCGTTGAAAACGAGATGGGTCCCATCCACGAACTTGAAATTCCCATTTCTCAAATTAGTTCCATTCGTGTTCTGGGTGGCCACAACCGTGTCCGTCGGAAAATCGAAGCTCGACCATTCTCCGAAAACTAGTTCTCCGGCGTCGCTCAGGGTGAGCTGGGTGGAGTTGGAGTTCGAAGCGGGGCTTCTGGGCCACAGGTTTGGCCCGGAGGAGTTTCCGGCGAGGCGGAGGGCGCCGGCGGGGGTGACCTCGAGGATGGCGGAGGCGGCGACGGGGGATTTTTGGTTGGCGGACCAGATTAGGGTGGTGGTGTTGTGGTTGTGGTTGTAGTACCAAATGGAGAAGGTGAAGAGGATTGGGGGGGTGGTGGATAGGGGGTGGAAGCCGGCGGCGAAGGTGGAGCTTGGGGAGAGGAGGGTTCGGTTTTGGGAGGGGAGCCAAGGGGAGAGGGAAATGGAGAAGGAGGAGATGGTGGTGGAGGTGGTGGTGGCGGTGGTGAGGAGGAAGAGGAGGAGAGAGAGGGAAAAGGAGAGAGGAGGAGGAGAGAGAGACATGGTGGTGGTGGGTTGAGTAGAGTTTGGATGGGGTGAATGGTTGGTTTGGGGCTGGCTTTGAATGGAGCATTTTGGTTGACTCTTGACCATATTGATGTGCAGTATTGTATTGTCAATTACAGTAGAGCTCCGTCCAACAGGTAATTGGAATTGGAATGGGGCTACATCAATTTCCCCGACCTTCACGGAAACTTCATTTGGGTGTATTTACGGTAAGTCTACTGGTACAACAAAATCATACAGATTTGTTGTGGGATCCACTATAGATCTCACACAAATTATCCAAACCGTTTATTAAATGTAAAATATTTTTTCAAAGACCCCTGCAAAAAATCATTCCAATCCGATACTTATAGATACTCGATCTAATCATCTAACTTTTGATTTAGATTCCAGGATAATGAAACATTATATGATTGGATTGAGCATCTATAAGTATCGAATTGAACTGATTTTTTGCGGTGGCCCTTGAAAATTTATTTTACATTTAATAAATGACTTGGATCATTTGTGTGCGACCCATAGTGGGCCCCACAACAAATCTATACGGAAAATCTGTACGATTTTCCTATACCAGTAGACTTACTAGCGTATTTAGGGGTGCAAACGAGTTGATCTGAGTTTTGTAGTACTCAAGTTTGAAGCTCATTTAGTTTGGCTCGTTTTTACACGGGCCGAATTCGATTCATTTACCAAATGAGTCTCTCTAAAAGAATCAAGCTTGTACAAATTGATTTGAGCTATAGAATATTGAGCTCAATTTTTTTACTACATGAGAGCAAGTCCAATGGGGGATGAATAGTCATTTTCCATCCCCAAATGCTAAAACCTAGTCTCCAATGGAGGAAGGAAGAGGAGATGCAAAATGACTTTGATGGATATGGGGATGGATATCCATCCCCAAATGACTATAGCTATAAATGTCACATCATCAAATCCAACTGAATTACCAGAAAAATGGACAACCGGAGTTACATCTATTCACTGGAAAGCTGGTCGAAATTTGCAAATGTCGCCGGTTTCTACAATCTATCGCCCAAATCTACAAATGTTGGTGGTTTCTGAAATCTGTCGCCGGAGAGAGAGATATTTAGAGGTGAGAAAGGGAGAGATCTCGCCTGTGAGAGAGAGAGAGACTAGTTTTCTGCCTTGGTGATTTCTAGGGTTTGGAGAAAGAGGGGTTTGCTCTAATCCAAAGAGAGAGAGAGAGAGAGGCCAATGAAAACTTTACATATAGAGAGAGAGAGAGAGAGAGAGAGAGAGAGAGAGAGAGATATGCCGTAGAAAGAGGGGTTTGGACTTTGGACGTTTTTTACTTAGCCCAAGAGTTCGAAGAGAGAGAGCGCGGCCGCGCGCGCCAGGATATAATCATTGAAAATTTTATCCAATGTGACACTTAGGTGAACAATTATATTTTTCATCCATTGGTCCAATTTTAAAACTCACCGTTGGAGAGGGATGAATCATATTTTACAATTAACTTTTAATAATTTTTCACACTAGAATAACTATCCATCCCCTTATTTTTTATCCCACCATTGTACTTGCTCTGAGCCTAAAATTCAAGATCAAGCTCTACTAGATTAGTAAACTAACCAAGCCTAGCCTCGAGCAAACTCGGTTCGGATGCCGCCCTAGGAGTATTCATTGGGCATGCTCAACGGAGCCACAAACTTATTAGGAGATGAATGGTGACATCACTGAATAATTTATCCCCAGCATTGAGCTGGTCACATCGTTCGGCCATTTATTTTTGGGCTCCAACACAGGTAGAGCAAAAGGTCTACAACCACAAACTCATCACACAAATAAATACACACAAATTCACATTTATTTATGGGCTCCATACACTGGATATGTATAGTGTGTGAGTTACCATGTGAATGTAAGCATATTTATGTAATTGTTTGTGATTGTAAAAGACTTGCAGGTAGTCATTATTTTGTAAATTTCAACACTTTTTATTTATATACGATATGTTTCTTTCTGGTTCCAAAAAAAAAAATATACCATACTACGTCTATACGGTCTATAGCCTCGTCAACGGAAGTAAACAATTAAAATGGTAAAAACGCAATCCGTGTATAGGACGAGAAAAAACACATTGCATTTCCGGTAGAGGAGCCCAACCCACATAGAATCTACCCAAGGAACAAAGCTAACCAAGTACAAGTGTGTGTGATCAATCCATATTGTTTACGGGGTTAAAACTCCCTGCTGAAGATGATAGAATACCATACCTGCACTTCGATTTTTAGCACCCAAAAAAAAAAAAAAATCCATATTTTTAGATCAAATGCAATATATAGAATGGTTCTTTTCCAGATCATAATATTGTAAAAGTTACCAAGCAACAACTTCTCCTGGATCCATTTCAATGATCCAAATGGTCACAAGGCAGAAACTTAAACATTCCAACAAACACCAACTCATACTAGGTTATGAGCTTCACAAGTCGAAACAAAACCCTAAGTCGCACCCCCAACCCCACCATGCTAGCAACCGAACCATAAAACTGGTGCCTGAACACTGTAGTTGGTGTAGAGATTAAATATTCATTGGTTGACAAACCACACGACCTGGGATACACAATACCTCGGGGCATTTTGTATTACAAAAGCAATCATTTACAGTCTAAAAATTTGCACATCCTACGACTTCACCATTTAGACTGATAATCAAACGTACCCTAATATCAATCCTTACAAACAAATAAGAAGCTTAACACGTAATAGATACATATAACAAAGCAAATACTTTCTCGCTACTATCTATGGTCGAGTGTACAGTGTCTGAAATTTTTTTTTTTTTTTTTTTGAGGCATTGTCGGGACTTTAAACTTGGAGCATGAATACTGTCCTTCCAACTGCAAAATGAAATACGACAAATACCCAAATTTCTAGCCCTACTTCCGGTTACGAGGCTGTAGACATGTGCAATTTGGTGCTAGTATACAAGTTGAAGCCACTTCAAACGTTTTTGCTCAAAATTTCTGCTCAAATTTGGTATGTATTTTCACAGAAGAGTCTGACATTGAATACAATGCATAAATTACTGACCACTTCAAACATTCAACCTCTTAATGTTACACAGCAGGCCTGAAATCATGTGTCAATAACTTGCTGAGTTCATTGTATTCATACCCAATGGAAACCCCTCGCTTTATCATATGCATCAAGCAAGAAGAAAGTCGGAAACTCACCAATCACTTGCTCAACAATACAATAGCAACCACGAAAGAATGAGCTTGTGGATCAACCCAATGCATATCACAACCCAGCCAGCAGTTAAAAGAGAAAATCTTAATGTCCTCATTCAAGTATTACTTCCGGTGCCGCCTCTTTGGTTCAGCTCTCTGCCTTTTCTCATCATCCCACTCTCTGTCATACATCCTAAACCACAAAAATCAAGGAATAACCTCTGAAATGTAATCAACAGTTAAAGTGAAAGAAAACACTCAGGCAACATGCATGCCACTTAAAAGGATTACACTCTATGCAAGACCCATAGAATTTAGTATTCCAGAAGTCCCAGGTTCAACTCTTGGCAAATGCCACTATTCTTCGCAAGCTGCCGGGGTTAAGGTACTGAGGGCCCTAACCCAGAACCCAAACAAATTGGGAAAATAATTTTAGATTCCGTAAACAAATAGCTCTTCTGAGGCTTCGCCATTATGGTTCGTTATTTCACCAAACACTTCAGTGCAGAAAGCGATATTTGAGGATGCATATGTAATTTCAGTGGAAAGCACGCAATTCAGCAACAGAACTACTTGGCTAAAACCTACACATCACCCTCCACAATGACACAGAAATGACGATAAAACGAAGATCAGGCATGGTACATGGAGGAGTACAAAACATTTGTGTAGGCCATAGGGTGAGTCAAAAGCAAATTGGCCAATGAAGGCACGTACAACATATGTAAAAGGTAACCCACATGCATAGATGATAGAATCGTACGATTCCCAATTTGAATCTATAAATCTATACAAAAGAAACCAATTCAGTTCCAATCTTGCTGTTTAAATCAGAAATAATGGAACTTTTGCAATTCGATTTGTGGTTCACAACACTTTACTACGGTTCAGTTTTCACCTCTCTATCGAGACAAGAAAAGGAAATTGCTTAGTTATATCGACTACTAGCATATTACCTCTATAAACAAACTGATATCACTTTTCGATAAACAGTATGTATACATTCATAGGTATACACGCATCGAACTATATGTCATAGTTATACCCCGTAAAGTGAATCATGTACGATTCAAGGTTTATCATTTCATCAAAATTTATAATTTGTTTTCAAAATTAAAAGCAACGCCTACATGAATAATGTATACTGAAAGATGAAATTTTCAAGGATACGGTTCGGGTTCACGACGTGTAATCTTGCCGGTTGCTTCCTTTCCATGAATCCTTAGAGCTGGTTGTTCGTCCAAGTAACCTGGACGCTGGACCATGGCCCCCTTTCTGTCCCCTCTTCCGTCGTAGGGTTGTGCCAAACCAACATTATTTAAGGGAGGAGGCGGTGGGCCAGCCGGTGAAAACTCACCTGCCTCAGGAAGATGGTCTCTTTTGAGTTTTCGTCTCTTTGAGGCTGCATTTGCATCCATATCCTCCTTCAAAGGGATTGGTTTTTCTCTTTCCCTTTCCCTCTCCTCCACCTATATGCAGCAGGCCAAAAATATAAGAAACAAATTTAGACCTGCGTAAGTACAACCAAGGTACAAGTCGTCACAAGAATTTACCCATAGAAACACTAATAATCTAATATGTTGCAGAATCCACAATGAAGCAGTGTGAACCGACTTTAATTAACAGTTTACGAACAAATTAAATAAGAAACAAAGCTAACATCCATAAATGAAGTTAACTCAGCAACAGTTCCAGAAATAAATGAAACGACGATGGAACACATGTATGGTACAATGAGGATTCATCAACAATTAAGATATGAAAAACTAGGACACTAGTTTAATCTTAACAAGCTACTATTTTCACCTCTAAGAAGTAAGAAATTATTCAAAGAAATCCTGCAATTTCCAATAGTAAAAATTCGGCTATGTTGCCTGAAATATCGAAAGAGTATGAGATACATCGAAGATACCTGAAAATTAAAGTATCAAAGATACTTATTTGCGAGTATCAGAAGAGCATCCACACACCAGAAGGATATGATACGAATACTACACCCTTCTACATGAATCATGCGTGATAGTCTAAATGCCATATTAATGCGAAAACAGAATTTCTTTTCCATTGGTACTAATGTAACATCAGAATCATATGACCGAACCAGACAAGGAAGTGGTTGCAAGGCAATTGGTCTAAGGAAAACTCCATTTCAACGCGCCCCCAACAACCCCACACCCCCCCCCCCCCCCCCCCCCCCCCCCCGTTTTTGCTCTTTGCAACTATGATCAGCTATCCAAAATTATGTAGATGCCCCCACACAAAAAAACTAAAACATTTCGGGCTTTGAACTCAATTGATTATTAGGATTTAGCATGTGCCATCCCTATAACTATATTCTCAATCATTTGCTCCATAAAAATGTGCCAATCAAAACTAGATAGGGTTACAGACAAATGGAATAAGACATACCTTCATCGATAGCCCCTCTCGTTCTTCCCGCTTTCTCTCTCTAAAATCTTCTTCTCTTCTACGTTTTGCATCCTCCAGTGTAACGAAGTTATTCTCCTCAGATCTCCTCCGTTCTCTCTCCTCATGCCTCGGCGAAAGCCTTTGAGAATGTCTAGCATTACCAAACCTTCTGTCAGCGTCCTCGTCTCTTCTACCCGTAACTGATTGAGGGACCACGTGAGGAGGTAATGGAGGTGGTGGAGGCAAGTTTTGCCCGTGAAATCGATCATCGACATGTGATTTCTCTGTGGATGTTTCGTTATAACGCAATTTAGTTCTATCATCTCTGTTCCTTTCATCCTTCATTTTTTCAGTAAGCTTATCAGAGCCCCGATCAGAACCTCTTTCCACAGAACGCTCTCTCCCATATCTTTCCAAAGACCTATCTCTCGATTTTTCCATCATGTTGTCATCTCCACGGGATTTTTCCAACCTTTCCCTGTAGTCCCTCTCATGTCTCTCACTTCCCTTGTCTTTGGACCTGTCCAGGTGTTTATCTGTGGCCCTATTGATAATTTGCTCATCGACTTTGTCAATAATATCTATTGGAGCATGTTTATCAGCTAATCTGGCATCTACTGACCTCTCTCTATCAGGGAATCGAACATCAGCCTCTAAATCTCTCGAATCAGTTTCCCCTTTCCGACGCTTATTTAGTCGATCCAGGTCTTCAGCGGGGCTGGCTCTCTTTTGTGGTTTATCACCAGATTTTGAAGCTATTATTGAGTTATCATGCCTAGGAGAATGAACAGGTCTCGAAGAAGGGGGTCTTTGAACATCAGCATTTCCAATGTTATCATCCTTCATAGTAGAAACCCTCAAATCAGAAGACTTTGCAGCTCCACTCTCTATCTTTGGTTCACTGCCATGGGTATCTAATGGTTTTGCAAATGGATTAGAGCCTTTAACCGAAGTTGGAAGACTATTTCCAGAAGCCAGAGGGGGAGAAGGAACAGTAGATTTTCCAGCTTTACTATCATCTTTTCCTATATCAGGTCGGGATTGCTTTGAAAGAGATCCAGAAGGCAATGACCTTTTTACTGGGGCTCTCACCTGCCAACATGAAGAGAAAACTGAGTACAATACAAAGAAAATTCAGCAGAAAATGGACGCATCAAATGAAAAAAATCTCCAACACTAGAGGGGGAAGTTATTAGCCGATCGCTTTCCCAAATAATCAGTATCCCATTACAAATATTTACCCTCAACCATAACTGCAATAGATGGCTCATTAAAGAAGACGGCTAGCTATGAAGCGCAGACAGTTGGGCACTTTGCAGAAGGTCACCTACCAGTGTTAGACACTTGTCAGATACCCACACTTAATGAACAAGCATCCAACACCCACATCCACAGATACTCTAGAACCTGCTTGGGACATATTAGGACACTTTTGGGACACTCAAGTGACACGACACGACACGTTAGGAGGGTATAAAACTTTAGGAAATCTTCTTTTCGTGCAATTATTGATGGTGAAAAGATTAGAGCAATTCTAAGCGGATGATGAAATACTTGCCTGAACACTTTTGTCAGTTTGTGAATGATGTAAATTAATAACTGTAATGACATCTTTCCATGAAGGCAGATATGGTATTTTATTACAATTAGACTCCTATTTTGTATTCTCCAGTGATTTTAGTCGAGCGTCATGTATAAATGGAAACTAGATTATAATTGTTTACCTCTCCCCAACATGCTGTGTCCTCTATTTATTGGAAATTTGGGATTCAAAGTGTCAGTGCAGTGTCTTTATTGTGTCAAGTATCTGCGTTGGTGCAACTTAGACAACCAGCAAACAACAATTTAGTAATGCAAACAAGCAAGAATTCACATATATTCAAATTTTAGCTTCAAAAAGCTATGACAAACAATGCTACATAGATACACTAAGGGGGAAGATGCAACAGAAGTACAAAAAAGCAACGGCATAGCCCATTGCGGTTTGTTTAGTTTGTCTCGAGCCGCATAAACTTGAAAGCAACAGTTGAAGCTACTCCTCCAATAATGGCATAGTTACTAGTTCAACTTTGAACTTTTCCGCACAACATTTCTTACAAGAGCATATTTATGTAAGAGTGGGATTGACCTAATGAAATAGTGTTTGCGTCGTCCATCATGCTTGGCAATTAAATCACGTTGCGAGGTTTTTTTGTTTTTTGTTTTTTTTGAGTCTTTGAGGTTATAGAATCGGTCAAGAGTAGAACTCGGCAGATCTCCCAAGCTGTCAATTCGTTATTAAAATGGCGACAGTAACATGTAAGCAGGGGGGGGTATTATGTCACGGACTATTTGTTGCATGCTAACGTCATGGGTTCATGCCAACATTCCCGCAACCCTAAACGAAACTGATTCTTTTTTCCATGTATTTAACTTGTCATTTTCGGCTCGTACCCAGTTCACATCGTGTTAATTAGTCTTGTCAAAATTCACCCCTTTTGGAATGCACAAAAAAGGGTGGAAACATTCAGCTCTTTTCACTGAATTAAACTTCAACAAATTAGTCATGAAATTATACATAAGAGTCTGTAATTTGAACTCAATTTGATTGCCAGAATTTCAAAAAATAAATCCTAGTTTGTATGTATTTTCGTTTACGAGATGGACCCCAACATGATAAATAATAAATGATAAACAAAGATTAACCTCCAACGGCAACAAAAAGACAACATTAGCCCAAAATTCTATGTTCGCCTATGTTGTAATTCTGGATGACAACACCTTCAACAAACGTCAGTGAAAGTCACATGAAATGTGTAACCAAACCTCCATTAAACGTGTTAGACGAATATCTTAATCGTGTTATCCATGTTCAACCCAAATAAAGCTTCTTAAAGCATCCAACTTAAAACCAATTGGCAATAAGTGGAGAGGCCGGGCTCATATACTAGTTTTGAAGGTTGTAATTGACCAATGTGAGACGAGCTCAAACACACCCCCGCACATGCAACCCCCTGACACACACGTGAAGAGGTAAACAACTGATTCATAACGTAGGGACCACAACGAAACAAGGTGCTCTTAAGGCACAAACAAAGGGGCAAACAGTCAAGAGTCTTGTCCAAAAGCCTCCGAAAGCCTAGCTCTAATACCAGGTTAAAGCATCCAACCCAAAACCAATTGGCAATGAGTGGAGAAACTCCCCAAACCAATATACCAGTTTTGGAGGTTGTAATTAACCAATGTGAGATGAGCTCTAATACAGCCATAATCGTGTTACCAGGTCATGTCATTTTTCTGTGTACGGTTCGAGTTTTCTAAACATGTCATGTCAAAAATTCCCACCTTTCATATAAGTGGGTCTAAAAACCAAACCAAACCCAAAACTAGCCTTAAAACCAAACCGAGCCTAATTGACCAATATAATCTCGCTAAGTCCATGGCTCAATAGATAAATAAGACCTCAGATTTACCTCAGATTCTGCAGATGTCTTCGATCCAACTTTGGTGACATTCTCATCCAGTATCCGGTTTGTAGACTCGTCCATCTGTTTCTGACTTTCTATCGACTTGAACGTTCCGGCTTGAACAGAAGCAGAGGGCATGGAAGCCTGACCATCTGACCCATTTACTAACGGGACAGGTTTCAGTTTTGCATGTCCAGAATCAGATTTTAGTGAAGCACTTTCTGTTCTCTCAAGTCTTCCATCTACTGGTTTTGCCCTTGATATCTGGTCTTTGACAGCATTCCCAGGATCTGAATGTTGAGTTCCTGCGTCAACAACTCTTCCCCCAGCAGGTTCACTTTGGACACTAAGGCCATAACCATTTTGTACAGAAACTAAATTACCAGCTAAAGATTTTGAAGCGAGTGTAGGGGCTGGCTTTAGTTCAACATAGCCCATGCTAAATTCTTCTTCTGTAACCCATGAAGGCTATCAAGGAAAACAGAGTAAAAAAAGTAAGCATCTAGACAACCAGCATACGATGACGGCGTATTCCAAAACAGGACAAAAGCAGTTTAAAGAGTTTTACACTCCAGTTGTGTCAACTTCCAACAGACAAAACAATGAAAAGTATTTTCCAAAACACAGAATCTTGGTCATTGAAGTCTATAATACAAAAAGGGTATCTAGGACAATGTTTTGGCATGGATATTTTAGTCCTTTTGTCACAATTTAAATTTCTGCGTGAACCAAATAGCAGAAAATATTTTCGTGCAACAACCAAATACCAGATAAAAAGTCATTTTCGAGCAAATATTTTCCATTTCCCCCCAAAAAAGAAGAGCTTATTTCGATACAAAGTTTAAACAGTTACATTTTCATCGTACCTTTCTTGCAGCCAAGGCTGCAGCAACACCTGTAGCCAACACTTTGAGATCCTCCCTTTGGTCGCTTTTAATTTTAGCCACCTGTACAGGGGGACAGATGGGGAGAGGAAGAGTCAAGAAATAAAAGTGAATATACAGCTGAAGAAGAATACAAACCAACTAGTAACACTGTCACCTTTGCTTACCCGTTTTTCAAGGTTTATCCCACTCTTTCGAGTGACTGGAAAAACACCAGCAATTTTTGTCAAGAGTATAAGAGCGTTCCGGATTTCCATGTACTCAGTGGATTCCAAACATTGAATCAGCAACTTTGTGATCCGTTGACTCCATTTCCAATGTACCTTTTTGGAACAAAAAAAAAAAACACTTCAAAGAATCTTAAACAAATTGAAAGGAATGAGGAAGGAATGATGTGATTGCAATCATCATTAACACAGTTAATCATTGATGCAGGTCAAAGGGAACAGCATCACTGGTTGTCACCTTCGAAGGGAAGGTGCACTTGTACAACTACAATCGTCACCACAATCGTTCATTGATTTTGCACCACATTTCTAATAGAATCGTACACACATTTTCTCCAACTTCTAGCCCTAAATTATTCATAGTTCAGGAATGCCAACGACCAAATTTAAAAAAAAAAAACCAGCAAAAAGACAAAATTTGAAGATCCTTCAATCAGCACGTAAGTACACAACTGTGCATGACTGAAGGTCAAAAAATCTAGCAATGAGCATTGTTCTCGTTTAACAGAGAAAACATAGTCTGCCAAGATGAATATCCTCTTTTGCCTAAAAAACCATGACCACCAGATGACTAACCTTTTCAAGGTGAGTAGCAAGAGATGCGTCTTCTAATAGTCGCCATGCTTATATAGAATACACAACCCCTGTAGGCAAAAGGCTCCCTTGCATAGCAAATATTTGGAGAAGCCTTGTAAAGCAGATTTATTGGCAAGGGTTTTTCTCTTAGTTGCACGAAGCAGAGAGGAAGCGGGGAAGCGGAGGTACCCAGAAGCTCCTAAGATTGGGAGGGCCAACGTATATTTTATTTTATATATATTTTTAAAAATAATACTATATTTTTATTTTTGGTACTTCCCATATTTTTTATTTATGTTATACAGAAAAATATGTATTTTATACCAATTAGGTCTCTCATCTCCCGTAGGAGCGCGATCCTGTCTCAAGGGGAACGCGCTACTGTCACGTTTCGGAATCGCATTTCTCGCCCCGGAGTGCCTTCCAAATAGGCAATTCCTGCAACTAAGGGTAGCTAGGGGACTGAATCAATTGGAAGCTGAGGGTTTGTACTTGGGAAAATTTGTTTGATGCTCAGTGGGAAAATTTGTACTTGGCCACTATATTTTTGTTCTGGCAATGGCGAAATCAACGACTCCACAGACCAAAATTTTTTGTGCCCAACAAACTCGATTGCCATTATCTCCTCTCGAGTTAATGAAGTGGTAGAAGCACGGACTCTCAAGCTGATCTATCAAAGTGCAGTTATCAAGTAGAATCCTCCTCAAGGTGATGTGATTTAAATTCATGCAGCTGGCACTTCAAGAGGTAAGTCGGGTCCAAAGAGGTTGGTGATGTATTTAGGACAGTGTCTGGATTTTGGGTTTTCGAATGACTATTGGATGGGCTTTGTCCTTGGTAGCAGAGCTCTGGACTATTTGGAAAGCACGATGTGGCCTTGGCTGAGGGGACCAATAGAATAAATCTAGAATAAGGTTGGGAAGAAGTGATGGATCTTATCACAAAAATTTGAAGGTTTCAACCCCAGCTCAATCTGATTCACATAATTAGGGATTTGACTATGTAAATGGGGGAGGGCTCTGTCACACATATATGGCAGTAAGCTAATTCATGTTCAGATTTTATTGCTCATGAAGCCACCTCGCTCAAAAGTAATATCTGTATCCTTCATAAAGCACCTCCCCAACTGACTGGATTGATAATGAAGAATGTGAGAGGAATGAAGAATGTGAGAGGCTGGAAGTATGTTAGGTCTATGCTTGTACTGTTTTTACACCACAAAAGGCAAAGATAATATGACAAGTGAGACTAGAAAGAAACTGAGTCCTTGACTTCCGAACGATAAACAGGTGATAGTGTAAGAGGCAGAGTATTTACAAAGATGAAATGCAAATAACAAGAGCAGTGATGGATATGTATTTTAAATCCCACAAACAGCACAAAAAAGCAGTAAATGTACTCGAAACTCCAAGACAGAATTAACCAGCGATGTGGACTATTTTCCATTTGAAACCTTCACAATAACCCAGCAAAGTATTCGGCCCTAAATACGTCAATGAACTCACCTTAATGAACTGACTGTAAGTAACGCGCTGGCTGTTCGGATATCGATAGTAGACGGCAAACCCAGGCATGTTTCCACACTCCCGTTCATATACAGATTCATCACTCTGCAAAGCAATGCATCAGACTTCAGTCAACATGAGCTGTCCTTCCAAAAAAACACTCAAGCAGGCAAACACTTACAGCGACCGAAACACCACTGGAAAATAATACTCCATCCAATAATAGTAGTCCATTTTGGGGCATTCAAATATTCATAGCAGGCAAAATGATTGCACATTAAAAGTCGCAACTTTACCCTTCAGTCACCATTGTGAGTTCAAAATTTCAGATTGAAATTCAAATGATCATGGTAAAATGTAATGGCAAAATCTGTCCATTTATTTATCAAATATAGTGGGACACCACAAAATAAACTATTAACGAACTAACATAAAGGACAGAGGGGCAATTTAATGGTCATTCACCTTCCAGTAGTAAGCAATCTTCAATGTCTCATGTAAAAACCGCCCAAGTCGACCCACTTCATACTCAGTGCAGCAGCATATCATAGGTTGCAAGGTTTTACAAATCAGAACATCAATGTGGTTGACCGTGTTGAAAAACGGCGTGCCAAGAGAATGAAGAGTATGCACAAACATGGCACAGTAAACCGCATCAGGCATACTGAAAGTACAGCGCGGAAAGATACATCGCTGAAGGAACTCCATGTTAATCTTCAAGGTATCTGGACAAGAGCTCAACCATTTATCCTTCTCATGAGAAAGCCGCCTGCGAACAGACGCAACATTTTCTTCATGCTTTTGGAGTTCAAAAGTAAGACGATCCAAAGATTCTTGAATCCTTTCCTTGTCTTTCTTCCTTTTTGCGATTGCTGAGCTCGAATTATCAGAGAGTTCTTCCAGAGCTTTAAGTGCTGCATGCTGCTTAGAAATTTCAGACTCATAACGGCTTCTGGGGACATAAAGATCGTAAAGTGTGAGACCCCAAAAGGTGGCATACAGGTCTGGAGAGAGGCTGTTCCATGCTTTCGAAGGCAACATTGTACTAACAGTATCAAGAAGATCCGACCACCTGCGTAGTAGATATAAATGTTAAAAGCAGGCAAAATTGGATACTAAAAAGCTGGAAATCAGGATGACAAAGAATACTATAATACCGTTAACTAAGTTAAAAACTCACTGTAACCCAGAGCCTCAGCCATACTTATACACACAGATATGATTATCTATATATAAAAGCATTGTTATCAACAAATATGAGTGTAAGTTCTCCTATGACCTATCAAGCTCAAAATGTACCAATATACAAAGTTGAAAACGAATAAGCTCAGGTAATTACGTTATAGGCTTTCGAGAAGGACCAAGATCCAGAACCAATTTGACAGATGACTCGGACTCTTTTGGAGCTTCAATGTTATCCAAAGGCCAGAAGACATCAGAATTACTCTGGCATTTGAAGAGCCTCATTACAGGCCGGTAGATTAAGAAAGCAACCTGGAGCAGAGAGAAAAAAATTATACGAAAGCGAGCACGTTACAAAATCCTATCTAATTTAAGATAACTCCCAATGGAAGCTCATATCAAACACGGACGACCCTAGACGTTATAAGAATACAACTCAGGTCCAAAAAAAATAGTGAGACCATCATATATATTCAAAATCCTGACATGAAAAGTTCATAGAAAATACTCCACAGAGAGAGAGAGAGAGAGAGAGAGAGAGAGAGAGAAGAACCTCAGGATCGAGGTGGTAAAGGTGTACAAGATCATTAAGAGGTGGAATCAGCTGAGCATATGCTGTTGCTGGTGTAACTGCACTACACAGGAAGTCCACAAATTGAAGAAGGGTTCCATGGCATCTATCAAATTCCTCACTAACCATCTTAATGTATGGAGCATCTGCATTTATGACAACCCTGTAGACGATAGTAATCAGAAAATGTTACCAAAAGCTCACAGCATTAATGTAATATCAGTTACATGGCAGCCAACAAGATCACGCAAATGGTATCCGATTCCACATTACCTGATCAACATATATGTAACTAATAAGGGTCCAGATTTAGGAGAAGATTTGACCCGAAATTAGGCATGTTTATCTAATCCACAAATGGTCATAGAAGTAACTACACACTGGTTGCCAAGATAAAGATTCCTCATCCCATACTCAAATTTAGGCAGATGCATACTTTCATTTCCACAACTTTTAGTGACTAGCAGTGTAAGCTCAAGGAACTTTCTCAGAAACTAAGGACTACCAATGATGATGTACAACTTACACAGAACGATGTTGGGCAATAAGCAACAGCAGTGGAATAGCTATTTTTGGATCCTCCTTTGGAAGCAACGAGTCCCTCAGTCTGTTAGTGGATTTGATCAATGCCTGTAACGACAGATGTTAACATCTCAAGACCAATTAAAAGTCCCACTCAGACAGCAGTGGATTTAGCTGGAAAAAAACTCTTGAACAACAAAAGGTAAGGGTGCCAAATAGATAAAAATTTCAAATATTTGTTTCCTAACGCAGAAAGAAACAACTTTTCAGCATGCAGAGTGCAATCAATGTCGAAAGTGGCAAAAAAGAACATATTAGTGAATAAGATTCCCACCTATGAGCTTTAAATTTTTAATATCTGCCCTCCCTCTAGAATTAGAAGAAAAACCTCTATATATATACGAAATGTAAAATGTCTAGAGGGAGTACTAAAAGCATACAACTTCAGACAAAGTTCATATATCGCCCTAAAAAGTAGCTAGGTCTTAATAAAATTGCATAATCTAGCGTATAGGTGCAAAGTAGGATTGCTATGATTTGATGACATGAATGAACAAGCACGCTTTCCTTCAAAGATGGTTCATGTGGTATGTCAAAAGTGTTCAGATTAAGCACCAGTATGCATTACACCATTTGAATTGTAAAATTGTAGGAGCTGATTAATTTCTCCAACCATAATAACTCGAATAGCTAGTGAATTGCAAACTTTCTTGAGATTTTAAATCAGAGAGTCGACACTCAAAACTTTTCAATGCACCTTGTTGTTTCGAGTTATCCCAAAAGAAGTAGCCTGATATCGGAGAGTGTCACTCCCTGCCATGGCATCTAGCTGTTCCTCCGTCATGTTCTCTGTGTATTGGACATTTGCCATTTGCTGGATAAGTTCCTATTCCAATCACAGAAGATCAAAGTGTTAAGAATGGAACTGGAAGACACATCCCGAAGGCATAACTTAACATGTCTGAAAATACCTGCAGCAGAACTAGCTCAATTCCGTTCCCTTTCTTTAACTGATTCACGAGATACTGGAAAAGACCTCTCAGTTCCATTGATGGGTATTTCTTGCACCTACAAATAATGGCAACGGCTACAGCAAATTTCAAGAATGTAATTATAGCTGAAAAGTATGTCATCAATCAATACGGCAACAATCAAAGAGGCCAATTGTTGTTGCATCAAATTCTTCTTACAGTGATTGTTGGTACATTTGGAAAACTAAATTACTGCACCAATCCGAGAGTCAATTACAAAACTAACTCTCTAATGACGGGGTGCCGAACAAGGACATGCACTTGTGTGTGTGTGTAGGGGGGTGTGCGCGATGTGACTTAATTGACTAGGAAAATAAAATTTTCCACATAGCTCAGCAGTTAAACGATAGGATTATAGAAATAAACCAAGGCTATCAACTAATAACATATACTTCGAAGTGTAGCATTATAACACATAGCTCAGCGGTTAAACGATAGGATTAGAGAGATAAACAGAGGTAATCGACTAATACACATATTTCAAAGTGCAGCATTTACGGAAACAGGACATATGAAGTTCAAAATTGAAGTATTATAACTTTTTGTTAGGCTGCACATTGTGTTCACATATTTTTGACCAGGTGCAAGGCCCATAAGCATTGACTTCAAGCATAAAAGAAAAACAAAACACACACATGTCAATAAACACACAAGAATATAGGAGAAAAGGAAAGGAACATAAACAAATAAATTTTTTCACTTAATTCATTTGTTTCTCTTAGAAACAAATCAAACTTATTATTCAGAAATTTGGTAAAATAAATCTTAGGCAAGTCTTCATGCCTTGCGTGACGTTAGTTTTGTAAAACATATTTATCAAGCCAACCAATTATTTTCCCCTACTTCCACATCCTCACTTTAAATTTAAAAAAAAAAAAAAAAAAGAACTACACAAAAATGCATATTAGACAGCGTAATCTTACAAGTTACAAGGGAAAGCCACTTCAGCACTAGTAAAATGTTAACATCAATCGCTGATTCGAAAATGTTTCCCCTTTTCACTATGATTTCAAATTAGTGGTTCCACGATTGAGACTGAAAAGCATTAGCGTGAAATATACATGATTGATACTATGGATAATATTGTAAGGACAATAAAACTATGTAATAAAAACCTCCCAGTTCTTGAACAATTGAGCAGCACTGATATTCTTGAGAGCTTGGTTGATGAAGCTCAAGCAACAATACAACTCTCAATTCAACCACCGCCTCGAGAGAGTGAATTTTGCTTCAAAAGTTCATGAAGTTCCATTCTTTGCATACCATCCATTTAAGGTAAAAGATGAAGCAACGAATATGGAATCCACATCTTAATAAACTGCAGTAGTTGTCCACCAAGACATCTGGATCTACCAAAGACCCATTAAACAAATAACCCCCATGAAGCTATTTTCAAGAAACAAGTACTCTGTCAACTCTCCCACTTGTCAAAATAGAACATCTCCTCGATACAAAGGCATGCCCTTCTGAGCATAATTATCAAAGATTGAACTGCAAATCTGCAGGAAGTTAAAGCGCAAGACACAACTTTGGCGGAATCTCCCATCACATGCCCAAGGAAGTGCAGAATCACAGAATGGTAGGTGCAGCGAGAAGAAAAACAACTTCAACAACAACGTAAACTATCCAGGATGAAGCACATTCTATCTTCAAATTTGCAACTAAGTCTAAACTTTATGGTTGAGCAAATTGACTTGGAAAGAAATTCCTAATTAGAAAGAACTCAGCACAATAAGGACATCCAAATGGGCAGCCATGCAGTCCAACAGGAATAGTGTAAGACTGTAAGTACTTGTATGCCAATCACTTTGAGATTCCAACCCCTTCTCCACTTACGAACCAACCTGTCTTTACAAACTTATCTTCTGCCTCTTTACAAACCCTCCATCCAAGAAGAAGCTAAAGACCTGTCAGACTTATTCCCTCAGCAGTTAAACACATTAGCACTCCACCACCCCTGAATAAGCTGTAATCTATGAAAATGAACCAAGTATTCGTCTTCATACAGAGGAAGAGCAAGCTCCGATTAACAACTTACTTTTGATCTAGAGGAAAACTTCCAACTAGGGAGATGAAGCTCAAACATGTAAATTTAACCCTTTGAAATAGAAGAAATCTCATTTTTGGAACTTCAAATAGGAAAAAGACACAAGCGTACGAAGAAAGGCTTCAAGGGGAGTACTTCTCAACTGAGCCCTTGCACCTCCCTTACCCCACAAATCTAAAATCTTGTGTACTCCTGTAGACATGTGCTCTTTTCCCCCCCTCCATTCCTGTTCTCAAAAGCAATCCGACGATCTATGTAACTGAACCTCATCTACCAGAATAGCGGCAGCCCAAGTTTGATTTGGATACCTAGTTCTATAGAAATAAAGGCTTTGCAGCAAGTTGAATTGTAGGGCATAAGGGAAAAGGGGCATAAGGGAAAAGAGTCCAGGGAGGTAGGGCCGACCCACCCCATTTGTTCCATGGTCTATGGCCCTACTGGATCTACCCACTTCAATCAATGAGCCAACATTTTCACCGGATATGAAATCACTGGCGCTCGATCTAGTGTCACGTGAAAAGCAAATGCTAGAAAGCTGTAGCTATATCACTCATCAAAGGAGCTCAGGAAAATCTGCAATGTCCACAACATCCCCAGCTCCAGCCAACCTGCTTTTTCTTGAGGTTAATCTGCTGCGAATTGGGAGCATCCTAAATACTATATTCAAGAAAAAATGACCAACATTTTCGAAGTAGAGGTCAGTTGAAGTATGTTAAAATTACCAAGAATGTCATATTGCACTTGCACAAACCCACAACCAGATAATTTCTCAACAAACAGAAGTTATAAGGAAATGGAAAAGACTAAAAATCAAGTGAATAAGCTTTGTTATAAGGTTCCCTTGTAAATAGCAAAAAGTATAATAAGTCCATGATTGAAACTACTAACGATTAACATATTGGTACATAAACCTTTAAGTAATTTTCCACATGATCACCAATGATCTTACAGCCAAAGGACAAGCTATGTACATATGCTCAGAATGCAGTACTACTTGCAAGTATCATGAAGGTACAATGTACCCAAAAAGAAAGAGTACATACAAGTGTCCCCAAAATGAAGCAAGAGATTGGAGCCAGTCTGACAAATTAAGGCCATCATCTTTAAGCTTCTCCCGTCCAACTTGTGCCAATCGCTCAATCACAACGTACTCCAAAATATCATACTCAAGCTGCACTGAAAATTCAATTAGCCAAAGAAAAACAACCACCCAAAGCATCTATCCAAATAGTGTTGCAAACTTGCAATGCATCAAATATCTACTGAAGGGCTATGCAAACAGCTCAATGCGACTGAATTAACATAGGAATATGAAGAAAATTCCACAAGGAGAATCACACCATAGGTGATCCCAAAATAAATGACATCCAAATAGAATGACATATATATATATATATATATATATATATATATATATAATAAAGCTGGAAGGTATTGCATTATAGAGTGCTAAAAAACTACTCTCTCTGTCCCATTACCATTTTGCTTGCTTTGTACGGAGAATTCCACTTTTTTATTGGAAACGCAATTAATGCTTCTCTGCTTAAACAATTTGACTAGATTTCCAATATTGTCCTTTATTCTCAACTCCTAAAACTACTTTAGTCATCTACGATGGTTAGTTTATGGAAATCCACACTTTTTACTTGTGACGTTTCAAAGGAAGCAAACAATTTGGGACATCCCAAAATGGAATAGTGAGCAAACAAAATGGATGGAGCGAGTGAAATCACTAGTTGAGTCAATTCAATGTTCTTCACAAGGTAAAACCAAAGTCCATTATGTGCAGAGCGCATTCTGCTTCACTAGGGAACTAAATGCCAGTTCATATAGTTTTCCTTAAAAAATAGTGTTTTCAATGTTTTCCCAAGAAAATCTGCTTCATTAAAGCTTCCTACGCTCAACAAATCCAATGACTAACGTTTGAACTAGCCTAAGAAACACATACAATTCCAAGAAGGTGATGTATTCGTGGCCAACCCAAATAGAGACTCATTGGGCACCTGCTGACATGAGTCAACCTGTGTCGGGACTCATCAAAAAGTGTCCACTAGTATCTTGTCTTTTAGAATCAGGCACAATTTGGACACTCAAGGACACACTTCTCCATCACTTGAAGACAAGTGAAACTCATTACAATAAGGAAAAAATCTTGGGAACCCATAGCGTAATGCCAAAAGGAAGATTTACATCTACTAATCCCTTTCACACGTAAACAGAAATATTTTTTGTTAAAAAGAAGTTAGGCGTTCAAATTTAAAATATGTTACATTACCTTTTTAGAATGTAGAAAGTGGGTAATGAATTTTTTAACTTTGAAAATCTATTCGTACTCTTAAGATGTACATGTATGTGTTGTTTCCATATTTACATTCCTAGATGTATATCGTGTCGTCTTCCTGTAGTGTCTTACCGTGTCCATACTGTTTGCTTCGTAGGAAATATCAGACAATCAGTTACTTACATCACTGCAAACCACAACAAAATCATGACAACAAAAACTTTCAGTAAACTGCGACTATAACGCAGAGACACCCATCTAAATTCAAAGCCAATTATTAGTGGCAACCACACACCCAGTGCCACCAATTTCACTTTGGCCTGAGATAAAAATGACATTTGCCATATCATAACTGCTTCTGTCAGACCACTCAAGTATATTAAGTTGGACCTCAGCTTTCCAATTGATGGGTGCCTTCCACCTAAGGTCACTTAGCATTTGCAAGAAAATCTCAATGAAGAGTCATCAAGCGAACAAATCTTATTCTTTCATGTACGTAAAAAGGGTAACTTGCTTAAGTACTCCTTTCAATTGATCTATTAGCTTATCAAACAATTAGAGATGGGGATTTTACAGCAATTAGGAGCAAACATGTAACACTCTCACATACACTTTGTTAAAACGGTCCTCCATTTACTTTAGCTTATGTGCTGCTTTTATTAGTTTTTGTCCATCTTGAAAAGAAGAGACCTAAGGATTGCAGAACCCTTTTCCATATGCAGTTTTATAAATTACCACTGTGTCCACACTCAAATCGTGAATTGTTAGTTGTAACTCTTTCTACTTTTTAGAGCACATTCATTGTGGAAAGCAAAATAGTTGCAGTGTAGTAAGCTTGCAACATTTTCCAGAGAAATTTATGCACTCTTTCCTGATTTCTGTGATGTTGTAACTTGTAAGGTGCAGTAATTGTAGAGATTCAAATAACAAACCTAACCCACTCGAAGAAATACCCCTCAAAAGTAGAGTACAGCAAAGAGAGTAAACTGGAACTTACAAACTCTGGAAAGGGAAACATTCTCATCCAGTCAGTTGTGCAATATATCTCATTTCACCAATTAAGAAATTCATGAATAAGTTCACAGAATGACCATGTTTAAGGCAAGAATGGATACAAATGAGTTCATTTATTTCCTAAACAATTGGTCAAGATGCATGCTAAAACTTGTAAGCCTCAGAACCCAAATCCAAAACCAACAATGAGCAAGAGTTGTGCCTGCAGACTGCATAACCAACCCGTCTCTCTTAAAAATGGAAGAGTCCATACCACAGACAAGAACAAAAGGTCGAGTGCATGACCACATTACCTTTTGCAAAAGCAACCACATTTTATGCAGATAAAAAAGGAAGCCTGGCAAGCACACACACAAGAGAGAGAGAGAGAGAGAGAGAGAGAGAGGGTATAATAAATCCAACCTGCGTCAAATACTTGAATGCATCAACAACAGGAGCAATCATATCCCGGTATGCCTCTATCTGTACACATCACAATTAACGAACATGAATGTTCTCACAAAAAAAGGAAAGAACACACCATAGGTTCTTCTAGTTTTCTCCTCGTCTAAATTTGGCACCCTCAAATTTCGTACTTTTGGTAAATTTAGCATCTGTTACAATCAATGGCGGGAAATGGCCATGTGTCTTGCACGGTCCCATATTTTAAGGGAAAATTAGTCCATTCCTCTCTCCCCTTCATCTTCTTCCCCTTTCTGAGTGCAGACAGCTTCAGCATCCCATCACCACAAAACTACCTCGCACCACCACCCAACACCACAAAATCCTCCTCCCACCACCCCACAAGCAAATCCACCCTCCCATTGGCAAAGTCTGTTCTCTCCTCCACCACCCTCGTCTATCCACCACTCTCTTCTCTAATTCTGGGTTTGATTTCAGTTGTTCAAAGCAAAGTAAAACTCAACACAAAGAAAGCAATTTTAGAGTATCCATCCCACATTAGAGAGCAAGTTATGTTGCAACTGTGTCTTTGTGGTGGTGGTTTGGGGGTGGGGGGTGTGTGTGTGTGTTGTGTATGGGGAGTCAAGTGAGAGAGAGATGGCATGTAGCAGCGGAAAAGCATTGTGGAAGGGGAAGGATATAGTGGTTTTGGGCGGTGGAGGAAGCAACTAATGAGTGGATCATTATGTCCTCTTTAAATGGTTGAATTCTAAAACCCTTGATTCCGTTCAATTGGAACAGCTCAATTGGAACAGCTGCTACGGATTTACTAAATTGACTCAATGTGTTAAATCTGAGAGCACTATTAGCGCAATTTGATGTACAGGAAGCAAATGGACGCTAGGAAACAAGTGTTGGGACCATCATTGTACCCTAGCCCAAGAATACATAGCGATTAGAACAATAGGAGTAAATAACAAAAACAAGAGTAACAATACGGAGTCTTAGAAAAAAAAATTATAGATGCCTGCTAATCAAATGTTGGCACAGTACCTGATGGACAATTGTTCGTAGCACTGTCATTGGATTGGCATGAGCTAGTTTAGCAACCATTCGACCCAGCTGCTTTAGGTTTTCCTTTGCAAGCCGTTTCAAAATCCTTCTCGTGTCTAACTGTTGAAAGAGCCGGGCAAAGCAACCAATACTTCTCAAAAACAAAGCCAGAATAAGTGACCAGACTAATCAATTCCCAAAAACAAATAATTTACCTTTGCAGTTTGCCTTGCAGCCAAAACCATTGGAATACGCTCATCATCTTTTTCCCACTCACCATACAAGCGATAACGCACCTAAAAAGACAAATGCCACTGAGCAATGTATACCCAATGGAGACTCAAATATAAGTTTTAGAACGCGATGACAGAATGCCTACCTCATACGGAAGTAGATTCATAACTTCCCATATCTCCTGTCCAACCGCCGGATTTGCAGGTGTCAATTGCAAAGAAGGAAGCAAACATGTTCCCAGGGCCTCCTCAATCCTTAACCTGGCTTCCTTTAGATGCAGACGAGGAGTTCCGTTTACACCGGAACCACTTTCAGGATCAAAAGATCCATCACTACACCTGACACGCTCAAGTGCAGAGAGGTAATAGCCTTTCAATACTCTACATACCTGCATATCAAAAAATCAAAGAGAGAATTTTTAGCACAAAGGGCTATAACTTCTATAAACCATAATACAGCTCATGGAACTACAAAATAATGCACCTTCTGCAACAGCAATGTATCGCGGTAGAGATAAGGTCCAGCACATGAAAGCATCTCAAAAAGCTCTTTCGGAAGGTCAACAAAAAATCTCTTTACAGATGAGTTTGTTTCCATTGAATCACTAACAGCTGCAGAAGGCAACACCAAGTTCCGAAGATGAGTTTGCTGGACAAGTTCATATGCTGAAGAGAGAGACTTTTCAATGAGCCTGGACAAGTGCAACACAAGGTGAAAATGAAACACTCGCAAACTTTCAATAAGAAAAATAGACATGGGAAGACGGAACTTTAATGAAAGAATAAGGTTGCAGACAGATAAATACAGCAAGTCAAACATCCAATCAGATTGAAAAACATAGACAGAAACAAATGATATTCAATCAGTCTAACTAATGATTCAAATTGAGATATACCTGAATAATTCATTACAAATTTGAATATGTTCGGCCGGATTAAGTGGTGAAAGACGATCAAAAAGAATATGGGCATGATACCTGAAAAACCCAGAGTCAACATAAGTATGATTTTGCAGACTCAAAAAAGTTTAATACTTTATACAGCCAAACTGAAAGTTGGATTAATTACTCACACACAAATCAGATGGAAAAAAACATAATTCTTTGACAAAGACAAGCTTAATAATGTTAATAATGATCCATGAAATATACCCACACGTAAATGACGAAGACGGAAAGCCCCATTTGTTGTATGACAAATCACATAGAGGCAGCCAACCTAATATAATCTTGACCATTTACCATTTTGGAACTGCCTTGGTGTCAGAATACCCATTTTTCAAATGAAAAATCACAAAGAGTTGTCCAACCCATTCGACATTGGAAATTTCCCCATTTTGAAACCTCATTCATGCAATGACCAAGCCACACATAATTTGTGAAGAAATATACCCCAATAAAGGACGGACAGACCTACACACGTGCACACGCGGAGAGAGAGAGAGAGAGAGAGAGAGAGAGAGAGAGAGAAATTTTTCTTAAAAAATTGCGATTTTCATTTAAAAAACTAATAACAGGTTTTTTGTGGTAAGCCTGCATTCTATTACCAAAATGACCATTAAGTGAAGCTCAAACACACCCAAGAGAAAGAACCTTCCGTAAGGGACAATACATGCGTAGCCTACGTAGAAAGATGAAAGTAACTGTTGAGTCAAGAAAACCCAATGACTTGTCACACAAACCTAGAAAAACTTTTGACCAGCAAAATGTAATATGAGAATTGTCATACATGCAGTTTTCATCACTGCTGCTGAAACAGTATCTCGTACAAAACTAATCATGGCATCCAGAAAGATGGGTGTAATTATCAACATAATTGCAAACATAAACCCCCAATGAACCAAAAGCATTGTCCATGATAACACGGGTGAAAAAATGGTTGGAGAAATAACGCACACTGGGGCAGCAGGAAAGTTTCATTTCACCAAACAATGATACATTGAACAGATAAAAGCACTAATTCAACAGTTACTAGCTTATCATGGAGATACTCATTACTTCTGTCTCAAGTACACAAATCCTGACAATCATTAACAAAGTTGCATAGTTAAGCCAGTACAAATGCAATCCTAACGAATAGGTTCAAGCCGTTACAACTTCGTATATTTTTTCGTTGAGGGAACAGGAAGCTAGATAATTCTGACGCTCATAAGCCAAAAAGGACTAGCAAACTTGGTAGATATTTGAATACCAGATTTTAACACATCAAGCTTACCAGTCATTCACTGAAAGAAATCCAGTAAGCAAGCCCAAAGTTTGATTGTTTTCAAGCTCTGAAGCTCGTTCAGTGACTGCCTCATTTTCCAAGTCTATAGCAGTAAAAAGATCTATTGTCACATCTCCTTGCTTCTCATCTTCCATTAGATCCTTTCCAGTAGCAGCGAGGTTTATTTTACCAATTTTATTAGCCTGTAAGCCATGTCACAGAAAAACTAAATAAGAGGACAACACCAACATATCAGGTAGCCAAATTCAAAATTGCAAACTATCTGAGGAAGAAAACCGGATGCCATCTACATTTTGAAGAGTGTCCTAAACACCCAACCCATAGCTTCTGATAGATTATAAAATACCAAGTGATATGTGCACCAAACCGAAGTAGCACAAACACCAACACAATGATTTTCACAAATGGACACAGCATGCATAAGAAATGCTTAAAAGTTATAATTTATAAGTTTGTAACACGTCATATCATGGAATATTTAAACAAAGTTAATGATAAAATAAGAAAACACAAACTAAAAAAAGGAAATCCCATATATTCAGTAAACATCAAGATACTATCCACGAAACAACTGCAGTCTAAAGGATGCAAAACAATTGTAAACCAATGGAATACAACTTATGTGTTCATCATACAAGTATTTCAATGTTTCAAAGCGGGTAAAATTTTGTCCCGGAGAATGAAGAAAATTGTTTGTAAAAAATGATTCATCACGTCATGTTAGGAGAATTCAAAAGTAAAGCGGAAGTATCAGGAAGTTTCAAGTGTCAACATCATGAATAACTTTTCAATTAGTATACGTTGAAGTCATGTCAGACACGACTTTATTCATTTTACAGGAGTAATGGTGTCAGGTATGGGCATCCAAAACAACACACCTCCTCCTCATAAGTTTATGCACTCCTTAGTTGTGTAAGTATAAGCATAATAGGAGGATACCATGTTTTACTCACATCCTCACTTAAAACTAACTAAAGCGATTTGCTCAAATGGGCAGGGCACTGAAGGACCAAGCCAACCCATTATGTAGGGCAAGATTTAATGAAGAGATAACGAAAAAAGAGGAGAAGAAGTAAGAAAACAACAATAATACTATTACTAGTACTAGTACTAAAAATAAAAAAGCCAACCAAGTAGAACAAAGAATACAACCCGGTAAATTAATAAAGATTACCTCATTAAGCCGCTTAGAAGAAAAGGAATTATATAGCTCAAACGCCTCGTCATCCTTGGGAAGTAGATGTGGATATCTGAAACAGATACAAAACATAAGATAACAGAACTAGCAATTAAGTGAAACAAAAAAAAGGCAGAGGCTGGGACTTGGGAATAAACAAAACCAATCCTCCAGCATCGAGTAGTGCAGAGGTGGACACGTGACGCAACAATAAAACGCAGGCAAATATTCCAAAAAATGCAAGACACATCACACCTTGAGGTATCCAGGGGAAGAGGGGGAAGCAACCCAACTGAACTTCTTGGGGAAGAAGGAGACAACTTACGATGAAAGATAGTTTTGGCCATCAGTTTATAGAAGGTACGTCATGAGGTCCTAGTCGTGGTCTTGGATATTCCAGATTTTGTTTCAACTGTTAAGGTTTTATCCAATGGTGCGAATTCGGAATTCCTTTATTAGGGTTACTAGCCTAAGGCAGTTGTGTTGTCGGGACACACCGCCAGGTATCACGTCCTCAAGCCTCCAAGCCACAAATCACCAAGATTCCACAGAGTACACCAAAATCTTTGTTGTCTCTAAGCCATGCCTCTAAGCTTAGGTGCTTCGCAGTTTAACTAAGGCAGCCCTTTGATACTTGAAAGCGTCATCATGCATGTGGTGTGCCCCCATGTCAAGGGATGGTCAACAAAATCTCTGTGCCTCAGAAGGACTTGGGCATTATGCCTAAACACCAGTTGGTTCAGTCAAGGGGCGCAAGGCCTATAAGTGCTCCATTTAGGTTAGCACCGATAGCAAAAGTTATCTGATATCACCTACATGTAGTGGATCAAGCCATATAACCTAGTTAAACCATCCAAGATGCGGTACAACAAAGAGACCCAAGCAGACATCACCCATCCTACACACCAGATATCCAACCCAATTGAGAGATTACTCTATTCAAAATGGACATCTGTTTTTTCTTATCAGCGTATTCAAACCTACTAAACATTCACACTTCACAGTGATGTATCATGCCAAACCAAACCAAAGAACAATTTTTCCTGATAAGTTAATATACCGAAAGACAATGAGCTAAACAAAGAAAATAAACACAATCTAACCAAAATGTAACAATGAAACGTCAATAACTACTTTAAAACGGGAATCTAAGTTGAAGATTGATACAATAATAAGGAAAATAAATTGAAAACACCCCATTACAAGCCAGATTATGCACAGAACAACTAACATGCTATCAAGATCAATGAAGTCTTCCTTCACCAGTAAAGCTGTGAGCTGATAGAGCCCTAATGATACATGGCAATTCACTTCCATACGCTGATAGTATTGGAACTTGAAACCAAGAATCTGGGAAGCATGAGACTGCAACACAGTGGAAATAATAAGCAAAGCTGAACAAATTCAATCATAGAGAAAAAAACCTACAGTAAGACAGAACAATGGAAATGCGCACAAGTATAGTATGACTATACCTTAGGAAATATGGGAATCAGATCCAAGAACACGCAATTATCAGGCTGAAGCTCAAAACACTCCAATACCTAGGGTATCAAACACTAGTAAGCCCGAAGAATGCACTATAAATAGAAGATACCTTCAAGGAAAAACTGCACATGAGGTGGTTAATCAATATAATAGAAAAGCTCAACTTACAATATCAAAAACCCGATTTGGATCCAGATCAAAATGTCCGATGAGCGACTGTAAAAAATATATTACTTAAGAGTATGTCCCAAGAATTTATCTAACAGAACAAACCAGTCTCAATGTAAACCTTAATTATGCCAACTGTTGCTGCAGATGCATTCTGAGTTGATTCTTCACAACCTTGACAAAGCAGGGTAACCTGCATATTCAGAACTAAATAAAATAAGCAGGTTGGGTTGGCAAAGGTTAAAGAAGATGTGCAAGGAAACAACATGACTTAACTAAAGAAGTTTACATGCCAAGACAGTTCTAACTGATACCAAAGGGAAATCATGTAAAGATTCTGAAACTCCGAGAACATATATAACATCCAGAAGATCCAAAAACTAATGGACATATCAAGTATCAATAAAGCCAAGGCAGCCCAGACCTCCTGTGGACTAACATGCATCAAACATGACAACCATAAGACTTCAGGATTATCAATAACTTCCACCTTCAACCCTAACAATTGTCTTGCATGTGTTCGTGAAATACTTCGGCCTTCTCAAAGTAAGCATATTTTTTCAAACTCACTTTTCATCGATGTAAAAAGTAAAAAGACCATTTTTTGTAGCAATTTTGACACAAGAGTTTCAATTAAATTTCTTCCAAAATCGTATGCCAAACTCTATTTACCATTTCTACCAAAGATAGCATAAAGAATCCAAAAAACACTAATGGTTGCCCAAAATAAATTCAGTACCTACAACAGAAAGAAGTACCAGTGGAGGCCAAAATGATCAGTTTTCTAGTTATGTAGGAGTCTAAGAGACCACTAGGCATTTAGAACTTCCCAAAAGAAGCAAACCTAATTTACAAGCATACAAAAAACCAACATTATGAGGCAGCTCATTTACATGACTGTCAACAACCCTATTTTTTTTCTCTCAATTTATACAATTCAAAGCCAACCTGATTCATCACTGCCAAAAAAGGTTCTCCAGCATTGTGTGGCTAAGAAGCATGGACACGTCTACAGGCCTCACACATCCGTGACCAAAACGTGTCAGTCACGCCTAAATACTTGTCCAATTTTTTTTATCATTTCTCTCTTCTACTTAAGACATGTTGTGGATACTCTAGGACACTTTGGTGACACTGTTGGAACATGCTGAGGACATTTTAAAAGGTTAAAAACTAATTTTGAGAACTTGGCCCTGTATAATTCGTGTATTATACTTATATGCGGACCGCTGATTTGTATCATTATAGTATCGTTCTTAATTTGCTAGAAATAATGTTTCCAACTTTTATGTGAATTCATAACGTACGTCTACAATACAAATAAACTTTACATTCCACGTGTCCGTGTCCTAATTTTAAAGAAATGACGTGTCCGTGTCGTATCATGTCTGTATTCCGTATATGTGTCTGTGCTTCTTAGTTACGTGGCAGTAGCAATGGCAGGACAGATGATCCATCGTTAAACCCCACACTAGTTTTCCTTCGCCATTGCAGATATCATTGTAACAAACAACGACCAAAAGATGACAAGCATATAAAAAAAAAAAAAAAGATAAGAAGAATATAAAGAATTGGTTATTCAGCGCGAACAACCATGTTTTGTTTGGGAGAAAAAAGACACCATAAAAACGGCTTGCAAAGCATCCCGTTACCCGTAAGAGTGAAATTCTCCAACATTAAGGAAAACAAGAAAAAATCAATAAGAAGAACGTTAAAACAAATTTAGTTTTTAGAAAATCAGATGGAATGATCATACCAGCTTTGCATAGCCCTCGCTCTCTTCCCGAAGAAGGTTAAATTTGGTTTGCTGATAAAGCAAACGAGTATTCACTCTGACCTGAAATAAAGAACACAACCACCTTGAGTCCAACAACAAAAAACAACTGATCTTCTTTAGAACTTATTCTGCAGATCACATTAGCTATAATTGTGGATGTCAACGTACAAGTTTATTTGAATAGGCCGTTCAGTGTAAGAAGGAACAGCATGTAGAATCAAAACAACACCAGCTCTTTATTTTTTGTTTAAAGATTAAAGAGTGTTAAGTCGTTAACAACTAATTATGTGCAACTCACCTAGGACTGAATGAATCCGTGCTCACATAATCAACTAAGTCATTTGAGTACCATTGTCATATAGTTTCCTAACTGTTGCATATAATGCAATGCATTTCTTCCAATTATAAAAATAATACCATAACTGTTCAGAGTGTCATATAGTTTCCTAACTGTTTCCTAACTTATGAATATAGACAAATTGAAAATCAAAGGTCGCAATGGGAATAAATTCTTTTCAATTCAGATCGGAAGAGCATTAACTGAATGGCCCCTTAACAAGTTGGAATTCCCAAAAGGAATCAACATTGCAGAACGGTGGGAGTATTTTTTATGGAATTTTCCAGAGTATCCTACTTTTTCTTGGTTTTGCCGTATCAAACATGTACCTGACCATACATGCTTCCTTGAATAAAACAGAGTTCTTCAGCTTCTTCTAGGCTTTTTAAAAATGCTGTGAATTTCCACTAGGCATCCATGCAAGGAAATGAACACAGAACTCAATGCTCTACCATTTCTAACATACAAGCAGCAGCATAGAAATATAAATTCTTCCGACCATGTCCACGTCCAAATTTTGTCAGAAACACCTGAGTAGAATGTTATATCAAGATGTACCCCTCTCCCACCAATCTCTGATTAGATTACGTCGGATTCAAAAGGATGGTTTCACGAATGTTCTGCAGAAACCCAAAACAATTTTCGCATATGACAATATCCTTTTTGGTAATGCCTCTATCAAAAATTTCACTCGATATCTAGAATATATAAACCTTTTGCATTGTCTAGCTAAAAGATTATCCTGATTAAGTGAAACAATCTTTCTTCCAGAAAAGACAGGTTCAAACACAAAATCCAGATTGCAAATGCTTTACAAATTCCTGTCCCTGGGATTTAGCTATTAACCTACTTTGTCCTATTCATCACTAGAGACTAAACCTTTAACTAGATCACTTTCAAAGTTTGAAATAGTTTATAAAGGTGGAAGAGCAAATGTTGGGAACCTTGATCAAAGCTCCTATGTGATGAAATGGAATGCTCTCCCCGAATCCATGACCACCTGGATAAGATCAACAGTGATTTCGTGTAGACTACCACTCATGATCACAAGAAACTTTGATGTGGAGGGCTGGGCTAATGGAAACAAAACCTAGAAATCGATCTCCTCAACTGATTATGGAGTGTAATGTGATCAAGGTCAACTGGAGGGTTCACCAGGAAGATACGTGTGCGCTTGGGTTTTGAAAGGCAAGTATGACAACTTTATTCAACTGTAAATTGATTTCCTTCTACACACTCCTCTGTTTGGAGAAGAATTACCAAAGTATGGAATAATGATATTAGGGCAAACGCGAGCCCTGACGGATGGTAGGAACAATCCCCTGGTTGGAGAATTGGACAGGTTGGACTTGGCCACTTTCCAAGTTGATTGAGGGCCCTTCTACTTTGATAGAGAACAAGCTTAAAGTCATTGACGCATGGAATTCCACGTTGCCATCTTTGGATCTCCAGTTCTCCATCAGCTGCTCGCTGCCCCTTAAATGGATAAACCAGATGTGACCGTGGGTTTCCTCTGTGAGTGAATTCACCAGTAGCACCACTCTTCTTTCCATGAAATTCTCTTCCCCCCCCAAACACACACACACACAAAAACAAGAAAAGAAAAAGTCAAACCAAAAAGTTAGCGACTGTAGGTGGGCTTGGAAAATACCAACTAAAATAAGGATTTTACACTCTTTTTAGCTAACCAAGAATAATATCTTGACCCACCAATCACCTTGCATAACACTTGTCACACTGTCACCTTGAAAACACCTTTCATGTGCTCAGGAGGGCTACCTGAGCTACGGATTTAAGGTTAGAAATCACTGTCCCAAATTCTTATAGTTTCTTTTTGTAATTAAATACATCAAATTGCAGTGCATACCTAGAACTACCCACTCCTCAGGTTGACCACATGCCCGGGCCCATCCTTTCACTTGGACTTGCTGCAGACCAAATATGAATGGGAATAGGAAGACCTTGAGCAGGACACAGGACACATAACACAGATCCTATCTCCACAAGTCTAGCATCTTTGGTGTTTATGTTAATCCTACTCCAGCAGCAGAATGTCAGGTTTTGTGATAAGAGTACCCAAAACAGATCACCATGTATCATGGTCCAACCTTAACATTGGTTGGCAACATATTCACAAACATAAACTAGCATAAACTAGCCATGAACAAGCTGAATCTGAACTGATTGTTAAAAACTCAAGACATTTGCAGCACCACGTATTCGTCTTATCAAAATGTAAACAAAGGCAAAACCTTCCATTACATGACAAAGAGTCACAAGACAACATTCAAAAACCCCATAACATGTGCCATCATAACACATAAAACAAAAAAACATTAATAATTATAATAACTCAGAGAACCATCATCCGCATACCTCTTTAGACTTTAAATCTGCCGCCCTAATCTTGATCATTTCACTCTCCCATAAAAATTCTTCCTAAAACGAATGAATCATAGATGTAAGCATCATTTCAATTTTTTCTTTTCTTTTGAATATACATAAAGAACGGTAAAATTTAGAGGCTGCGTCATTTACCTCGCAACGCTCCTGAAAAAGCCTCAGCGGAACCAACGCAGATTCCACCAGCCATTTCGCCTATAAATCAGCAAATAAAGAAACAAATATAAAGCCATGTGAAAAGGATTACAACCAAAAAGGTCTGTATGGTCTAAAGATAAAACAGCAGAACATTAAGTTTTCTCTTTTAAACACATTCCAGTGCATTTCCACTAAAATATTGATGCTACTTTTTCTAACTCCATTGCAAGTAAAACGGCCACTACTTTATCTCAAACCAATACGGAGAAAGAAAAAGGAAAAAAAGAAGCAGCTTGGTTTCTCCAAAAAAAAAAACTCATTCAGTTAAGGCCTTAGGATATCAAAAGATCAACTTATCTTTTAGTTTGTTCCACATTCCCTTTTTTTCATTCCCCCACCCCCTCCTTTTTACCCTTGTTGGACACAAAGCCACGTTCAATTGGGTACTTGTAAAGACAAATTGCTGAACTGCAACTTGGCATAGGAGTAATAAATTCCTTCATTTTAATTGGCGCTTTGTGCTTAGAATGCCATGAATAAGGTCACATACAAAACTTTAAGGTTTAAAGCCTCTACACTACAACCAAAGTATCCTAAGATACAAAGGTACAAGAGTAAATGACAAGCAGAAAATACATGGAGACATCTTCGTTGACAGAACTATGTAACATAATTTCTATGCAATAATTTTAGTAGACAGACAACGCATATCATCGATTAAGCACAAGAGTTCTCTTCCTCTTTTCTTGGCCTTTTCACTAACCAATTTAAGGAGTCGAGCACGATACTCTCCAGTCATCGTGAGCTGCAAAAAAGGGAATGAACACATCACAATTACAATTTGTTATTAGTAACTTGTGGGCAATAATGGAATATACCAAATAACAGTTGGCTGCTTAACAAAAGCGCCATGGTTAGGTTCACACTCCAAAGCATTCATAAAAATGCTAATTATGAACTAGCAAGTCTAGCATGATCGCACACACCAAAACATGACTAGCCGACTAAAACAAATTTGAGTTCAATCAAGTCACAAAGGTGAATGAGATTCCTCCGCATTGACAGGGAAGCAAAAAAAAATCCCTATGCAAAGGTGAATTAAAAAGCATAGCACAAGAAAGCCTAATATATACCCAGTCTCATCAATAAAATATTTGCAAAACAAAAGATCAGTAACACCAAGAAGAGAGAACAAGTTAAGTATGTTTTCGAAAATTTTATTTGGTTTTGCTTAACAATCAAAACCAGCGTTAAACGTTGGATTTTTTATCCAAAATTTGTGCTCAGATTTGGTTGAGTCACACTAGGGATTTAGAAAGTTTTATGGTATCAGTCCCATCTGCTTTGAGTCTTTGACACCAATGAGGGCATAGCATAAATTAAGAGACCATCAACTTTGAAGCAGATAATGCATGGGTTCAAAAGGGGAAAATTCTTGACACTTGTTGGTTGACATTGGACAGGATAAACATTCTTAGTAAATACATCGCATAGGAAAATGTGGTCATAGACAACCTATTTGGAAGAGAGAATTTCGTAACATGGAATTAACCTATATTCCTTTGCGGGTCACATGCACCAATGCATGAAGTGAATGGTCAATTTATGATCCTACTGCACAAATGGTTGCAAAAAGAGTGCATCTTTGCTCATATTCTCTGTATTTCGACAACAACTAGTTTGAAGATTTCATAATCAGGTCTACTATTTTCTTTTGTGTACTTGTATACTACGGGTCACACCTTTTTGGTCTTATCATGTTATGTAAGATGGTCTTGTCATTACCAGGTAGCAAGGGAGCTGGTCATTTATTCGAAGCATTTCGAAACATGGAATTAACCTATATTCCTTCGAGGGTAGTGACGCACCAATGCATGAAGTGAATGGTCAATTTATGATCCCACTGCACAAATGGTCGCAAAAAGAGTGCATCTTTGCTCATATTTTCTGTATTTCGACAACAACTAGTTCGAAGATTTCATAATCAGGTCTACTATTTTCTTTTGTGTACTTGTATACCACGGGTCACACCTTTGGCACTCTGTTGTTCTATGTTACCCAGGTATGAGTACCAGGTCTAGGTGAGTGTCTGCTGTCTAGTCATTGGAACTCCCCAAACCCTTGATTTCAAGATATTAAGATATGCATGGCATGAAGACATATTAACAACTAACGTAATTACCCATAAGCAATTCTCATACAGCTAGTTTTCTTCGATGCCATGATCCAATCATGACCTTCCTTCACAGCTTGCGCTCCCATGAAAACCTCCACATCAATTTCCCAAAAAAAAGCTTGATGATTCCATTGAACCATTCTACTCATCTATTGACTTCAAGAAACAAACTACCACACTTTCCATAACTCTAATAACATAAAATGCCTAACTAGAAGCCAATGCATTAAGGTTCCCATTCCAAACAAGTGATACAGAGACTTGAATTCCAAACCACGAATCACAACTCGTGACGCACAACACAAAACATTTTACTCGATATTAGGTCAAAAAATAAAGCAATTTCCTTAAATAGTACTGACACCAAATAAAATCACTCGTTCAACAAATGAAAATAACTCACATCTTGAGCCATTTGAGTCACGATATCAGCGAAACACGAACCCGCATCTTCATCCAACCCTTCATCCAAAAACTCAACCGATTCCAACGCTGCTTTACACTTCTGGAACGGTAATTCACCGCGAACCTATCAACAGAAACACCCATGAAAAAAAATAACAATTTAAAACCATAAGTCTGGGAACAAGCTAAACCGATTGCTCTAAACCCGTACCATGGTCCAGCAAAGCTCGTACAGAAAACGAAGCAGCGGGACCGGTTTGGAAGCTTTGAAGCTAGGGTTTCCGTTCTTCCATTCCCGAATACACTCTTCTGTAACGTATACACTCTCTACAGGGGTAACAGACATGTTGCGTGGATTGGATGAAGAGAAAACCCTAGGGGTTTTTAGAAACGGTTTTGGATTGGATTAGAGAGGGAGTAGTGATGGAACGGGGAAATTCATAGGCGGTGAGAGAGAGAGAGAGGGAGGGAGAGGGAGAGAGGGATCGTTATTGTTTTAGGGTTTCCGGTGGTCGAAGTAGGGGTTTGGGACGGGGGGTTGTGTTACTGTTTCAAGTTCTTCTCGCTCCGGCTTTTGACGATTTGGTTTTGGTTTTGGCTTTGGGGTTGGGGTCGGGGTAGGATGGTCGGGTCAATTGAGGCTAGGGACATTCCTTCGGACCTATCTCCGGTCCGGTTTGTTATGGAGCCAATGTCCAATCCTGAACCCACGACAAGGATCGGAACTATTATTTAGTAGTGTTTGTCAAGTTGGCCTTCCAGGTTCAAATTTCACTTGATCAAACATCGATAAGTACATGAATAAAAAAAATTTGTTGTCATGTATGATTAGCTAATATATAATCTAACTTATTATTAATAGCTTCTTTCTTAAATGGTGCGTCATTAGAAGTAATGGCATCACTAATCAGATCGAACCAGTCTACTGGCACAGCAGATCTGTGCACAGATTTTTATGTGGGGCCCACTACGGGTCCCACACAAGTGATCCGAACCGTTCATTGTGTTTAAAACATTTTTTTAAGGGCCTCCGCAAAAAATCAGCTCAATCTAATACTTATAAGTGCTTAATTTAATTATCTAACTTTTCATTCAAGTTTTTAAAGAATGAAAAGTTAGACAATTAGATCAAGTATTTATAAGTATCAGATTGAGCTGATTTTTCGCGGGGACTCTTGAAAAAATGTTTTAAACATAATGAATGGCTCGGATCACTTGTGTGGGACCCTTAATGGGCTCCACATAAAAATCTGTGCACAATTTGTGCACAGATTTGCTGTGCAGTTAGACTTTCTGAACCAGATCAACATAAAAATCATCACCAAAATTGGTTTATTTTCTTATTCTTTTACTCTTCTTAATTCATCATATCACTACTAGTATGTTCTCAAAGAAATTAGCATTGTTGGATTCAATTAAAGTATTTGCTTCCGATATGTTACTTTTTTTATAATCAAAAAATTTATAACATGCACTATTAAAAATATAACCAATAAACACACAATCACATGTTCTAAAACTATTTCTTCTCTTTTTAGGCTTGGGTAACATAACCTTTACCAAGCACCCCACACTTTTAATAAGTACTCTAAGTTAGGCGAACGGTCTTGCCTAAGTTCAAGGGGTTTAACCGGTTTTCTTACGAGGTATTCTATTTTGTATGTGACAAGCCAAAAGAATCACTTCCCCCCGCAAGGAATTAGATTCATATTCTCCACCTCTATTGCTTCTTAACCTCTTAGGCTCCGTTCAGTTGTTGAGAAAGTTGTGTGGAAAATTGGTTCCCAGAAAAAGTGAAGTGAGGTGAAGTAAAAGAAAAAGAATATTATTTTCCTGTGAGTGTTCATTTGGCAAAAGAATTTTGCAAGAATAATTAAGGTTTAGTTGTTCATTTGTCAAGAAAAATAAACTTTCGGAAAAATTTTGTGAGTGTTCACTCATTTTCCTTTTCCCGCGACGCAAAATCCTGTGTTTTTTGCAGGATCACTTTTGCAGGAAAGTAATTCCTGCAGGAAAACTTAAAAACATGTTTCTCACTACTTTCCTGCCAACTGAACACTACAAAAATCATGGGAAAGTTGATTTTCCCATCCTTTCCCGTACTTTCCTGGCACCGTTCCGAAACCAAAAAAAAAATTCTTATTTTTTAAAAAGGTAATTTCAAGCTCAAAAATTATGAGCTTATTGAAATTTTAAAATATGCAATATGGATCTTATTTGGAAGATCTCGATGAAATCTTTTATACGATGAAAAAAAAATTAAAAATTTATTTTTTATTTACTTTATTTTTGAGTTTGAAAATATAAAATAAGCTGCTTATTTTTTAAAAAGGTTTCTGGAACGGGACCTTAATCTTCTTATTAAGTTAATTTTCCTACTTCCATTTTGTCTTTGACAAACATCTCAAGAGTCTCGTCCTTAATCCTTAACAAGTAAAATTTAGTGAACCTAGAGTAGTCATCCACAAAAATTACATATGACATCTTGCCACTTCTAAACTCTAGTCATAATAATTTTCAAATCACCCAAGTTACTATGAATTAAAAGTAGAAGTTCACTTTATCTATTAACCGGTTTACATGGTGTCTTAGTAATTTTGGTCTCGCCACAAACTTCACATTTGTCTACATGTTTTTCAATTATGGTTGGTATTAGGGTCATTTCCTTCATTTTCTTTATATAACCAAAATTAACATGTCTAAGCCTTTCTTTCCACACATCAAAAGAATCAACCAAGTAAAGCAAAAAGAAGATGCATTCTCATTATCAACTAAATTTAATACATACAAATCTTAATCAAGATACCCCTTACCAACATAGACGTCATGTTTGAATAATGTCACAATACCACCATCAAACAAAGTCTTGACTTTGATTTTTCCAAGTAGTTGGACCGACACAAGGTTGTGTTTCATTAAGGGAACATGAAGCACGTCAAAGAGTGAAAGGACTTTTCCATAAGTAAACTTAAGACACTTTCCCTTTGCCCATGACCGTGTCAGCTCTATTGTCTCCAATATACACACATTTGGTACTTTCCCCAATACTAGTGTATGAGGAAAACTCATATTGATTGGCACAAATGTGCTTAGTAGCACCTGAATCAATCTGCACCCAACCTTTCACTCCCGTCACCAAATTCACCGTGGAAACTACTGCCGCAATGACATTCTTGGTTTCCACCACATTGGCTTTCGGCTTGAACGAGTTCAGCTGGTTGTTATTGCCTCCTTTTTTATTTTTACAAGCCACCACATAATGCCCTATTTAGCCATACATAAAACATTCACCATTTTTCTTTTGTATTTAAGGATTAGATACTTGACCTTTATCTTTATTGTGATTATGATTAGGCTTTCACAGGACCTATGTCCGAACTTTTTATTTTGATTTTGTGGTCTAGATGGCCCATTCTCCACCGCATTCGACTTGGAAGCAAGTTCCTTGTCATTTAAAGACATTTGTAAAAATCAAAATTTTCTCTTCAATTTTAATATGAACAGTGGTCTCTGGAAAAGTCATGCTTTTCTCTCTCTCTCTCTCTCTCTCTCTCTCTCTCTCTCTCTCTCTTTTATTTATATATATTCTAATTTATACTCTTTTTAGAATCGGACAATTTTTCAACAAGACATCGAGTCTTAAATTCTATAGGTAAAACATTGCCTTTTTTAGCCAAACCATTCACAATATTTTGATATTCACAAACTTGAGAAGAAACACTTTTTTCCTCGCTCAATTGAAATCGTGAAAAATTAAAGGTCATAAACTTTTTAGTACCATCATCCTAAAAAACATTCTTAGAAATCAAATCATTCCATAAATCTTTAGCAACATCATAATGTGCATAAACATCCAACAAGTCATTAGAAAGTGCGTTAAAAATAGTATTCAAGCATAGCTTATTTGCACTTTTCCAGACTTCTAAAACTTGAGTACGATTTTTGCTATCTTCATCTAGAGGTAAATCGATAAGAGCATAAGAGATTTTGGAAAAATGTAAAACTGCGAAAATCTTTTGTTTCCACCTCTTAAAATTATTTCCATCAAAAGACTCAATTTTGGAAGCATCAGGAAGTATCTTAGCAGCGGCTAGAATTTGTGCATCCATTTAAATCTACCTTTAAGATTGTTGAAAAAATTTGTAGTATAATGCATAATTTCTAGTCAATGACTCGATGCATAGGGCTTCACGCAACCTCCCAAGATTTAACGATAGCATTCTCCTCCTAACTCGCACTAGTCTGAAGAGGATTCAACAACCTCTCTTTGATGGTGCTTTTTAATTTAGACAAATCACAAGAGCTTGGAAACAAAAAAGGAATGGAAAAGTATTTGAGAGCAATCTATTTTTCTGGAGGGTGAGAGAGTGTAAAAGTAAAACTAGTAATGGAGGAGAAAGATATATATGGAGAGATTTAATTTTGGTATGTGAATGATCTGAGGCTGCGTTCTTGTAAACTTATAAGTTCGAATACGATATTTTTTATTTTTCGTAATTTTTTGCTTACTTTTTTGTTGTAATTTTTGAGGTTAATCGTTCATCTCAACAAAACGAATAAAAAAAGTATAAAAATATGGACCGATGTTAAAAAATTACCGTTCGATACTTTTTTCATCTTTAGTGAATTTTTTTTTTGCTTTCTATCATAATTTTGTACCTTTTAGACTTCTCTCGTCAAGACAGATGATTAAACCAAACCAAACCAAGCCTTAAGTCCCAATCACTTGGAATCAGCTACATGAATCATTTTCCTCCATTGAGCTCAGTCAATGGTTACTTGTTCACATAAACTTACTATACTTATATCACTGCACCACAGCATCTAATGTCAATTTAAGTCTACCCCTCCCCGTAGCATTGCTATCCAAAGCTATCTTATCTGCTCTCTTAACTACTGCATTTCCTGGTCTACGGTAAACATGCCCAAGCAATCTTAGCCTATTTTCCCTCAACTTTTCTTCTATGGGTGCTACACCTACCATTTCACGAACCGTTTCATTTCTAATCATGTCTCTTCTAGTCTTACCACATATCCATCTCAACATTCCCATTTTTGCTACACTCATCTTGTTCACCTATTTTTTCTTAATAAGCCAACATTCTACCACGTAAAGTATCGCTGGTCTGATGGTAATTCCATATAATTTTTCCTTCAATTTTATGGGTACCCTATTGTCACACAGTACACCAGTAGCGCTCATCCACTTGAGCCACCCCACTTGGATCCTATGGGTCACATCATCGGCATCTCTCCATCTCTACTAATGATTGAGCCTAAGTACCTAAAATGATCACTCTCAGGTATCTCCTGGTCTTGGATCATCACACTTTCTTTATGCGCACTGCTGGTACCACTAAACTTGCACACTATATACTCAGTTTTACTCATACTTATTCGAAAACTCTTTTAACTCTAATGTTTTCCTCTAAATATCTAGTTTCGTATTAACACCTCTAGCGGTTTCATTTACGAGGACAATGTCATCTACAAACATTATACACCATGGGATATCCTCCTGAAATTGTCTAGTCAATTCATCCATAACTAAGGCAAAAAGGTACGAGTTTAAGGCTGACCCTTGATGTAATCCTACAGTGATTGGAAATTCACTCGTTTCCCCTACTGGTAATCGAATGGTAGGGATGGCACCTTTATACATGTCTCTAATCACCTTGATATACCCTTTGGTTTCTCTCTTTCTCTCCAGAACCCACCATATGATGTCTCTAGACACCCTATCATAAGTCTTTTCTAAGTCTATGAAAACCATATGAAGATCCTTCTTCTTTACTTTATGTTTTTCTACCATTCTTCTTAATAAGTAGATAGCTTCCATGGTTGATTTTCAAGGCATGAACCCAAACTGTTTCTCTGACACCGTAGTCACTATCCTTAAGCGATGCTCAATAACTCTTTCCTACAACTTCATCCTATGACTCATCAATTTAATATCTTTATAGTTGTTGTAGTTTTGGATATCTCTTTTATTCTTACAGATAAGTACTATAGTGCTCCTTCTCTATTCGTTAGACATCTTCCTAGTTATAATAATCTTGTTAAACAATTTCATCAACGAAGTCACACCCAGGCCACCTAGACTTTTCCACCCTTCAATAGGGATACCATATGGTCCTAAGACCTTACCAGGTTTCATCATTTTCAAAACTTTGACCACTTCGAACTTTTGTATTATCCGATAAAATTCATATTTTATGTTCTTGTCAGGTACATACTCTTCCTCCCCACCAAAGCCTCCTTCATGTTTCTCATTTAACAACTTATCGAAATACGACTTTCATCTATCCCTGATCGCCTCATCTTTTACCAATACCACCGAATCAATGTCTTTTATACACTTAACTTGAGAAACGTCTTTGGCTCTCTTTTCTCGCAACTTGGCTAGTTTATAAATAATCTTTTCTCTATCTTTACTATCGAGTCTAGCGTAGAAATTCTCATAGGCTTTCAACTTAGCATTCCTAACGGCTTTCTTAGCTTCCTTGCTGGCTTGCTTATAAACCTAAAAAAATTTCTCATTCCAGTTCTTTTGCCACTTCTTAAAGTATTCCTTCTTGGCTTTTACCTTGATTTGAACCTCGTCATTCCATCACCATGTCTCCTTAGAAATTGGACCTTTTTCCTTTTGACTTCCTGAGAACTTCTCTCGATATTCTTCTAATACCATCAGCTATGGTATTCCACATATTTTCACTATCTCCTTCCACTCCCCATCGTACTTCTTAAGACATTCTTTCATTGATAAGACATTCTTTCCTTGAATACCTTTAGTTTCTCTCCTTTTAGACCCCACCATTTAATCCATAGGCATCTAATTTCCTTTCTCCTTCTAATATTCCCTTGAGACAAATATCTAACACCAAAAGTCTATGTTGTACCACTAGACACTCTCCGGGAGTAACCTCACTCCTTACATGTCAAGCGGTCCTCACCTCTAACAAGAAAGTAGTCAATTTGGCTTCTATTGACTCCGCTCTTAAAGGTAATTAAATACTCTTCTCACTTTCTATAGAGAGTATTTTCCACTATAAGATCAAAAGCTACTGCAAATCTAAAATCATTTAACCACCTTCGTTAAGGTCACCAAAACTAAAGCCACCATGCATCTTCTCATACCCTTGCTTATGTACTCCCACATAGCCATTAAAATCGCCTCCTATAAATAGTTTCTGCCTAAAAGGTATCTCTTGAACCACGTCATCCATCTGCTCCCAGAATTGCTCTTTAGTCAGATCATCCAAACCTACTTACGATGCGTAAGCACTAATAATATTAACTATGCTCCCTCCGATCACAAGCTTAACTAAAATAATCCAATCTCCTTTCCTCGTAACTGTAACTACCAAATCTTTCAGGTGTTTATCTACTACGATACACACTCTATTTCTATGTCTATCCTTACCCGTATAGTAGAGCTTATAACCTTTTTTTCTCTATATCCCTAGTTTTCTTCTCTACCCACTTAGTTTCCTGAAGACAAGCTATACTAATCTTCCTGCTAAGCATGGTGTCAACTAGCTCCCTAATCTTACCTGTTAATGTCCCTATACTCCAAGTTGCTAAAAGAATCGTATAATCCTGGGCTAGCTTCTTTACCCGTACTCGTCCAGGTACACGCGGGAACCCTTGCTCACTTATCACCACACTCAGGCGCCAGTGTGGCGCCCCTTGCTCATTTTTTGAAGCACCTAAAGGCAGGCACAACGCGTCGCTTAAAGAGAACGTCCTAACATGTCTCGTTATCATATTTGGATTCATGTCAAAGAGATCTGATGAACTTTTTACATACTGGCTATCAGCTACCTAACGCACAACTCTCATCTTTTATCTAGGCTTGGGACCAGGTGAGGAATAAAGATAAGGCTCTAAGCACAAATCAGCCGGAGTCTGTCGAGACGAATGATTAATCTAAAAAATATGACGCAAATTTAACAAAAATTCACAATAGACGAACAAAACACAAAAAAATAAATTTTTTTTACAAGAATGGAGTGAATATTGGCTGGAAAACAACTGGCCCTCAACGGGCAAATTTGCTATGGAAACCCAACTGCCAAATCAAAAATGCTAGGGGTACATATGAAATGTACATATTATGTACATATCAGTTTTGTGGGGCCCACTTTGGGTCCCACAAAGATGATTCAAACCGCCTATTATTTTTCAAACATTTTTTTATGGAGCCCAGTAAAAAATCAGCACAACCCGATATCGGTAAGGATTTTTTCTTAATTTGTGGAGGTGAAACTACTTAACTGTTTAGTTTTGCCCCTACAAATTCAGAAAAAATCCTTATCGATATCGGGTTAAGCTGATTTTTTGCAGGGCTCCATAAAAAGATGTTTTAAAATAATTAGCAGTTCAGATCATTTTTGTGAGACCCGAATTGAGCCCCACAAAATCTATATGTACATTGTATGTACATATTATATGTACCAATAGCAGCACTCCTGGCAAATTGCCCAACTAGAAACGGCTAGAAATAGGAAACATTTTATTATAGTGCGTAAAAACGAACAATTTATAGTGGGCTTGAGTATAAAACACTCTCACTTGGGCCTAATTTTAAGAACACATATTTAACCAAAGCTCAAATAAAATATCAGGCCCAAGAGAATTACGACAGAAAGAGTGTTTTGAAATATTCTTTTACAATATAATTATACAACAATTTTGAGTGTATTTTTTAACCCAAGAGGTTTGCTTGAACTCATCAATGTACGTACACTAGCTAGAGCCGGTCCGAACTCAAAATAATTTTGCATTTCCCCCCTTTTTATCATATTTGTCCGTCCATGACGACTTACTAATAAAGAGTACTTCAAACGGAGCGGTCAATAGGTGATCTAAAATCTTCTTGATTATCGGCTCATTCTCATATGTGCAAGATAAATCCTTAACTTATGCGCTCTACACGTATAATTATCTGCCCTATTTTTCATATATAGGTCAGACTATTCTATTGTTGTTTACTTTGAGTTTTGTTTATTGAAATCAGTCATAATGTTATATCTCACTTTGAAAATAATAACATTTTACTGACATGGTACTACATGCACCAAATTGAATGACGGGCTTAGTTGCAATGGGTACGCATTTTACTGTCGGATCAACCTCGATATTTTTTTGGATGACAAGTATGATCTTCTAAATGCATCTATAATCTATAATACAATTCACGACGGTGTGGTAGCCCACACATTTTTCTTGCATAAATTATGACCGTTTGATTTAGAACACATTTTTTTGCATAAATCTCCACCCTTCATTCAAACCTTGGCATTGAATGGCTCAAATTGATTTCATCCGACGGTTGAGAGTGATTTTTTCAATTTCTGGAAATGATTTTTTCAATTTTGGAAATGTTCAATCAATATTCAAGAATATAACATCAATCTTAATGGTTGGCATGGCAAATTTTGGAAAGATTTTATTGGGATAAAAAATATAACGGCAGAGCTAATTACGGGAATCTTAATTGGCATGGCAAATTTTTGGAAAGATTTGATTGGGAGAAATAATATAATGGCAGATTGATTGGAAGCTTGATTTTTGGTAATGACTTTTGATTGCCGATTTTTGGTAATGAAATCTTAATTGAGCAATATAGTCTTTGGTGTTTATTCTCATCATTTTCGGTTTTCTCTCTCTCTCTCTCTCTCTCTCTCTCTCTCTCTCTCTCCCTAAACATTTTCCTTCTAGTTCTCTTTCTTATCTCCCTGACTCTCGCTTTCTCTCCGGTTCTCTCTCCACAGGTATGACTCTTAGTTCCACGGTGAATTTTTTTTTCCAGCTAGTTCTATGTTCCCTTTTCATGTTGTTTAGAAAAATTGGGAGTTGGAGTTAAGATTTATTTTTTGATTGGGTTTATCATATTTTGATTAGTGCTCTTTTCTTTAAAATATATTTCCATTAAAACATTGGTTAGTGTTGTGTTATAGCATGATTTATATAGTTAGGTAGGTAGAGTTAGATTCTATTATGGACTAATAGAATTGTCGATTGTTGACTACGGAAAGTAAAAACAAATAGTTAGTTTTCTTAATCTTATTTTGTTCAACTCTTTTTTTTTCCAGAATTACAGGATGAATAGTAAGAATGAAATTAATATGGTTCCAGTGACTGAATGAGTGGATACGCATGAGGATGCTCATGCTCAAGTTGTAGTCGAAGAGCAAAATGTACAAATTCAACCACAAATTGGTAAGTTGTAATTTTGGGCCTACATTATTCGAATAAACTACAATTTTTTTGTAGATGAAGAAATAAACTGCTATTTTAGGTCTGTAAATAAACTGCAATTTTTTATAGATGAAGAAATAAACTTTGATTTATAGTCTACTCACATTGAAAAATACATGGTTCCATGAGGATGCTCAAGTTTTAGTTGAAAAAAATATACAAATTCATCCACAAATTGGTAAGCTATGATTTTTAGTCTACATTATCTCCACCCTCTATTAAACCTTGGCATTTTGGTAAATACTTTGCATTTTCTAGAATAAATGGTTGAGTAATGAATTTTTCAATTTTGGTAATGATTTTTTTTTTGGTAATGATTTTTTTTTTCCGGAGAGAGAGAATGCTGGTAAGGAATGCATGAATTTTTTTGATTTTGGTAACGAATTCTAAACTAAATGCAGTTTTGCTGGTAATGACTGAATTTTTATTGGTTAGCTTTGTTCATTACCATTTTCATATCAATCCAGTTTGGAAATATCAATCTGCATTTTCAATAACTGAATTTTTCTACAATCTCACATTCTTTGACCGAATTTTTATTCTCATTGTTTGTTCACACTTTACTTATCATGATCAAATAACTATTACTTATCATGATCAAATAACTATTTTATTTATCCACACTTTACTTATCGTGATCAAATAATTTATTCATTTGTAGTCTACTCGAATTTGTAGGAATGGAATAAAAAGGGCAAATACAACAAGACTACTTCGACATGGAATCATAATAAGGTAACTTTAGTCGCCATTCCATGTGTCACACCATCATGAAGTCTTATGTTCATGAACTCTCTGGTATGTTTCCATCAAGTTTGCTCAGATTCGAACATAAGAATTATGGTTTCCGATTTCATTTTTGTCCCAACTGTGGCTATGCATATCTTTGTTTGCTAGGCGGATAATGCACTTAATTAAATTGGTGTGTGTGTCCATAAGAAAAACACACTAGGGATTGTGCAAGTACTTATTTGATTGATTGGCGAATTCGTTATCTTAATTAATAGGAATGAAATTGTTGTCATTGCTTTGGGTGACTCTTCTTTTTGCTCTTTATGTGCCTCTTTTTCTTTTCTTGGTTGGTTGGTTTGTAAAATGACACCATTTTTTTTTTATCTATATGGAGTATGGATAGTTTGGGTGGTGGTTACTTTCGGGGTTGCCGCATGCTAGGGGAAAAAAAACCTTATGACAGCTTACTTCATGTTTTATTGTATCATCAAGTTTTAAAGCCTAATTCTGAAAGTTTCCAAGTGAATTTTGTTTGGATTCTTTCATTAGCAGGTAATCGATTTGTGAGTGCTGAAATATTGGATTCATAAAAAATGCTTCAAGATAACTAAAATTCCTTGGCATATTCACCTCCCGGTTTTTAGTATAAAACTGTATAGTTCTAGCCCCTACCTAGAAATAGAACTAAAAAAATAGATTCTTATTATTATATATAATTCAAAAGATCGTTAACAATATGATTATATTGTTCAAGGAAAATCTACCATCAAGAAAATCATGTGGGGCAACAGAGTACCGCTATAGATAACAAAGAACAAAGAGCACGTTGTTTGGTCATTGAGTTAAGTTTCAGGGGAAATTCAGTGAGAAACTTCAACCATAAAACTTTATTGCTTAGCTTCCCAATGAGTCTTCTGTGTAACCGTAAAACCTTTGATTTTTTTTTTCTCCTTTTGATGTTTAGGATTGACTTAAGAACTGGGGTGGAGCTATCTCAATACCACGTCGATGTCCTTCCCTTCATCCTATTTGACCACCATCATGGCAATTGACAAGGTTTTAGACAGGGAAACCCAGTTAAAAATTTTCCTAAAATTTGCAGACGGGTGAGTGGCTTGCAAATTATGATTGTTGCTCTGCTAGATTAGGATTCATTTAGTTGGGGTTCATATTATAATTTGACCAATTCTCGGTTCGGCCACTTCTTTATGTTCCAAGGATTATGAACTAATCTTTTTTGTGAAAGGAGTAGATGTTAATTGTGATGTTGGAGCAAGGGTTAGAAACCTTTTATTTTCCTCTAATATATATATACTTCCTTCATATTTATCGTAACTGCCTAGCCATGCTGCTAAGTTTGTTTTCCGGCAAGGGTTTATCACACTCCAAGGAACCATATATCCATTTAGTAGCCAACAAGTTTGAAATAAAATTGATTGTTTGGTAGGTTTTTTTCCCTTCGTTTTTGCAATCTCATTTTGTTGGATTCCTCCTTTCAAAAAATATCACCTTTTTTGGCAGTTGGCAATCCATGGCGAACGCACCATGCTAGCTGTGGAAGTCTAAATAAGTGGTTTGTCTTCTTGATAATTGGTGGGGTGAACAATTAGTTTACTTTCGGAGTTTCTCATCCACATTTGAGGGGGTTACTGAGCTATGATGTTATATTTGTATACTCTATATATAATGTCACATTCGTTGTGTTCATAATGTTAAGCTCGATCAGTTTGTTGACGCCTAACTAAGGTCACTCGAAATTATATTAAATAATAATTTTTGAATCCGTGCCTAGCACAAGAGCCTTCAGGCACGGACATTCTACTAACTAAGCTCTCACATCTAGCTAAGGTCACTAGAAATTGAATAACAAACTCATCGACCCGTGGCTTCAGACACGGGCAAAGTAGTGTCCACATATTTATATGTCAAAGGTCTTCTCTATACGCAACTACACTTTTTTGTCAAAAAAAAGTTTGATTGAAAGCTTCCGTACTGAGCTAATTAAAATAATGAGAATCTAGAAGGATGACTTCTATCAACGTTGAACAACCCTAGCTGGTACATGATAGTAATGTGTTTGATCATTCAAATCTAGGCCCCATCTCGCAGCATCCAAAATGGCTTTTGTAAACAAATACGTAACTTTTTGAAAAAAGAAATTGATTTTCACATTCTTCTTTTATTTAAATGTATTTTTTTTTTGTAGTGATATAAAATTTCATGATTACCCTTTTTATGTGTGAAGAGAAAAATGTGTGAAGGATAGTTTTATAATTTTACATGAATAAAAACAAAAAATGGAGTGCACTTAGATGATAAAAGGGGAGTATGAAAATCGTCTATTAATGTTTCGAAATGTATTCTGCAAAGCCGATTGTGGAAATTAAGAGTGAACAATTTCTAGATGGCACTGACTTATCAGAAAATCTATGAGTACCGACTAAAGGGGAGGGAAAACGTACCGACGGCCGCCGGCGGGTCGTCTCCGGCCACCGGACGGCCAATCCGAGCCGTCCAAAAATTTTAAAACAAAAAACCGATGATATACATATATACACGAAAAAGGGTGCTTAGATCAAGCACCCTACATACCTCGGATGCCATTGATTCCCGCGTTGGCCTCATCGGTTTTTTGTTTTAAAATTTTTGGACGGCTCGGATCGGCCGTCCGGTGGCTGGAGACGGCCCGCCGGCGGCCGTCGGTACATTTTCCCTCCCCCTTGGTCGGTACATATAGCAGCTCTCCTGACTTATATAGATCTTGAAGATCAGAGAGCGAGGGCTATCAAATTTGAGACTGGAAATCCGAAGGAATTGACCAAGTGGTTTGTGCCAATGTCTTAAGGGGTTTTTGTTCCCTCCTAATTAGGCTCCGTTCAGTTGCCAGGAAAGTACAGGAAAGGATGGGAAAATCAACTTTCTCATGATTTTTGTAGTGTTCAGTTGGCAGGAAAGTAGTGAGAAACATGTTTTTAAGTTTTCCTGCAGGAATTACTATCCTGCAAAAGTGATCCTGCAAAAAACACAGGATTTTGCGTCGCGGGAAAAGGAAAATGAGTGAACACTCACAAAATTTTCCCGAAAGTTTCTTTTTCTTGACAAATGAACAACTAAATCTTAATTATTCTTGCAAAATTCTTTTGTCAAATGAACACTCACTGGAAAATAATTTTTTTTCTCTTACTTCACCTCACTTCACTTTTTCTGAGAACCAATTTCCCACACAACTTTCTCGACAACTGAACGGAGCCAAGCTCTCAGGTGCAATTTTTCTTACCAGTAACTGTTGAAGTCACCCCATCTCCACCCCCACGCATAAGTCATGTGAAGTGATTGTAGGAATTTGCGCTCAAACTAACCTGAGACACCCTTCGTTTCCAAAGGAAAACAATTGAGACTGGAATATTAACTAATCAAATGAGGCAACAGTAGGTAGACTTTTGGCTTTCTTTGTTGGTGCATTCCAGTCCTAGGGTTCTAGACAGGAGACAGGTCAAAAGTGGAACAACCCAAAAGGCCAGTACTTACCTATGCTATGTCTAATATCTCCGTAGTTCTTTCCTTTTGAAAGAAAAGCTATTCCAATCCTAGGGCTTTTAGAACTATATTACAGTTTAATGGTCAAAAAAAAAAAAGCGAAAAATTGTGATATGCATGCCATTTGAAATTCTTTAATTTATATGCTTCTGATATGTGAGTTATATATTCTAATATTATAATCAGAATCTACAAAAATGTTTAGATGTATGATAATGTGCAGAACCGATTCTGCAAAAGATCAGAGTATGTGCGCATAGAGTGAGAATCTAATAGGCTTCATTCTCCGTCGCCTAGACCCTTAATTATTGTTGGTTTGCCCCTTGAGCTTGCTAGAAGATATCATTTGTATCGTGGTCTTTGGAGGATTTTCATCCCTTGCCTCCTTGATTTCTCTTTCTCAGTTGTATCCACAAGGCATAAACCTTAAGCATGGTTTTTAATAGGTTTCTAATTAGGCACACAACTCTGTTGTTCAGTTCGGATTCATAAGAGAAGAAGAAACTCTTATTTTCACAAAGAATTCGGTTTCTGTCCCTCCATCCGCGGTTGAATTAGAATTGTAATCTGCTTAATTAGCCGATATGTAATCCTGCCCGCTAAGGAATTGAGGTCTTGAGGAAGGGTTTCCTGTGGATTCTTAACGAAGCTGAATTTTGAGCGGAGGTTTTGAGAAGAATACCTAGTAATCAGCTTGATCGTACGAGGTTTTTTAATCATGAGTTGTAGTATTATTCTTTTCCCTTGTTTCTTGTTTTGGGTTGGAACGGGAACTTCTTGCACACCTTGTTTACAAATAGTATTGAATAACAAGCAGGCCAGGGTAGAGCTATATTGGGGTCTGGGGTCAGGGCTCCTCGAGCATCTGAGTTTAAATTTTTTTTTATTTTGTATATGCCTAAATTTGAATATTTTTGATAATTATTTGTGCATAACTACTTATAATCTTAATAATTTTTATTTGATTTGATAAAAAATCGGATATTTTACATTCTTATTTCTCAATTTCGTTCATAAATAAAAAATAAGCACGTGACATTTAAAGTGACTTAAAGGAAAAAATTAAATGATTGATATATTTTAACTGCATTAGGCTAGAATCATTTTAGTGTATAAATGTAATGTATTGAAAAATAAAAATCTTATAATATAATAAGTATATGTTCCGATAAAAAATACTATATGTTTATTAAGCTGGCCCTCAAGGTTTAAACTCCTGGCTTCGTCACTGATGACAAGCAATTGACACTTCAAAAGATTAAAAGTATCAAAAACCATGACATCACTGATTTTTGTCGGAAGAGAGCATGTATCAATCGAGTAATACTTTGGCATACTAACTAGTGAAGGAGATTAGATTTTCTTCAAGATAATGAAGGAGACGGTCCAAGCCTAAATAAAGGCTTCTAGATAGGTCTAAACTCAAAAGTGGAAGAAACAAAAGAATAGTACTTTGTATACCTACTTTATTTTCGACATTTTCCACAGTTCAATAATATTGTAGCAAAAATAGTTGTAATGTATATTATGAATTTACATGCACGCCGTATTAAATTTCTTAGTCAATACAGTGTGGAGTCATTTAATACTGTATTTATGTTGATCCTGTGAATAAATATTCTTTTGAGGAATTCTTGACCTTAATATACTTGTATTCACATATGAAAACTTGAATTAGGAAGTAATTGATGATATTTAATTCACGCAAGTGAAGCAGTAGGCATCATGTACTCTCATATATTTAACAAGAGTTCAACCCTCATTAACTACAACTAAAAATCCTAGCGCTGATTTTCGCCAAGAAAAAACAAACTTGTGTGTGTTCCAGATTCTTCTTTAAAAAATAAGTACTTATTTGCAATTTTTAAGCTTAAAAATAATAGGCTTATTGAAATAAAAAATATGCAACATGGATCTTGTTTGATAGATCTCATCGATGAGATCTATCAAACCCTGCAAAAAAATTAAAAATTATTTTTGTAAGCCCATTATTTTTAAACTTGAAAATAGGTCATTATTTTTTAAGTACTAATTTGAGAAAGCGGAATGGAGCTTGATAATTTCACTTATATAAGTTCGTCTTTGAAACAACCCGAATTTTCCAGTCAATTTTTTTTTTAAAACAGTTTATTATAATTCTTTTACTAAAAATTCTTTTATTATTTATTAAAGTGATTGTATCATATGATTTTTATTTTTTATTCTTTCCATATCTTGAACCTTGATATCCTTATACCCAACTATTATAGAACCCTAGTCTTCGGTTCGTGATCCTAACAATCTAGGATAAGATTGGATTGGATAAGATATGATTAAGATAAGATTGGATAAGATTCAATTAGATTTTATTGGATATTATATCGATTTTATTAGATATTGTTAGATTATATAAGATTATATAAGATTTGATATTGGATTTTGTTAGATTTGGAAAGATATTATAAGATTTGATTTGATATAGTTGGATTTCATTAGATTATATAAGATTTGATTTGGATATTATTGGATATTATATACATTTTGTTGAATATTATCGGATTTTGTTTAGATATTATAAGATTTTGTAAGATTATGATCTTATCCTTTGGAATCTACCGGATTAAATATCCCTTGAAGATTCTTGGCATCAAATCCTAGATTTTATTACTATAAGAATATTCTCGGTATTAAACCCTTAGATTTTATTGGATTTTATTAGATATTATAAAGATTTTGTTAGATTTTATTGGATATTATAAGATTTGATTAGATATTATTAGCTATCGTTGGATTTTCTTAGATTTGATTTTAGATTTGATTTAGATATTATTAGATTTTATAAGATATGGTTATGATTATATAAGATATGGTAATAATTTCCTAGATATGATTTAGATTCCCTCCACTAGTATAAATAGGCCTCACCCCTTCCCCTCCATTCCACGCGCCACCAAGGAAATAAAGGAAGGAGAGAGAGAGGGAGAGAGAGAAATAAATTAGTTCAATTCCACCGCCATGCCGCCTTTCCTACACCACTCAAAACCATTAGTCGATCTTTAAAATTCCCAATTCGTAGTTCAAAGAAATTATTTTTCTTGTCATCAAATTCCAACCGAGGCGACGTCACGCCGTTTCAACTCAACGAATTCGTAGCCGCTCTACCGCCAAGAAGAAAGGTAGAAACCTCTTATCTGCTCACCTAAGTATAATGTTGATGTGCTACATGTTTAACTATTTATTAATTATTTTTATGATATCACATGATTAAATTGTTTAAGTTGAGAAGTTGATTTTATAAATTTCATGTTTGTTGATAAGTTGTGATATAATTTTTGATGTTAGTGAATTATTATTATCGCATGATTTGTAGCAAGTTTTGAAAGAATAATGTGAACGCGCGAAATGATGCATGTTTACTAGACACGAGAAACGAGAAATGTGAAAAAGATTAATGCTTGTGTGAGCATGAGAACCCGGTAGGTCCATTAAAGATGGTCAGCGGAATCATGGCTCGGGTGTGCGTGTGTGAGCATGAGAGCCCGGTAGGTCCTGAAAGAATGGTCAGCGGAATCATGGCTCGGGTGTGCGTATGTGAGCATGAGAGCCCGGTAGGTCCTGAAAGAATGGTCAGCGGAATCATGGCTCAGGTGTGCATGTGTGACCTAGAAGCCCGGTAGGTCCTGAAAGAATGGTCAGCGGAACTAGTGCCGTGTATGTGTTATGAAATGGGAAATGTGTAAAGACTGAGAACCCGGTAGGTCCTGAAAGAGACGGTCAGCAGAATCAGTACTTTTGGGTGGCAAAATCTGAATTTAGCCTGGGAGCCCGGTAGGTCCTGAAAGATGGTTAGCGGAACCAGTGCTCGAGTTAATAAAATGAAAAATGGAATCAATACTTGAAAAATGATGACACAATTTACGATACGCTGTGATAACTCTGAAAGACACCGACCCATTTGGTTATTTTGTGATGCTAAATATTGTTTTTGATAAATTGTTATATGATATTTTTGCTAGTGTATGGGACATAGGGGTAGGAGTTAGCTATTGGGCTTAATTGCTCACGGTGTTACTTTTGTGACCCTGACATCTTATGCCAGAGTTTAGAGACGAACAAGGAGAATTTTATAATTTGGAAGAATTCGGTGCTGAGCAGATTGATGCAGAAAAAGACGGCTTAAGTTTATTTTGATGATGTAATTTATTGATGAAGAAAATAGGGGCCTAGAAGCATTTGAAAATACAATGTATTTTGGAGTTTAATTATGGAAAATAGCGGGGCGTTACAGTCTTATATGAACATTGTTCAACATCAATCCATATTTTTATATTTTTTGGATTCCTTTCGTTGAAAAAATAAATAAATCCAAAAAATTATGAAGAAAAACTAAACAAAAAGTAAAAAAACTGCCGAAAAAAGTATTTTAAACAAAAAAGTTAGTAACAATGAATATCAATAAGCAAATTGGTTGCGTCACGTGCGGACTCCGAATCCCTGCAGTGAGGACAAAATTTTCAGTGCCAAGCGGGTACCATGTGGTGCTCGCTCACGCATCCGAGCCGTCCATTTCATTTTTGAACGGCTCAAATTTGGAGAGAGAGAATGCATGGAAGAGAAAGTGTTGAGGTGAGAGGAGATAGAGTTTCAATCCGAGCCAATCAAAAGTGTATTGAACGGCTCGGATGCGCCGAACGGGTATCACGTGGGATATACCCACTCAGCACTAAAAAATCTCTCCGACGGTGAGTAACCTCACTGCAATCAGCCGCTTGCCGGCCCGCGCGCACCCCCCCCCCCCCAACACACACACACACACACACCCAAAACGACATAGTTTTGGGCAAGTCAAGGCTCACTTTGTAATCCATGACTCCAACACTATACGTGGTTGTATGACCCATTTTGGGGTTCCCCATAAACGATCTGAATCGTTTAGTAATTTTAAAATAATTATTTGACTCATCTTGAATTTTTTTTACCCAATTGGATGTTTGTAAACAATTGATCTAATTTGTTCAATTTTTCTTTCAGAATTCAGGATCCTAAACTCCAAAAGAATCTTGAAAAAAAAGTAAGGCAACTATATGTTTAGTGTCCCCTTGATCTGAACTGTAGAAATCGTAGGGCTTGTTGAGAAGAGCATTCAGTAAAAAAAATATCTTGATCAGACATTGATAGCTGTTAAAATGCAAAGATTATACAAAAAATATGAACTGTTTTGGTACCTATCGATGTCTGATGAAGATAATTTTTTTTTATGTAAATTCTCTTCTCAACAAGCCCTACGATTTCTACAGTTTAGATCAAGGGGACATTGAACATACACTACAACAAAAAAAGGTCTATGACAACGAAAAAAATTCGTCGCCAAAGAAGCCAAATTCATCGCTAAAGCTTTTGGCGACGAAAAATTTCGTCACCCCATTTCATCGTCTTTTGTTTCACACAAAAAGGGTTGGCCCCTTCGACGACAAATTTTTTCGTCGTCAAATGTACATTTCGCAGACGAAATTTATTTTCGTCGCCAAAAACACCCAAACTCAAAATATATTTCCACTTTGCTGTTTCACGGACTCGAACGTGAGACCCACGGGTCCTTGAACAATGATTCCAACCACTCGGCCAACCAACACTTTGTTGATAGTTATGCAAAATCAAATATATATATAGACATTTTTTGAGAATTTTCAAATTAACCAATGTGTGAAATATATGTAATATACACAGAAAATAGTATTATTCATTTAAATAAATTTTTTTTTCTAAATTTTTTAAATTTTTTTAAGAATTGGCGATGAAAAATTAATTTCGTCGTCAAATTGTACCAATCAGCGACGAAAAATTAATTTCCTCGTCAAATTGTACTAATTGCCGACGAAAAATTAATTTCCTCACAAAAATGCCCCATTTGATGAGGAAATTTTTTTTCCGTCGCCAATAGGTATCGTTTGGCGACGAAATTCAATTTTCTCGCGAAAAAAATCCCATTTATCGACGAAATCTGATTTCCTCACCAAAAAGTACCATTTGGCGACGAATTTTGGATTTCGTCTCCAGTTTTCGTCGCGATAGACCGTTTTTGTTGTAGTGATACAGTTCTCTAATTTTTTTTCAAGATTCTTTTGGACTTTAGGGTTCTGAATTCTGAATGAAAAATTAAACGAATTAGATCAATTATTTACAAACATCCAATTGAGCCAAATTTTTTCAAAATGAATCCAATAATTATTTTAAAATTATTGAAATGGTTTAGATCGTTTGCGTGGGACCCTTAGATGGGCCCTATAAAACCATATATAGCCTTGGAGTCTTGGATTACAAAAGCGAGCCTTGACTTGCCAAAAAACTACGCCGTTTTTTTAATAAGGACTTCTTTTTAAGTTTAAATATAACCGGCTTACAAAAATAATTTTTCAATTTTTACAGGATTTGATAGATCTTATCGAAATCTATCAAATTATATATATATTTCATATTTTTTTATTTTAGTAAATCTATTATTTTAAAACATGAAAATAACAACTAAGTGAGGAATGCGGAACATTTTACTCACGGCTGGGACTCGGCGTCCGTCACGTGCAACCCGTCAAGTCCTACATTAGAGTACACAACAAAACAACCCGGCCCTATGGGCGGGGGCGGGGGCGGGGGCGGTGTGGTCAATTGACCCAATCTTCCTAGTATATTTCCTAATTTCTCACCATATATCTGATACTCCGTAGTTGGCAGCTAAAAAAGTCGTTATTTTGACCTCAATTTTTTTCCCTAAATTGCTCCAACTTGCTGAGAATGCACAACAATCCCAAACGTTATCTTCTTTTCAAGAGTTGGGGGTATTACGAATGACTCTATCATTCATCATTTTCAAAATATATATGTATTTGGATTCAATTGTAAAACAAAATTACATTTCTCAGAATATATTTGTCTTGTCATAAACCTCTTAAGCTAGTTATTTCTTTGGATTACCAAATAGAAAAATAACTTGCATATGGATCTAGTTTTGTTTTTTTTTACCAGCCAAAAAATGCAGATATTATATATAAGAAAACAGTACAATAAAAGCGGATACTACCGGTTCAAAAATACAGAAACAACAAGAAAACAACAGAACCAAAAAAAAAACTGCTTGGAACTACGAAACCGGAGCTGGCCTCGTCAAACACACTCGTGAAGAGGGGTTGGAGAGGCAGTAGTTGAGAGGCTACGTATGAACGCAGAGCAGACCCTCTTGGATGACCCGCCGCACCAACTCGAACTCGTCCCGTCGCAGACTGAAGGCAGAAGCCGCCGCAGACGCTGTATTTGTCGTCGGTGAACTGGTTCCAAGAAACGAGACCTAAAAACCTAGATCTAGCTCTAAGTCCAAAAATGATGGAAAAAGTGGAAGGTCTTAGTTTCCGAAAGAGAGAAGGTCTTAGTTTCCGAAAGAGAGAAAGAGAGAGTCTCAACCATCTCAGAATTATAGACATAGAAAGAAACAAGAAGAGAGGAGAAGTTTTTAGATAGGGAATTGAGAGGAGAAACGGAAGAAAGGCGGAGGAAAAGGGGAGAGGTGGGGAACCCATCCCAGAGCTTCTCTCTAGAAGGTCCGTTCTTTTCTAAGCTGTACGATGTTTTTATGGATCTAGTTTTTGACAGCACTAACCAAAATCCTGCCCCAGGTGGACCCACACATGAAACTTACAAGGCTATACCGTATTAATTTTCATGGGGTAATATATATTGGGAGCCAGAATGTCAAATTTAGAATTTAATATGACAAAATCGATTTAAAAGATTTAGAACGATAGTGATAATTTGTAGTGGGCCGGATAGAGGGTCAGCCATCTAGACAGTCCGATAAGTCTGGCCTGGAAAAAACCAGGTAAACTCGACAGCTAAATTCCATTGGTGACAAACGGGTTGCGCAGTCCAGAGCAGGTCCACACGTAGGATCGGATCTTGGGAGATCACACATGACTGGATCTGAGACACATCAGCACCGAGTAGTTCGGTCCCTTCATGTGACTCGGCCTAGTGGCACCACCTTTTTGGGCAAGTTCGTCTTTATCTTTTTTTTATTTTTTATTTTTTTTTATGGTTTGTTTCCACAAGAGGAACCAAAATTAAAAATATCAACACTAATATTTAAAAAAAGCTCACTTGAAAAATACATAACAGAATTTCCAGCTTTCAATTTTATCTCGTATTTATAGTTACTTTCATCATATTACTATAGTCCAATATCTTCTGTTTTCTTTTATTTCTCCAATCGAGACGAGCTTGAAAGAATAAACGAATTTAGTTAGAAACTAAAAAAAAAAATCACTACAAACAAATAGTAAATCACAAGACAATACAAAATACTAATTCTTAAGATTATCCAATTAATAGAGCATATATAGTTCTCCATTGAGATAGAACCAATTCTCCAGTGCCTCTTGTTAATCAAAAAGGTCTCTTGAGATGCTTGAAATCCATAGAATCAATGCACTCCAACTTATCCCTAAACAAGTTCAACAGCTTCAGCAACTCACTTGCCTTCTCCTTTGTCTCCTCACCACACCCAACCTGCAATAGCAACAAGAGTTTCTGGAAGGCACCCACTTGAAGAGCTTCAACAACAAAAACATCGCTTCCTTCTCCTTCTCCCTCCTCACCCTTCCTCTCACTCTTGCTCAGTTTCCACAGGACAGACACCGAAAACTCGGTCGCCAAATCCGAAACCCTCAGTATTTTCTTAACCAAAACCGGTACGGTCAAAGCGTTATCGTAGGCCTTTTCCCTCCCTTCGTCGCAACCGCAGAGTTCGTCCAGGACGACCAACGCCCGCTCGGAAACGCCTCTCTCCGAGCCCACCACCGTCTCGAGAAGCAACGACACCAGACCCATGTCTACAAATTTTCTTGCGACATCGTTGTTTGGAGATGGCATAGATGATGCAACCATGTTGTGAACGATGGACAATGAGGCTTTGGTAGTCTGAACGCATATTGGCTCTCTAACCAGCTTGACTAGAGCCTCCATTGCTCCTTCAATCTTGATCAATGCATCCAGTTTTTCTTGATCGAACGATACGACGTCTTTCATCACCAAAATCGCGGTTCTTCGTCCCGATAAGTCCCCGTTTTGCAAAAACCAAACCATGGAATTTAAAGACGAGAATGACCCTAGACGAGACTTGGCCTCCTCATCAAGTGGAAGCATCAATGTCAAGGTTGACAATATCTCCCCCAGTAGTGGACTGTTTTTACTAAAACACCCCTCCGAAGGAAAAGAAGACCGGAGCTCCTCTGTCCCCAAGTTCCTCTGTTCCTCGAAAAACACAAATTCGTCAAGTTGCTGGCAGTGCATTGGTGCAGAAGATCCCGTGCTCGTATCCGAGAAGGCCTCAAATGTTTCCGATAGAGCTCGACCGGCCCCACTGGCAACCACGCGCCGCCTGTTCCGCTCACTCTCCGCCGCCAAATCCTTCACCTTCCCCACCAACTCCAGACACCCGCCACCGTCCCCCCGCCGCACTGCCGCCTCGACTCCTCCGAGAATCCCCGCCACCTCAACCGAGCTCACGGGAATCCGAGGCGTCGGAATCCTGTCAACGCCGTAAGACTTATTCTCCACGCACCAACTCTGAATCACTTTCCGAATGGCGTGGTTCGGAATCGGGTCTTGGTTCGTTATCAGCCGGTTGGTGATCGGACACGTGTTGTTGCCGGACTCGATCCACCTCTCGATGTTCTCCCGGTCGTACGTTATGCCCGTCGACAGAGTCACCGGATCTTTCATCAAGTCAAGCGATATTGGACACCTGAAATTGATGGGTATGGCCAGCTCCGCGACGCCGTTTCGGTCGGCCGTGTCGCGGGTCTTTCCCCCGCCACGGGCCGCTCTTCGCCTCCGCCAGGACAGAATCATAGTTGTAGATAGAGAGAGAGAGAGAGAGAGAGAGAGAGAGAGAGAGGAAGTATGAGTTTTGTTCGTGTTCTTTTACGCTTTGGGTATGTGAAGTTGTTTTGGCCAGGAGGGTTGTGGAGTTAGGTTGTCTATATAGGATGGGGGGAGGGGCGTTTGGGTTACGCGGTTGAAACATTCAAAACTTAGGACAATAGTCTACAGACGAGGTTTTTTTTAGGGAATTCAAATGAAATAAGGAGAAACGTTCAACGTGTGTACGTGTGAGTGAACAGAAAGGGGATTTGAATATTGACCCCCAGATGGGAGAAGTTTGAAAATGATAAAAAAAAAAAAAAATCACACCGCCGGATGGATTAAGATATAAGGTTGGAGTCCCGAATTAGTAGTAGTTAATTGAAACAGGGGAAGAGGACCGAAGAATCAAAAAAAAAAAAAAAACTGATGGTTTGACGAGGAAGGCCCGTCAACGAGTCGGCGGGACGAGATAGCCGCGCCAAGGGTCAAGAAAAAAATAGTTTTTTTTTTAAGAACTTGAGGTCATTTTATTTACCGGGAATTTAGTATCAGAACTTGACGTCATTTTATTTACCGGGAAAAAAAAATTGAGGTCATTCCAAAGGCTTACTAAGGAAGAGAGCTAGGAATTTGACAAAGGTGATAGGACAGGGTTCTCTTCATGGAGAATTCAAAATAGTGGTTTAAGGCCCCTGCTTATGCTTTATTTATGATACCAGCAAATTTCAACTGAAACTGATTCCACTGGATGCCGTCCCTTTGGAGACAGCAGCGCGCTGCTATACCTATTTATGGGCCCACTCCGGTCTCGTTTCGATAATCGGAAGCGTTCACTTCGTAGAGCTCGTCGAGTAAACCAATTGTGCAAAAAATTAGATTAATTGGATATCATTAAGCACCTGATTGGAACTCATATAACTCCTGGTCCATGGGTTACAATAGATTTGATCCAGTATTTCGGATCCATTCTTTTCAAGATAAAGAGGTTCCGATCATGCACTTAATGATATCCAATTAAGCTGATTTTTACGCATAGTTGTTGTACTCGACGAGCTCTACGAAGTGAATACTTCCGATCATCGGAGCGAGACCGGAGTGGATCCCGAATTCGGGGACAGCAGCCCCCCAGCTCCCGATTCCACTTGAGAGCGGCATCCATTCCCATGGTTATTTCGACAAGAAGGTGACACGTCCATTAAAAACCCGAATCCGCGACTAAGTCCAAATACTCTTTTTGGACTTCTATCGGCTATTGTGTAGTAGTCAAGGACGGAGTTAGGATTTTACCTTAGTAGTGGCGAAATATATACTAAAAAAATTTAGTAGTGGCGAGACTATATAAGTTGGACATAATTTTTTTTTTACATGTAATAACTATATTTTTTAAAAATTTTGTTGTGGTGGTCGCTGCCACTAGACCCCCTGATCCCATCCTTGATAGTAGTGTTTCACCCGTACGATGTACGAGACTAGTGGGTAAAAACTTTACAATTTTTTTATGAACTGTTCCTATAGCTAATTTCCTTTTTAAAAATTACTTGCCATGGTAAGGAAGAAGGGAGGAACATACACACTTAGAGAACGCAGTACAACGGAGAGTTGTATGTTACGTTCGGAAAGGATGAATCGCTCACAAGTTTTGTTATTTTGTAAAAATAGAGAAAATGAGAGAAATGGCATAATAATGAGGGGGAAAAAGTAAGAAAAAGCCACGTAGGAGAGAGAAACCACGTGGAGTGTTCTTTTTGTTTAAGAAACAAATTTTTATTTCAGTATGTAGTATAAATTAACTAATTCTTTATATATACATATATATATGTGTGTGTGTGTGTGCGCGCGCGCGCGCGCGCGCGTGTGTGAATAAGGGTGTAAATAAGCTAAGCTTCGTATTGGTCGAGCTCAGCTCGTTTACAGAACGAGCTTAAAATTCAAGTTCGAGTTTGGCTCGTTTGTAAAGGAGCCGAGCCTAGCTAGCTAATTTACTGTACTTAACAAGCCTGTTTAAACGAGCTGAGCCAAACTTTTGAGTGTCGAGCTCGGCTCATTTAGTAAATGAGCTCAAAACTTGAGCTCGATTACTAAATGAGTTGAGCCGAGCCATGAATTGCTCGCGAGCAACTCGGCTAATTTGCAGATTTATGTGTGAGAGGATTGTTTGTACTTCAGAGATTAGTGGGAACGACGCATAACATATGAAAACATACGACTTGTATGACGGGCAGATTGATTTTGGGTAAATAAAGAAGAAGGGAGGATAAAAGGTGGATATGTTACGTTGGAATTATTTAAGGAGGGGGATTACCTAATATTTGATTTGGATAGTAGTTAATATAAGTAGATAAGAATGGATAATGTGATAAATTACTTGACTTTCATTTAATCATTTCATTGCGAATACAAAATGATCCGAGGGTAATTTGGTCTTTTTTCCCACCCGGATAAGTTAATCCTTGGATGGGAGGTGGTGTTAACTAACACCCTTGGAGGGGATAAGCTCTCCCCCTCCTCCCTTCATCCTTCTCCCCCTCCCCCTCCCCCTCCCTCCCTGGCTCCCTCCCTCTCTTATTCCCTCCCTTATCCTCCCAACATAGTGTTTTTAGAGACAGAAAGAGAAAAAGTGTTTGCTTTTAACTTATTGATGTACAATACTAGGTAATGGAATACGACTAAGCCCCCGTTTCAAAACATCCTCTTAAAAAATAAGTATTTATTTCATATTTTTAAACTAAAAAATAATGTAAATAAAAATTTACTTTTTTTACACCGTATAAAAGATCTCGATAAGAAATATTACTTGGAAAATTATTTGCGTAGATATATTATTTTTGAGCTTGAAATTATTTTTTTTAAAAATAAGTACTCAAAATGAGTTCCAAAACTGGGCCTAAGTTTTTTTGTTCCAAAATAAATGTTACTGAATTTGAGAAGATATAGGTTGATATGATTAAATAATTTCACAACTAATATTCATGAAGAGCTCTAACAGGTAAACGAATTGCATCAACATAATAGACTCGTCACTCGAGGTAGGCTCGCAACCAATGACATAATATGACAAGCTCTAGTCTCTGTTACTAGCTCCTAGCGAAGATCTGGGATTAGAGGCTTGTTACCTCTTAGGACTAAATTTCAAAACATTTTATGTGCTATCAATTTTTGTGGGGCTAGTTCATACGAAATCTTGCTTCGGTTTTGATTGGACCTCCTAATAATGGACAGTGGCATTGCTAGAGATAAGTCGGTGTGCGCACACTCTAACTCGAACACTCCGGGTTATCTCAAAAACACTTTAAACACAACAGGGTGCAGCCCCAAAATGGCAACGAGCTGCTTCTTTTCTTTCTTTCTTTTTTTTTTTGACAAGGATGGCAACAAGTTTAAAACTTAAAAAATAAAAGTAGGCCCGATGTGCATAAACTGTGGTAGGAGTGATAAAATTTCTGTTTTTAAAGCAATCCTCCACAGTGTTTAGATAGCATTTGGTCTTGGCCCATGCTTGAACTGTCATCGTTCGAATTCAACTTGTTCTTCCATGGAATTGGGGATGGTGTTGTGCATTAGTATGCGTGGCACCATGCTGCGCATCTCCAAGCCGTCGGTTCGTACATTCGACGGTTTGAATCTCATATATATAGGCAACAATGTTGCACACCTTAGAGCCGTCGGATCATGCATCCGACGGCTCGGATCTCATCTCGGCAATGACCGGCTCTCGATCGTTGGTTGCCGAGATGAGATCCGAACTGTCGGATGCACAATCTGATGGCTCGGAGGTGGACAACACGTAACAAGATACTGCGCATCTCACTGCACAGCACCAACCTGAATTGGGCAACTTAAATAGTACGTAGTATAACTTTAATCGCAGTGGCGCACCTAGCGCGGAAGGCTTTGAACTCTGCCCCTCAATGCTAATCACCTAATGACCTGCTTAGCGTGTCCCGTGCACTGGGTATTCCGAAATCATTAGAGCAATTTCTTTAGGGTGTTTGAAGAGTGTTTGACGTGGTATTCACTTTGACTGCCAAATGGGTGAGAAAGGATCTCTTGGTTGATCAGAGTCCTTGATTTTTTAGATCTCGAGGTATGAATTATCAACGCGGAAAAGTCAACTTTATGCTTTACACACATGAATACTTGCAAGAACGCATTGATTTGGATAGATTTTACAAGAGTCCGGATCATAGTAGATCTCTTTTTGCGTTACATGGTAGATCACCACAAAGTGATTGAGCAGTATTTTTTAGAGACAGAAGGTTGCGACCGGACAGGGTTGATTTTTATTAGTTATTAGTACTTGCCCGTGTCTATGGCACTACGCATCCTGATTGAAATTGTTCGTGCCTACGGCACTTGCTAGTTAATGGCTCAAACACTAAATCAATTCATTAGTGTGTAATCCTCTTCTTAGTGGCAAGATAGAAAATTACTCGTGCTTATAGTATTCCCCCAACTATACATTTAAGCTAGCTACAAAGAATTATCAATTTGCTACAAAGAACACTTTGAAATTCAATAAGACTTCAAGTGTGATCACAAAGAGGCACGTGTATTAAAACTTTTCAATGTCAATTAAACTCAATAAGTATCCCCCTTCTCAACAAATGAGTATCCCTTTCTCAACAAAAGCAGTCAAACTACTACAAATTCATGAATATGCTTTCCGAATTTGCACGGGAAAGAGATGATGCATTTATTAGTCTCTGAGTGATGAATGTCTTCAGCAAATGTGCTTTTGAACACATAAAGAGGGGAAATGCTCAGGTCGCCATATACTACATCAAGGCTTCGATAAGCCAAGAGCAAAATATTCTTCAAAGATTCTGAAATGCAATTCTGCAAGCAGTTTATCAGTTTATCAGAGCTGCTTCAGTCAAGAAAGCACAGTCGAATTCCCAATATGTGAATGTTGACTGTGCAATATTGAGAACTAAAATTTGGTTTGGAATCATAATTATTTGGGTAAAACTCATCAACCCATTTGGTAGGTTCATAATTATTTGAAAACTCAAATTTCTTAACTTGTGGACAAACCTTGGAAGCGCTCCAACACTTTGAGTAGTTAGGATCCATGCTTCTTATGCTCCAATCTGCACACTGTTATCTTGTTTGTGGGGAAAAGCTAGATGCAGATCCTCACTGCATTAGAACATAAAATATTGATGTAGATACTGAGATAAAAAAATTATAAACAGATATGGAAAAGTACCTAATACATATAGTAACCAATTTTTCGTCCGAGATTCTGAGGGAAAAGTTGTAACGCCCCGACTTTTTGGAAGCAATATAAAATAAAATCTTAAGAAAATTTGTTAAATAAATATAATTTTTTGAAATAAAATTTATATAAAATTTAGCTATTACGATCACAAGATAAATTTATTAATTCAAAATACATAAATTTCAGAGCTGACTCTAGCCTTGATACAAATCCGAAGAATACTCGATCTTCGTTCCTGATATTCTTTCCGTGTCGAACTGCACCATCTTTGAATCCTCTCCATTAAATCCTGCACCCTCTGGCAAATTGATCGCCGAAGCAAACGATTTGCCAGGATACAGACGTATCCGTGAGTGATAAATCACCCAGTAGAATAATCCAACCCAACCACCCCTCTTACTTTACAATTAGCAAGTAACAAGATAATATTGAATTGAAGAAGCCAAACAAATATTCTCCACATAAGTCAGTTCATTACTATCCATAACCTAATGTGAAATCTAAGATCTCTCCGCGAGATCTTTCCTCCCTCAACCGCTAGCCATGCTCGGTCCCATGAGGTCACTTCTCTTTACTATCGCAGATATACCGAGTGTGCGCACCCCAATCACTACAAACAAGAGGAAAACTTATCATGCCTGAATCACAACTAGGGTTCGCTTATCTTATACACCACTTCACAATCATCACATTCATCACTGGGCTTACTTTGCCAGTTCCAATTCATCATTGGGCTTACTTTGCCAATCATCATTCATCACATTCATCACTGGGCTTACTTTGCCAGTTTCAATTCATCACTGGACACCCGCCAGGTTTTATCATCAGAAAATATCACTGGACCACCGCCAGGTTTTATCAACATAAAATATCGCTGGGCCACCTGCCAGGTTTTATCATCGCAAAACGTCACTGACCAACCGTCAGGTTTTATCATCGCAAAACATCACTGACCAACCGTCAGGTTTTATCATCGCAAAACATCACTGGACTAACCTCCAGGTTTTACTGTCGCAAAATATCACTGGACCACCTACCAGGTTTTATCATCAGAAAATAACTCTGGCCCCATCCGCCAGGTTTTATCAAAACATCACTGGGCTTACTTTGCCAGGTTTTATCATCAGAAAATATCTCTGGTTCTATCCACCAGGTTTTATCAAAACATCACTGGGCTTACTTTGCCAGGTTTTATCAAAATATCACTGGGCTTACTTTGCCAGGTTTTAAATCATCACTGGACCCCGCCAGTTTCAATTCATCAATTAACACTGGGCTTACTTTGCCAGTTTCAAACCATCACATCCAACTCATCACATCTCAAAATCCGGCCTGCAGGCATTCTAAATGAAACAAAACTTTTCAACTCATCAATTACCTAGCATCGTCTGAATGAACTCTATTCGCACACCACCCCATGTCTCTAGGGTCCAATCTAACATTTAAATCAAGTATCGGCACAATATGCAATTAATCAATAATAATTAAAACAATTAATAAACAATGTAATCACGCAATTTATTATGAACGGGCCGTTGCCCTTAATCTTGTATGGTCACAATGTCAATAATAAAGTAAGAGTTTTAAAAGGAATTAAAAAGGAAAATTTTCTGAACTATTATTAATTAATTCTAAGATAAGAGATTAATTAAAAACTAATTTAAATACATTAATTAGATAAAAATATTAAAATATTTATCATGACCTTAATAAGGGTTCTAGAGGTCCTATGCAATCAGTTGAGTGTCAAAAGTTGGGTTCGGAAGGTCACGAGATTAATTTAAATAAAAACGTTTAAATAAAGTGGCCGAAAGTGAAGTAAATAGATAATAAATAATTTAAAATTTTAAAATATGTTATGGTTAACAAAATATCATCTTCAGGATATAGAGAGTCTAATAAAATTATTCGGGCATTTATAATAAGGTTTATAAGGTCGTAAAGAATTTTTGATAGAAAATGCTATAGAAATAACAATAAATGGTAAATTAAATAAATAATTTATTAATTTAACAAGATATCATATTTGAGATGTAAGGAGTCTAGGAAAAATTAGTTTGAGTGTTAAAAAGTTGTTTGGAAGGTCGCAAAGATTTTTCGTTTGTAAACTTTGATAGATAACGAATAAATAATTTAATAAATAGATAATTAATTAAAAAAAAATATGATCTTAACAAGTTATGATCTTTCAGGTGTGAAAAATCTAGGAAAAATAGTCCGGGCATAAAAATTAAGGTTTGGAAGGTCGCAAAGTTGTTTCGAAACATTTAAAACAAACTCGATCTACCAGATAAATTAAACTGATATAATTAATACGTTTTATACTAATATGATATTATATTGTAAGAAAATAATATCAAGTCAGTAGTTTTCTATAATATTAATATCATAACGATTGTAAAATAAATATCATACGGGTCGTCTTCTTCGTAAATAATTACAAATAAGATGTCAGGCTCAAAAATAATATCAGATTGATAAATACGGCAGAAAACGCGCAATTAACTCTATTTTTTTCGTTCGGGACATAGGGTTAAGCATATAAACACTTAATATACTTAGAGAAGAGGTTGGATAGGATTATGGTACCTTTAATCGGATCGAATTGATTTGAAAACGAATCTTGAATTTTTTTTTGGGGAAGAAAACTTCGGGTTCTTTCGATCGGGGAACCTTGGGATCAAATTGGCCGACGTTTGGTGATGCTAGGAGTGGTAGAAACAGATTGGAATGGTCGGATTGGGTTTCGATTGGGTTTTGGTACGAAACCCACTTTTCTCTCTCTTTCTTTCTCTCTCTAAAACTCCATTGATTGGAATTTGGGTTTCTTCTGGTTTTTCTCTCTCTTTTCTGGACTGGTGGGGCGTGGAAAATATTGTGTTAATTTCGTGGTCAATGAGGGTGGGGTATTTATAGGAGAATTTTAGTGGAAGAAGATAATAGTGAATTTAATGGGGTTGGGTTCATGGGATTTGGAATGGACGAATTTGGCTTGATTTAAGGGTTAAAGAGGAAGTAGAGACTGAGTAGGAGATGGAGAGATGGAAGAGGTGTGTATGCATGCAAATTGAAAAAAAAATATAATAAGATAATTATATTTGTATAAATCTATCAAGGAAAAGAATTATAATTATATTTGTATATATCTATTAAAGAAAAGAATTAATCAATAACACTTTAAAAATAATTACTCGATTACTATGAATTATTTGATTAAAAATAATTTCTTTATCGAAAAAAAAAAATAGGGTAAAAATCCGGGTCGTTACAAAAGTACCTAACCCATTCCAATTGAGCACAACAATTAGACTCCATTTAAATGGACTTTTATCATTGTCATTCAAATGAACTCACAAAAAAAAAAAAAAAAAAAATATATATATATATATATATATATATATATATATATATATATACACACACACACACACACACACAAAAATTTAGATGAACTCAAAAAACCCATCGGCAGGTGGAGGAATTTTGTGTTTCTTATCATTTTTTCATCAATGTTGTGTTTCTCTCTCTGCCACTAAAGGGTCAGCAAAAACAATAAACCCAAGGCCGTGGGCGCGCCCTGTGCTCCGATCCTTCATAATTACTGATTCTAAAACTTCCCCGAAATCCCACCAATGAATAATTTTGCAAGAACAAATTGCATTTTCCGTACAAAAGCTAAGATCAATTTTACTCAAATTAAAACAAAAAAAATAAATTTATCTGGCAAATAATTGCAAGACCCCTAAAAATTCACCCTTTACACAATCCATCGTAACAATATAAGGTCCAAACAACCAAATGCAAATAAAAACCAATTAAACAACAACAACCAAAGCCAGAATGCAACGATAGGGAAGTGCCTGGCATTGCTATACCAATTTCCAAGATTACTATTCTTCACAATACTGCCAAAATCTTTTCAAAAAAGGAACATTTCAGACGTTAAAAAAAATGAGGCAAAAAAACCGTACCTTAACACGGAGTTCCTTCATTGGGTGGGGGTCAGTAATGCTCGAATTGTGGTGACAATAGGTCCATGGCAATATGAAATATAACTAAGATTTTGACAACAACTATTATTTAGATCTTAGGCAGTAAAGACGTAATAATCTTGCCTGCATGCCACAAACAACAATTTGATCTCCTGGGATCTTAGGCAGTAAAGAGGTAATAGTATGTGGTTCTAGATTGCAATGTCACATAACCTAAACCCCGGGACCTTAAATTAGTGAACGATTCGTGGCCAGGGGTATAGATAACTAAAAGACCTGAGATCTTTGGCTTCACATATTTTTGTACCTTTGAAGGACGAACAACAAAGGGCATTAAAGTTACAAAGCACTTGAAAGGTTCGTGTTAGAGTATTTTTTTGGCCGATTAGAAATTAGAAAATATCAGGACCTCTCTACAATTGAACCCATTGCCAAGACTATCCGTTTAACATACTTGAAACGTGAACAAAATTTGAAAACCTTGTCTAGTTAGTTACAAACCTGGAATGGAGACGGAAACTATCAAAAAGTCGGCACTAACATGATTCTCTCTCAACCATTCGCCTTTCTAATAGAGAAAATGCTCAATAGAAGTAGCACTCAATGTAAGGAACAAAACACATATCGGTCAGAATACTCTTTCGACTACTTAAGAGTTCATCTAGACCATAGCAACCTTCAGCAGTTGTTATTTCCCAAGCATAACCCTGCCACCAGATTTTAAAGAAACGATGCAATATGAAGCAAGAAAATTATCCAAATTCGACAATGATTTTCGTCCACGACACTACATTTCTCACGGGCATTTCATCAAACACTTCGTACACATACCTTAGCTCACTATTTACAGTAAAAACTAATTAAAGAACTGCCAACATAAACATTGCTCAAATACCCAATTGGTATTGTCCTCGGACATGCACACAAACTCAGACATTGGTCGAGAAATGTTAGGTCCAACGTATTGAATGTGCTGAAGATGAGATTGGTCGAGAAATCAATAACCATGTTCTAGTTCTACCTCTCATCATGTTTGGCAACGAATTTGTGGATGGTTTTGATCTAAAGGCTGAGATTTACTCATTGATAAGCGTAGGGGGTTATTTGTATCAGGGGCATGGGAAAAAATCGTTCCAAACAGGAAAAAATATAAGAGAAAAACGTTATATAACGGAGACAGAGAGAATCAAACCTATAACATTGGATGTGGAGTGCGGCAATACGATTCCATTGTTAGGACGAACACAGTACTTTTTAGGATTGGTCGTTTGATGAAAGAGAATCAAACCTAAAACAAAATCCAAAAAATTAGAGACAAAAAAAAAAAAAAGAATTACAACCATCTAGGGCTTGATGAAAATTAATAAGAAATCGTACCGTGAATGCCACATAGTTGCTGGTTTTGTTCGTTAATTGCAACTTTTCGGCGACAAAAGCATAAAACGAAAAGATGAGAAATACTGTAGTATACTTGAGATTGAAAGAGAAAATGAGGAAGTAATTAGGAGAAAGTTACATGAAAATTGAAGCTCCGGGGGTTCGATGCTGAGGAGCTCTTCGGTGCTCATTTTGATGCGATTGCTGAGGAAGACGCCGGTGACCGGAGAGAAAAGGGGTTACTAGTGGAGTAAAAAGTGAGGAATTTGGTACTCCAATTTCAAAGGAAGAGAGACGGGCCGGGGAGAGAGATCTCGAGTTCAAATGCAGGAATACCCCAGGAGAGGTGCAATGTATGGGAGAGGGCTGATTTGCGACTGTAATTTGCAGACCGAAAATCTCAGGGAGGAGAGAGAAAGTATTGAGTCAGTCTGAGAGAGAGAGAGAGAGAGAGATTAGACTGAGATATTGGAAGCCATGACTTTCAAATTTTGAACAAAGATTACTGTATTTTTTTTGTCTAAATAACGTAAGTTATTTACGAAAATGCTATTAGTTTGTATGTGAAGGTTGAAGAAATTTGGACCGTCGGATTTGTTTGTATGGGTAAATAAATTTTGGACAGGGATAAATCTGAACCGTTGAGAAAAAATATTCTGTAAGATATCCGTAAAAAAGTTTTTTGGAATGTTCAACCCGTACAAAAGTTTTTGAACACTTATCAATAATTTGAAAGGAATAGATTGGAGCTCTATACCTTACATTTTCACTTTTAGATGATAAATGTATGATTTTTGATTGATTGTTTTCCTCTCCAATACTTCAAACTTTGAAGTAGACATTCCTAATTTACTAACGGTTGAAGTGCTATTGTTTCCTTTTTAAAAAATAAATAAATAAATATTCCCATAAATATTTTATTAGGTTTCATTCATTCCACAAAATACAAATCATGCTTTAATTAAAAGGATCCCTTCAAAAAATTTCCAGTTTTGAGACAATTATCCCATAAATTTTCGGAATATTAGATTACCGTGATTGGTTAGGATATTTCAATTCAAATGAGCTCCTTTTGTGGTCTTGAAGTTTCCAATATTTATCAAAATGTCATGTTGTAGAAGGAAGGATGAAGAAAAATTTGAATCATCGGATTTGTTTGTATGGGTAGATAAATTTTGGATAAGGATAAATCTGAACCGTTGAAAAAGAATATTTTGTAAGATACCCGTCCTGTTTTATAATATAGATATAGATAGATTGCCAAAAAAAAACTACTTTTTTGGAATGTTCAACCTGTAGAAGAGTTTTTGAACACTTATCAATAATTTGAAAGGAATAGATTGGAGCTCTGTACCTTACATTTTCACTTTTGGATGATAAATGTATGGTTTTTGATTGATTGTGTTCCTTTCCAATACTTCAAACTTCAAAGTAGACATTCCTACATTCCTAATTTACTAACGCTGGAAGTGTTATTGTTTCCTTTTTTTTAAAAAAATAAATAAATATTCCCATAAATATTTTATTAGGTTTCATTCATTTCACAAAATACAAATCATGCTTTAATTAAAAGGATTCCTTCAAAAAAATTCCAGTTTTGAGACAATTATCCCATAAATTTTTGAAATATTAGATTACCATGATTGGTTAGGATATTTCAATTCAAATGAGCTTCTTTTGTGGTCTTGAAGTTTTCAATATTTACCAAAATGCCATGTTGTAGAAGGAAGGATGAAGACAAATTTGAATCATCGGATTTGTTTGTATGGGTAGATAACTTTCGGACAAGGATAAATCTAAACCGTTGAGAAAGAATATTCTGTAAGATACCCGTCCTATTTTATAATATAGATTATTGGGCCTATGAGAGTGATTGGTTTGATACTTCTCAAATTTGAAGTTGCACTAGTACAATTCTTTAAGAGGGTAAATCAAACATGCTTTGCATCTAAATCTTCGTTGACCTTTTGTTGAACGATATGGTAATTTGGGGTGAACATATATTTCGGGTTGTTACCTCTTTTCGACTCAGTTATAATAATATTCAAGGATTAAATCTTCCCACCACATAAAGAATTCAAAACTTAAACCCCCCATCTATATCCGCCCTCTATTTATGAAAATGCCATTAAATAAATTACAAAAATGCAATCCACCACCTACCTGGCCATATTTTTTCATATCCCCTTTATAAAAATATACTGGAATAGATTCTGTATAATTCGTTAATCCTCTCATCCTCTGTAATAATCTTCCCTCCTACTGTATTCTCCTCATACTACTATCGTAAACATATTTCCGAAACTTATCCTGCTAACAAACGGGTCTGCTATAGTTAGTTATACACCATTTTTCAAGGAGCCTAAGAAGCACGGATACGGATACGATACGATACGAATACACCGATACGTGATTTTTTCAAAAAGAATGATACGATACGTTGGGGGATACGTTGAATATAAAAGTAAATAGAAAATATATTATATATAAATTTTAATTCCTAAAATTTCATTAATGATTAAAGTTTTTCATTACACAAGTTCACAATTTCACATGTTGAGAGAGATATATTCCCGTATAGTTATATATATTATTGTCGGTGTGTTTCTGGTGTCGATTTGGTGGGGAAAAAAAAAAGTCTTACTTACAATTTTAACCCATATATTTTAAATAATAACATATTTACTCTCGCGCGTATCCGAAACATGTCCGAACATATCCAACACGTATTCAAAACATATCGAATACGTATCCGGAGTGTATTTGAGAGTATCCGCGTATATCTGAAACGTATCGGGATACCCAAAAATAATTCTAAAAGCAGAATACTTTAAAAAGTGTATCGAATATGTATCTGGAGAATATCCAAGAGTATCAGTATCCGATATGAATATGATACATGATAGGAAGGCCAAAATAAAATATCTGCGCTTCATAGCATGAAACAAATGGTCACATAGACGGAACGGGCCTTTGCGGGGAATCAGGGAGAGCCTCAGCCTCCCCTCACTGTTTTGCTATAGTGGTCCCTAAATACCCGGGCCCGTGTCTAATTCAAAGTTCAAATTCTTTGGATGCTGTCATCTTGTATCGGAAACTGCTGTAACACTGCTGTGATCTGTTTTTTTCCTGTGTTGTTTTTTGGTTTGGGTTCTTTTCTTCTTTTTTTTCTTTCTTGTCTCCCTTGATGACATATGATTGTTGGGAAGCTTATGTGCCAATTTTATTGGGATATTTGTTTCTGATTATGATGCTGGGTATCCTTATTCCTTTTAGTCTTTGTAATCATTATTTCAAAGATTAATAAAAAAATTTACCGTCAAAAAAATCTATATTATAAAATAGAGCGGTTTTTGTCTATACATATAAACCTAGCACCCTCTACAACCGTCCGATCAATATTTTATGTTAGTTGTAGCCGTCTGATCAAGAGGATACTTCCTAATCTAAACTCCCCTAACCTTATGACCGGTAAATCTTTTCAATTGATTGATTTTACGTTGTTTCCTTAACAAAATTTTCCTATTTAAATTTTGCTACATCCAACTCAATAATTTCCTTTTAGGTTGATTTTTCTACATTCAAAAAGGAAACAAACATTTTTTGATTCATACACTAAAAGGAAATATTCTTTGTTTTTTAAAGTTGATAATTGTTGTTTTTTTAAAACGGGATAGCATTCACTTACGTTTTCCTTCAACAATGAATCTACGTTTTCCTTAATAATCTAATTCATAAGCTTCTCATAGAAGAGAAAAAATCAACTTCCTTTCTACCTTGATTGGAGTAAGAGAGAGGGTCATTACCTTTACTTTGTCAGAACAAAAGGTAATCAAATCTTTTTATTTTTTTCGTTATTCTAATGTTTGTACATGTTTTCTCCCTCTCTCTAGGTTAGATGTTTTGAGGCAATTTGGAGTCATGTTATCTGAAGTAGTACACTGTTTCTCTCCATGGATAATTTTTTAAAAGTTGTAATAAAAAATGTTGTGTCGCGCCTTTTTTTTTAATCGGCGTATTGTGTCGTGCCTTTAGGCATGGGCAATCACGAAATCCATGATACTGTTTTTGGAGCTTTTCTATGGTCATGACAGTATTACTATTAATTGAATTAGTAGTTTGGTTTGTGATGATATTGATTTTTATATTCATAAATGTGTATGGCTTGGTGTATGACCTGCGTAATTGTACATGTCTTCCAGTTCTTTGTTAATACAAATCTTGCTTATCCACAATGAAGGCTTTACTACTTATTATGAGTTAATTGTGGGATTAAGAATTTGTGAGACCGGTTGTCGGTCAGATTTTGATTCGCTAAATTATGATTAATATTGTGACGACCCGAATTGGGACATTACAAATATAGTTGGGGTTCTGATTATAAATCTGACCCATTGTCGGTTTCGGTCAATCAAGGGCAAGGACTTGAAGTTTTTTTTGTTGTCCAAGATATTATTTGTTAATGGGAGTAAAAAAAAGAACATTTTTATTTTCCTTTAATGTGCTTCCTTTTTGATAACTCAGATGTCCATGCCAATTTTCGAGCACCTCAACTAATCCTGTGAGCTCCACTGCCCATTTGCAGGGAGTTGCAGAGAGTACTCAATACTGACAATGCCTTAAAGAGATATGAATATGTTACCCCCAACAATTTGATGACATGAATATGTTACTTTATTGATGATTGTTAGGAAGTTGTAGTTGATATGGCTGCTATGGGTTACTTGACTCTCCTCTCTACCAAGGTAATTTGGGGCTTTTGGCATATTTGTTTGTGTTGTGCCTAGCTATAAAACGTGCAAGGGCGAGCATGTGGTCTTATTGCATGTGTTGGAGTTAATAAATTGTTACGTTGAGCTTGATTTTTCTTAGACTTCGATTGTGCTCTGACGTAGACGGACTCACTTGAAATTTAACAAAATGGGGTACCTATTATCATCTATTACTTCTCTAATTCTATTCAATTTTGGGTTAAGAATACGTTGCGCCGTGCCTTCAGGCACGGGCATCCGCTAGTAATAATAATAACGCTGGACAAAGATTTGAATAGAAGAAAAATGCTCATGTGGCAGAAAAATCCTCCTCCTACCCGGCAAAAAGACAAACTATGCGAACTTAATGCTTTGTTTGGTTTGTGTTTTGAATTTTTTTTTAAAAAATAGTAGGGCAATTGGCCCAATGCTTATCGAATATGTATCCAGAGTGTATCTGAGAGTATTCGCGTGTATCTGAAACGTATCGAGAGGAATTTGATACCCATTGTGATAGATTGGGTTGGAGTTGGGGTAAAAATAGGTTCTTCTATCATATCATAAGACCAAAAGAAATAGTACTACTAAAAATCAAGACTGCTGGCTCAAGAGTCGTGTAGGCCCCGTTCCAGTTTCTTTAAAAAGGAGTTTTTAGAAAATTATGTGTTTACGCAAATAATTTTTCTATCAATATAGATTTTGTTCGATAGATCTTATTGAGATCTTGTAAACGGTGAAAAAAAATTAAAAAATCATTTTTTATTTTAATTATATTTGAGCTTGAAATTACCTTATTTTTAAAAAAAATATTTAAAAAGAAAGCGAAATGGCACCTAAGTATTTGGTTTAAAAAGACAGAACAACATTGGTATCTCTAGTACTAATCCAACCAATTAATTCACGATTATCCTACCTCTGTAACGAAGAGGGTTACCGACACAGGTCGAGTCCTTGGAATTGGGAACCCTCTCCTCTGTATAGGGACAGATCCAGCTAAGGCACAAGAGGATCACGTGATCCTTCTGATATTAACGATTTTTTTGTGTGTGTGTATGAATCACAACAGGAAGTAATATACATTAAACTACCCAAAATTTACCAACATCTGGATCAAGTGGTAAGGTGTTGGGTCTCTGCTATGAGTGGTTGCGAGTTTGAAACTCATCTTACATGGCTGGGAAAAAAAGGTTTACCTAAACTTGTAGCTAATGAGGGTTGAACCCCCTGTCCATCAAAGGCTTATATAGTTATAGTATCACAAAGCCAACACATACAATTCTATCAGTTACACTAGCGTCTTCTTCCTCAGCAGCTGCCAGGGGCACATTGTTTTGGACTAGCGCTACTGCGGATCTGCATGCTTTATGTTTATGTCTGTAGCTTTGTTGGTTGTTGTATTTTGTTTCAGTTATGAACTCTATATCTGTACTCCTTCATATCATCAATGCATTTCTTGCTCTTTCACTAAGAAATATAATAAAGGATCTAGTGAAAATACAGAAACACTATTACATTTATTTTTTATTCTCGTTATATTATTTGGAATGCATGTTCTTGTTATATTGGATAGTTGATATTTTTATTAAGTTTATGCTCAAAAGATGAGTCCTCTGTACGAAATTTCTAGATCCACTACTGCCTCTACGAGTGGACCGCCAAAAACATGATTTCTTGTAAAAAAACCTCATCCATCGAATAGGAATAATAGACTAAAGAGTAAATCTCCCATTTTTCTTTACAACTAATTTTGACCCCTCAAATAGGCACTTTTCGTTTCTGTAACTCACTCAAATTTCAGAGCTGTGGTCTAACCTCCAGTTTAAAACATGACTAAGAATTTTATTGAAATATATTCTTCTTGGCACCGGGGAAATTAATGGATGGGTTGGGTTGGGTTGGGTTGGGTTGGTTGTTCATTACCTGATGATTGTTTGGGCTGAATAGCAACTTTCTGTCGCTGCGGACTCAGATTTTCAGCCGAATAGATTGGGTTAATTTGGCATGTAAATTAGTAGAGTAGTAATGGATTGGGTAAAACTCATGACATCCAAAGCCCAAAACCAAATTTAGATCACGTAGTGTCCTGTAAGATCATTGATTGATCTGAAGACGGCTACTCGACAGTTGGGCCGTTTTTGGGTCACTTGTCCGACCCAATTCAATAATGGGTTTCGTTCCAAATATTGTAAATCGCTCGTCGAAATACTCCACGTAATTGTGGGGTTAAGAATCATGTTAATTGGATTCCAATCATTATGGAAACTGAAAACAAAAACAAATCAAAATAAGTGGTTCCGCATGCACAGGCTGGATCAGAACCCAGCAAGGTTCAATTTTTGAGTTATTAGTATTTAAGTTTGGCAAGTGACCGGAAATCGACGAACCGCACTAGTTCTCGAGCGAACCGCCGAGGAGCCGTGTCACTAATCAATCAATTTGGTGGTGTTTCGTTAACCTCTTTTTTGGCTTTTTGCAATTTAGTTGTTTAATTTTTTTGGATTGTAGTCAGAATGTGTTTTGAATCTGGTTGCATGTTTTGAAAATATGTGAAGAATATATTTTGAAATAGGATTAGTGTTTGACAGATGAAAGATAAAATTGAATTATGAGTTGATTTTTACCATGTTGCTTTTGATTATTTATTATTCTATTAAAAGATGTATGAATAATGTTTTGTCATTTAGTTAAATCTATATGTTATGAAATAACTGTTTGTTTATTGCGATTAACAAATAAATATATCACATAATTAAAAAACTCGATTTTCTTTTTGGTAATTAAATATTACCAAATATTACCATCCAAGTAATATTCTTTTTTTTTTTAATCAAACGGGAAAATCCATCCAAGTAATATTCAAAATAAGAAAACCATTAACTTAGAATAACCATTCACCAAAATCACAATAAAGACAACAAAAAAAAAGCACAAACCATCATGCATGGAAGGAAGGCCGATAGGAGAAGATAGGAGTTGCGTGAGGATAGAAGTAGTAATATCCTATTTGAATGAGGGTATTTTGTTAATTGAAAATATGAAAATCCCAGAATGCAAAAAAGACCTCTTGGACTCTTTTTCACTTCCGGCCTATAAACTCAAAATCGGTGAGCACGTTCTGTGGGAATGGATTCTAGAACGAGGGTGCCAAACACCCAAAATGGGATAATTAAAATGCAAAAAAAAGAAAACAGAGATCCAAACAATCCCTTTAGCCTTTTAACAAAAAAAACAAAGAAGAGAACGGAAGGATGGATGATGGATCATTGTGATGTGGGTCCACCGGGCAGTTAGGATAGGAGTGACCCCAAAATTCCAACGAAAACACTACAGCCACCGAACCCAAAAGTGGTAATCGGCTACCGCACGCGTGTGGGGCCCACTCTAGGCCCCGCATGGATAATTCGAGTCGTTCAATAAATTTTTTTTAAAAAAAACCGAATGGGACTTGTGAAAAATCAACCCCATCCAATACGTGTAAATGCCCCATCCAAACTTCCAAAAATCAGATAATCCGAGCCGTTCAAAAGTGTAAGATTGAATCGAGCACCTAAACGTATTCGACGGGAGTGATTTCTCTTATGTCCCACTCGGTTTTAAAAAAAAAACTATTAAACAGCTCAAATTATCCGTATGGAATCCGAAATGTGCCTCACATGCGTGCGGTAGCCGGTCACCGCTTTTGGGTTCGGTGGACGTAGCACTGCAACCCCCATGGCATGCCACTTGCAACTTTCAACAGGCCCTATGCCCCTATGGAGAGAGAGAGAGACAGGGAGAGAGAGAATCCAATGAGAGGGATTGATGTTACATGGCTGTGTGTTGTCATGTTCTGTGTTGGGTACTGTTTGGAATGTTAAGTACATGAGCTAACCAAGTTGATAGCATGGGGCCCTATATTGTGATGTGACCAAAATTTGGGACCACATAAAGATGATGAGTGCTGTTTGGACAGTCCATGCAGTAAAATGTTGAGCCCGTCACCAAACCGAGTTGAATACATGGACCCTTGTTACTCTGAACAATTATAGTTTTGTATGATAAAAAGACTTACTTGTTATATATGTATTGTAGTGAAAGATATGTATATTTTTATATAAATATGGGGTCGATTTTAGGGACAATACATTTGACAACATTTTTGACAACATATTTTTCAGAGGCCCACGTGAATAATCGGAGCCGTTCAATTTGTTTAAAACATGTTTTTAAAAGTTCTCATAAAAAATCAACTCATTTAGATATCGACAATGGCTTGATCGGCTCATTCAATTTTATCCTATCAAATTTGACAGAAATCAATTAAATGAGCCGATCAAGCCTTTACCGATATCCAAATGAGTTGATTTTTTATGGGACCCCTTAAAAACATGTTTTAAATATATTGAATGGCTCCGATCAATTGTATGAAGGTCCCACATGAAATTTTGAAAAATGTATTGTCAAAAATGTTATCAAATGTATTGTCCCTAGAACTGGCCCTATAAATATATAGATACTTTCACATTATAAATTACAATTCAAGATTCTGAAATACAATTCTTTTGAAAAAAGCACTACGCTTACGAGATGAAGGAGTGAAGGACAGAGGGTGTGTGCTGTGCAGCTTCGTGCTGCACAGCGTGCTGCACGGCCTCTGGCGAGGCTTTTTCGGCAACGTTCCGACGATCAGAAACGTTCACCGCGTAGAGCTCGTCGAGTTCTACATGTGCACCAAAAATCAGCTCGATCAAATATCATTAAGGGCCTCATCCGAGCATATATAACTTGAAAAAAAATGAATCCTAATGGATACGAAACACTAGATCAAAACCACTAAATCCATTTTTTTCAAGTTATATATGTTCGGATGAGGACCTTAACGATATTTGATTGAGCTGATTTTTGGTGCTCATGTAGAACTCGACGAGCTCTACGCGATGAACGTCTCCGATCGTCAGACCGATGCCGGAAAAGCCTCGCCGGAAGCCGTGCAGCACGCTGTGCAGCACGCTGTGCAGCACGAAGCTGAACAGCACACACCCCCTGTCCGCTTACGAGAGTGTACATGCGATAGAAAAATTACGTCAATCAATAATCAATTGACATGTGGTATGCATGCCCTGGAAGTCCCACATCCGAAAAAACAAAAACAAAAACTTGCACTATATCTATTTAACACTAACTTGAAGAGGTTAGGAAAATGAAAAGAGGTTTTCAGAAACAAAATAAAATGTAACTTTTTTTTTTTTTCTGGATTTGTTTAGCATGGGAAAGGCCAATTGTGAAAAATACAACAATGCTACGAGCACAGCTATATACAAAGATACAGACATAGATGTGCTCGGAATTATTCGAGTTTTATGAGCTCTATTTCTACCACATGAGACCTACGTGCATCTGATCGTACCGGACACAAATTTGCAAAATGGTAACTTGGCTTTCAGTATCTTCGGAAGAAACCCAAAAATTGAGTATCTTCTTTCTTTCAACTTTTATAAACGGGAAATTAATATTTCATTTTCTCATAGAAATAGTAGACAACTATAATCCCATTTTGCCATCTCTTCCCACTTTTCACACTAACAATAACTACAATGAAAAGTTGATAATTAACAACAATGGAATTAATTTCCCCCATTTATTTTTTGTTATCCCTTAAGCAAACCATTGAAATTCCTAGGCGCAATTGGTTCCGTATGCGGTATGACCCATCACTTATTAGGTCCCGGATAATTTAATAAAACGGACAACAATAATACACGAAATAATAGTAAAATACACTTTACAAAAACACTGAAATGTTGACAAAAAACAGCTTATGCCAACTGGAAACCATTTATTACACGAAAGATTTAATTTAATGTCTCACGTTGTTGCGTTTTGCTTTGATTGAAAACGCTTCCCTTACAAAATGAGTAGTTATTTTCCGTGACAAGATATTATTACTACTAGGTCAAAAGAATCTTAAATTATTCTCATTAAAATAAAATATACTCCACTTATTTCTAGGAGCTATCCATTCCTAGGATGTTTTAAGTTTCTGACATGATTTCACCAATTTTTTTTTAGGAAATTAGTAATAGGGATGACAATTTCTCCGTACTTTTAGTAGTTATTATAACCCGCTCCCAACGTTAGGTATCGAGGCGGATCAGCCTACTTTTTTTTCTTTCAATAAGAACGTTTCGAATATGAGGCATATGTGGGATTTGAGTCATGTATGGTTTAGGCCATCTCCATTCTCAAATACCTCTACCAACACCTTGTTTTAAGTGCATATATATATATATATATATATATATATATATATTGTGTTAAGGATATATCTATTCGCTTATACTACAAACAAATTATAGTCCAATATTGTTATTTGTTACTATGTTTTATTTATTTTTATAAATTTTTTGACTTTGGAAATATTCAGTCTTGTAACAAACTTATGTGAGCACCTACAATGAGAATGGAATTTTTTGTTTAGCCTACGGGTATTAAGACAATATATTTTTAAAGCTCTTATTCATAGATCACACGTCAAGGCGATGAAAGGAAAGTAAGATCTTTACAACGTTATTATCTCTTAATCTAACTATGAAATTAGGTTCATCAAGTGATTCGAGAGTATTGTAATTGTCTGAAAAAACTCGACCTCTCTAGATTACAAATTTTAGCAAATTATTCGATGTATCCATTATTAGGACTTAGGAGATAGGAGATCGGAGTTGAGGGGAAAAAGAATCCCCAGCCTGACCCATATGATAGTCTATAACTAGTAGTACTCATAATTGGCTAAAGTTTATATATTAGTCGAATGCTAAAGTCAAAAGTTTAGAAACGTGCAAAAAGTAATTTGAGATGAGCCCTGCTATTCGGAAGGAAAATTTACAAGGAACCACACAAGGAAAAACGGATTTGGACTCATTTCGGGTCCTACAAAAATCTAGAAAAATATCCATAAATTTTTGAATATTATTTTATGGAGCTCTATAAAAAATCAGTTTCAACGGACATCAGTAAGTACAGTATTACTTTTGAATTAGTAGGGGCGAACTGAGCAGTTTCGCCTTACGAATTCAAAAGTAATACTTGCCGATGTCTATTAATGCTGATTTTTTACAGGGGTCCATAAAATAATATTAAAAAATTTATAGATATTTTTATAGATTTTTGTAGAACCTGAAATGGACCCAAACGCATATTTCTTTGCGTAATTCTCTGCAAATCTTCCTTGCGATTAGAATTTCCGTTTTGAGATAGCTATAGCACCTTCCATTGGTAGTCAATATCTGCCAACAAAGAGTGATTATTTGATTTTTGTTGGAACATGCTATAATGGTATTTAAAACAATGGAGTTTATTATACAAATGAAGGTTTCACTAAATGACAAAAAATAAAATTTTAATTTTGTTCGTCTTTTTTAAAAGAGGGTGAACATTACCTTTTTTCTTATTGGTTGAAATGATATGAATCCCATCACAAAAGTGATGTCATGCTTAGTGACCAAAGTTGAAACGGGGTTTGGAAATCATTACCCTAAAAAATCCACAAGATTTGCAAATTCTTATCTTCTCATATCCCTCCCCCAGCGGTGATCAGGGCTATGGATAACCTTTGGACCCCTATGTACTAACTCTAACACCCCTTAATCCCGTTGATGTATTTAATGTTGACCCAAAAAAAAAAAAAAGTGTGACCAATTAAAAGCCGACCCAAGAATCATTTAAGTCGCCAAGTTATAACTTGATAGGTAAGTATTTTGACAAAATTCAAGTCCAAAAATTGCTACTTTTATGTTCACAAAAAAAAGAAAGAAAAAGAAGTGAGGTTAAGAGGTAGCTGGTGGAGTGTTTGGGGTAAATAAAGCACTTGACTTATTTTTTGTTTTTATTCAAAAAATATCGCATTTGTTAGTTCTGCATCAATTTTTTAAGGATTATTGGTTTGTCTCGATGAGAGAAATAAAAAAATTAGAAAATTATGGTTCAAACTTAAATTTTTTGAATAAAGACAAATCAGCCAAAAAGCCACATTTTTCGACTTTATTAAAAAAATGTTTTACTAGTTTGGATCACAATGTTTTGCTTTTCCATTTTTCTTATCGAGACGAACTAATAATCCAAAAAATTTGACTCGAAAATATCAAATGCGATTTTTTTTGAATAAAGACAAAAAAAGAAGAAGAAGCAAAATAGCTTAATTAGCCGAAACAAGTTTAGTGAGAGTAACTAGAAGAGTCTTCGTCTCTTGAAAGCTCTCTCAATGTTCTCTTTTTCTATTGATGACAAAAAAACCATTTTTAATAATATAAAGAACTTCCTCCAAAGAAACTCTTGGTCAGCAATTTATTAGTAGGAGGACAAATGATAATCAGGCACCAAATCCGGGAAATCTTGTACTGTACTTGTGCATATCATCATATAAATAATCAATCGATTGAAAGGAAAAACTCTCATCAGTTGGAGACAGAGTGGGGAGGACCCCACGCAGTTGTCGTCTGGAGTTTTGTCAAAATACTTTATTCAACACACACAAAATAAATACAGTAAATAAAAACTAATAATCCCGCTGGCCCCCATAATCTAACAACCATTCTTTATTCCACAATTTTCACCCACATACTATGTTTTCTACTTAAAATATACGACTATCAAAAAATATAGACTTATCCACAAAGATAGGGATGTACGTATATAATGAATGAATATATATATTTTTTCAGAATACTAAAATTGTATAATTGCTGGGTATGAGCTGTGCAGCAGCAAGAAATAATGTCTTAATCAAATTAACTGGTCATCCCCCATGCAAAATGCTTTGGAATGGGCATATCCTCCGTTACTGGAGCCATGCCAAGGAGAGGAAGTATTAGATTAATGAATAATGATGATGATATGGTTGACTTAATGAAATCATCAAAAACCCACCCACCAAACACTTTTTAATATATACCACAATCAAGTCACAAACATGTGCCACAAAACTTATGATATAACCATAATATTCAAGCGAAACCTCGACTAATCTGTGAGAGAGAGATAAATCCATCATTCACTAGCATAGCAAAAGGCCGAATACAAATGGAAAGAAGCTCTGTATGAACTGATTCAACAAAAATTGATAGCACTTAGGAGCTCTCGAATATGAGATTTGGAGAAGGCAAACCCATAATATAACCATAATATTCAAGCGAAACCTCGACTAATCTGTGAGAGTCAGAGATAAATCCATCATTCACTAGCATAGCAGAAGGCCGAATACAGATGGAAAGAAGCTCTGTATGAACTGATTCAACAAAAATTGATAGCACTTAAGAGGTTTCGAATATGAGATTTAGAGAAGGCAAACACATAAATCTCAAGCGTTGACCACCAATCCAAGCGTTTTGGATTTCTAAAATATATAATAGCAATAGAGTACTCTATACCCAGGAAATATGTAGAAAATTTATAACCAGAGTCGTTCAAGATGTGACCTACTTGGAAGTTGGAATTTACAACATATCTTCCACTCACAGAAACTTTTTAGAGTAAATAAACATTCTTGCTGCTGCAAAGCATTAGTAGAAAACCAAAGGGCTTCTCTTTGGGGTTATTAGGTTCCCAAATGCATAACTTCAAACTCAACAAAAAGAACACAAGCTGTCATTTTTTAAGTTTTTAGGGTCATGAAGAGCACGAAGCTTCTTGGTAAACATACTGTATAAATATGACCATATAAGCATGCTAAAATGGATTCATACAATGCTCCAAAGCTAGCAAATTTGCAAATGTAGGAATGACTTTAAGACAGAAGTTTCAAATAAATATTTGCATTTCCAAAACTTCTTAAAACAAAAACAAGGGAAGTTAAAGGCTGTTCAGACTTCAAGCCAGCAACAAAGGAACCATCTTCAGGAAAAAGGGGAGCAAACCTTACAGCAAACAATGAGAAAAGAAAGAAGTTAAGCAGCATTAAGGAATGAACAATGCCAACCTCTCCATAGCAAATCATCAATCGTACCCTGGCTCTCTGGCAATTTTGTTTCTTCAGGTATTCTCAGTTCTCACCTCCCATCTGCAGAAGTAAACGAATCGGCAAACCCAGATGGCCGAGTCGGTATACTGGTCTGGGTATTTTCCCCACTACCAAGAAAAGACGAAGAAGCAGAACTTTCAACCCCGCTTGTGCCTTCGAGAGCCTGCCACTTCTTCACTGCCTGCGGTAAAGTCATGTCGAAGTCGATTGCATACATATCTTCCGTCTCGAGATCAGACGGTTTCCAGAGCTCCGTGAGGGACGAGAGGACGTTAACCGCGTGGCCCATGTCAGGCCTCTGGGAGGGCTCCCGAGCACAGCAATGGCCTGCTAGCTCAGCAACGGTGCCGACACTCTTAAGGGTTTCCTCATCGTCAAGATTGAGGGTTGGGTCAATGGCCTTGCGGAAGGTTTCCTTGTTGATGTGCATTCTACGGAACCATGTCACGAGGTGAACACTTTCTTCCTGTTGAGTCTCGTCGAGTGCTTTCCTCCCAGTAATTATCTCCATTAGAATCACTCCGAAGCTGAACACATCAACCTTGGTTGTTACTCGTCCCGTCACTGCGCATTCATACATCAAATTTTAGTATAAGAGCCAAGAGCAGTATCTGATGCATTAAGGAAATAAGGATGATATCACGTGTGTAATTTCAGTGGATATATAATGAGAGGTAGGAGCAAAGAAGATGATTGGATAACCCAAGCACATTTAATTTTCAAAAAGTGGGATTCCCAAAGGCGAAACGAGTTATTCTAGGGAGAGTTTCCACTTTTAGAAATCATTCCTACAGCAATTCAAACCAAAAGAATCAAAATAAGTAATTTCATATTGTGCATGGAGTCATTAAACCATGACTTATGAGTGCATACTAACGAACTTCATTTACGAAACTTATCCTGCACCACCAATATCTACATGTGTTGAAAATGCAAATCACAAAGCAACAAAAAAAAAATTAGGCACAACTAATGGACTTGTTCAACTTCATCTCATACACCATGTACGTGATAAAAAGAATCAATTTCAATAACATTGCAAGACGAATTAAAAAATGGAGAGAAAACCCCACGACCCAAGCCTTTTAAATTACTATACAATGATTAGGGAGCATCAGCTGACAAGAACAAGATAATTTCTTTAAAGTTGTGAATGTATTAAAGCTTATGAAACTGCAAATAATGGCTGGAATGGAAACCATATTAAAATAAATACCAGAAAGTGAGGGAGGCTCTCTTCTTAGAGGCAAAAGGCCCCATTCATGTGCCATGAATCCTTCTTTCAAGGTACATCCCAGTATATCATCGATAAAACATCAGTGTTACAAAGCAAATCTCTACACATATTGCTAAGTTGATTCATAAGGCTTCAAAATTTCCAGTCGCCTAAAAACGACCTTTTTGTATTGCAAAATGTATCCAATTTGTTATGCTTCTGGTTAATAAAACAGAAGGCCAATATCATCAGCCCTAGGATACGGTGTGAGACGTAAAAGGCAATACAAACATATGGCTACTGTCGGATAAAAACTTTAAAACTCATCCCCAACTAGCTTTAAGTTTGTTTTCTCATGTTTTAAAGACATGTTCTGGCATTGCTTTGTTTTTATCCAAATGACTACAGCTGCGTCAAATCAATTCAGAAAATTGATTACAGGCAAAAAATTTAACTATGTTCAAATCATTAAGAGGAAGAACATCATAAGAGTGTTGTACCAACTGATTACAGTAACAAAAATAACGCTGTAACAGAAGAGTACCTGCATATTCTGGTGCAAGATACCCAAAAGTTCCTGCTAATCTTGTTACAACTGAAACTTTGCCGTCTGGTGCAAGGCGAACAAGTCCAAAATCTGCAACTTTAGCACGCATATCATCTCCCAAAAGAATATTAGACGGTTTAAGATCCCTATGAATAAAACTCTGATGAGCCAAACCATGTAAATACTCAACACCTCTGGCCACATCAAGGGCAATGGTCAATCTCTTCGACCACTCGAGAGGTTTCAACCCTTCCTCCTTCCAGTGAAAAAGGAACCTACTAAGAGTCCCTTGAGGCATATACTCATAAACAAGTAGCCTCTCATTTCCATCCAAGCAATAACCTAGAAGACCAACCAAATGCCGATGTCGCACCTTGGTTAAAACAGCTATTTCAGACTTGAACTCATCTAGACCCTTTTCGGTCACCACTCCTGACTCCATCCTCTTAACTGCGATTTTAGTCCCATCGTGCAACTCCCCTTTGTAAACAGTCCCAAACCCACCTCTTCCCAACACATTCTCTGCGCTGAAATTGTTAGTCACATTTTTCAACACTTGAATCGAGATCACCATGCTTCCTGTTTCAATAACATGAATGTCACCAGGTCCGGTTCCACTACTTCCATGACTATAATTTGATTCACTCCTAGCCCCACCATTAACACCTGAATTGGCAATAGTGATCTTAACGCCGTCGTTTTCCGATCCCGACAGGCGGGGGTGAATCACCATCTCATTCGGACTCTGAACTCTACCGGCATGCTTCCGTTTAGCCCTGTAAACGCAAAACACTCCAACTCCAACCGCTAAAACCGCACAAACACCACCAATCACAGAACCAACCACCACACCGCTGGAAGACTTATTCCTACCACCACCACTGGTCGAGGGTGTATTGGGACTACTCCCGGATGGACTACCGGGCGTCCCCGCCGGTGGACTGCCACTATCCTTCCCAATAGCAGGATTCCCGTCAGTTTTCACAAGCACATTACTCCTAAACAATGGGATTTTACCATAGAGATTATTATTCGACACATCAAGTTCTGTAAGATTAGCCAACGTCGTCAGCTGATTTGGGATAGTCCCCGTGAGATCATTACCAGCTAGATTCAGTACTTGCAACGAAGCAAACTCCAAGAAATTTGGAGAAATCGTACCCGAAAGCTCCATCTTCTGAAAATTCAAAACAGTAATGTTCCCATTGGCAGAACAACTGATCCCCGGCCACGGCGGATTGCAAGGATCGTTCCCTTTCCAATACAACGCGAAACGCGCTGGATACCCCACCGCCTGTGCGACCGAAAGCAAGGCATCAACACGGGGATCACAACCTACTCCAGCCTCGTCCAAGCAGAAGCTATTAGTCCCTCTAATGTCGACTGCGACCGACGGCCCGAACCTCGGGCTCGGGCCTTGCAACAAGTTATTGGTCAAGTTCACAACCCTAAGCGAAGCTAGACTCGTCAGGGTTTCCGGCACCGGGCCGGTAATCTGGTTATCTCTCACGCTAAGGTTCTGCAACATAGTGGTTAACGAAAAATCCGGCAAAGGACCAGTAAAGGAGTTACCGTGGAGCCACGCCTCGGTCAAGTAAGTCATGTTCTGCAAAACGGATAACGACCCGTTCAGGTTGGAGCTGCTACGCTGCCCGTTCAGCCACAGGGACTGCACCGAGGAGCCCGCGAAGGACCCGGGTAACGGACCCGAGAGGCTGTTGAAGGCCAAGTGGAGAGTGGTGAGACTCGATAGGGACCCGATGAAGTCGGGTACGGGTCCGGTGATGTTGGCCGACGTGGCGGACAGGACTTGGAGAGACGAGGCGTTCAGGAGAGCGGCGGGCAATTCCCAGGCGGAGAAAGGGTTGTAATCGATGTAGATTTGCTGGAGGTTAGTTAAGCCGGCGAAGAAGCCGGGCGGGAAGGAGGTGAAGTTGTTGTTGTTGAGGAGGACGAACTGGAGGGAGGTCAGGCCGGAGAGGGAGGGGACCGGGCCGGTGAGCTGGTTGAACATGGCCTCGAACCGGGTCAGGGAGGCGAGGGCGGAGAGGGAGGCGGGGAGGGAGCCCTGGAGGTTCAAGTGGCCGATTTGGATCCGGGTGATTCGGCCGTCGTTGGCGCAGCCGACGTGGGGCCAGTTGCAGGGGTTCGGGTCGGTCCAGTTGAGGGAACTGGTCGAGTCGAGGCTTTTTTTCAAGTCTTGCATTACTGAGGCGTCGGCTGGTAAGGCGGTCTGGGAGTGGACGGAGAGTGGGGAGAGGAGAGAGAGGAGGAGGAGGAAGAGGAGGGGGTTGTTCCGCATTTTCTCGAGAAAGTGAGGGAAAATCATCCGAGAAAGCGAGGGAAAATCAGCAGAAAAACCCTTTTATCTGGGGTTCTTCTCTCTCTCTCTCTCAAGTTGGGGGCATTTTTGTGGGGAGGAGGCGGTGGAAAGATGTGAATTTTTTGGGGTGAAGTTGGAAAAAGGGTTTTCAAGAATTTTGGCAGGAGACGCGGCGGGGATAGAGGGAGAAAAGAAGAAAGAATGTGGAGAGAGAGAGTGAGTGATTTGATTTTGGAGTGAGAAAAGGGGTGGGGGCTTTTTATCGCGCGTGGGGTGGGTTGGGGTGGGAGGATGTGTTTTTTGGTATGGGGGGGAGGAGAAGGAGAAAAGGGAAAGTATGTGATGTACGTAAACTGTATGTATAGCTGGCTAATGGGCGTGGGACCACATTATTTAAAAATCAAGGATGAGTATTAAATGTTGGGCTACCGTGCAGTTACTGCAATTTCTCAACCTTCTATTCCATTCTTTACTGTTTTTTTATCTTTAATTAGGAGTATATAGTATCAAAATCTCTGATATATGTTGTACTAACGTTCATGTCCGTTTGATACACGTGATAAAAAAATCACCTTGTTTTTTTCTATCCCGTGCATCAAACGGGTACGAACACCACTAGAGTATGTATAGCGTTGTACCCGTTCGATGCATGTGACAAAAAAATTACATTAGTATTTTTTTCATTCTCGTGTATCAAACGGGTACACCGCTAGTTGATGCGCGAGATAAAAAAAATTCCGTTGTTTTATTTTCAGTCCCGTGTATCGAACAGATAAAAACGCTAGTTGATAAAAAAGATAGTTAGTTTAATATTTTATTTGGTCATGTGGAATGAAGGTTTGAAGGCTTAAACACATTTCTATAGTACATTGATAGATAGATACTAGATAGATAGGTTAGGCTCCGTTAAGTGTAAAAAAATAAGTACTTATTTTTTAAATTTAAAATAATATATCATGAGAGAATAATTTATTTTATGAAACGGTAAACAAGTACTTAAAAAATAAGAACTCTCTGCTAAGTTTTTTGGAATTTATTTTTAGATTTTTTTCTTATTCAAAAAAAAAATGCGTTCATTAATTTTGTGTCAAATTTTATGAATTATTAATTCGTCTCGATGAGAAAAATCGAAAAAACACCCAAAATGAATTTCATACAATCCGGTGTACCATATGGTGTGCCTATAGTTTTTTTGAAAGTCTGTTTCATAGTCTATTTCCAAAATTAAATTTAATATCTCGGGGATTTTGCAGAGATTTTCTTTCTGATTTCTTGAATGATTCCGAGTCAGTTTCTGCTTCACTTTTTCTGCATCTTTTGCTATTCTATTATTGGTGGTAAATTACAATTGCCTCTTCTGTGATTACTAAAGTCAAAGGTCGAATATGCGTAAGCATTTTTTTTAGCAGTCAAGCAATTTATTTCACAATACCCCCGAAGATAAAGAAGTTCGAAGGCTACAAAGATTTCATCACAAAATACAGAAAAGAATCAAAACTACCAAACGTAGATACTGGAACACATCCACTAGGAGGCTCTAAGAACATACTGTGAAAGCAAACTGTAGACATATAAAATTTATAGCCAATCACAAATTGTCACGTGTTGCGGGACTTAATAAATAGGGCACAGTAAATAGTCAATCAAGTGTTGCCATGTGTCCTAAGGTCAAAGATCAAAGTGACACGAATGAACCAATCAAATGGTGCCACGTGTCTAAGTGACACAATTATTATTTTTATTAAGTCTGGCCAATCAAATTAAGGAAATTGGTAAAATAATAATTGTATTTCTCTTTATATAATTATCTCTATGATAGTTATGAAATTATAATTATTTCTTTTATGTTAAATAAGGAAATAATTAGGAAGATAACTATGAATGAGCTAGAGTTGGTCATGACTCTCCATCTTACATCTTCTTAAGTTCAAATCCAACAAGAAGGTTCTTCAAATCAAAGCTACATCGGAGAAGATTTTGCCGTTCGATCCGAGAATAAACATCAAGCCCTCGTTTCAATAACAACCAAAGAGAAGAATAAGATGATTAATTTCTTTGCTTAGAAATTCATCAGAGATGGTAACCCTAGCTTTGATACATCAATAAAATTGACCATCGTTCAACATTTTTTCCTTCTTTTTCGTAGATTCGAAATTTGTGTTCAATACAAGCCATACATAAATGTAGGGCATAAGGCCCGTCTCCGATTTGGTAGTAGAGCTCAAAGGGACACCAGTTCAAACTATAGCCACAAACACAGATGAAATCATCCACAAACTAGAACCAAAAAACGAAAACAGAATACGGAAACAAAACCTAGACTTATTCGCCCAACAACCACACCCATCGGATCTGGAAAAATCAGACCAGTCTAGACCCCAACCGGTAGAGCCTCCGGCCAAATAGCCGAAAGGGAAAACAACAGAAAACCCTAACCCATCCTCAACATTATTACCTCAACATCGGCCTCAAACTACCAGATCTAGAGAGCCAAAGAGGTGACGAAGCCAAACCGTGTACACCCACCACTGGCAGAAGACTTGGTTGCCGTCGGCACCACTTGAACTGCACAAAGTTGTCAAATCCGTTCCGTACCGGCTGGTACGTACCGTACCGGTGCGTCAATGGAACGCAAAAAGTCATGTCCGTTCCGGTTGAAATACCGGCCTGTTCCGGCCAATACCGGGTGTACCGGTGTAACGCCCCGACTTTTCGGAAGCAATATAAAATAAAATCTTAAGAAAATTTGCTAAATAAATATAATTTTTCAAAATAAAATTTAGCTATTACAATCACAAAATAAATTTACTAATTCAAAATACATTAATTTCAGAGCTGACTCTAGACTTGATACAAATTCGAAGCACACTCGATCTTCGTTCCTGATATTTTTTCTGTGTTGAACTGCAACATCTTTCAATCCTCTCCATTGAATCCTGTGCCCACTGACAAATTGATCGCCGAAGCAAACGATTTGTCAGGATACAGACGTATCCGTGAGTGATAAATCACCCAGTAGAATAATCCAACACAACTACCCCTCTTACTTTACAGTTAGCAAGCAGCAGGATAATAGTAGTGCAAAAAAGTAAGACAGAGTTTGTTCCACATAAACCAGTTATTTACTATCCATTAACTTAACGTGTAATCTAAGATCTCTTCCGTGGAATCTTTCCTCCCTAACCGCTAGCCATGCTCGGTCCCATGAGATCACTTCTCTTTGCTGTCGCAGATGCACCTAAGTTATGTACCGAGTATGCATCCCAATAACTACAATAAGGGGAAAGCTTATCATGCCTGAATCACGACTAGGGTTCGCTTATCTTATGTACCACTTCACAAACCACATCACAACCACTACTGGACTCCCACCTGTTTATTAATTCATCACTGGACACCCGCAAGTCTTATCAATTTATCACTGGACACCCCGCCAGTGTCATTTTCATCATATCACATAATTTATCACTGGACACCCGCTAGTTTCATTTTCATCACACAATTTATCACGGGTATATTTTATCACTGGATACCTGCCAGTTTCATTTTCATCAATTTATCACTGGTGTTTTTATCACTGGAAACCCGCCAGTTTTATTTTCATCAATTTATCACTGGTGTTTTTATCACTGGACACCCGCCAGTTTTATTTTCATTATCACTGGTGTTTTTATCACTGGACACCCGCCAGTTTCATTTTCATCAATTTATCACTGGTGTTTTTATCACTGGACACCCGCCAGTTTTATTTTCATCACAAATCTAATCACAATCACCAAAATCCGCCTGCAGGCAATTTAAAAATAAAAACTTTCCAGTTTATCCATTATCTAGCATCGTCTAGATGAATTCTATTTCACAATACCACCCCATGTCTCTAGGGTCCAATCTAGCATTCAAATCAAGTATCGATGCAATATATAACAAATCGATAACAATAATTAAAATAATTAATAAACAATGCAATCACGCATCACAATTAATAAACAATGAAATCACGCGACTTATTATGAACGGGCCGTTGCCCTTAATCTTGTATGGTCAAAATGTCAATAATAAAGTAAGAGTTTTAAAAGGAATTAAAAAGTAAAATTTTCTGAACTCTTATTAATTAATTCTAAGATAATAGATTAATTAAAAACTAATTAAATACATAAAAATATTAAAATAATTAACGTGACCTGATTAAGAGTCCGAGAGGTCCTATGCAACCAGCTGAGTGTCAAAAGTTGGGTTCGGAGGGTCACAGAATTATTTTAAATAAAGACATTAAATAGAGTGGCCGAAAGTGAAGTAAATAGATAATAAATAATTTACAAATTTAGAATATGTTACGATTAACAAAATTTCATCTTTAGAATATAGAGAGTCTAAATAAAATTATTCGGGCATTTATAATAAGGATATAAGGTCGTAAAGAATTTTTGATTGAAAACGCTGTAGAAATAACAATAAATAGTAAATTAAATAAAAAAATATTAATTTAACAAGATATCATATTTGAGATGCAAGAAATCTAGGAAAAATTAGTTTGGGTATTAAATCATTGTTTGGAAGGTCGCAAAGGTTTTTCGTTTGTAAACTTTGATAGATAACTAATAAATAATTTAATAAATAGATAATTAAATAAAAAAAATATTATCTTAACAAGTTATGATCTTTGAGATGTGAAAAGTCTAGGAAAAATAGTCCGGGTGTCAAAAATGATATTCGGAAGGTCGCAAAATTGTTTCGAAACGTTTAAAACGAATCCAATCTATCAGATAAATTAAACTGATATAATTAATCCGTTTTATACTAAGATGATATTATATTGTAATAAAATAATATCAAATGAGTAGTTTTTCATAATAATAATATCATACGGATTGTAAAATAAATATCAGATAGGTCTTCTTCCTTGTAAATAATTACAAATAAGATGTCGGGCTCAAAAATAATATCACTTTGGCAAATACGGCAGAAAACGCGCGGTTTACTATATTTTTTTCGTTCGGGACATAGGGTTAAGCATATAAACATTTAATATACTTGGAGAAGAAGTTGGATAGGATTATAGTACCTTTAATCGGATCAAATTGATTTAAAAACAAATCTTGAATTTTTGAGAAGAAAACTTCGGATTCTTTTGATCGGGAGACTTTGAAACCGAATTGGACGACGTTTGGTGATGCTAGGATTCGTAGAAAGAGATTGGAATGGTCGGATTGAGTTTCGGTTGGGTCTTGGTACGAAACCTACTTTTTTTTCTCTCTTTCTTTCTCTCTCTAAAACTCCATGGATTGAAACTTGGATTTCTCTCTGTTTTTCTCTTCTTTTCTGGACTGGTGGGGCGTTGAAAATATTGTGCTATTTTCGTGGTCCATGGGGGTGGGGTATTTATAGGAGAATTTCGGTGGAAGAAGATAATAGTGAATTTAATGGGGTTGGGTTCATGGGATTTGGAATGGACGAATTTGACTTGATTTTAGGGTTAGGGAGGAAGTAGAGACTGAGTAGGAGACGGAGAGACGGAAGGAGTGTGCATGTAAATAAAAAAAATAAAACTAAGATAATTAAGATAATTATATTTGTATAAATCTATTAAGGAAAAGAATTATAATTATATTTGTATATATCTATTAAAGAAAAGAATTAATCAATAACACTTTTTAAATAATTAATCGATTACTATAGATTATTTGATTAAAAATAATTTCTTTATCGAAAAAAAAATAGGGCAAAAATCCGGGTCGTTACAACCGGACAATACCGGCCTGTTCCGGACATTTTCCGATGTTCCGGCCGGTACAAAATTACCCTCTCTTTTTTTATTTATTTATGTTTATACTTAAAATATGGTAGATATATATATATATATATATTATATATATATATATATAATATTAATTGCGGTAAATCCGGAACGGTACCAGGATATAACCTGGTACCGGTACGTACCATTCCAGTAGTGAAAACGGTACGCTGACCGGTACGGTATTGACAACTTTGGAACTGCACCACGAATGGAGCTGAGAAACACAACGGAGAGGAGAGGGGAGCTGAGGAGGGGAGAAGGGAGAGGGGAGGATGGGAGAAGAGGAGGCGGCAGCCCCCTCCCCCCCAAGGAAAACTAGATCTATTTCGGGGCTCTTTTTTAACTAGAGAAAGAAAGTCTAATGAGACCTTCGATGGTACCGAAATGGATACCGACGGTGCACATACGATGTGTAAAACCCATTCTTAGGTCTCACACAAATAAATCGAGCCGTTAAAAATTTTCAAAAATTTTAAAACAATTTCTCGAATAGTCTTGCCAAAAATGAGCTCAATTGGATAGCTCTAAGTCCTTGATCCAAACTTTCATTTTTATTTATAATTCAGGATCCTATCTTCTGAATGGAAGATTGAAAGATTGGATCAAACTCTTATGCAAATTCAATTGAGCTGATCTTTTACAAACTTACTCAAATTACTTTAAAATTATTGAACGGCTCGGATCATTCGTGTGAAATTCCAAAGTGAGCCCTACACACTATATGTGCACCATCGGTACCCATTTCATCAGTACCCATTTCATTGGTACCAATAGCTTTTTCAAAACTTAATTACCCAATTGGAGTTAGCTCAGTTGGTCATGACTTTTGTATCTCATTGGTAGGTTAGGAATTCAATTCTTTACTTGCGTGTGAATGTTCTTCATTTATATGATTTTTTCCTTTCTTTCTTATTTATACTCCCTCCGTCCCAATTTACTTGTCATTTTTGGGAGTTCATGCTACTTTTTAATTAATTATATCTTGTAATTTATAATATTTTAGGTGATTTTGAAAATATTGAATTATAAAACAAATCGAGATCTATCAAACAAGATCCATATTAGATATAAAATTCATTACCACTTTAAAGATATAACTAGTTTTTTAATCCAGTTAGAATAGAACTGGGACAAGTAAATTGAGACGGATGGAGTACCTTATAATAATGGTTTATTTATTGTATTATTAAGTTATTGGGCTTGATTGTCTCGTGAACTATCACAATTGATGTAATTTTCCGAATTTGTATTATGTACTTCATATATGATGTAAATGATATATTCTATCGATTGAAAAAGAAAAAACTTGCTGATAAAAAGAAAAAAGGAAAAAACTTAATTAGATATTCGATTGTTTAAATATTAGTATTACGAGTAACTAATTACACGTAGTTTAAGATTTTTCTATAAAATTCCCAATGTAAATTTACTTGTGGCGAATAATAACTATACCAATTGAAAGTGTTAAAGTGCGATTCTTTACTCAAAAGTGAAAACTTCTGTTAACATTTTGTTGGAATAACATTGAGTTGATAAAAACAACATGACATTTGAGAGAAACATTATGGTGACAAGATTGTGTCCCACTCTAAACGAATTTAATTTGTAGATTCTATTCCCTCCGCTTTATTTTAGTTGTTCCTGAAGAAAAGACGTGAATTTTGGATCAATGAATAAAATTCTTTCATACATAATTTTTCAATTTTTCTTGTGCTAAATTAAAGATCTCAATTAGTTCTTTAGATCGGTGCAAAAAAATTAAAAATTATACTCGGAAACCATTGTATTTTTTGATTTGAAAATTGCATAGGTAACACTAAAAAGAGGACCGAGGAAATCCTCGGGCAGGTTATGTTGGAGAGAAAACAGAAGTCTTTGGCTGAGTCGGTCATTCCTGTACACATTTTCACGGGAGAGGTCAGTGGGTTAATTCCCATTGCAAGCAGTTTTTTTTAGGGAGGGTAAGAGAGTAATTTCACCTATCAAACTCATCTAGACAAGCAATTGATTATCATTTTTTTTTGCTCACAGTGAACATGAGACCACCCCCAGGTTTTCATTACCCTTATACGATTATATTATGACTGAGAGAGAGAGGGAAAGAGGAAAACCATGATACTAGTCCGATACCGTTTCTTCTATGGGAGGCTCCCATCCAAAATTTATTGTCCAGTTTTGGCCTTTGTGGACTCATTTCGGGCCCACAACAATGATCGGAATCGTTCATTTTATAGAGCTCATAGAGTTAGTAATTCATGCAAAAATTCCAGTTTTGGCCTTTGTGGACACAAAAAATTGTAAAATTCAAGTTTCTAATTGTTTTTTTTTCCATCCCATTTTTGTTGTACAAATCTATTTCGATCACGTATCTACCAATGTTAGATCAAGCTAATTTTTTGTGTAAATAACCAATCGACGAATTCTACAAAATGAACAATTCTGATCATTTTCTGGTCCCACAAAGGCCAAAACTAGACAATAAATATTGGATGGGAGCCTCCTCCCTTCTTCTATATATATAGTTTTTGTTTTGCTTTTCTCTAGTGTTTTCAAATCAATGACTTGTCATCTAATCTGTGAGAGTTATGTCTCTTATTTTTTCGAGAGTTATTAGTTTCATTTTTAGATGAATATTTTATCTACAAAACGGGTTCTTTCAGACAATACTATTTCATAATGATATCCATTCCAATAGGTAACATTGCTTTTAACCCCACGTAATGTGTTTTGCGGGATAACTTGTGTTGGCTTGTTAGATCTTTAGTTTTGAAAATTCATAGGTGCGTACCTTTTAACCCCCACATAATATTTTTTGCGGGTAACTCGTGTTGGCTTGTTAGATCTTTAGTTTTGAAAATTCATAGGTGCGTACATACTTAGTTGGATTCCATATGATCGTTAGGGTACTTATTGTCTTTTGTCTTCAGTTAGTACTTTATCTCTTTTGAGACTGCTAATTCTAAATATGAAATTTCAACAGATTGTGGGTGCCGCTGTTTGCGTCAGACTCAATTAATGTTCGGGTTGAAGTAAAAGACATCGACTATGTTGTGTTATTCTCGTTTTACATTAGTTAAATAATTAGTTTGACTTTGTTCAAAATATTCATAATCAACACCGTTATGTAATTGCCGCTTCACTGTTAATAATATAATCTTCTCCATCTTTTCAAAAAAGAAGAAAAGAATTTCTCATTTTATATTATACAGTAAATGTCTTTTTTGTGTCCGCCGCGCTGATTTGCAGGTAATTTAAGGAGCGAGATTAGGGTTCTGGACATTCCCTAACAATGCATTGGTATGCTGAATTAAAATACTCCTCCTATTCGTTTGGAAACTCATTGACACATATATTGTCCTTTGATTCCATGTATTTACTCGTCGGCATAGCAACTTTATGATACTTTCCAATTAGCCCCTGCTTGTTTCCCAGCCAGAACTTATACTAGCTGAATAAATACTCGCCCGACCAGTAAACATACAAATAAAAATGGAGAATTCTTCTGTTGTGATCTCACAAAAAAAAAAAAAAAAGATTGAGATTAATGATGAGTTTGGACTGAGTTTCATTAATGGTATAGGGTTTGACGTGGTAACGCAAATAATATTCAATCAACTTGTCCATCGATTATTCAAACACGGGAAAAAAAATCATCATGAAAATGGGTAATGCATGCACATCATGTCCTTTCTCTAATCTTATTGAGTTATGCAATTAAAACCTCATGAAGTAAGTCATGACATTATTTTTCTCTTGATGACCCGAAAGCAAATTTTATTGAAAAATCGATGAGACTTTTTTATTTTTATTTTCGACGTACTTGTTTTAAAATTTGATTTTACATCGATTTCTAATAAGTGATGCAAGCATACATGCACTCAACAAGAATCAAATTCCGTATATTCGTTCTTGGCAAATTTATGGCTTGGATTATTTCAACTTAAACAAAGTGATCAGGTCAATCCCCTAGTTCTAGCAACCAACTGGTTTGTTCCAACTGGTCATTACATTACCAATTAATATGTCATGGGTTCGAACCTCAAAGAGTGAATCACTAATTAATTCTTTATTCGTCACTCTCTAGATTACCCGAGACAGCAAACCTAAGTCGAGAGAATGAAGAAAAACGAATTAATCGCTCTTTGTCTTTGAGATGTAATATTGTACGACCAAGACCCTCTAGACGTGGAGATTTTTTTTTGGGTATATCAGAAAATCATAGTATAACAAACTTAACAAAAAACGAGTTCCACATCAGAAATGCGAGCTTAGTCAAGTACATATTGAGACCCAAATTAGTTACTAAATTAGTCTAACACTTGTCTAATGTTTAGGCTATCCCTAATTATGAACTCTCTTATCGAAGCCGGTTCTACTCCCAAGCGTGGTGCTAGGTGATTAACACACTGATTTGCTTCACGATAGATACGAGACAGAGTAGTACTCGGGTGATTTAAAAGGGCTTCGGCATCGTTGATAATGACACACTGGGGATGATTTTTCAGTTGGTTCTTCATTGATCATGTTCACTGCGATCAGAGAGTCCGATTCAACTTTGACGTTCGCCATGCCCTTTTGCCAAAATAATGGTCAACCTTCTCATAATATCCCAAGAGTCAATATCCATTGGGCTCTCAGAATAGTCCTCCAAAACCCGTTTTCTTGTTAGAGTAGAGTCATGCCAACAACCGTCTGTGTTGAGCTTAATAGTTCCTGCACAGGGTGGTACCTAATGTATGCGTTCTTTTGAACTTAATTTAAATAAATAAAAAATAAAAATTGTCCTTATTTGAATTTTTTTTTATATTTGTTAATTTTGTGCCAAACTTTTATGGATTATTGATTCGTCTCGACGAGAGGAATCGGAAAAGTAATTTTTTTTTTTACTTTTATCCAAGTATTTTGAGAAGTTACACTTTTTAGCGTCAACATGTCATTTTTTTTTCTTCTAAAAAGTGGTTATTTCTCAAAATACTTGGGTAAAAAAAAAAAAATGCTTTTCCGATTCCACTTGTCAAGACGAATCAATAACCCACAAAAATTTGGCGCAAAATTAATAAATGCGAAAAAAATCAAATAAGGACAAAATTTTCAGATTTAAGTTAAGTTCAAGTTAAACCATTAGTGGGAGGGGAGACTCAGCTAACTGAAGCTATAGTATCCAAGTTGTCGAAACTCTTTTTGTCTCAATTTTTCCATGTGTTGACGAAGAGTGCTTAATGCTCCAAGCTGATAAATCAGTTCCATTTCCCAGTCTTGTTGGATTTCAAATTCAGAGAGATCCAATCTGTTACGGCGTACAGGGCCATCAACTCCTCTTCTCATCAAATGGCTAATGGCTACTAGGAATGCTATCCCAGAGCTCTTTAGCCTTGGTGCATTCCCTTATACTTTGTATCTTCAGGGGAGTTTTATTGCATTTTGGACAAAGGTTCGATGTTGCAATCCCTCCCCGAGAACGGAGTTGATTACTAGTTTACTACAACAAAAAACACTTTTAGTGTCAAAATCTGGCGACGACAATCCAAAATTCGTCACCTAATGATATGCTTGCTCGATCAAAGTGTGTCGTTGTAGAGGTTGCCCCAAGCGTAGGGCTAGGTCGACCGCAACATAATATCTGGAAATCCGGAGTTAAATCCACAGGGAGCCAATAGAGCTAGGTTGGAAGGTTTGCTTTACGAAAGATTTTTAGCTCTAGGACCACCAACCTTCGGATTTGGCTTTGAGACGGCCAACTTTTGAGTGATTGAAATTCTCTCTACCTCCTAACTTGATTGAAAATGAAGTTTGACTGGAAATTAAAAGCAGCAAGGTTTAAGGGTTCATTTCGCCCATAACTTAGGCCATTCAACGCTTCTCTTTAATTACTCAAGTGAGATTCAAAGTCATTTGATCTCACTCGGAAGATTTAACCATGAAAATTAAGTTTAATTCATACAATGGAGTTTGAAAATGGATGAAAACTCATTTAGGCATTTTATCGAACACAAAGAGAACCATGGTTCCAAGCATTAGGTGTGCCAAGAGACTTGTTTACATCCAATCAAAGAAGTTAACATCTCTAGATTTAGATCAAAGATTAGACCTTAACAAGTTCTTTAAGGTATTTTGGCAAACACTTAGAGTGACATAGCACCAAGCATTATATGTGGCAAGAGATCAAGTCATTGCCTACATATAATCAAAGAGGTTAACAACCCTAGATCTTGTTACATAAATATAAGAACTTAATCTATTCATAAACCACATTAAGCACAAGAATTGAGAGAAGTCATTAAACTACCTAAATCATGGGGTATAAATCACCCCATGACCAAACCTTGATCACTACTCACCCATAGTGGGTGTAAACACAAGGGAAAGCATAGAGAGAAATGAAAAACACAAATATACTTACAACATTAATAAAGGAAAAAGTCTCAAAACCTTAGCAATCCTCATCCTTTGAAGAGAGAAGGAGAGCTAGAGGAGAGGGAGGTAGAGAGAGAATTCCTAAAATTGAGAATGACCTAAAATCGGACCAAGGATGGTATATATACCCCCTTACTAAGTTAATTACAAAATTGCCACTGAAATATTTGTGAAGGGCTTTGGGGATCGATCCCCAAACACAGGGGAATCGATCATGCTTGTTGGATTCTGCACAACTTCACGGGGTTGCTCCGGACTCCCGAACTTGGATTTGGGTGTTCTTTGAACCGTTGGAAATTTTATTGAGTCTACTTTCTAACCCAAGTGGTTTGGATCAAAAATATTTTGTATATCAAAAGATATGATGATTTTCCCCTCAGTTGGTCGGAAAATGAATTGCTTTGGGTAACATTCTCGTATCTCCCTCACTTCCCTTACCCTTGGGCATCCCGAGTATGCTTCAAAGCTTCTTTTCATGACTTTTGAGACTCGATTGCGGAGCGCCATGTGGTCTTGGGTACTTGGACACACTCGGGGTTATCTATGGCCTTCAAATGCGCCTTATTCACACGGTTTGCCTGAAAATACTAAAAACACACCTTACGTGCAATATCGTATAAAAACGACAACATATATGTACAAACACAACATACTAGAGGATTTAATCACCAAGAATCAACATTATTGGGTGCTTATCATGATCCCTTTTGGCGAGGAATGGTTTTTCGTCTCCAAATGGTAGCGCTGGCCTAATGGTAAAAAATGAGCTTTAGTGACAAAAAAGTTGTCACTAAAATTGTGGAGCTAAAAGTATTTAGTGACAATCTTTTACCTATAGTGATAGATATTGCTCAATTATTATTATTTTTTTTTTTGGGATGATCAGAAGCTTGGGTGTAGATAGGAAGAGTACCATTAGTCACATAAGGGTTTCCTAATGCACTATAACACTTTTAGAAAAAAGTGTGGTTTTGTCCTTATTTGAATATTTTTTCGTGTTTGTTCGTTTTGCGCCAAATTTTTTTGACTTTTTGATTTGTTAAAGTAAAAAAAGTTCAAAATCTTTGGGTAGAAGGAAATTTTTTTTTTACTTTTCCGATTCGTCTCGTCGAATCAAAAAATCAAAAAAATTTGATACAAAACTAATAAATGAAAAAAAAAATTCAAATAAGGACAAATCAAAAAAGTGAAAATAAGTTGTTTGTGGAACGGGGTAAATGTGGGAAGAGTACCATTAGTCAAGTGTACCATTAGTAAAATGTGGGAAGAGTACCATTAGTAACAAACGGGGTCCTAGTCACATTAGTCAAGCGTAGCCTGGAAGAGTACCATTAGGCTACTGTTAGTAAAATGTGGGATGATCAGAAGCTTGGGTGTAGCTAGGAAGAATAGTCGTAGTCATATAATTCTTCAAAATGGCATACGTTAGTGTTTGAGCTCTCAATCTTTGCACCCATGAATTTTAGTTATTTTAGAAGTTTTTGAGAGACACTTTCATGCTCGCTCTCCCACATTTGCACCCATCCGCGCTTTATGTGACTTTGGTAACCAAGTAAAGAATCAATCACTCTAACATTCACAATGTGGGATATGAATCCAGATTTCATCGCCCATTAACGTTAAGTTCCTCCACCTTTTTGTTGGATTCGGTATGTTCCCCTATGACCCATTTTATGCCTTTTTTCAGAACAGCTTTGATGCCAACTATGCTCCTCCACGTGTGAGATGCAGGTCTTAATTTGATACCTATCACTAACAAATAAGTGAAAAATAACTAATCCAATTACGAAGAGCCTCGTCTTTCACCAAGTTACCCATATTGTGATGTTTACTGCCATGGGATATTTCCCATTATATTTTGTAACATCACAAATGTGCATGGTATTCTGGTCGTATCCAAATTTACACTTGGAGGAGCATTCGGCAACGCTTAATTTCACCATCCAAAAATATTTTTGACTCCCTAGAAGAGTTCTTTTAAAATCCAAACTGTCTAAAACACTTTTGGATGGTAAGATTGAGCGTTGCTAAATTCTGCTGCCCCCCAAGTCGATCTACTCATGGATGTGGGAGTGTTAGCTCATGTACAAAGACTACAAATTCATGAAAAATCCCTAAGCTTTCAATAGTTTCTAATTGACCCAATTAGGATTTGCACATCCAGATCACATGAGGAATAGTAATTTTCATGATAAGTTTAGCCAAACAAAACAAATTAGATCTCACACACATTTCTCAATATTTGTAATATTGAAAAAATATATAAAATTGTATCCTCTGTTAAATCAAATTACTAAACAGAATAGATTCAACTCCATTTCCCGCAATCCAATCATTTTTAGGTGCTTGTCCGTACCCGCACTGGAACCTTTCATGCACAAGTTTAAAACACCAAATGCTAAGTCTGCTGCAGCCATAAATAGGAAAAAGGACTTGTCAAAAAGAGTAGTACAATTTTACAAATCAAGGGATTACAGTGGCTTCTTGACTGGCCGTGGCAACAGAAACTTACAACATTATCAGAACATACAACATTTTGCTACACCACCTCCTACCCCCCTCTACCGATCTATACATACAAGTGGGGAAAGATGGTTCTTTCAGTAGTATACAATGTCTGCAGAAACCAATCAATTTTAATAAAGTGCGTTAGAACTAATTGTCCAAACCTGTACTCCAGGAAAAAGCACCAGCAGAATATGGAAAATTTGCTGGTAATGCTCAAGGGATTAACACCTGTACTTCTTCAACTTAGATATACCCAAGTCACTGGTAAATTGAAATAGGTCTAAGGATCTGAAATGGGTTTAGAATCAAAGAAATGTGCAACAGCCTGATAGAGATTCTCTTCTCCAAAGGGTTTTGACACATATCCATCCATGCCCCATTTCAGGCATTCATCAAACGTGGCGTGAATCACATCTGCGGTCATGGCTAATATTGGTAAGTGCCATTCAGCCTTTCTTCCATCAGTAGAGGACCGTTCATTCGTTTTTTTCTGCTCATTTGCTTCGTTCTCCAACTTCCGAATACGACGTGTAGCCTCAAAACTGCAAAAAGAGGATTGGATTAGATAGCAACTTTTCCTCGACGTTCAAATCATGTCTAACACACACGGAATTGCAAGTGTTTCATCTGAAAGACAAAAGCTCTGCCATGGAAGAGCTGAGCTGGCCCGTTGCAAGAAGCACCACGGTTCTAGCTGTGGATAGTTTTTTTTCACCTAGCCATTGATGCAACCGAAGCTGCTTTGTTTATAATCTGCCAAAGTAAAAGACTTCATTTGGAAGTCATACTTTTAGGAAGTGCATCATCTTTATCAACGACAATGACTGTTATAGTTCTATAGAGTTTTAACTCGTAGGAATTGACCCACTGGATTGAAGTTGGAGTAAACTTGAGTCGGTATCTCTTGCTGACCCAAATGAAAAGGTACAGCACAGCGTTCCAATATGTCAGAAAAATCAGAACATTTTGTTGGCCCATATCTATGCGTCTAAACTGAAAGAGGAAACGAGATTAGATTGAAAACGTATGTCCAGTGGAACAAAAAGTTGCAAGAAATCAAGGACAATCGGAGAAAAAGCTGTGAGATGGGATAAGCTCTTGGTTGCTGGAACTTCACAACCAGCAGTTACCCATGACATCAAATTTTGACATGATGAAACACCAGTTCCTGGCCATGTGGGGACTCAAAGTTGTCATCAGCGCTTAAGATACTTTAGTCCACACAAACCCACAGAGAGAAGGCCTCGAACTCAGGAGATGTGCGGTGGCACTTGCAGTCTGGTTGTAGATGCCAGACCATGCCAAGGCCAGGGAACAATACAGTGCCACTAGGGGGTACAGACCTTATTGCCTTACTGTGTTCGCTGATTTTGAAGAGGTGTTATTTTGGTGGCAATGGAGTAGGGATAATAAATATCATATCTAGCTTTCCGTGGAGGTATAGCCTGTACAGAGTAGCAAAGCAGCCCTTAATCGGGTACAGCACCTATTACTCTAGGCCCTCAAACTCTCTCCAAAGCCTTTACTCCTCTCTCACATCACAAAGGAGCCGTCCACGGAACCAAGGTTGGCTTTTGCACACTTCTTCTCACATGCCACGCATGGAGAAAGTGCACCCATAGCATGGCACAAAAGCTTGAGCTTCAAGTTACTTAGCAAGCTTGTGGTTTATACTTGCATATCCCATCCCACTGATGTGGGTTGTTACAAACATGTGTGAAGATATGAGTATAATGAGTCTGTGTGAACAAGTGGCCCTTGACAGAGCTCAATGGAGGAAACGGATTCATGTAGCCGACTCCAAGTGATTGGGACGTAAGGCTCGGTTTGGTTTGGAATATTCAGCTGGGTAATGGGATCAGTACCCAAAACCCATTATATTACGCCTTACGGCTAAAATGATAAGCGACAGATCCAGAAACCTTGCCCTCTGTTCAACCTTGCACACAGCAATAATTCAGAATAATGTTGCCTCTCACCCTCAAATAACAAATTTTAAAACCTTTCCAAAGAAGACGCTCTACTTCTACCCAAATTGAAGTAAAAAAAAGGCAGCAATATCCCCAGGAAAAAAAGTTAAGTTCTAAACTCCCTTCTTTCAATGATATCTAACTTGGAAATATACCAAAATACTAGAAACTCAAAGTAGTTAACAAGGAAGTTTTCCATGTCTGATTTTTCATTGCTACAATAGTGTCCTAAAAATAAGGCAGATCTGCAGAAATTATCTAAAAGTAGCTGATATCTCACAAACTAGAGCATCTAAAGTTACTTTAATTACTAGGAATATCAATGAAAGGGTTTTTATCACTATACTAAAAGGCAGTACAATCTGTAAATCAAAACAACAAGAAAAAAGAAAGATAAGTCCTTCAAGAAAAAATAAAGAATGGTTGTCTATAAGAATAATGGTCATTGAAGAGAAAGAAATACGAATTCAATATCCAATTAATCTCACAGAAAATAAGGTCAAGTATGTACCCATCCATTTCAGGCATCTGAATATCCATGAAGCAAGCATCAAAATCATGTGGTAACTGGAGCAATGCAAGAGCAGCTTTGCCACTATCAGCACACTCTACACCAGCCCCAAATTTCTTGAGTGCTCCAGCGGCAACTCTGCGGTTTACCATATTGTCGTCTACCACCAATATTTTCTTGCCACGTAGCAAGCTCCTAAGGAGATTAGACCCATTAACCATGTCTTTCCCTTGTTGCATTTTCTTCCCTGTTCCCAGCACCTGCTGAAGGCATGCTGCCACCATACTTGCTCTCAGAGGTTTCATTATCACAGTGTCTGCAAAACCTACTTGTTTTGCATGGTCAAATTCAGCGCCAGTTATATTGGTTGCGAGTAATATCATCTTCGGCAATTGCAACTTGCGGACATTCTGTTCCAAGTCCAAGAACCATGAATTTGCGCTACTGTCCTCGCCAGAAATCCATGAGTCCTTCTCAACTAGTATCATATCCGGTTGCCTTGCATTTCTGCCATGATAAAAGTGGTGGACTTCAGTAAGCTGATTCTAAAACAAAATTTAAGACCTCAATTTCCTTGGAGATGAGTTCTTATAGCAATATGCAAAGATAATCCTTTCGGCACACTTCTTTGGAACTTGGAGTGGAATAGAATTTCGCGTTATCATTTCGTGAAACTTTAGTTGGTGAGTTTCTTTCTCTGTCACGGCATTTGTAGGCATCATGCAATAGATATATTTCACTTTGATTGAAATGAAATCATAGCTTAGCTATAAGGTGATGGTACCCCCATGTGACCCTTTTTTAATACGGAGTTAGAATCACGAAAGTATGCAATGTGTTGTAGGGTGGAAAAGAGGGGAAAACAGAAAAGAAAGAAATTTCATAACAAGAGTTCACAAATTTCTCAACTGCTGTAACCCAAAAAAACAGAGTCTTCCCCCTTTGGCGCAACGGAAAACCAACAGTCCTAATCACTCAAAGTAAACAAATCCTGTGATTGAGAGATAACAGAAAAAAACAACAGTAGGTTTTTCTGCGCAATAAAATACTGCTTTTACGCCCAGTATCAAAATGTAACAGTAATTGCCCAGTATCAAAGAGTACCAAATATCATTCCCAATCCTGGGCTAATAAGATTTGCTGTAATTGCCTGCCCAGTATTCCATTTCCAACATCACAATATCATGGTTTAAATCGCTAAATTGGCAGCAAGTTTTGGCCTATGCCAAATAAAAACCGAAGAAAAAGGAAAGGCACACCTTTTATGCATAGTCGAGTAAACAAAATTGAAGTTTTTCAATGTGAGATTTTTGAAAAACAAAGTAGCCTGCTGAGGTTTTTTTATTATTACTTTGATAGTAAATAATGAAGCTCTCCTAAGCTAACACTAAAATGTATGATTAATAAGAAAACCCAAACAAAAACTTACAGGGATCTCAATGAACCATTTCTGCCAGAAACCGGAATTGCCATCTTGATGCTACTTACAACTTCAACCAGGATACCAAGTCTCCTCAGATGGTATCTAGTTACAGCTGCTCTAACTGGTTTCCCATCAACTACAATTGCTTTCAACCCTTTAAATCCAGTAGGGAGATCATCAGAAATTGGTCTTTTGAGATCATTGAAAGCATTTTTTTCGCACCTTCTCAATGCCGCGGTGAATGAGAATGTGCTTCCAACTTTAGGACGGCTTATGAAACTTATATGACCACCCATTAGCTCCACCAAACACTTACTTATACTCAACCCAATTCCAGTTCCTCCATAATGTCTAGAGGTTGAACTGTCGACCTGCATAAATGGCGTGAAAACTTGCTCCTGAGCACCTAAAGGAATGCCAATCCCAGTATCTTCCACAGATACAAGCAAAGTGACATTTTGAGACGTCTCCTCACTGGCCATGTGGAATTCTTGATCGGCAATTAAGTATTTGTAAACATCCCAACTGATGCGGTCGTCGGCAGATTCACAACCACTTAGGGTTTTGAACTGACAGGCACTCAAAGGGACCACACTGGCTCCTCCGTTCAAGCAGGATTCGGCTTTTGCATCCATTACAGCCTTCGCATGTTCAGCTAGATGGACTTGCACAAATATATGTCCTCGCTCAGTGAACTGACAAAAACTAGATCTAGTAAGCATTTACTAAGTTAATTAGGTTAACAATGTAATCAATTCCTAAGAGCAATACAACCAAAGCCTCTAAAATAAAGAGTAGAAATTACTTATTCAGAAAGTTGTTAAACAGGATGGTACCATTCATTTCATCTCCGATCACAAATCTCTATACCTATGCCCATTCTCGAAATGCTCGTATCATCCCTCCATTCCCCCCTCCATTCCATCCACATCCTTCAAACTCCAAGCATTCTACTAATTCTGCTCCAATATTCAATTATCATTTCTTAATGGAACTAATTTTATGCAAATTCAATTTACAAGTTCTTATAAATTCTGGACGTGACAATGAGACTCATTTTTTGAAGGAGTCTCCATATTTGGAGACTCAAGATTGGGTGTCACTACTTTAGGGGCTCAAAATTTAGTATGGCTGGAGTTGTTGGAACTCTGAAATAGAAACGTAGAGCTTGGTTAGAGAAGCTCTTGGGGTGTATGATTCAACATATCCAGGGAAATCTCAGTATGAGAAAAACAGCATTTTTTATTTATCCTTCTGTTTCCCACAGGATGAGGGATGAATTGGGCAAGAAATGAGCTTAAATAAGGGCATGTCAGCAAACTGGATGATTGAAAAGCATAATAAGATTTCCGAGCCATAGCTATCAGAATAGGGAGGCTTGAATGTTTCACTTACTTTGACCGAATTGCCCACGAGATTTGTGATCACTTGTCGGAATCTTCCTGGATCCCCCATAACTATGTCAGGAACATTATCAGAAATGAACACTGCCAACTTCATTCCCAAGTTGATAATGCAGCATTGAGTTGGGAGTTAATATAAAATGCGTCATGAAGGGCAGCAGTAATTCATCCATCCAAAAGAGAGGCATCAGTCAAAGGGGGCCAAAATAACACAGAACGAAGAAAGCACATACCGTGAGTGCATAAAATGAAAACATGCATCATTGCACAACCTACGGGGAAAAAGCTCCACTTTTAACAGTGCAGAATAAAAAAATTGGGTCTTGATGATTCGTGGCTTAAGGGCTTTCGTGAAGAGAGCCTAAATTTGCTGTACGTTATCTGAAGACATACTTTCATCGAGAATGTACATCCCATTGTAAGCATCTTAACAGGTTCCCTCACGACACATTGGCAAAAATCCTAAATGTTTTCGGCACCCCATGGCAACAGTTCTGCCCAAGAATTCAGGACGAATTTAATAGTTGGTCCCATAGCAGTGAGTTGAAATTACCTCAATACCCTTATGCCTGGACTTTTCAGAGAACAAAGAAAGAACATCATCTAGTATGGAGCGAAGGTCAAATGGTACTGCCTCCAACTCTAACTTGCCAGCTTCAATTTTTGCACGGTCAAGCACTTCATTTATTAACGCTATCAATGCCTTTCCACACGCTTGAGCAGTTTGAGCATAGTCCCTTTGTGTTGAACTCAAAGCAGTATCCAGAAGGAGGGCAAGCATTCCTTCAAAAGTATATATAGGAGATGGCAGTATTCAACAACAAATTTAATATCTGATCAAACTCAGCCTCCACAGAAGGATATTAATTTTTGACATACCAAGAATACCATTCATGGGTGTCCTGATTTCATGCGAAACAGTGGCTAGAAACTGGCACAGTAGAACAGAAAAGGCGAAAGGAAGAAATAGAGTTAACAAAATTTTCATTCCTCTGTAAGGAAAAGGGAATTTTCAACATATGATTTAATAACAGGTTTGGTGTGGGACCTGGGATTTAGCAACATCAGCAGCTTCTGCTAGGCCTTTCAGCTCCTGCATTTCATGGAAGTCATCCTCAAATTTAACAGCATGGCGTGCTGAAAAATACGCACCGCAACCAACTAAAACAAGAATGACAAAAAGAGAGCCGGCATTGTTGACTGCCGACCACGATGTGGGTGCCTTTTGAAGGTACCTGCTCGGGATTCAAAATAATCAGTAACATCTGAGGACAAGAACGAGTAAAAAACAAAAGATTTATTTTAATTAATGTGTTGGTTGCAGGAAGCACAGATACAGACGTGACACAAACACGTTATTTTTCCAAAATTAAGACTTAGGCACTTGGAAGGCTAATTCAGAAATGTCGAGTTTTGCATATACATCTATAAATTGATACCAAAATAAGAGTTCTTTCAATTTAGGGTCAAAAAACATGAATGATATTAATATCATGAAATATGGAGACATAACAGATATAAATCGGTTATTTATGAACTAACCATCCATGAAAATTTTGACTTTGGCCAACCTTTTTAAAATTGGATCCTGACTTTCTAATGTATCCCCTATGTGTCCTTAATGTGTCTCCAATGGGCCCAAATTACCAAAATGTTCTATAGTAATCAGTAATTACATGTACTAAGGCGTATCCGGCAGCATCCAGAGAGTGTCATGTTCATGTCCCTGTCCGATATCCGTGTCCATGCTTCTAGGTCTCCACCTGATGTTTAAGATTTTGATTTTCAAACAAGAATCAGGGTTGGGTGCCCTTACCCACACACCATTTGGTGCTTTCTGGATGGATCTCCGAAATCAACCGTGCTGACATGCTTAAGGGACATGTCGCCATCGTCATATTGGTGTCCATACATGATTAAGGGGTCAGAAGAGTTGGTAACATCATAAACATTCACCAAAATCGCCTGGTTCCCAGCCAGTTGCCCAAGCAAGTTCTCAACTAGCGACTCAACATCAAAGGCCCCGCCAAGATATCTGCATTGCAGCAAGAACGTCATTTAAATCACGTGCAGAGCTTGCATGATGAAGAAGAAGATTACTCATGCGAACTCTGCACGTCATTTAAATCACGTGCAGAGTTTGCAAGAAGAAGGAGAGAGAGAGAGAGAGAGAGAGAGAGAGAGAGAGAGAGAGAGAGAGAGAGAGAGAGAGAGAGAGAGAGAGAGAGGGTAAGGCAACAGGCAAGTAGTCTGCTTTACTCCACCCATTTATACAAACTAAAGGCCTGTACATATCAAAGAGAACCATATTGTCCATGAAACTGTCAACATATTATCATCAAAGAGGAATCCTGTTATCTAGCAAGCACGTGGATATTTGGCCAAAAAATATATGAAAAGCGCCTGGAAAAAGTCAAAACTATTTTTGCTACCATGATTTATGAATTTTGGAAGCTTCTGTTTATACAAGGATCAAGAATAGTCTAAGAGGTCACTTTATGTAGGTACAAGCATTATGCACCCCTATGAAATAGCACTTAGCATCTTTGGATTCCATATTTGGAGAAAATACTACATTAACCAATTCCAGTCCCACAAGCGTGCTGTAATCAATACCTAGTTCCATGTAAAAAATAAATTTTAAGGGTTCACAGAAATTAACCCCAATGAGTTGGTCTGGTGGTTAAGGCATGAGACTTGGGAGTTTGTTCTCTCATGAAGTCTCAGGTTTGAAATCTCTCAAGTGCTATCAATTACCTACCCAAAAAAAAGGGTTCACAGAAATTTGTAAAATATGGGGCTTAAATACTAATCTCGAGTGGCCAGCCAATATACAAAAGATCAATCCATATACTTACGTACATTCTTCAAAAGATGAAGCCCAGACAGGAGAAAAATGAAGCTTCAGCTTGGATGCCAATTGGCATGAGAGCATTAACTAATTGATTTGATAGCACTACGATGTCTTGGGCAGTCGGGCCAATGTTATGGTTGACTTCACTAGATCATAGTATCGTGAACAAATATTTACTTTATCTCATTTTTTCCAAAAACAAAGAAATAAATAATACACCGCAGAATCCCCATTACAAACAAAATGTAAGACCCTGAAACTCCTTCCCCTCTTTCTTTCTTTATTTCTTTTTTTTTTTTCCTTGTGAAAATAAACTCATTTCCTTTTAACACTGCAAGATTAGCTGCAGGACTGCCAGTGCTAAAAGAGACTAAATACCACAAAAATGGAAATCAGAGTTATTTAAGATATTATACTCCTACTAGCAACATAGGCACTAAGACCAAATATAGGGAAAACATTATGTGATTAAGCATCACAATAGGATATCTGCAATGTGCTATCTGCTTAAATTAATACAGCTGACTTTGCCAGCAGAAGACTAATACAGCATCACAAATTGTTTGATTCAAAAAATATTGACCACAAGGCTTGAAGCAACAAATCAGCAAAGGTTGTTAAGTCCCCATCTTAGATAAGATTCCTTCAATTGTTTTGGTTCATAGCAAAATAACATACTATAAGAGATCTGCTAGAAATATTGACACTTGTGGCAAAATATTCTTAATATTGGTCCAATAAAAAAGTCAAACACTAGCACATACCCTGCAGTTGCTTGAATTCGTTGTTCCACTGATGGGTTTGGAGGGAGTTTGGATTTGTAAACTGGAAATGTCAACACAACCCCTAGATGATGAGAACCCAACAACCGAAAAGGGCTAGTAAGAACTGCTTTCCCGGTAGCCCTAGCCCTCAAAATGTTCTCGCGATCCTCCTGTACATATACATATGAGTAAAATCTAACATCCAATTCATCTACTAGAACACAAGAAATGACATGAGCAAACCAAAATCGTATAGTACATTACAGATGGAAACTTTACCTCTCCTGACATCATATCAAGTGATTCTATATAGGACACTGTCTCTTGAGAGAAAATAACAGGGGCATACTCGTCCCGGATAGGCGAAGGCTCTCTCTCCATTGTTCTTATCATCCACCCATGTTCTCTCTCAAATTCTTCTCTCTCTGAATGCACCACCCTCTGTGCATAAGCCACCCCACTAAGCAGTGGCCGCTCAAAGGCGGTTTGGGCAGTATATTCAGCGAAAGTTTCCTGAATTGAAGGTAATAGAATTACCCAAACCATACAAATTCAGACTATCATCACAGCACAGAACATCTGTCAATACCCCAAAACAATACCCACTAGGGCATATACAAGCACAAACCTAATCACAGTTCCAAACAGCTAGTGACATTAAATAGTAATATCAAGCCCAAGCATGTTTGATAACAAGATTCGTGATTCGTGTTCTTTCTCCGGAACACCTACAACTTGATTTGAGAATCATTTCCAATAACATTTGCTTGGAGATTTTTATACAACAGTCCTCTTTTAAGAAATACCAAAGAGATGTTTTCAGATTTTACAAGGTTGCTGCCGCGCAAAAGGCATGTTTTCGAACTTTTTACTGTCTTGCTTCTCGAAGTAAGAAAAATGAAATGATAAAACAAAAAACGAAACTAAAAAAAGGTTCACAATTTCCAAACAAAGCCAATATCAAAAATCAAAACCTAAATCCCCCCAAAACGTAAAAGTGACACAAACCTGATCCATGGCAAATGGGTTATTGTTAACCATCAGAGAAACACCCAAATATCCAAAGCCAATACCCCCAAAATCCAAACCTAAATGTACCATAAATCAGCACAAACATGATCCATGGGAAATGGGTTCTTGCAAATCATCAGAGAAACATCACCCAAACTCAAAAGCTAAAATCCCCGAAACGAAACCGAAACGTAACATAAAAAGAAGAAAAAAGAGCACAAACCTGATCAATTGCAGATGGGTTCTTGTAATAGTGGAAGGTTGAGACAAGAATACCAAGGGCGTGGACATGGTTAACACTGACACTGAACTGGTCTTGCAAGATCCTAGCTCTCTGATCGCACATGGTTACCAGCACGTCCTGCCTTCTGGTCTTGGTGTCAGCATCAGTTGGTTCATACACATAAAGATAGCTCACAAGGCCCACAACGATCAACCAAAGAATCAGTAATCCGGTTAGAGGAAGGCGGTGCACGATTGTGTAGTTCCTTTTTGTGCCTCCCAGTTTCTCATTCAACCTCACGGACACCAAATGGTGGCCTTGCATCATCTTCACACCCATCAGTTCCTCTGCTTCTCTCTCTCTCTCTCTCTCTCTCTCTCTCTCTCTCTCTCCTTCTTCTTCTTCTTCTTCTTCTTCACAATTCACTTTTCTGAGGAAAAAAACAGGAACCCATTATAGGTGAGGTACAGCTTTTTTTCAAGAGGAAAGGCATTTTCTTTTTCACAGGCACTTTTATGTGCAATACGAAGAGAACAGTAATCCCCACAACCAAATACTATCATTGCAGCATTGTTTTGCGCCCCCCAAAACCCCAAAACCCCCCGGAAAAGTATAACAGTCTCTCTCTACATTACAAGAAAAAGGGTGTTTGGATTAGAGAGAAAAAACGGAAAGTGAAAAACCCAGAAATTAAAAAGAATTTCTACCGATACTTTCGCTCTCTAGAGCAAGCGTGGGCTGTTTTTAGCTCTCAAAAGATGGACAAAGCCCAGGTTCCTAAGACCCCCCCCTCTCTCTCTCTCTCTGTCTCTCTCTCTTCAGCCTTCAGGATTTGAATGAAATAAAAAATAGCAAGAACCTCCTTCTCTCCATCTCCCTCTCTCTCTCTCTCTCTCTCTCTGCAAGCGTGAGGTTTGGTTTGAATGAAGTCCGGACAAAGCAGAGCACGTTCACTGTTCTCTCAAAAAAATGCTTTTTATATATTCGTATATAAACAGCAAGATGAAACAAGGTAAGAGATTGACCCCCTTAAGATTAATCAATTGATTAGGCAGCTTCGAGTTCCAGTGAAGCACAAGCGCATTTGGGACTTTTTATTAACCTCAAAAAAGAGAGAGAGTGAGAGAGAACCGAATACCAACCTGTTCTTTTTGGGTGCATTGAACTGTAGAAGGGTGTTTGATTTGTTTATTTTGTCTAAATCTAAACTTCAGCCCAGTTCCATTTTTCAATGAGGGACTGGTCTTCTTTACCTTACTTTATAAAGCAACTGAATCGAATTTTGAGGATTTTCCTAGATACGCTGTTGTCCCCTACTAAACGTTAAACTATGCGCCCCGCCCCCCCCCCCCCCCCCCCCCCACTCTCTCTCTCTGCATGTTATTTTGTGTTTCACCAAAACTTTCTTAAAAAATAACTTATTTGTAATTTTTAAATTTAAAAATTATAAACTTATTAACATAATTTTTTGAGCAGTATAAATATTATTTGATAGATCTCGATGAGATCTTTTGAACAATGCAAAAGAAATTAAAAATTACTTTCATAAATACATTATTTTTAAATTTATAAATTATAAATAAGTACTTATTTTTTAAGAAGGCTTAATAGATGGAAAATAATTTTAATATTTATTTTATCCATTGATAATCCTCTTTTAGTTTTATTCATGTGAAAGTATAAAATTGTCCTTCATGTGAAAAAAATGACTCAAGAGGTATGTGTAATTAAGTAATTTCGCATGAATAAAAGACAAAAAAATAAAGTGTAAATGGATAAAAGAGGGGTATAAAAATTAATTTTATTTTTTATTAAAAAATATATTACTAACACAGCCATGCTCTGTTTTACCATTTAGTCCATGTGTATTGGTGTATGTGTGAATCATACAAAAATATGTGATGAACAAAGGTGTGTGACGGTGTCTCACGACCAGTGAATAATAGACCCGTTCCTCTTAGAAAAATAAGCATTTATTTAAAAAAAGAATATCAGCAAAAATATTTAATGATCTATCTCAAAACGAGAAATAAATACTTAAAAAAAAAACATCAGCGAAATTGGCGGTGTTATGTTGAAGTTGAATTTATGTGAAAAAATATTGGTTACTTATTTTAAGTAAAATAGTGGAGTCGTAGTCAAATATTTCAGCAATCAAATTCAAAATCCATTAGTAGTTTTCTAAAACTCAAAAGTTTCTTTCTTCCTTTTGGAAACAGAACTCAAAAGTTCAACTCACCTTGAAAAGAAGATAGAATACCAAATTACCCTCATTTACTTGTTTCACTATCCTCCACGAAATTAAAAACAAATTAACCACTGATAATAAAATTACTACATAATAATCTAAATACACGTTTTAATCATCTATCATAACCCAAAAAAGTCTACAAATTCTAAGATTAATCATGTGGCAACCCAAGCCAACGTTCTACATCGGAAATATTACAATGTAATATAAATAAAGGCCGACCAACTACTATTTAATTTGAGGTTAATCTTTTGAGGCACATGATTAGACGAATAGTTAGCAGATCAGCTGGCGTGGGTCGTTACAGTTAGTATCAGAGTACGACCCTAGTCTACATAGTGGGGGCCACCTCTAGAATCTGGTATATGAGCACACTGAGTGTGTTGTACAAAGCTGAAAGGTTGTTGGGCCGAAGGGTGCAACGAGGACGTTGCATCATAAGGTGAAGAGATTTGTGACAGCCTACTCGCCGGGGGGGTGGGGGGTGGTGTGGCAGGTCACAATTTATAAGGAATGATCCATCCTATTTGTACAAGACCTTTTAAAGTCGTGAGGGCAGGCCAAAGAATGTAGGGACTTCATAGTTAAGTGTGCTCATCCTGGGGTAGTCCAGGGATGTGTGAGCCTACTGAGAAGTCTACGGTCTTTGAGCGTCTAAAGCGGATAATATTGTACAAAGATGGATGGGATCATCGTGAGCATGTGGCCGCACCGGCTCGGGCCTACATAGGGCGCCGTGCACGGGTCGGGGCGTGACAGGTGGTATCAAAAGTTCTTACATTCTTTGGCCCGCCCTCACGGCTTTAAAAGGCCTTGTACAAGTAGGATGAATCATTCCTTATAAATTGTGACCTGCCCCGCCCCCTCAACCGGTAAGTAGGCTGTCACAAGATTATGGTAACCCAAGCCAAAGTCCCACATCGGAAATATTACAAAGAATTAAATGGAATATAAGTAAAGGCCATTGTATAACTTGAGGTTAACTTTTTGAGCCACGTTGTTAGGTGAATGGTTAATAGGTCAGCTGACATGGGTCGTTACAAATGAACCACAAACATAGTAGTATAAAAATAGCTTTAGTACAATACTGTCGCGTTATAAACATAAACAAGTATTCACAAATCAAAAAGTACCAATCTATAATCACAGATCAAATACAGTATTAAAAAATGTTTAAACAGAGAGTCATTGCATCACAGTCGATATTTTAATTTTTAGACTATTAAGGCACAAAAAGGTAAAAACGGGAAGGAAAAAAGATGGCATGTGCCACCTCACACCACGCTATAAGGCCCCAATCGGATGCTGCTATAGGAAGTGAGATTAGTTTTCCCCCCTTTACAAGACCGAGGGCCCACGCTTTGCCCCCGTTTGGGAGCCACAAAGTGAGGGGTTTTCCACAACACCGTTTCTTGGCTAAGACTGGAGAAAGGGGGCATCGGCGTCTTATATTCGACTAGGGCTTGAGGTGTCCATGAGTTATCCCCCCTAATCCCCTTTCAAACTGGACGATTTCACCCCTCCTTATCTCCATTCTTTCACCTCTAGGTTCCCATTTCTGCCGCCCACCATTCGTGGTTTCGTTTCGAGAGCAGTGGCGATTTGGTGAGTGCAACCGATTTTACCCTCGATAAACTCAGGTATGAGGTTCTATTAACCGATTTTAGCCTCGATTTGCTGTGTGATTCATTTTTTGTTGATTTTCGAGTACAATGATGTGTGGGTTTTCTCTTCTACTTGCGATTTTGTGTTCTCCATGGAATGGGTCTGAATATGTAAAATATATATATTTTTCTGCAATTTTTCTCGAACCTAGACTAAGAGGGCTTCGGTCTCAGAAATTCAGAGATGTGTTTTTGGTTTTTTTGCGTGAAAGGTTATATATATATATATATTTTTTTTTTCTACAGTTTTTTTGAGTGAAAGGAGAAGCCAGTTGGCTTGGCTTTCAATGAGGGAATTTTTTGTGTGTTGTAGTTTGATGAATTTGAGGCCTGAAATAGTCTTTTGAAGGTGTTTAGGGTGAGAAATTTGGGGTTTCAGTGGAAAATAAGAAATGAGCTCGTGGTTTTTGTATGAAAAAGAGATGGGTTTGGGTTGAATCGACTGAGAGAGGTGCAGAGCCTTCGAAAGAGCATCGAATATGACTTTTTGGTAGAGGTCCTGGTTAATTGTAGGAGTAGGGTTTTTCGTATTCTGGGTATAGAAAGGGGAGCTGGTTCTTGATGTTTATGCTATGGTGTTTTGCGTTCAAGATAGATACATTACACTTTGCACTTGGACAAGCTTGCTAAACAAGCTGGAACTCGTAAACGAACATCGATATGAAGGCATGAATGTTTTGAAATACGACAAAATTCGTCCAGTCTACAACGACATTGAAGATGAAAACTGTATTTAATAATGATCTGTCTTGACTTTCTTATGTGTCAGCATTTCGAGTTTTTTCAGCTATGTATTTTGGCATTTGTTTGGTAGCTTGAGAAAGCATTACTCCCCACTCTCTGGGCTCAGTTACATTTATCCTTGCACTTTGATTTAATGTTGTATCATACACCAAGGCACATAACACAGTTTTGGGTGGACCTTCAATCTCATTTACTTTCCCTTGAAGCCACCTCTGTCATTGTTGATCGACACTGCAAATTAACGAACAACAAGGTAGGCCAATTCCTGTGCTATAAAAAGAGAAATGGCAATATACTGGGTCGACCTTTGAGTGGTTTGAGTTTGGCAGCGTGCTATATATGCTTATTAGCTTCTGCCTATGTCATTTAGGATATTCCTGTAGTTCTCTTGGTATAGGAGCTAATTAATGCTTCCGTGTCTTTTTATGTGGAAAGGATGATGATTTTTTGTTTGTTTAGGATGCACTTTGAACCAAATATTGGGGTTTGAATTGATAAAAAGTCCATCTTAAGCATGGAGTGTGATAAACAAAATTTGTTGAAACTGTATTTTTAAGCAAATATTGTTATGTTCATATAGGCTTGCTAATAGGATGGTGATTTGTTGCATTTGAAATATTAGAATTTTGGTTATGTGAAGAATATTGCGCACAAGGAATAGTTGGGAATTTAATTTTTTTTGTATTAGGTGAGTACATAGTGTGAGGGGTGTGTGATTCTCCATATTTGGTTCTTGGATTTTTGTCCATTATGAGTAGTTAGATGTGTGTCAAACTCATTCATTGGTAGACGTGTGGCTAGACGTGTGTCAAACCCATTCATATTTGGAGTTATGAATAAATAATTGTAGTTATGTATAAATTGTTCAAAAGTTGAAATTTGGAGTTATGAATAAATAGTTGTAGTTCGTATTTAATCGATGAAACCCTTGATAGCATTTTTTAGGATGCCAAAATTAAACAGAAAACAAATCAAGAGAAAAGAAGAGCAAGAGGCAGTCATGGCATTACATGCCTTTATTACTAATGCAATGGCTATATTTCTTTTCTACCTCATCATCATGTCGACGTCGCGCCAACAACCTCTTCATCCCGAGTTGTCTCTGAATTTTTACTAGACACATGTAAATAATATCAACAGACTTGTAAGGGGTAATGACGTTGACTGCCACGACTAGTTGAGGGTGAATAAGCATACTTTTTTAAGATTGTGTTGTTTAACATACTTTATTGGGATATTTTTCTTAGGATTCATATGTTGTATTTTATTGGTACATGTATTCGATTCGGAATAAACTTGTAAAAAATTTGTAATTTCAAGACTTTGACTAAACGATAACACCACCGGATGGGAGCTTAATTAGTTTTTGTTATCTTAAGAGCTAGCTTTGTTGGGAGTATGAAATCATCGAAATATCAAAAAATGTGTGTAATTTAAAGAAGCAGGAAGCAGATTGGGTTCTTAAAATTCATATAGTAGAAAAAGGAGACAAATTGGAGGTGAGGTGATATTATCTTGCCTTTATATTATCCACCACAGTCACAGGGGAACAATGAGATAAATTGGAGGTGAGGTGATATTATCAACCATAGCCACAGCGGTACCCACAGCAGTATAATCTGAAGAGATAAATCACTTGTTCAAAAATTCAATTCAAACATGCTACAACAAAGGCCAGTAATGGGTTCAAACATAAAGGCAAATCACCCTTACGAATTTATTTTTACACACATATGGAAAAAGAAAAAGAAAAAGAAAAAGGAAGCCATCAAATGGCAAATCCATTTATTGTCACAATTAAATATTTCTTCGAACACCTCCTTTCAACTTCTAGTTTTCACGACGACCAAAAATATGGCCCCATTGGATGAAATAGGGAAATTGAATGTCTCGATAACGTGTCACCTGTGGCTAATCCTACATAAAGTTGAAAAAATCATTTAGATAATTTACGAAATGAGACAAAATCGTATTTACTAAACAAGGCTTTATAACATTTTAACTTACTTGGACGAAGTCATTCCAAACTTCATCCTACCACCAACCTGTTTTTATTTCCATTCCACCCAAACCTAGGACGGTGAAGCATAGATGTAAGATACCAATAATTCCTCTTCCATGCTTTCATCATCGTAGCGATATGATTTTGTTCAATACTAGCTTGGGGAAGTGAAGTTTGCATCTGATTTTGAAGAACTGCCGAGTAGCTGGGATGTCACCCACTGCCGTGTAATCCTAAATCTTTCGATCTATCGTTTAATCCAATCTTCTTCTAGTGTTGTTAATTGTGTATCCTGAACCGTGTAATCGGGTGAGAAATGCAGTTTAACTTGAATCGTGAGTATTAGTAATTCCTAGACCTAACCTGCCTTTTATTTTAGTTAATTCGCTTTTCAATTTAGCCCCTTTTACTTTCCACTACACACATAAAACCAAGTTGGTTGTCTAAAAGCTGAAAGCCCTTGCTTGGATTTACAAATCTAGCAAAGCCGTATTAATTATTCCCTTGGGTACGATCTCGGTTTTCCGGATTATCATGCTTCAACTGACGTATTAAGCCCTACGATTGGGGCGTTATTCCATATATCGGAGCAAACGAAGCATTTTTGGCGTTGTTGCCGGGGATTTCTTATTATGGCTTTCTTGGAGGTTCGACAAACCACTGAAAGTATCCCGCTTTCGTCTAGTGGTAGTAGTAGTAGTTTAGTAGTTTATGTGTTAGTAGTTCGTATTTAGTTTGGTGGATACCTCTAACTTGGTTATACCAAACTTGAGGTGTAACGAAACTCGGCTAAATATCTAGTTTGTTCTTAACTATTGTAGTTAGTTAATTTAGTTAGTTAGCTTAAATTTAATTGCATTGACTAGCCGAGGTGGTGGCATAACCCCTCGCATATTTTGTTTGTTGAGATGAGGTGGCAGCATAGCCCCTCTAGTCTGGTAGTTTGTTGGTAGTTAGTTAGTATTTGTGTTAGTTTATGCCTATTTATCGAAGCCCAATTTCCAATTGGCTTCATCGTTCTTTTTCACCGCCAAGAATCCGTAGCATTGCCAGGGAGTATCCTGCCCACTCTCCGCCTCGCAAATTAAATCGCAATCGCAAAGGCCCAATGGCCGAAGAAGTTCCAGTTCGTACTCTGCGTGATTATCTGAATCCAGAACGGGCTCCTCAAGTATCTCCTATCGTTATTCTGACTCCAACCGCTGAGAATGCATTTGAATTCAAAGCTGAGTATTTTTGAATAATTCCAGAATTTCGGGGGCGAGAATTGGAGAATCCTTATTTGCATATCTGGGAGTTTGAGAATATTTTACACTCTTACGTTACAGTTCCGGGGCAACTTGATCAAGCTCGCCTGAAATTGTTCCCATTCACTCTCAAGGACAAGGCGAAACAATGGTTTAACTATTTGAAGCCACAATCTTTGCGTAACTGGGGAGATGTTCAGGATGCTTTCAACACTAAATTCTTTCTAGCCAGCAGGACGAAATTACTTATCGATCAGATTCAATGTTTCAAGCAAAGGGATGGAGAGACTTACCACAAGTATTGGGAGCGATACAAGGACTTGCTTATGTCGGTTCCTCATCACGACCTTCCGTTGTATCTCAGAGTCAACTATTTCTACAAAGGGTGTTCTCAAGAGAGTAAACAGCTTCTGGATACTATGGGTGGAGGTGATTTTATGGGGAAGACACCGAAGGATGCTTGGGATTACTATGAGTCACTAGCTGAGAAGACCCAGTCTTGGTAGTTTACAGATCCAGGAGATAGAGCAATGTATAATCAAGGTCCTACAGGTTCAGAAAAATTCTCTATTGCGGAGCATACAGCTTTTGAAACTCGATTGGAGGAGATTGCTCGGAAACTTGACAAGTTGGAATTAAAGAGTGCTCAATCTCAAGAAGTGAAAGCAGTACGCCAAGTGAAGGAAGTTTGTGTTATTTGTGAGATTGTGGGCCATTCCACCGAAGCGTGCCTCAATATTCCTGTTCTTAAGAACGTGATTAATGGGATTACTCCAGAAGAAGTATATGCAGTGCAATGTTTTGACCCTTATTCTCAATCTTATAATCCGGGGACAAGGCAACATCCAACTTTCCGTTGGAATCAATCTAATGAAGGGAGTTCTTCTCAAATTCCATCACCTGCTCTTCAATTACCATGGAAACAACCTCAGAATGCTTTCCATTTCCCTCGAGCTTAAGGTCCGCCTGGTTTTGCTCCTTCTGCTCCGTTCCCACATGCAAACCAATTTCAACAACTATCTGCCCAGTTCCACCAACCATGACCAAAGCGTTCTTGAAAAGATCAATTCAGTGCTCTCTTGTAAGGTCAAACTGCCATTAATGAGCAACAAACTCAAATGATGAATGATATCAGAAACCAGTTAGGGAAGTTGACAACTACGGTGGGTTTGTTACAATAAGAGAAGGGGAAGTTTTCTACTCAACCTCAACCTAATCCACAACCAAATTCTAATCCGTCTTCTCAAGGTCTTCACTTTACTAGCTCTTCGGTGAATTTTTCCGAGCAAGCAAAGGCTATTATTTCTCTTCGAAGTCGCAAGACGGTGGATAACCAAGTGGTGATGCCTTCGAAACCTACCTTGTTACCCTCGCCTATCGAACGTTCAGTTCCAATCCTTAGGGACTCTCCCAAGGAAGCAAGTAAGGAGATTCTTGAGGAAGAAGGAAAGGATAAAGGCAAGAACAAGGAAAGTGTATTGGAACCTCAAGTTATTCCAACACCGGCTCCGTATCCTAATCGTTTGAAGGTTTTGGCGAAACCAAATTACAATGCGGAGTTGCATGAATTGTTCAATCAAGTAACGATCAACATTCCCCTCATGGATGCAGTCAAGCAAATTCCCTCATATGCCAAGTTTCTTAAGGATTTGTGTACTCGGAAGCGCAAGCTTAATGTTCAAAAGAAGATATTCCTTACTGAGCAAGCGAGTTCTATCATTTAAACGAATATCGCGCCTAAGTACAAGGATCCGGGGAGCCCTACTATCGCTGTCACAATTAGAGAAAAGCGTATCGAACAAGCCTTACTTGATCTTGGTGCTGGCGTTAATCTACTTCTATACTCTGTTTATCAAGAGCTTGGGTTGGGAGAGATGAAACCTACTCGTGTTACACTCCAATTAGCAGATCGAAGTGTTCGTGTACCAAGGGGAGTAGTGGAAGATGTTCTAGTCCAAGTTGATCAGTTTATCTATCTGGTGGATTTTGTGATTCTCGATACAATTCCAACCGACTCTTCTGTTGCTTCGACTCCAGTGATTCTTGGAAGACCATTTTTAGCCACCGCGGATGCAGTTATCAACTGTCGAAATGAACTTCTCAATATGACCTTCGGTAACATGAAGATGGAGCTTAATGTTTTTAATGTGGATAGTCAAATGGGAGATGACGAGAACGTGAATGAAGTGAGCCTTATCGATACTCTTGTTGAAGAACACGTGGATGAGTTGCTTTTTAGTGATCCTTTGGAAGTCGCTCTTACAGCCGAAGAGGCCGAATTTCTCCAGTCTTATGAAGTAAGCTATGTATATTCGTTGCTTAATGAGGAGGATGAAGTGTGTGCTATGAATTCTTGGATTCCGAAGTTTGAAGAATTTGAAGAGCTTCACCCCCAGAAAAGAAGGTTCTTCCATCTAGTGTTGAGCTGCCAAAATTGGAGTTGAAACCTTTGCCCGATACTTTAAAGTATGCTTTTCTTAGAGACAACGAGACTTATCCTGTGGTTATTTCCTCTTCTCTTGGGAATCTCCAAGAGATGAAGTTGATCAATTCACTAAGGAGGCACATGAAAGCTATAGGATAGACCATTGTAGATATCAAAGGGATTGATGCTACTCTTTGCTCTCACCACATCGCTTTGGAGGATAATGTCAAGCCATCTCGCCAACCCTAACGTCGTTTGAACCCTATTATGAAAGATGTAGTACGTGCGGAAGTGTTGAAGCTTTTGGATGTGGGAATCATCTACCCCATCGCTGATGGCAAATGGGTGAGCCCGATTCAAGTTGTACCAAAGAAGTCCGGAGTTACAGTTGTGCGAAATGAGGAGAATGAGCTCGTGCCTACTCGTATTCAGATAGGATGGAGGGTTTGTATCGATTATCGGAAGCTCAACGCAAGCACAAGAAATGATCATTTTCCTTTGCCATTTATTGATCAAATCTTGGAAAGGATAGCCGGACATGCATTCTATTGTTTCTTACATGGTTATTCCGGTTACAATCAAATTGAAGTTGCTCTAGAGGATCAAGAGAAAATGACTTTCACTTGCCCCTTCGGAACTTTCGCTTATCGACGTATGCCGTTTGGTTAGTGCAATGCTCCAGGGACTTTTTCACGATGCATGATGGGGATTTTTAGTGATATGGTCGAGAAGGTAGTAGAGGTTTTCATGGATGATTTCTCTATTTTTGGCGATTCGTTTGATTCATGCTTGGCCAATTTGGAGAAGGTTTTAACAAAGTGTGAAGAGAAAAATTTGGTTCTGAATTAGGAAAAGTGTCACTTCATGGTCACTCAAGGGATTGTCTAGGAGCATATTATATCGTCAGAGGGTATCGCGGTAGATAAGGCAAAAATCGATCTCATTTCCAATCTCTCGACTCCAAAATGCGTGAAGGATATTCGTTCATTTCTCGGTCATGGCGGATTCTATCGACGTTTCATAAAGGATTTTAGTGCTATCTCTCGACCCTTGTGCCATCTTCTTGCCAAGGATGTACCGTTTGAGTGGTCTCCTGCGTGTGAGCAAGCATTTGTAAAGTTAAAGGCTAGTCTCACCACTCCTCCTATTGTGCAACCACCGGATTGGAGCCTCCCATTTGAGCTTATGTGTGATGCAAGCGACTATGCTGTTGGTGTTGTCTTGGGGCAAAGGAAGGACAAGCATCCTTATATGATCCATTATGCAAGCAAGACGTTGAATGACGCGCAAATGAATTACACTACCACAGAGCAAGAGTTACTTACGGTGGTGTTTGCTCTTGATAAATTTCGGTCTTATCTCATTGGTGGCACCCCTATTGTTGTGTATACGGCCCACTCTGCTCTCAAGTACCTACTTACCAAGCAAGATGCCAAAGCTCATTTGATACGATGGATTCTACTTCTCCAAGAGTTCAATTTGACTATCAAGGACAAAAAGGGTGTCGAAAATGTGGTAGCCGATCATTTATCGAGGTTACAGTTTGAGGATCCTACTCCGAGTCTACCTATTGTGGACACGTTTTTGGATGAACAATTGTTTGCTGTTTCGAGTACCCCATGGTTTGCAGACATAGTGAATTATTTGGCTATAGGACTATTATCGCCACATTGGTCTCCTCAAGAACGTCGTCGGTTCCTTCATGAAATACGAATGTTCTCTTATGATGACCCCTATCTTATTAAGTATTGTCAAGATCAAATAGTGCGCCGTTGCGTCCCATATTCAAATCAACAAAGAATTCTTAAGTTTTGCCACTCAGAAGCTTGTGGAGGCCACTTCTCTCCTAAGAAGACTTCTGCCAAGGTGTTACAATGTGGATTTTATTGGCCAACCTTGCACAGGGATGCTCATCACTTCTGTGTCACTTGTAAACGTTGTCAAAAGCTTGGGAGTGTATCTCGGAGGGACGAAATGCCGTTGACTAACATTATGGTGGTTGAGATCTTTAACTGCTGGGGCATAGACTTCATGGGACCGTTCCCCGTTTCTTTTGGCAACTTGTACATTTTATTGGCGGTCGATTATGTTTCAAAATGGGTAGAAGCCATCGCAACACGTACCAATGATGCGAAGGTAGTGGTGGAGTTTCTCAAGGATAACATTCTTTCACATTTTGGGATGCCGAGAGCAATCATTAGCGACCAAGGAACTCATTTTTGTAATCGCGTTTTTGGGGCCTTGATGAAGAAGTACGGTATCACTCACAAGGTCTCCACTACTTATCATCCTCAAACAAATGGACAAGCTGAGTTGGCAAATAGAGAAATCAAGCACATCTTGAAAAAGACGGTGAATCCGAACCGTAAAGATTGGAGTCTTCGTTTGACCGATGCACTTTGGGCTTATCGCATAGCATACAATACCATCTTGGGAGCCTCGCCGTATCGTTTAGTTTATGGGAAAGCGTGCCATCTTCTGATAGAGCTCGAACACAAAGCATATTGGGCAATCAAGGCACTGAATTATTGTTTACCGGCCGCTGGCAAGCACTGAAAGCTCCAACTCAACGAGCTTGAAGAAATTTGGAGAGATGCCTATGACAACACTTACATTTACAAAGTAAAAGTCAAGGCCTTGCACGACAAGCGAATTCATCGGAAAGAGTTCGAGGTTGGACAAAAGGTACTCCTATACAACTCTAAGCTTCATTTGTTTCCTGGTAAATTACGTTCTCGTTGGGTTGACCCTTATATTGTTGAACATGTTTATCCTCATGGTGCTGTTGATGTGTTAAATCCAATTAATGGTAAATCTTTTAAAGTGAATGGTCAAAAACTTAAACCATTTCTTGGTATTTTTGAGGTTGGAAAACCAGATAAGGAGTTGATTGATCCAGTTTACACGGGGAGCGAAAGCGTAACAGCTGAACTTAATTGTTTACAGGACTCGGCCCCCGGGTAAGGGGTACTCTCCATTGACTTGGGTATATGTAGCTTCGCACGCCGCTACTTAAAGAAGGAACGTGTGCCCAGCTCCGATTCGAAGGGTAAATCATTTAATATCAGTGACATAGGGCATTAATTAGCTTTTCTGATAGGAGTAATTCACAGTAAAACACTCACATCTTCCAGATTAGCCCCAACGGGGGCGGTATAGATCCATAGGTTAGGCTTTGATATTCCCGTGCTAACGCACTTGGCTCTATCTTGTTGCTTGCTTGGTTACGATCTTAGAGGACGCTGGACTTCATTGTTTGGCGGAGTTTAGCTGTGACTTTGACGCTCCGAGTTCTGATATTAAATTGTATATATTGTACACATTTATTTTTCCTTCTTGTTTTGCCATATTTTGTTTAGTATGCATATTTTGTTTTGTTATGTTATGTTTTTCTTATTTTGAATAAGATCTTGGAGACACCTCACATACAAAAGATTTCACCAATGTGTTAGTGTAAAAAGGACTTTCATTAGTTCTTCTTGGTAATAGTTTATCGTTAATGATCCATGCTCTCCGTGATTGCCCTTAATCGGAGGCAACTTAGGTCTATGAGTGAGGTTTAATATTGCCTGGGGTGCATGCTAGGTTGTATTGTATCTTACTTTGTTTTGATCCTAGGGGACGCTGAACTTAGTTGTTTGGCGAGGTCAAGCGATAAATTTTATTACGGGCGCTAGCATAACAAATTTCCGACGGTCTAGTATAGCCACCCATTTCTCACCCCACCGGTAAAAGATGGGAAGAAAAGTATGACTCGTGAGATTGCATGATGATCGGGTGGTGCATTGTATTTCATTCTGTTTTGCATGTCATGTTTAATTGTTTTGTGTGTTTTCCTTTGTGTTTTCTTTACCTTTTGTCTTTTCACTTTTTGTTTTGTTTGGAAGGCAGATAACACGGGCCGGTGGTTCTAATGTTATTTATTTTGTGGAAAGTCATCCTTTTAAGTCTTCTGCAGGGTTTATTTGCTATCACACCAGCCTTAGTAGTTTGAGCCTAAAGCCGGAGTGAGTGAGGCGTTCAGGAGCCCTAAGCGTGGGTACGGCTAAGCGCTGTGGTTGTTAATCCGATAAAGTTTTGGATATGACCCAGTGTGACTAGCTATGGTTCCGAGTTGGTAGAACCGAAGGAGTAAACCCTGAAAGCATCTAATCTGGCTGGAGCAAAACATTGACATTAAATCTTCCAACTTGGTCGAGGTATTTAGGGGTTGACATTTCCCTTGGACGGTACATTCGCACACTCTTCCTCTCTTCGTTTTTGTTCTTAATGCTATGAGGGCATAGCATCGCTTTAAGTTGGGGGGAGGGGTTAACTTATGTGCTATTTGTTTGCATTTTTGTGGAAAATTCAAAAATCCAAAAACAATACAAATTTGAAAATTCAAAAACAATTGAAAATTCAAAATTTAGAAAATTAAATAAATAAATCTAAAAAAATGAGAAAATGGAAAATTTGCAAAAATAAATAAAAGCTTTTTACTTGCAATCCTTCCTTTTATCATAGTTTTTGTTTTTTTTCATGACTTGTTGCATGCTTAATAATTGTTAATTGGCAAGAGTTTGTAGCAATCCTAAGAAATTTTGTCTTCTCAATTTGCATGCTTAGTTGAAAATTGAACAGTTTAGGTTTTGAATAATTTTTTGAGCAAGTTTTGGCCCATATCCCCATCTTTCAATAAACATGCTTGTAGTTAGGAGAATAATCGCATGTCCATCTCTAATTGTGTTTAAATGTCGATTTTCAATCATTTTGAAATCCAAAACGCACTTAGGAAAGGATACAAGGCATTCTTTGCATGATCATACCACATATATGTCACATCGTCCTATTTTGCATCATGTTATTTCTCCGTTCTTTGCTTAACCTAGGCAACCGATTGTTTGGAGGGATGTTGGGGATGAGTGTTCATTGATGAAAAGGTGTTTTTGGGGTGCTAAATGAATTATTGGAAGTTCTGGGGTTCAAAGTGAAGAAATGCAAGAATTCGTAGTTATTGGCTTCGGTATCGATAGATCAAAACGAAAGATATCGGTACCGAGATGGTTTCAGAGATCGAGCTAAGCAAGCCGGCATTAGAAGGAAATTTTTCGTACTATCGGTACCGAACGTTTTTGCAATTTAGAGGTAACAGGCCCGCATCGATTGAACTTAAAGTTGTCTATCGGTACCGAAAGGCTTCAGCACAGATCAATTCAGATTCCAGTCACGAACCAGCACTCTCTTCATCCTCTTCACTGTCCGAATCTCTCTCTCTCTCTTACCCACCATTGTTTCTCCAAAACCCTAACCCTAAACCTCTAATCAACCCACCAAATCTCCCATATTCTAACCCAAAACCCTCAAATCTTTCATCTCCCTTAAGTAACCTCAAGATTTCTCCAGCTATTTCAAGGTCTTCAACCCAAATCAAGGTAAACCCCATTTTCCTCTTTTAAATCAGAATTTTTTTTCTCATTTTCCCACAAAAATCCTTTTCTTTCTCCTATTTTTCACTCATATAACACCCCCCCCCCCCACCCCCCCATATTTATATCCTACATTCCACATTTTCCACCAAAAATCAAATTTCCAAAAAACCTTACCCTCAAAAATTCGAAAATACCAAAAATAAAAAAAATCAAATCCCTTTTTGCTTTCAATGCCGAGGATTAAACAGACCGCACACCGTGCTCCTCCTTCTTAACCAGAATCGAAAAGAAGGATGATTTTGTGCCGAAAGAGGAGGAAAGTTAGCTCGAGAAGGCTTCGGGGTCTCGGAGTAGGAAACAAACGCGTACCCCAGCTGAGATTGCAGCAGACAAAAGGAAGACTTGAAAGGGCAGTTTTGCTGGCCGGAAGTTCAAAAATGAGCGTCAAGTGGATGCTGGGAAATTCAAGCCTAATCACACGGGTCTTCGATACATTATGCGCAAAGGTTTACAATTCTGGATTGAGCCATTACTTGATTATAATAAGAATGCTGTCATAGAATTTTATAAGTACATACAAATTCTTGAGGGCAATTGGCAAAGTGACCCGACTATTAGAATTACGTCTCAAGTAGGTGGTATTGATGTTGAGATTACGCTCGATGACATTGCTCGGTATTTGAAAATTCAGCGCCCCCCTCTTCATTTGGTGAATTATCTTAGAAAAAAAGAGATGTTAGATATGCAAGTGGTGAATAGTGTTTTGTATAGTGACCCCGCAGTGGCTTCGATACCCCATGTGCTCGGAAACTTTAAAGCAAGTTTTAAGTTTCTGAACAAAGTAATTCATTGCAATTTATACCCTCGAAGCAGAGAGCACAAATCAACTAGGAAAAATGGAGAAATTCTGTATGCATTCACTGTAAATGATTTGGTAGTAGATTGGGCGATGTTCATCTTCACTCAGTTGCAAGATTTCAGGGCAAACACGATGATTACTGCCAGCATGCCTTTTCCTCGTATGATCACCAGTTTGTGCAGAGAAAAAGGAGTTAGGGGATGGGCTTATGAGAAGTTGGAGGAGCTTTCACTTGGATCATTTGATGATTCATTTGATGAAAAAAGTCTGTCCCAAACTCATGCTGCTAAGGACAAACAAGTCAAAAAGGGGGATTATTTGACCACCTTGCCTTCCAAGAAATCAAAGCAAAACACATGGATCAAGCTACTCTGTTGTCAGAACATCTCGATCATCAAGAGTTTGAGGAAAGAAAAAGTTGAAAGAAGAAGAATTATGAGAGAGCAAGCTCAACTCAAGAAGGAAGTGGCATGGCAAACAACCATTCTTGAGCATCAACATGGAAAGAAATATGTACCGAAACCTGAAATTGAGACCGAAGTGAGTAATGATTTTGGAGAAGAAGAAGAAGCAGTGGAGGATGATGAAGTGGAAGGATGATTTGGAATCTTGATGAGGTGGGGGTACGATGATGTGAGGAGTTAGAGAGTTGGTGGCTCTAGAAATCACCTTACTTGGTCGGGGTCTAGGTTGGTTGACATACCAACCACTCTATCCTTTTATTTTGTCGCATTTCAGTTCGTAGTTTAGTTTTGCATATTATTAGTTAGTAGTTGGTCTATTGGTTTGGCCAGTTTGGCATTTGACTTGGTTTATTTTGTGTTGGCGGTCGTCATGTGGGTAATTAACCAAGCTAGAAATAAACCGTCGCTTGTTTTTGCAAACCTGTTCTTTGTAACTAAGGTCGTTAAAAGCTAAAAAGTCCTTAGTTGATCTTATGCGCGCATGGATTCCTTTGTGATTGGATATTTGATATTTGCATAATTAGTTGCAGGGCATGCTTTCCTTTCGTTATCCAAAGTCATCTGTTAGTTGTTAAAATTTGTTGAATAAAGTGCTTTAATTGTTGAGGCATAGTATTTCTTTTTCGCTGATTGCCTGTTTATAAAGCACTTCTTCGTGGGATATGGTTTAGTCTGAATTCACAAGTTTGTGTCCCGTATCCTCCCCTTGTTCGAGGACACACCTATTTTTAGCTTGCTCTTAAACTTGCTTGATGCTTGGCCTGTTTAGTTGGATGTTGAAATTGTGAATTGTAGGAATGAAATAAAAAGTCGGATTGATTGAACTCTTGTTAGTTTACAATATGAGCATGTTCTAAGTTATGATAGCGGAGTGGATTGCAAAGATGTTAGTTTTCAAACTTTCCGTACTTTATTTGCTAGGGACTAGCAACCTCAAGTTGAGGGGCGTGATAAGCACCTAATAATACAATTATGGGTGCACTAGTTATCAAGTTTTAGTTCAATCTTTTTGTTAACTTAGTTGTTTTAAATTACTTTGGCGCGTAGGACTTGCTAATCCTGTTTTGTAGGAAAATCACTTAAATAGTGAGGTTTTAAAGCAAGGCAGCCCAAGGCAAAGGCAAGTCAACGGTCAAAAGCCAGCCCCTAATCCATTCGGCATCGGTACCTGCTCCTTTATTCAATCAGTATCGAGAGAGAGAGAGAGAGTTACCAAGGTTCCAGCGTTAGCCCATTAAGCTCCTCTGCATTGATACCATTGATTGTCTTCCATCGGTACCGACCATCTTCCCAGCAACAACCTTTGTCCTTTGGTATCGGTACCACATGTCTTATTCCATCGGTACCGAAATCTTATCACAGCAATTTAAGGCTTTCGCGATCGATACCGAGGGCTTAGGAGAAGGACTTTCAGAGCATCTCTTGAGAATATGCTGGGTGCGTACCTTGGGGGTAGAATAGATTTTCATTGCATCATTATAGATCTAGATCTAGATTTTGAATTGTTCTTGGTTGTTCTCCAATTTCTAGCTTTGAATCTTTATTTTCTATCTTCATTAATTAGTTTTTGATACTGTCATCTTCAGTAAAATTGTAGTAAATCTTTCGATCTATCGTTTAATCCAATCTTCTTCTAGTGTTGTTAATTCAATTATGTTAAGTATATTTTCGCTTGCTCTTATATCAATAGATATGTGTGAGTAGTTTTCCAAGGTTAGGTCATGGGGTGATTAGCACCTCATGGCTCAAGTAGAATTGCGTTTTTCACCACAAAGTTTAAACCTTTGGTTCAAGAATCGATGTGGGGTTCGGGTTTATTTGTTAAATCGCTAAGGTATTAATCTCCTTGATCATGTGTTGGTAAGAGTTTCGCCTACTTACCACACATGATGCTTGGAGCTCTGACGCACGAGGCGTTTGCTAAATAAATTCTAGAGCAATCTTGGTAATTGAACCATTCTATTTTCCGATTTGGGAATCTTAATTGTGTATCCTGAACCGTGTAATCGGGTGAGAAATGCAGTTTAACTTGAGTCGTGAGTGTTAGTAATTCCTAGACCTAACCTGCCTTTTATCTTAATTTATTAGCTTTTCAATTTAGCCCCTTTTACATTCCACTACACACATAAAACCAAGTTGGCTGTCTAAAAGCCGAAAGCCTTTACTTGCATCTACAAATCCAGCAAAGCCGTATTAATTATTCCCTTGGGTACGATCCTGGTCTTCCGGATTATCATGCTTCAATTGACATATTAAGCTTTACGCTTGGGGCGTTATTCCATATATCGGAGCAAACGAAGCAAAAATAAAACTTCATGTCCCTGCAAAAGAACCGACGATCGGTCCCCACTGATTTCGCCATTGAATCCCAAAAAAATCGTTAATCAATCCCTAAAATTTCTCCACTCAATCCATTTATAATCGACACCCCTCTCCATATTTTCCAAAAAACTCATAGAAAATCCAGACCATGTTCGTCCTCCATTGGTGTGAATTCCCTTGCTGCCTCATCGCTCGCTACTCGTCGTCACCTTACCGCTGCCTATCTGCTCGTCACTCACCGCAACCTTGATTTTTCTCTTCTCACAATCTGTTCTCGTCTTCGCAATTATTTCTTCTTTGATCCGACACATCTACGAGCTCCTCCGCGGCTAGGGAAACGGTCTCTGACTTGGGACGCATGCGTCCATGATACCTTCTGATAAACACTCGATATTGCCAAATAGGGAGCGCTAAATCTCTAATTTATTTGATTATGTTGTTAATATAGTTGTTTCTACTTAATTCTGCACGTAGGGTAGTTTAGTTTTGTTTTGTAGGAAATTACTCGATAAAGGAGTTTTAAGCCTAAAGCATACCAAAGACATTCAAGGACTCAAAGATGATCAAGAACAAAGAATTTGAGACACAGAGGTGACCCGACGGCACGAAAAGGGCAAGACAAGGATTAAGAGCCAAGTGCTGGAGTTAATAGCTTCGGTATTGATAAGAAATATTTTATTCTATCGGTACCGAGGGGATTAATCAGAACCAGTTAATTGGTTCAGTACCGATGGGGAGCAAAGCATGGTATCAGTACCGAGTTGTTTTGCAGCAGCCTTAATCTTGCTCTGTACCAATTGGAAGTAATGAGGTCTATCGGTACCGAAGGCCTTCGAAGAGGATTTTTAGAACATCTTTGGGAATATTTTGTACGCGAATAAGGCTTGTATAAATGGTGTGATGTCACCCAAAATCAAAGAGGATTGTATTGCATTTTCTAGATCTATGATAGATTTTGAATCACTTTTTGAATTGTTCTTAGTGTTCTTCATTTTTCAGCACTTAACATTTAATTTTCTGCCTTAATTAGTTTTATTTTGCTATTTTCGCTTCATTAAAGTTGTAGCTACTCTTTCAATCTATCATAATCTTTAGTTTATTTCATGTTTTGCTATTTCAATATGTTAGCTAAATTTTTTGCTTGCTTTTATCTCTCTAGATATGAGTGAGTAGTTTTTCAAGATTAGGTCATGAGGTGATTAACACCTCATGGCTTGAGAAAAATTGCATTTTTAACCGTAAAGCTTTAATCTTTGGTTCGAAAATCGATGTGTAGTTCGGGTTTATTTGTTACATTGCTAAGGTGGTAACTTTTTTGATCATGTGCAGGTAAGAGCGTTGTCTACTTGCCTACTTGCTAAATAAATTCTAGAGCTAGCTTGGTAATCGAACCATGTATCTTCCGGGTTAAGAACCTTAGTTGAGTATCTTAAACCGTGTAATCGGGTGAAAAACGTAATTCGACTTGAGTCGTGGGTAACGTAATTCCAAGACCTAACCTGTCTTTTTATCCTAGTTAATTCTCTATTTAATTTAGCCTTTTAATTTCTACCGCATCAAGTAAAACAAAGTTGGCTGTCTAAAGGCCGAAAACCTTGCTTACATCTACAAATTCATCTAAGCCGTATTAACTATTCCCTTGGGTACGATCCCAGTCTTTCGGATTATTATGCTTTAAATGACGTATTTACCCTATGCTTGGGGTGATCATATTTCTATTTATTGACGCAAATGAAGCATTTTTAGCGTCGTTACCGGGATTATCTTATTAAGCCTTTCCTTAGAGGCTTCGAAATTGGAGAGCCCGATGAGGATTTGGTCAATCTTGTTTACATGGATGACTCTGTCGGATAGTTTGTGTTAACTTAATTTTCACGAGGAGCGAAAGCGTAACCGCTGAAGTTAATTGTTTGTCGGACCCGGCCCTCGGGTAGGGGGTACCCACTATTGACTTGTGTATATATAACTTCCCACACCGCTATTAAAAAAAGGATTGTGTGCCAAGCACCGATTCGAAGGGCAAATTTTTAGTATTAGTGACATAGGACTTTAACTAGCTTTTCTGATAGGAGTAATTTACTGCGAAACACTCACATCTTCTAGATTAGCCCCAACGGGGGCGGTATAGATCCTTAAGTTAGGCATTGATATTCTCGTGCTATCACACTTGGCTCATCTTGTTGTTTGCCTGGTTATGATCTTAGGGGACGCTGGACTTCATTGTTTAGCGGAGTCTAGCTGTGACTTGAATGCTTTGAGTTCTGATATTAAATCTGTATATATTGTACATATTGTTTTCTTTCTTGTTTCACCTTGTTTTGTTATATTTTGTTATGTTTTACTTTGAATAAAATCTTAGAGATGATTCACTTTCAAAAGATTTTACCAATATGGTAGTGTATAAGGGGCTTTCATTAATTCTTCTTGGTAATAGTTTATCGTTAATGATCCATGCTCTCAGAATAGGCCCTTATCGGTGGCAACTTAGGTCTGTGGATAAGGTTTGATATTTCCTGGAGTGCACACTAGGTTGTATCTTTTCTTACTTTGTTTTGATCATAGGGGACGTTGGACTTAATTGTTTGGCGAGGTCGAGTGATAAATTTTATTACGGGCGCTAGCATAACAAATTTTCGACGATCTAGTATAGCCACCAATTTCTTACCCCACCAGTAAGAAATGGGAAGAAAAGTATGGCTCATGTGATCGTGTGATGATTGGGTGGTGTTTCTTTCCATTGTTTTGCATGTCTCTGTGTTTTCTTTATTTGCTGTCTTTTATGTTTTGTTTAGTTTGAAACCGGATAACAAGGACCGGTGGTTCTAATGTCATTTGTCTTGTGGAAAGTCGTTCTATTAAGTCTTTTGCAGGGTTTATATGCTACCACACCAGCCTTGGTAGTTTGGGCCTAAAATCGAGGTGACTGAGGCGTTCAAGAGCCCTAAGCATCAATGCGGCTAAAAGCCGCGGTTGTTAGTCCAATAAAGTCATGGATATGACCCAGTGTGACTAGTTGTGGTTCCGAGTTGGCAGAATCGAAGGAGTAAACCCATGAAGCATCTAATCTGACTGGAACGAGACATTGACATGAAATCCTCCAACTTGGTTGAGGTATTGAGGGGTTGACATTCCCCTTGGAAGGTACATTCGCTCACTCTTACTCTATTCGCTCTTATTCTTCATGCTATGAGGGCAAAACATCTCTTTAAGTTGGGAGGAGGAGTTAGCTTTGTGCTATTTGTTTTCATTTTTGTGAAAAATTTAAAATTTTAAAAACAATGGAAATGGAAAAATCCAAAAAAAAAAAGAAGAGAAAATTTTAAAAATTTAAAAATTAATAACGTTTTTTACTTGCAATCCTTCTTTTTATCATAGGTTTTTAACTCTCTTAATGACTTGTAACATGCTCAATAATTATTAGTTGACAAGAGTTCGTGGCAATTCTAAGAATTTTTTTGCTTCTCAATTTGCATGTTTAGTTAAAAATTGAACGGTTTAAGTTTTGAGTTAAGTTTTCGAGCAAGTTTTGGCTCATATTCCCATCTTTTCAATAAAAATGCTTGTAGTTAGGTGAATAATCGCATGTCCATGTCTAATTGTGTATTATGTCGACTTTGAATCATTTTGGAATCCATGGCGCACTTAGAAACGGATACAAGACATTCTTTGCATGATCATACCACATATGTGTCACCTAGTCCTACTTTGCATCCTGTTTTTTTCCAATTCTTTGCTTTAACCTAGGTGACCGGTTGTTTGAAGGGTTGTTGGGATGAGTGTTCTATGCTTAAATGTGTTTTGGGGGTGTTATTTGAATTGTTGGAAGTTCAGGGGGTGAAAAATGAAGAAGTGCAAAAGTTCTGAACGAAACAGCTTGGTATCGATAGGAAACAAAGAGGTCTATCGGTACCGAAGTTGTTATTATCAAAGACACCTAAGCTGCTCGGCATCGGTAGGAGGCCAAATGTTGCATCGGTACCGAGATGATTCAAAAGGGTCATCTAAAGTAGTTCGGTACCGAGAGATTTCAATATTCTCTATCGGTACCGATGGGTTTACAGCAACAGATCAGTTCAGAACTCAGTTGATCTTCAACCTTCTTTCATCTTCCTAAGATCGAACCTCCATCTCCCAAAACGCTCCATTGTTACTCCAAAACTCTAACCTAAACATTCAATAATCCACCAAATCCTCCATATTTCTACCCAAAACTCCCAAATCCTTCAACCCTCTTCAACTATCCTCAAGCTTTCTCCACCAATTTCAAGGTTTTCAAGCCCAAAACAAGGTAAATGCATTTACCCCTTTCAAATCCAAAAATTCTCAATTTTTCCCACATAAATCCCTTATTTATTCAAATTTTCTACATATATATCCATCCCTCCACCATATTTTACCCATATGTTCCCTTTTTTCTGCCAAAAATCAAAACCCCAAAAGCCCTAACCCAAAAATCTGAAAATTCCAAAAAATATAATCCCAAAACCCTTCCAAACCACAATGCCAAAAATCAAACAGACCGCGCACCGTGCTACCTCTTCCCAACCTGAAATTGAGGAGGAAGATGATTTTATGGAAGAAGTTGAGAAGGAAAATCAGCCCGCAGAGGCTTCGGGATCTCGAGGTCGGAAAAAGAGACGAACTCCGCAAGAAATTGTAGCAGATAAAAGGAGAGGTTGGGAAGCTAGCTTTGACAGTCGGAAGTTCAAAAACAAGCGGCAAATGGATGCTGAGGCATTGCCCGATGGTCACGTGGGCCTCCGATACATCATGCGCAAAGGTTTGAAATTCTGGACTGAGAAATTAGTTGGTTATAATAAAAATGCAGTTATAGACTTTTATAAGTTTATGCAAATTCCTGAGGGTGATTTGGAAAATGACTCGGCTGTGAAAATTGCTTCGAGAGTGGGGGGCATAGACATTGACATTACTCCTGATGATATTGCTGCATATTTGAAAATCAAGCGCCCCCCTCCCTAGGCTGTGAATTATCCTAGGAAAGATGAGATGATTGATTTACAAGTTGTGAATGAGGCCCTTTATCGAGATCCCGCGGAGGCTACAATGCCTCATGTGCCCGGAAATTTCAAAGTTAGTTACAGATTTTTGAATAAAGTAATACATTTCAACCTTTACTCTTGAGGCACGGAACACAAACCTACAAGAAAAAATGGAGAAATTTTGTATGCTTTCACAGCGGGTGATCTTGTGGTAGATTGGGCCATGTTTATTTTTACTCAGCTGCGTAATTTCAGAGCTAACACTTTGATTACTGCAAGTATGCATTTTCCTTGTATGATTACAAGCTTGTGTAAGGAGAAATGAGTTAGGGGGGCAGCTTATGAAAAATTGGAAGAACTTTTTCTGGGGCCTATAGATGATACATTTGATGAGAAAAGTTTGTCTCAGACTTATGCTGCAAAGGACAAACAAGTGGAGGCCATGGATTATTTGACCACTATGCCGTCGAAGAAGGAAAAGCAAGCATCTTGGATCAAGAAGCTGTTTTGTCAGTGGGTTGCAATCATAAAGTGCCAAAGGAAGGAAAAGATTGAGAGGAGGAAGATCATAAAGGAGCAGGAAAGACAAGCAAAGGAATTGGCATGGCAAACATCACTTTTAGAGCAACAGTATGGGGTGAAGTATAACCGCGAACCAGTTGATGAGGGAGAAGTCAGTGATGATTTTGTTGGATACGCTAGTGAAGAATTGGCAGATTGAGGTGGTGGCTTGGTGACATGGTGATGTGGTGTGGTGATGTGATAGTGAGTCAGTGGTTAGAAATTCCCCTTACTTGGTCGGGGTCTCAGTTGATTGACATGCCAACTACTCTATCCTTTATTTTTGTTGCATTTCTTTTCGTAGTTAGTTTATGCACTTGACATTGTTAGTTAGTTGTTATTGGTTTGGCCGTTGACTTTGTTGATTTTATGTTTTGGTGGTGATCAATCGGGTAGATATCTAAGCTAGTAAAGACCGTCACCTAATTTTGCTAACCTTTTCATTGTAATCAAGGTCATTACAAGCTAAAAAAGTCCTTAGTTGATTTTTTGCATGCCTGGATTCCTTTATGATTGATTGTCTGATATTTGCATATTTGGTATTATGGCATGCTTTCCTTTCGTTATCCAAATATCATCTGCTAGTTTTCAATTCTGTTGATAAAGTGTTTTCTTTGTTTAAGGCATAGTAATTCTTATTCGCTATTGCCTATTTGTCAAGCACTTTTTCGTAGGATATGGTTTCTAGTCTGAATTCGGAGGTTTTGTGTCCCGTATCCTCCCATTGTTCGAGGACACAAACCTTTTTTAACTTACTCTTAACTTGCTTGATACTTAGCTGTTTAGTTGGACTCTAAAGCTGTGAGTTGTAGAAATGAAATAAAAAGTCAGATTGTGGAACTCTTGCTAGTTGGTAGTTTTGAGCATGTTTTGAGTTTTGATAGCGAAAAGATTGTATAGTTGGTAGTTTTCAAATTTTTTGCATTTCGTTTACTGGGACTAGCAAAGTTCAAGTTAGGGGGTGTAATAAGTTTAAAGACTCGTGAATTATTATGTTTTCTTAATTTTTTAAATATGTGAAATAATGTATTTTGGGGTTGTATTGATGTTTGAGAGTGTTGGTAGCAAGTGGGATTTGATTCGGTGTCCGTAGGAAAATTTTTATTTTTCTGTCCAGCTAGTATCGGTACTGCCTTTTGCCCAGTACCGGTACCCAGTGTCCAGAACTTGATAAAATCGACATTTTGAAAGGCTCTAGTACCGGTACTGGGAGTCACCCAGTATCGGTACCCACTGTGTTTTTCTGCAGTTTTCAGCACATTTTTCGACCACTATAAATACTCCCCTTTTACCATTCCTCACACCCAAAACCCCTGAAATACACCTAGACACGCCTCTCTCACCTACCCAACTCCAATTTCACCAAAAAGTCTTGATTTCAACCTCAAATCTTCAAGATCCAAGGGTTTCTAACCTCAAAATCACTTGAATCTTGCATTTGGAGAACAAGGGGTAAGTTTTGTATTTTTGCTCTCATCTTTGAGCTCTCACCCACATTTTTCTCTCTCTCATCTCAATCACTTGTTGATTTTTGTACATTTATCTTATTTTTTGGTTGTATTCACTCTAAATCTGGTATCTAAGCTTGGGTGGAGCTCGTTTTTGGTGGATTCTAGCATATATCTCTCGGTAGACCTAAGGTTTTGCTTAAAACTCATTTAGGTAGGGATTTCTCTCTTTTTCTACATGTTATGTGGTGATTACATGTGATATTTGTGATTAATTGCTAGATATGGCTTGTATAGAATACTTAGGGTTTATGGATTTCATATTATTATGAATGATGTACTTTGCCTTGATACTTGAGGTTCATGAGCTATTTGTGACGTGTTTGATAATGATGGTATGTGTGGAATGAGTATATGGTGTCGGTAATTGATAGTGATAGTAATGTGGTTGTAGTTGGGAAGTGGAATGTAGGGTTTATTGTGACACAAGGGGTGGGAACAAAAAGTCGCAAGGGGTAAGTTTGTTGTGACACAAGGTGTAGAAAAACAAGGTCGCAAGGGGTGGAAATTTGTTGGAAGGAGTGTGTGCATATGAAGGTGAATGCGAGAGTATTTAATACTTGTACATGGTGTTGGTTTGTTTTATATTGGATTGGCTATTTAGTTTGATTCTTGGTATTCATGTTTATCATCTCATTTACATATAGATTTTGTAGAGATTTTCCTACTGGGTTAGTGTAGCTCAACAACATTCTTCTTTTCAGGTCCTAATGCCGGGCAATAGATTGCATGCTATAGTGGACACGAAAATTTTTTGGAAGCTAACGAAGTCTAGTTAGTTAATCATCTTCATAAATCACCTACTTTTGTTAAAGATGATTTGTAACTGATCCGTCTTGATTTCTTTTGACTAAACCATTTGTCTTTAAAGACTTGTTTGTACTTATACTAAAATTAATTTGGGCCATGGTGCCAAGGATGTATTTCTCTAAACTTAGGGACTTCGTTTGAAATTAAACAGGTGGGAAACTCATTTTGGGTATTATTTACCTTATGCGAGTATCTTTTATCGAAATAATTTATATATTTATGTTTAAAATCGAGGGCGTGACAATAAGCATCAGATATTGCCAAATAGGGTGCGCTAAATCTCTAATTTATTTTGATTATGTTGTTAATTTAGTTGTTTCTACTTAATTATGCACGTAGGGTAGTTTAGTTTCATTTTTGTAGGAAATCACTCAATAAAAGAGTTTTAAAGCCTAAAGCATACCAAAGACATTCAAGGACTCAAAGATGATCAAGAACAAAGAATTTGAAACACGGAGGCGACCCGACGGCACGAAAAGGGCAAGACAAGGATCAAGAGCCAAGTGCTGGAGTTAACAACTTCAGTATTGGTAGAAACTATTTTATTCTATCGGTACCGATGGGATTAATCATAATCAGTTAATTGGTTCGGTACCGATGGGGAGCAAAGGACGGTATTGGTACCGAGTTGTTTTGCAGCATCCTTAATCTTGCTCTGTACCGATTGGACGTAATGAGGTCTATCGGTACCGAAGGCATTTGAAGAGGATTTTTAGAACATTTTTGGGAATATTTTGTACACGAATAAGGCTTGTATAAATGGTGTGATGTCACCCAAATCCAAAGGGAATTGTATTGCATTTTCTAGATTTAGGATAGATTTTGAATCACTTTTTGAATTGTTCTTAGTGCTCTTCATTTTTCAACACTTAATATTTAATTTCCTGCCTTAATTAGTTTTGTTTTGCAACTTTTGTCTTAATTAAAGTTGTAGCTACTCTTTCGATCTATCATAATCTCTAGTTTATTTCATGTTTTTCTATTTCAATATGTTAGTTAGATTTTTGCTTGTTTTTATCTCTCTAGATATGAGTGAGTAGTTTTTCAAGGTTAGGTTATGGGGTGATTAACACCTTATGGCTTGAGAAAAATTGCACTTTTAGCCGTAAAGCTTTAATCTTTGGTTTGAAAATCAATGTGTAGTTCGGGTTTATTTGTCAAATTACTAAGGTGTCAATCTTCTTGATCATGTGTAGGCAAGAGCGTTGCCTACTTGCCATACATGATGCTTGGAGCTCTGTCGTTCGAAGTGTTTGCTAAATAAATTCTAGAGCTAGCTTGGTAATCGAACCATGTATCTTTCAAGTTAAGAACCTTAGTTGAGTATCTTAAACCGTGTCATCGGGTGAAAAACATAATTCAACTTGAGTCGTGGGTGTTAGTAATTCCTAAACCTAACCTACCTTTTTATCCTAGTTAATTCTCTGTTTAATTTAGCCTTTTAATTTCTACCGCATAAAGTAAAACAAAGTTGGCTGTGTAAAGGCCGAAAACCTTGCTTACATCTACAAATCCATCCAAGCCGTATTAACTATTCCCTTGGGTACGATTCCGGTCTTCTGGATTATTATGCTTCAAATGACATATTTACCCTACACTTGGGGTGATCATATTTCTATATATTTTAGCAAATGAAGCACCCTCCATCTCCTTGTGTTTGACGATGTTACAACGGACACCGACGCCTCTGCCCCTGGTTGCCGATCAGCCCGTTGGTCGTTGTTAACCACGTCGTCGCACCGCCGCCCTCCCATTCCTTCAGCCCATCGCCTCCGCCTACACTCGTACTTTGTTTTATCATTTCACTCTGGTACGTCGGCGATCTTTTTGATTGGTTTCTCATCCACACTGCAATTCTTATGTTTTCATGGATAAGAATTGTATTATGTGCTTCTATGTTGGTGATAAAGTGCCCATGTTTTATGAAATTAACATGATAAGTTGACCACTTTTTAACTTTATGGATTATAGGAATTGGCCAACCAGACATGATAAAGTGGCCATATTTTATGAAATTAACATGATAAGTTGACCACATTTTTACATGTATTGATCATATTAAAATGCGTATTGCTTACGCCAATAATATTGCCTTCAAATAAGGTTGAGACGCTCCAAGCATATGGCTAAGTCGTCGATAATATAATAACCGAAAAGTCCGGGATCATACTTACAGAGAATCGAAAATAGATTAATCGGATTGAAGGTTTAATGTGGTGGATTTCGGTGTTTAAGATGGGCAACTTTGGTGTGGGCTGCCCGACCAACGCCTAAAAGAATCGCCACCCGGATTTCTAAGATGGATGGTCTGAGAAACTGAGGGGTTTGATTTGAAAAAGAAAGGTTTTTGGTCTAGCGAAAACGTTGAGACTTTGGATTTGGGTTTGGGGGCCATGTTACGAATGGGGAAAGTTTTGTTGAAAAAGCTCCCCATTCGCCCAGTAAAAATCGGTCTCTACTTAAAATTTTCAAAGGGGGAAACTTTAAATATCGTTTCAAAGATTAAACTCTTAATAAACACGTAAAAGGGGAGAGGGACATGTGATTGAATATATCACATTGGTGTGTCTGTGGTGCTTACTGTACAGTGGATGATAAATGAATGGTATGCAAAAATGAAATAACAAATTAATAATGAACTACCTTAGTCATAAACAATACCGTACAGTGTACCTGAATACCTCGCACGGTCTTTTGGTACACTACACGGTATACCTGCTCACTGTTAGTACATTATTATTACTCAGAAATGCGCACGGTGTACTGATTACATCGTACGGTATTCCTCAAAATATCGTACGGTGTAACTTCTAGCACTTTTCAGAATAGTTTTGTATTTTCAGGATGGAGCAAACCTTCTGATCAAAACAGCTTTCTGATCATTTTTATTATTTTTTCCATAAATCAACTTGCAAAAACCTCCTTTTGACGCACTTGATCATCAAGAATGATCATAAAACTTCTTTTAGAACATAAAGACATAGTTTTTAGACAAAACTCCATGTTGGAATGCACCTATACAATCTCTCAGCAATATTAGCAGAACTATCAGTAGGTGGATGTGATTAAAATAAACAGGACAGATGATTAGTGAGTAGAGGAAGACCGTATGGCGGATCCCATTGCATTGTGCGGTGTATCATAATACTGCACGGTGTAGTACTTCCAGTACAGTTTCTAGTTTTATTTTGCATCTGAAAATAGTTTTTAAGTCAATACTTAACAAAAACAGGTCAGGTGTGACTGTAGAAAGTCCCCTCAAGGTCAAGGCTGAGCTTAGCCCAAGGAAACTTGCCTTTATACCTTCGGTTTTGAGCTTGAACGAGGGCGGATGAATGTGTATGAGTGTGGATGAGTATGGGGTTTAGAGCTTTGGAGTGGTGAGGTTCCAAAGCTAGTAGTGCACTAAGCTTTGGAAGTGAAGAAGAATGAAATTTTTGTGGAGAGAAAAAGAATGTCAAGAGAATATCAGAGTAACTTTCTCAAGACTTGGGGGAGTAATGGGTGAAAAGGTCCTTTTCATCTAAGAGGAGGAGTGTATTTATAGGTAAAAACCAAGGAATATCAATGCAAATGGGGGAGGTGGCTTCTAGGCTGGCTAAAAGTTTATTCTTTGCCAAGCCGTTTTTTAGTTGTGGCTCAAATGAACGTGGCCAACAACTTTTTGAGCCAGTCAGAACTTTTTCCAGAAACGCCATGCGATGTACCTTATAACCACGTGCAGTATAACAAAATTTATTACACCATGCGATGTAACAATACCTCGTACGGTGTTCTAAGTTCAATTATGGGCTTTTAGGCTTTTTTGGGCTTTTTAAACTTTTCTGGGCTTTTGGGTTGTGGGTGATAAGCACACAAGATTGCACAATCTTGGTGCTCAAATCCTCCAAATTGTGATTTTTCTATGTCTAATTATTCGTTTAAGTCAATTATTGCACATAAGGTGTTTTGTTGAGTTTTGTAGGTAAAACGTGCAAATAAAGCGGTTTTGAAAGCTAAACTCATCAGGAATGACCCTTGAAGGTATCCTAGTACTCGAGGCCACTATATGCAACACTACCAAAACCCTCGAGTCAATTGGTGATGTCTCGAAAGAGATTGGGGGGTGCCATGACAGAGTTTTTGAAATGAAGCTTGAAGTCTGCAATTTCTGTAGATTGTTATCGATAACAAAGTGGATGTTATCGATAACATCTGCCTCATCTTGGTCCACAAGTATAAGGGAACCTGATGTTATCGATTACATTGAAGAAGTAATCGATACCTTCGCACTATCTTGGTCCAGAATTTGTCCAGAAGCAAGGGGAGCGATAACAATTGTTCCTGGTATCGATAACTATTTTCTGCAAGGGATCATCAGAGTGATGTTATCGATACCCGTCCTTTAGGTATCGAGAACTTTTGTCGCCAACAGATATTTTTCTTGCTTTTTCAGACTTTCCACTTATGAAAACTTTCTTTTAATAGGTAGCTTTTTGAGATATTTTCTGGTTTTTGTAGAGAGAGAAGCCTATGTATAAATAGGGGCTTCCTTTATTTGGTAGAGATTTTTATTATTTACAACTTTTAGCCTTTTTCTCCATTGATGCTTTTAAGCTCTTCTCAAGTGTAATTCCTCAAGGACTCGATAAGGTATTTACGTTACGTTAATTTCTCAAGTATTAAAGTTGTTCGTAGGTGTTGGATCTTTTACAATATCAAGTTTATTTTCGTTTTCTTCGGTTAAACATGTTCTCAATAATTAGCAAGCTTTCTAGTCTCTTCATTATGTTTGAGTAGTCAATTAGGCTTGGCCACTGGGTGACTAACACCTCGTGACTTATGTTTATCCTGCCTTTCTCAACCAAAAACTTGAAGTTTGGTTGGTAAATGTGTGTGGTTCACCTTTTATATAACAAAACTTGTCGATGTTAATCTCTGGTGATCATATGCTCGCTCATGTGGTTCCGTGAGCTATGTCTTGCCTCGTGTTTTCCTAAAGAACGAAAGAGTTCACTTGTTTACCAAACTACACTTCTAGTCTTTAATGGTTTACCAGTTAAATCTTCTGGTTGATAGACTATGGCGTGCGATTCAACCATGTTTTCATTGAGAATGGTTGATGGCTAAAGTTACGGGCATCAGTTACCCCAATGCCTTGCCGCTTGTTAAATTAAGTTTAAACTTATTTTCTAGTCGTTTTAATAAGTGTTTATCACCATTCAAAGCAAAATCAAAAGTTGGCCGTCTAAACGCCACAAACCCTTACATCTAATAATCCTAGCAAGCTATAAAGACCATCTCTGTGGGAACGATTCCGGAGTTCCGGATATTATGCTGACAATGACCTAGCCCTACGCTCGGGGTAATTCAACCTATTTCGACGGTTAGGTTGGGCTAAAGTAGTGAGACTCCACATTCAAGCTCTTGAAGGTATTGTTTCCTTTGTTTCATCATCAGGGCATTTAAAAAACCTTCGAGGTCCGAATTAGGGTGTGTACATTTGGTTTTGCTTTGAAAGTGAAAATACTAATGAAAAAGACTAGAAATGTGTTTTATGAACTAAAAAAGGGCAAGTCTAGGGATCATCCATCCCTTGACAAAGGCCGTTATCGGTTCTCGATTATAACTCAAGCGAGGGTCACGATCGCTCGCTCAAGCTCGAAAGATTTAGCTTTAAAGACTACATTTATCAAAAGATGTGATTTATCGGAATTAAACTAACTTGTTTTACTAATGAATCGAACATGTAGGAGGTCACGAGTCCTAGGCATACCGCATGCCAAGACCGCTTGACTAAACTGCATGCCAAGGAGTTAACACCCCTAGTTTAGACCAAAAATGGCTAAGCTAATTCAATTTCGAAAATCATACTTTTAAGCCCAAGAATTCGAGAACCAACAACAACCTAAGTCTTTGGAAAAGATTAACCCAAGACTCAACCAAGAAACTACTCACACATAGCTAAAGAACAAGATATAGCATAGAAATAAGACAAATTATTTAACCGTAGGAAACGAAAATAAACTTGATATTACTAAGGATCTAGTTCGTAGCTACAACATTAATAAACGAGAAAATAATAAACGATCTAAACTTAAATGAGTTCTTAAGGAAATTACACTTGAGAAAAGCTTGAAGAAAACAACAATGGAACTTAAAGCAAAAGACTAACCTAAACTAACTAGTTGTTCCCTCTCTCATCTAAAATATCCTAAATTGCCCAAAAGTAGAAACATGCTACTTATGAAAAGTTAAAAGCTGTCAAAAAGCATGTCGGTTAGCCTCCCGTATCGATACAAGAACTTCTGTACGATACCGCACAGTTTTGGCTGCATTCCAAAGTTTCCCGTAACGATCTAGTATCGATACGCACCATGTCCGTATCGATATGCTGAAGCTTGGCAAAAATCCTTGCTCTCTGTTTCATTCTGGTATCGATACAACTATTTTGGTATCAATATCAAGCAGCTTCTTGGGCAAATCCAGTCCTTCGTGCCCTGTCTTGACACCCAACGGCTCTTGGCACTTTTCAGCCCTTCGATTCTTCATTCCCAAACCTCGATGGCCGCATTCCATAAGGCCTCGGCCACTCGGATACCCTCAAAAGTTGTTGATAGCATCAAAACACACCATTTTATTACGTATTACCTGAAATACACAAAAACCTACCTTACGTGCAATATAACTATAAAAGCTAAATAAACATAAGTTAAAGCAGCATAAATCGGGATTAGTCGTACCAAATATCTACAATATTGGGTACTCATCACTCACATATTAACCAAAAAGGTTATATTTTTAATTGATCTTATTCCATGAAATATGGTTAAATTACCATCAAAATCGGTGTTATCGTGATTAGCGTTTCATGGTTAAATTACCATGTCGATTTCAATGTTTCATGGCCATTCATAATCTAGCTTGAAACCGATTTAACAAACATGACATATACCAAAAAATCATGAATTATGATTGTTTTGATGCAATTTAATTTGAACTATAAAAGTAATAGGATAAAAAAATAAAAGTAATCAATCATATTTAAATTTACCAAATCCCACTGAATTAGGAAAACAATCCAATCCAATCCCACTAAATTAGAAAAGCAATAACATAATATATTTATATCATAGTGAAAATGGTAAGAAAGGTAATTCACACACTAAGAGGATGAAAACATAAGTATGAAAAATGGGCAGGATGAATTCTTATATGGCATGGATAAAGAGGATAGATATTTAAATATTACTAGATAACTTTCTTTTTTGTGAGCTACAACCAAACGATGAAATTTATCTCTGTAAGTGATTTGTCGAAAACATGTGGGTCTAACATATACTTAATTTTGTGTATTCGTTACAGTCAAACATTGAAACTTCTCTATGGATTTATATATATATATATATATATATATATATACACACACACACACTTATATATAAATAAGAAAAAAGTAGCACCACTCATCAAAGCAATCAACGTATGCCAAACATTTGAAAAACTATACAAGAATATCTTTTTCACTTCTCTATTGGTGATAGTAAAACAGAAAGATCTAGTCACTCAACGAGCCTATATCTCTACAACAACAAAGAAAAATGAAATCCCACAAGGGAGAGAAAAACTATGTGCAATCGAGGTTGTAGAGTTTCAGATCGCTAGCGAGATACCTAAGTCTACCCCAAGAAATTTCAAAAAAGACCGTAGGCGAATTGACAACGAAGTCTAATCCATCAAGAACGGTGGTATTGATGCCGAGAGCATTGCAAAATCGGTCGGACAAAGGTCTCGACGACGTAGATTATATGGACGGAGATGGTGATTGGCGAAGGTGCCGATGGAGAGGAACTCGAAAGTGTGCTGGTGATTGCCAGAGAGAAGAGAGCAATAATTATGAGAAAAATACCTATAACCATAGCATCAAGTAAAGTTATTTAATTTGTCAACAAAAATACTTCATTGACAATTAAAAGACTTTAGCCGTTAACAAATTTGCTTAAACAATGAATTAGGCACCCAGCTCCATGTGGACTTCTCACCAAAATTCTTATCTTATCTTACCTAAAAAAGGACAAGACCGGAAGATGAGTTCTCTTTTGTTCTCTCCTAGTTTACTCATTAGCTTTTTTTTTTTTTTTTTTGGGTCAAAAAGTTTACTCATTAGCTGCTCCTTGATAGACGAGGCAGAATCTAAAATAAATATTGAGAAATGATTTTCACACTCTTTTTTTATTATTATTGCACTTTATTTTTCATCTTTTAGTAAACCTTTTGTGTGCATTTTTTCACTCCAAGACAACAAAAGGCAAACAAAAAGTTCACTAAAAGACAAAAAATAGAGTGCTATAATCAAAAAATAGAGTGCGAAAATTATTTTTCATAAATAGTATTATACTAGTATTTTTAGTACCGAATAATAGTGCTAAAAGGGCTGCTGAAAACAAAAAAATGACAATCTTATTAGTACTCCGGTTTATAGTGGAACCCACCCATTGGTGAAAAAAGTGTGAGGTCGACGGAATCAATACATTTTCTTTTGATAATAATGAGATTAGTTTATAGTACTCAATTGTGCAATTTTGCCTCTACAAATTTAGAAGCAATACTTATCGATATCCGTTAGAAATGTTTTTTTACAGGGTTCCATAAAATAATATTTTAAAATTTATGGATATTTTTTTGAATTTTCGTGAGATACGGAACGGGCCTCACATAAAATATAGTGTATGTAGCATCTTTGAAATGAATTGGTGTGGTTCTCCCAAAGCATATTTGGTAGGTATAGAAATTAATTAAGTTAGTAACGGGCTAAATGATTCGGATTACTTTGGTGAGGAAATTAGTTTTCCAATCAGATCAAATATATACATTTTGAACGATTTGAAAAGTATGGGTTTGTTTTGAAACATGAAAATATTAATAAAAAATAATAATAGGGAGAAAGTAACTAATATTTCTGGCTAAGTTGTTCAGAGTAATCTAAGAAAATTTGTACTAATCAAATTAAAAAAGACAAAGAAGCCTTTCATGCCAGGCAAACACTGCCTTGACGAATACCTTTTTTCTTCGTTTGGTACACAAAATTGACGAATATCGCTATCGCATATCTCTGTGATAACGACATTGCTATTAGGAGCTGATCTCATTCCCATTAATTTACTTAAATACCCCATGCTTCGTGGACCATTACAGAGTACTATATTAGGCTCAGTTTGGCCCAATTTTTACAATCTTCATTTTTTTAACCCCAAGCAAGCCAGATACTTCCAAAGTCAGCATCAAAATTGTGTTTTTGTAACTCGGGAAATTTGGATATAGGTCCACTGTAAAAATTTCATAAATTCACAAGTCCACCTATGCAGTGCACTCCCTCCATCGGACCTTTCAAACTATTTCTTCTATCCCACAAAGACTTTCAATGGCAATATACATACCTTTCAAACCATTATTTATATTTCATATTTTATAATTTTGTTTTAAATTCTGTCAGATAAAATTAAGTAAGATCTATTAAACAAAATTTATATTGATATGAAAATTATAGAAATTAAAAAATACGGGTAATTTTATAAAGGCCTGAATAGTAAAAATGCACATTCTTTTATGGGACAAATGGAGTGTAACATCTTACTCCTTCCATCCCACAAAATTGTCTATTTTTCATATTTAGATCTCTGAAAATTGTCTTTATTAGTGATATATAGCAAACAATATCCATTTTGGATATGAAATAAACTTTAAATTAGGAAATATAGAAAATTTTATGATTGATGTGAATAGTGGAAAAGACAATTTTTATGCGACAGATGGAGTATTACTTTTGATCTGTTACTAGTTTTATTGATCTAAATATAAAATGACACGTATTCATGTTACAATTTTTTATCACTCTTCTTTATCAGTGGATTACTTTAATTATAATTGTTTTTAGGAAAAAACATTAATTATCAAAATAATTGTGCGATATGCAATACGTTTTTATTGTTGTTTCTTGAACTCAAATACCTAAATTTTTGTAAATATTTTAATTTTGGAAATCAATGGTCATAATGATAAAAGAAAAACTAGTGAAAGAAAGAAAGACGAGATGAGATCGTTTCTTGTTGTGAAACAAACGAAAATTGCTATTTCTTTTTTATTCATATGCAAGTTGGATAAAAGAAATAAATACTTTTTATATATTATTTGGGGCACATGATAAAAGAAAATAATGAAATAATAATGTTTTGGTATTTAAGGGGTGAGTGGAAGCCTCTAACTTTGAAGAGAGGCAAATGATATCTGAAGGGTGACTTCAAATTATTTGGTATTTGTGAGATTTGTTGAAGTGCATATTTCATATATCAACCTTGCTACACAAACCAACGGGCATGCGGCCCACTCCGGACCCCGCAGGGATGATCTGAGACGTTCAATTTTTTTTTTTAAAATTGTGTGGGCCCCTATAAAATTAGCTTGATTCGATATGTGTACAAAAATGGAAGAGTATATTAAATTATGTTCAAAATTAACAATATAAAAAAGATGATAATAATAATAATACTATAATAAAATTTGTAAATTCTGTTGGAATGCATGTCGACCTTTTAAATTTGTAGAAAGGTAACAAATTAACTACAATTTTGAAGTTTCCAATCTCGCTTGAATAAGAGGAAAAGTGACTTTTATTATTTCGACTGAAGATGCTTTTAGTTCATATTTTAACGCGGATAAACAAGAATATATTTTGGGAAATAAAATTTCACACTCTATTTTTTTATGAATGCACTTTTTTTTGTTGTCTTTTAGTGTAATTCTTATGTATAATTTTTTCAATAAAAAACAAGAGAAAGAGTACATTTTTTATTCAAAAAACAAAAGGACGTGCGAAAATTATTTGTTAGTGATAATTGACAATCTAGTGAAGGAAAATGGAGCATGCAGTTTTTGGTGTCGGTCTTCTCTTCTCCAAGGAAGTCTTTTTGTAATGGAACAAAAGGTTGAGATTTGAATGGGGACCACCCCATGATTTGATTTTGTTTTGGAAATACGAAAGTAGGTAGCTAGCCTAGCCTAGCCTAGCCTCTAGGTAGGAGGAGGAGGAGGAGGAGGAGGACCGGAGGAGGAGAGGATTGGCTTTGTTTGTTCTGTATATAACAGAGTATTTGGAAATGAAGGAATTTATTAATCCCTTTATATAATATGAGTACTCACTGCTGCTGCTGCTGCTGCTACTACAAGTCTACAACACTACTAGCTAGCATCTGCCACTCAAAGTGTGTGCGCGCTGCTGCTGCTGCTACTACTGGAGTAGGGTAGTATTTTGTAAATGTGGTTGGTCGGCCATGTGTTTGTTTGCTAGGAGTCCAAAACTATCCATCCATCACTTCAGTTTGATTTCTTAAACATATTTTTTAGTCTCTATGTCCAATGCTCATCATGTCATGTCCTGATATCCCAGTTACCCACATGCATGGACAACAGACTCGTATAGTTTAAATATATATGCTTTGTAAGGTGCCCGCATGAGCCCTAGAGGGGGGTCCCCAAAATGCCATTTCCAAACCAAAAAAAACCTGTGTATGGGTATGTATACAGAATTGTGTGGGATCTCATTCGTGATTTCACACAAATAATTAATGTTGTGTTTGTTTCTCTTTTTAAAAAATATTTTTCAAAAGATTCTTTTTAGATTCTTTTTACTTCTAATTATTTTTTTTCGTATCTCTCTACATTTATTATCCATATTACTTTAAAAAAAAATTTAAAAGTATTCCGAACAAAGCATAAATCTCTTCGATTGTTTAAAATACTTTTTAAGAGGACGCTGTAAAAAACAGCTTATCTAGCTAGATATTGGCACTTGCCAGCTAGGGCCTGATCAATTCATAATTTGTGAATTGAGAGACAAAAATTGATCAAGCCCTCGTTAGTCTTGTGACAATTTTTTGTGGATTACTAGTTCCTCTTGTCGAGACAAATTGAAAATTTTAAAATTATAATTTTCACCCAAATATTTTTGAAAATATCCAAGACAAAGACCCAAAATCTGGTCTTTAGCTTTTTAGACTTTATCTTGAATATTTTTAAAAATATTCAGGTAAAAGTAAAAAAAAAAATTGACTTTTCGATTCTTCTTATCAAGGCAAATCAATAATCCTTAAAAATTAACGTAAAATTAACAAACACGATTTCTTTTTGAATGAGGAGAAAATAAGAAAAAAAAAATTTCAAAAAACTATAGCAACGAGGAGCTCAATACTTCAAGCAGATGGTAGGGGCAGTCAAGGAATTCCAATTTCCACGACCTTTCTGTCCAAAATGCAATATTCTTGGTCCCAGTCAAGATTTTTTAATGTTTCAACCCAAATCTAACCATATCTTCCAATAGTCAGAAATTCTCAGCTAATATTTCACGTCCCTTATGCCACACTTCACGCTGGCCTAATCCAGTCTACAAGCCAGGGTTATCTCTACTGGCGAGGGGGTTTGCTCCCTCTCTGGGTACGAATTTGATTCTCAAGAGTAGACGTAGACCAACCAATTGTGAGGTGAAAATCAATGTGGATAGCTTCGTGGATTTGTTACCTACTTCTAACTGCTTTTTGTAGGTTTTAGTTTCTGCGACCAACCTTAGGTTAATTAGTCTCTTCTCGCGTATAGGTGTAGAGATTCCTCCAATGCTGTCATCAAAGTAAAAAAGAATCCAATCTATAGCTATATAGCAAGATAGGTGTTATCTTAGAGATATATCTGTATCAATTTGTTTTTGTTAATTTAAGTGTACGATCTAACTTATGTGCACTTTGACTAGTATTGGCAATTCCATCGCCCATTTGTAGGGATCCCAACTCCCAATTGAAATCAGCACAAAGCTCTGAATAGACTGGCCCAAAGAAATTGATATCGTCTAAAAGGTTTCAAACCTAAAATCTTAAAGAGTGCATTGGTAAGTCCCAGGCCATGCCTGAACCACTAGGCCTGTTAATAACTTTCTCAACAAGGCCAATCCCTTGTGGTTTACTCTCTGTGTACATTTATGGAGTTGTAATTTTAAACAAAATGACATTTTCTGTCACTCTCATTTCTACGGTTGTGTTGTGTGGTGTTTTCTTTAAGCGTGAGTTACAATTCGTCTATATACAAGTATATAACAAAAAAGTTTAGAACTACATACACTCGGGCAAAAGGGCGAAAACACACGCCTAAATGCACAAAACTCACGTAATTGTGTGGGGGCTCACGTACAATTCTAGTGAATCAAAAAATCGGATTGAACTAAACCGAACTGTACGTTTTGGTCTTGATTCGTGGATTAATGGTTCATACACAGATTCAAAAATTAAAATATCATGAGGTATGGTTCATAAATCATGGACTTTTTGTTTGGGCCCTGTGGATTAACCGAACCTTGATATTTATATTTATACATATAAATATTTATGGATATAATATTTCATAAATAATTATACCTACATTTCTAAATTATTTAAGTTATAGGATATAACAATATACCTTATTAGTAGACGTGGTGTGATGGCGCACGGTGTTGCTTCTCTGGTCGTCGTTTTGGTGGTTATCTGCGTTAATCGTGTGAGATTCTTGATGTCGTACCCATCACAACAATGTCTGGTGGTCTTTGATGGTGGCGGCCTTGGTGGTTTTGTGGTTGTTGGTATGGCTCTGTGAGGTGGGTGGTCGGGTGGCGTGGGTGTGGGTGTGGATGTGGTTACTAGGTTAGGTGGCCTGGATGTTGGTGCCGCTGTTGGTGCCGTGAGCTGTGGCGGTGGTTTGCGGTGGCTAATGGTGGTAACGATTGGGAGATGCGACGGATTAGGGCTTAATTGTTATATTCGGCTTTGTTGGCCATTAGGGTGTGATCAGTAAATGTATTATTGGGGCATTTGAGGCCTATTAGAGTTTTAGGCTTGTCCCGTTCTTATACTGGTTTGGCAGCTTGCCAAACTCAGATCTTCTCTCTCTTTGGTTGCGGAGTGGCATAGGATTATCCTTCGGATATAATGCCAGTATCCGAAAGCCCCATTGTCTGTATAACAATTTCATAGATTAATGGATTCATCTTTGTTATTCAACATAAAAAAAGAAAAGGTTAGTGGAGTATATATTGAAACCCAAGGAGGCAAAGTGTAGTTATATTCTAAATGATTAAAAAAAAAAAACTTATGCAGAGTAATCGGCTAGTCTAAGAGCATTCACACCCATAAATTTCATTTTGCCATTGCCATGCTCATTTTTGGGTAATGAATAGTGTTATTTTGCCTAAAAAATGGCAATTTTGCCCTAAAATTTGCCATGTTAAATCATGAATCTCCGAAGCCAGATAATAACAAGGGAGTTCGATTATGCATACTGACCTTGGTCATACCCGATAATGTACCAACCACTTTTTGGCTCCACTTCGGGGTCCCAAACAAATGATCTGAGCCGTTGTGTAATTCTTCAAATAATTTTTTGAGTAGGTTGGTAAAAATCAACTTGATCTGATATTATTTAAGTGTTTGATCCATTTGTCTTACTTTTCATTCAGAAGTTAGGATCGTCAACAGGTCACACTATTTGTGTGAACCCCAAAGTGGTCGGTGCATTATCGGTATAACCATGATCGGTATCCCTAGTTTTATCGATAACGAGGAATGTTTCCCCGGAAATGAGGGCACGTTGTCCTTCTACCAAATGGTGAAATTGATTTGATCCTAAGTATTAGAGGATATGTAAACATAAATTGGCCGAGACACTTCAGATTACTAAAAACACAAGCGCACTACCACTTAAAGTGATCAAAATAGTTAACCGATAATTCCATCTTTAATTCAATGGTTGAGGTTTAGTTGGAAACATAAAAACTGATAAGAATTCCTTGAAAACGTCAATTCATCAAAACGAGTCCAGCTCCTCTGCAATCCTTCAAATGTACATTTTCAGCCCAAAAATGTTTTTCCAAGCTCATTTTAATGATCAGTAATTCGGGATCATTCGTTATAGGAAAATTTTAAAATCAGCCCAATGGACTGACAATAATGAGTGTGTAAATGTGTATTAAATGTTATAAAAAGTACACAGAAATACGTGTTTTTCTTATCTTTTAATGTGTTTATCGTCAGCCCAGTGGGCGTTAATAGCAATACCGTTCATTATATTTTGAATCCATAGAGAGAATTAAACAATAAATATGCCCCCCTCCCTAAAATTAAAATATATGGAGTAACATATAGAGAGTTTAAAGTAGCTAATTGAGTTAAAATTCTTCTCACTTGCCTGTTATGGGCCCCGCCGAGCATTTTTTGTTATAATCTGAATCGTTCATTTTGTAAGCATAATAATATGTGCACACAAAAAATGAGTTTGATCGGACATCAAAAGGTATATTAAAAATTGAATTTCAATTTTGGAAATAGACAGTCATAAACAGTTTAATTTTAAAATCTATGACCCTCCATTCTGTAAATTAAAATTTAAGTTTTGATATATCTATCGATATTCAATTAAGCTGATTTTTTTTTCATGAGTATACTACTCTATATACTCTATAAGATGAACGATTCAGATTGTAACAAATAAAAGTCTTGTAGAGCCCACATGCGGGGTGGAAACCCATGGTTTCCTCCTATGCATGGCCGGTCCAGGCTCAAGAGGCCTGGGCCTCGAGCATCAAAAAAAAATTAAAATTTTAGAGGCATTCTAATATTATTTGTAAATTAATTTATATACTATTTGTTCATTTTATATCACAAATGTCTTTGCTAGCTCAGTAGTAAGTTAATTTTAGTCAATGTAGAGTGTTCGAGTTTTTTAGGCAACTTTTTATTTTGAAATGTTTTTTTCCCCAAAATAATGTTATTGTAACTGTCAGGTTTCAAAACCAAGTCAAATAGAATTCAAGCCAACCACTTTGGCCGATGATGACAAATCAATTAACATGCATTATAAAGTCTAAAGTACTACGGAGTAATATAAAAAAAATTCTATCATTATTGTTTAATTCTAAAAATACATAGGGCACCATTCCACAATTTAGTTCTGCTATACGTACGGAAGGCTCCCCTACCGAAATCGTACCGACGATCGTGCCGGGCTGTCTCCGGCCACCGAACAGCCAATCCGAGCCGTCCAAAAATTCTATAAAAAAAAACGAGAGGGCCTCCGTAGGAATCAACGACATCCGATATGTGTAGGGTGCTTGATTCAAACACCATTTTTTTCGTACGTGCACATATATACATATATACACGAAAAAATGGTGTTTGGATTAATTACTCTACACACGTCAGATGCTATTGATTCTCGTGAGGGCCTCCTAAGTGTTTTTTTTTAAAAATTTTTAAACGACTCGAATCGGCTGTCTGATGACTGGAGACTGTCCGGAGCGGCCATCAGTACGATTTCTGGATGGAAGCCGTCGGTCCCCAAAGGATTTCTGATAGAATTTACTCTCTAGGTAATTCCTTGGCCATGTTGCACTATTTTGGGTTTCAGTTGTGTACTACGGAGTACTACTAGTACTGAATATATTCTGACGATCTCTGTCCCCATTATCATATCTTTGACTGGACAGAAAGTTAGCAGTGGGCACCTGAATACACTGACGAGTGCAAAGCTGCAGTCTCTCATGCATTCACATTTTGTGGACTATATAGGAGTAATTTATTTTAAGTACTATCCCTTTAATTAATTTTTAACCGTCTCTCTGAATTACTACTCCAATTGGGAGTCTAAAATCAAATTGATGGCATCTAATGCTCTTTCCCTGGTCAAATAAACAAAAGCCAACAACCTTTCTCTATCTCTATTTCGAGAACCTTCGATTATCTCGTCACTTTTCCTTAGGCTTAGGATGCATTATTGTAAATTTGTAAGTCTGAAATTTATTTTCGTATTTTTAAAAAAAAAATTATAACTTTTTGTTTAATTTTTTGTTATAATTTTTAGGATTAATCGTTTATCTCGACAAGATGAATCAAAAAAATATAAAAATTCAAACAAGATGATATTTTAGACAAATAAGACAATTGTTTGATATTTTTTCTATTTTTAGTGATTTTTTTTTTGCAATCGGTTATAATTTTATACTTTTTAGACTCCTCTTGTCAAAAACGGATGATTAATCTAAAAAATATTACTCGAATCTAAAAAAAATTCAGGAAAATACAAAAAAAAAAAAAAACACACACACACACACAAAAAAAACAAAGAAAATAATTAATTAGTTTAGAAGGATGGTGCCTTAATGAACAAAGATAATTGGTGTAGTCTTCATTAGATGATGTACAAGAAGAAAATAAAAATAAAAAGTGGGATGTCTTATCATGTCTTGTGTATTTTTGGCTTTTGCTTACCATTAACTATCTCTACTCTCTAGTCTTCATTTCACTGAGCTTGTGGCTTACTTTTTTCCCCCCTTCCCCTTTTGCTTTATTAGGTCAAATCATGCATTTGAGAAAGGAAAAAAAAACCAAACAAGTAGGCCACAAGCCAAACAACACAGTACATACCAAAACCTCTTTTTCAAGGGAGGCAATGAGTCAAAGGCCTCTTCCAAATTTGAGCTACCTAAGTGGAAGCTAAAAGAGAAGTTTCCGAATTAGTATCTATTTTAATTTTTTTGTCTAGATGTGTTAAATAGGCTGAAGAAAAATGCTAATGATAGCCCAATGGGCTGTCAACAAGTCACAAAGAGGACATAAAAAACAAAACACAATTTTTTATGTGTTAAAATGTCTTGAAAAATGTTTAAAATGCTTCAGAAATTGGGTTTCTTTTTATCCTTCTTGCCTTATTGATAACTCATTGAGGTGTTAGTAGCATAACCGTAAGCTAAAAATTAAAAAAAAAAACAAAACAAAAACGAAACAAACTGAGAAAAGAAATGAAACGTTCTGGTCATTTAATTCTCTATTTGAGCTGCAAGCTTCATGGCAAGCTCAGGTCCATCTAAGTAGAGTTTTCTCTTTTGGTTATGTAGCCCAATGCGATACATTTTATTTTTAATTTTTTTGTGGAAAAAATTGCTTTGGGCCAGAGGCGACCTTTTTCTATTCTTAACGAGACTTTAGGAAAAAAAAAACTTAATGAGACTTAAAAAAAAATGAATATTCAAGATTGACCATCTATATCTGGAGAGCTGATTCTAAATGGGTTTTAATCGAGCATGAATTGATCTCGAATCTTTGCACATCATAAGACGAATGAGCCGAGTAGTAGCTTGTTCAAGTTTGATTTAAAGAGCTTCTTGAGCTTCAAAATAAAACAAACGGACCGCGAACAAAAAGTTCAGAAGTGAAGACAAATTGCACTCGAGCAGCTTGGTTCGTTATCGGGCCCTATTGAATATTTCCCTCCATCACTGATGGATTTTCATGAGTTTGCTTTTATTTATGGGCTCCAATCCAGTTGGCATTTCCGGGTCCTCCTCATGTAGGAGGCCAGAGTTCGAGCCCTATCGTGGACGTTTGGAATTCAGAACTATAGATAACCTCTGAAATTTCTTGTGGATTAACTTACTAACACCCCGCTAACTTCCGCCGCCAATGTATACAATATTGACAAAAAAAGAAGAAGAAAACGGGAAAATGACGGCCAATGACGTGTTTGATAATTAATACCCTCCAAGGATATTTTCAACATTAACAAACATTCTCAGCATGTTCTTGGCGGGTATTAATTATCAAAATACGTCCTCGGCCGTTATTTTCCCCCAAGAAAACAGAGTGGGCCGAAATTTTGGAATTGATTGTTCTAGACATGTTAACTGGGCCCAAGTCGTTCGGGCTAGTCGGATCCTGTCGGAGGTATGTCCAATCAAAGCACGCCCTGGTCCAACCAGGCCTAGGGTCGAGCCATCTCTGGTCCAGGCCCTTCTCAGTTAAGGCCCTGTTTGTTTGGTATTACCTACCAACGTTTTTGCTTGGCGAAAGTGTTTCATTAGAATTGTTAAATTAGCACATTGCAAGATGAGCTAAACTCCTGACCTCTTTACTCCTAGTATTGAAGTGCATCCTCTGATGCTGTTGAGTTAAAAAGATCTTTCGGTTTGGCATTACCTGTTGTAAGTTATTTAGCTTCAAATCTGAATCGCAGTGCTTAGTTCTATGATGCCTATCTAAGGTTTTTAGTTAAATTCTTTACGTTTTTCATCTTCAAAAACCCAAAGGTGACGCTTTAAGCTGAAATTAACATTTTGAAGAGAATACAGTACGGGTTGGTCACTAATTAATCTCAAAGACGATTTCAACACTAATGGAGTAATGAAAATGAACCCCGATGGATTTAGCCAAGTGGACATGAAAAAACAATACTATGTTTGTCCTTCTTGAGGTTTCAAGTTCAAATCCCGCAGAGGTTAAATATTTCGAACCTCAAAACCATCAAAGGGTTTATTCGGTCGTTAACTTTAGAACAACCAAAATTGGACACGGGGGCTTTGCTGTGCCAGGAGGCACAACACCCCCTACCCACGCCCAAAAACGGTAGCGTTTGGAAGGAAAAAAAAATTAGCCTCCTATTTGCAATCCTATGGAGCAGAAACGTGATTATAAGAGCCTTAGAGATAAAATTTAATTATGTCTCTTTAGAATAATATGATCAGAATAATAAGATCTTCACACTGGTTCAAACGGATTAAAAATTGGAACAGATAATTTTTAACTGTATTTTTAATAAATTAACGATCTAAAAAAATTAAGTGTTCTAATTTTTAATCCGTTTGAACAAGTGCGAATATCTTATTATTCTGAACATATTATTCTAAAGGATCATAATTAACTTTTGTCTCTCGAACTCTTATGATTAAGTATCTGTTTTTTATTTAGGATCCTGTGGAGTAAAAACATAATTATTAGAGCTTTAAAGACAAAAGTTAATTATGTCTTTTTAGAATAATATGTTCAGAATAATAAGATATTCGCACTTATTCAAACGGATTAAAAATTAGAGCACTAAATTTTTTTAGATTGTTTATATATTAAAAATACAGTTAAAAAATTATCTGCTCCAATTTTTAATTCGTTTAAACCAGTGTGAAGATCTTATTATTCTAATCATATTATTCTAAAGAAACATAATTAAATTTTATCTCTAAGATTTTTATAATCATGTTTCTGCTCCATAGGATTGCAAATTGAGAGGATAAAACTTTTTTCCCTTCAAAACGCTATGGGTGTGGGTAGCGGGTGGTGTGCCTCCTGGCACAGCAGGGCTCTTGCGTCCACCAAAATTAGTCAAGACCCATGCAAGCTGGTCTGAAAATCTCTGGTTATTAAAAATTACCCAGTAATAATGACAATGATGACAAAATGCACTTATTCACAGCATGTGAGTAATAATAATGTTATTGACAGTACTAGATACTCATCACATGTGTGGTTAAACTAAGATAATAGAGCATAGTACTAAGAGCCCGTTCTAGAAATAAAAATAAGTTTTTATTTTTTAAGAAGACAATTTCAAATTCAAAAGTTACGGAGTTTATTAAAATTTAAAAATATGCAATATGGATCTTATTTGAATGATCTCGATGAGATCGTTTATACAATGCAAAAAAATTTGTAAAATTATTTTTTATTTATATCATTTTTTAATTTAAAAATATAAAATAAACTGTTTATTTTTTAAAAAGATTTTTGAAACGGAGCCTAAGAAGCTGTACTAAATTACTAACTAACTTAGGGGTGGGGGGCTCGATGCAGAAACATCCCTTCTACTGGCTCTTCTTTAATTTATATATATTATTACTCCGTATATATATAAGTGCAATCAAAGTACATTAAATTATAAAAAGTTAAAGCAGCAATTAAAAAAGCAACAAAAAGACAAAAGAATAAGGGTGATCTTTTCAAGATCAGGTTTAGGGTTAGGGAAGTGTGGAGTATCTCTTACCTTACATGAAAAAACATCAGGCTTGGTTTTAGGTTTAGGGTTAGGGCAGGCAAGGAGTAGTAAAAAAGAAATGGGTGGTCACATAACTTTCAAATCTGAACAAAATCCTTACAAAAATCCCCTAAATCTGAACAAATCCTTTAGGAAAATGACACCCTCCTTGTGGAAAGAATATAGGTATCAAGTGGTGAAAATGAAAATAGCAAAAATACTGTGGGAGTGATTGTGATATTCAGATATACAGAGGGGCGTTTTGCAGCTCTGGGATGTGCTTTGTCAGGGCATAGTCAGAGCCAGAGGGGGATGGGCGGGGACGGGGATGGGGGAAGTTATGGGTGTCTGTATCACTGCAAAAGGCTTTGGTGGGTAAAATTGGCAGAAAAGAACAATCCAAGAAGAGATTTTCACTTGTACCCAAAAGAAGAAGAAGAAGAAGAAGATTTTCACAACTCAAGTGCATGACTGATGGCAAGTGGAGTGATTTGCTGTTGGTGCATTCCTTATAAATTCATGTACATAGGCATGATTCGATTTCTATAAGCATCTATCCTCCTCTCCAAATCACCTAAGATAAAGTAAAAAATTAGGATTAACGAATGACAAAAAAAAAAAAAAAAGTGGATGACTAATGTAAATTTTTTTTTACTTTCTTGAATTTTTTCAAAAATATTTGTGTAAAAGTCATAATTTTTTACTTTTTCGATTTCTCTCGTCAAGACGAATGACTATTTCATAAAAAAATTTGACGTAAAACTATCAAACACAAAAAAAAAAAAAGAATAAAGACAAAACCAAAAGTTATGGTTCACAACTTATTAGTTAGTGGAAACACGGGTTTGATTATGATACATGTTCCTTAATAGACATGAGAAGAGTAGAAGAAGATGATTCAAACTTTAAATGTTTTTTTTCGTATTTAGATAAGATGATTTATAGCTAACACCATCCAAAATATTTCGTAACTTTCTATGCAATGTACACGTTCGTTCATAGTTTGACATAATAACACGTACAACTTAATACTACTATAAAATGAATTTCTGACGTATAAATAAAAAATTGCTGTAAAATATCATCCAAATGAGCTAAAAAAAACACCTAAAAGTTGAACCATGATAATGTGTAATACATGATGCATAAAGTTCGTAACTAATCTTATACAACAAAAATTGGAATACATGATGCATAAAGTTCGTACCTCAAGTTTTAAAAAAAAAAAAACTTAAATTTTTTATATAAATCAAATAACAAAAATTGCACAAAGATATGTACACACAAAAACTGATACGGTTGGATGGCTCGAGGCCTTTCTCAAGCACAGTTTGTTGAATTCGTTTTCATGGTCTTTTTCTCAAATGCTGAAGTTTTTCTTTTTTTGAACTGTAGAAATGCTGCATTTTTTTTTTTTTTTGGGGGGGGGGGGGGGTGCCCAAATTCAACGTAAAATAGTACTCGATCGTAGTAGTGTTTTACATATATTTTGCTCTTTTTTTTTTAGTGTAGAGGTATTGGGGGCATTTCCACTAAGACTATGTTTGGATGATCACAATTGATCTTTAATTGGAATAGAAATATGATAACTGAGAATCAAATTCCTAACATTTTTTTTGAGTAGGAATAGGATTGCGATTACTGGGAATCCAATTCATAGGAATTTAATACCTAGAGTAATTTCATTATGGTATTTGAATTAATTTAGAAATCTTATGTAGGAAACAGTAATTTTGGAAATTTATCAAAGTCAATGTTTCTTTTTTTAAATGATTGAGCCAGGAACCTCAAATTACCATGAGGTAAGAGAGGGATCAGATTCCCATTCAAATTGAAAATGTAATTCCTAATTGAATGTGTCATCAGGAATCACATTCGTATTCCTGTCCATTCTTAACTTAGGACTCATGAAACTATGACATCACATTCTTGTCTTTACCAAATGTCAGAAAAATGGAAATATGACATCGCATTCTCATTCTTTCTCAGGATTCCCACCATCCAAACTGAGCATAAACTAAGAGTTGTGGACAAGGTGTCATTAATATATAGTCAAGTTGTTTTTACTAAACAATATCGAGAAGATAGTAGAGTTTTATTTAAAAACATAAGTATAAGAGAATCTTGAAGAGACCATCGTGTTTGTAATGCTCCAAATTAATCTCTACATTGAGGGAAAGTTTTGTCTACAACTTCTTGCCTTTATAGACAATATATTGAGAAAAAATCTAGCATTAAAACTGCTGTCTTTAATATTTAAAATCTCTATATTGAAGGAAAATTTTGTAATTTATCATCTCTTTTCTTAAAATTTTATATTTATAAGAGAATTTTGAAGAGACTATCGTCCTTTTTAGATATTTGGTCTCTAAATTTATTTTTGGGTTTTAAAATAGAGACCCAAAATTCTCTCGTAAAGTAAAAAAAAAAAATTGAAAAAAAGGGTTTCTAATAAATTAAAAAATCTCGACTCAATATAGAAATTTTGAACATTATAGAGGGCTTGGTTGGAGTTACTCCAACACTTTCTCTGTCTCTCACTCACTCACTCAGTAGTGGGTGCGCTTTTTCTCTGACGTACAGCCATCTTTTCTGTTTCTCTCCACTTTCCCCAGTCTTATCTTCATCTAGTACTTGCTTGCTTTCTTTCTTTCTTTCTTTCAGCCTTCCTATTAGCTTCCCCATATTTGGCAAAAACTAGAAATCGCTGTTTTGTTTCACTGAAAATCACACACTCATCAGCAGGCTAAGTACTAAGAAAAGTACTGGAGAGAGAGACTCTGAGACTGAGGTATGCAATTTCAAGCCCCACCATCCTTATTCCTCAGTACCTGCCTAGTACCTACCCCTACTCAATTATGGGTACTACTACGGCTTGGTTTTCAATGCTTTTGCTCCCTCACACATATTTACTTCCAATATTTCATGAACTTAAACAATGTGTCTGATGATTTGCAGCTGGTTTCTGTTCACTTGTTTTTGTGGTTGGATCTTGGTTTTGTTTCTCTCTTCTCACTTTGTGTTTCTTTGTGCGGATTCACAGATTCAGGGTTCAGATCATCTATTCGGGACTCGATTTACTAACAAAGTATGAAAATTTAGCTTCTTTCAAGTCACTTGCTTCCACTCCTTTTATTTGGGGTTACTATTTAGGACAGAAAAAGAATAGGCACTGTGTTTTGTCCCTTTTGTTGCTTAGGAAACATAGAGAAAGGAAGAGAAAAGGAAGCTTGGTTGTATTGAGTAAGTGGGGCAAATCAGAAAATTAGCTTCCTTAAAATCAGACGAAAATTTGGTAGCAGTACTCTGTGCGAATCTCACTATAACATATAATGGCTGATTCTGGTTTCCTTGCAACTTTCCCAATCTCTGTCCTCGGCTTAGTCACATCACATAATATTCAAAGATGCGCCGAACTTGCGCCCTCAATCGTCGCTCTTGCGGATTTTAGAAGTTTGAGATGTGATTCAGAGACGTTTTCACACTCGAACTTGCAAGTTGTGTGACTTAGGTCCTCAGCTATCCAAACATGTTTAATTAGGTAGGAAAGTGGTTCTATTTTTTTGTTCTTTTACCCCTCCAAATCAATTGGTCTGAACAGACTAACAACCCTTTTTGGGTGGTGAGAAAGGATGAGATAAGATAGGGGAGCTCTTTCTCACCAAATTTCACCATTTTTGGTGAGATCGAGGGAGAAAGGGGAAGGGCCAATCAAAAAATATCTTTTTGTACTTTTTCCTCTGTTTCTCACCAAAATACTCAATCCAAACGAGTGATTTGAGAAGAAATTAACCTAAACCCTTTCCTTTCTTTTCTTATGAAACCATCCATCCAAAGAGGCTATAAGTACTCCTTTTATGTGTCCATTGTTGGAGTGTATCAAATCAGTTATTGTGTTCTTTTGAATTAATGAAGAGACCAGATGATCATGATAACTAGTACTTACAAGTTTCAGAAGCTCACACTGGTTTTCATTAGTTTGTATCTTGGGAAAATTTTGGCAAGACATCAGTTCATGTCACAAACTGCAGACAAGAGTATCTGTTTTCGAAACTTCACTCCGTCACTTCAATTTGTAACCATTTTTTTGATGGAAACTTTGTTATGCATCCAGGAATCTGTCATCAGATGTAGAACATTTAGTTGTATATATCCTACTGGCAACCTGGGATAATCGAATTGATTCGGTCTTATACACACGTGGGGAAGGTACAAATCAGGAAAAGAAAGAAGATGAGTTCTTTCTTTTATCATATAGGAGCCGTCTGAGATGAAAGTCTCATGCACAGTTTTGAATAAGAGAAAGAAGTGAGGACTTGGTCTGGGATTTTGACTTCCACACATGAGATATCCATTCTGACGCTGGGCCAATTCATACGGGACTTTGCCCAGGCTTGAATGGACCCCACGCGTGGACAATGGGGTTGGTCATTGAGATTAGTCGGTCTATTGGGCTGGATACCAAGTAATGTTAGGAGGTTTTTATGTCTGAATAACCATTTCAGATGTTGCGTTAACCCAATCGCAACAACCACTTGAAGTCCAGGCGTTAGGACCCATCTCATGTAGCTTATCCTTCAGTCTTCTCCATGTCAAGAACCATGTTTGAAGTTCTTTCACTGCTAATTGAATCAGATAATTGCTCTGCAACTTAATCAGTAAGCAAGAGCTGTAAAGCTAATGTCTGGTAAATATATGGTCGAATCAAGTCTCTGTCCTTCACATTTCTGGCTATTTCCTTCCGAATCATGAAAATCACACAAGATGGGAGCTTCAATTGCTTTCTTTCTCTGGATTCCAACACATGTCTGTACATTTGACTGTTTATTTTCAATCTGTGACACATTTGATCCAGAAGCATTGAGGTGTTCAAACTGTTCAATCTCTAAACTAGCTAGTCTCGAGTAATGGTATTGTGTCGATAAGTATCTAGAAAACTAATCGCCCGTTTGTCACACGTTCAATAACCCTATTGTTCATCTTCTATATTCCAAGTTTCCAACAAGTTATAGTGATATGATTCTCAGTTTCTCACACACTCTCTCTCTCGGGAATTCCTAATCGATTTTTTTGATCATGCAGGTACCTAGTGATTTAAATATTACACTGTTGACATTTAGATTCACTTCTCCCCTGCTGTTGATCACAATTAAAAAGATCAAGCCTTTTGAGTTAGTATTCTTGTCCAGCATGAACCTTTCGAATCTCAATCTAGAGTCTGAAGACGAGTCTGAAGCGAGCAGCCAAGTAGCCTCCAACATATCCAGCCAAGACATCATCACCCCTGATCCCTCCAAGGACACCAACACAACTTCTTCTCCAACAAATAAGCATCCCGGCCCTCTTTTACTGGACTTAACTCTCAACTTTCAGGCCAACGACGTCGAGTTGAATGGCACGAGCTATACTAGCAATGATGATTTAGGAACTCATGCCATGGCAGCGCCAAATCCAAATCCGCGAGTATTTTCCTGTAACTTTTGTAGGCGCAAATTTTACAGCTCGCAGGCTTTGGGAGGACACCAAAATGCCCACAAGAGGGAGAGGACATTGGCAAAGCGAGCAGTGCGGATGGGGATGTTGTCGGATAGGTACGTCATATGCACATCAGATAGTAATTTTACAGCATCTGCAGTGGCGTAGTAATTTTTTTGGGTGCTATTTTCACATTACGAAAAGCGGACTTCATGTAGAGTAACATAATGTTACATGACCATCGACTATCTCAAGACAAATTTGACACGAAATACCACTTTGCTATTTTAACACACTACACTGTTAGAGATGGTCTTAAATCTCTTTTCAAAACTCTCTTTTCCTTAACTTTATGATTTTCCGTTTGAGGTTCGTTTAGGCTTTTCAATTCGAGTTGATTTAGTTTCCCTATTTCGTGTATTACGAGAGTAACACTTTTTGATAGGTACGCGAGTTTAGCATCCCTACCCCTCCACGGTTCTTCATTCCGGTCCCTTGGAATCGAAGCTCATTCATCGATGCACCAAATGATATTACCATCGTCACGGCCTTACCCTGAGGCACGAGAATTAGGGCCAAGGTTCGAACAAAGTTTCCTCGGGTTGCCAATGTTCGTCGAAGATGATGAAGCAGGGTTGTCTTGGCCGGGCAGTTTCCGGCAAACCCGTGGCAACTTTGGTGGTTTTGACTCAGGACAAAGTTCGAACATTAATTTTGTAACTTTGGCTCCAGCACCAAGTGCAGATTCCTCTTCACCTGATCTTACCTTGAAGCTTTAATTTTTATTTTGTTTCGCGGGTACATAATTTCTTTTGTTTGTAAACTTGAATTCTCAAATTCATTCTCTATTAAACTTGTGGGTAGTTAGGCATTGGGGACTGTAGCAGTGAGTTTTGAGAAACAGAAGTTCCTTTTGTTTGCCCCTTTTCTATGCGTTGGTTGAGAAACTGCTGTATGATTTTGGTGCTGCCGTATGGGAGCCATTTGGGGATGATTTAGGTTCCATTCTGCTAAGATTCTTGCTTCTTAAGTAATTATTTTCTGTCGAGACATGTCATTCTCTCACAATATATCAACTTTAATTCAAAAAAATAAGTACTTATTCCCTTGGCGAATCGGGGTTATTTCTGCTGATTTAGAACTTTGGGTAGCGGTAATTTTGGTGTCCGTTGCTTGCAGGTGATGATTTCTTCAATATACTTCTCATAAAAAAAATCAACTAATTCGGAAATCAGTAATATTACATTACGGGAACTCTTATAAAAAATCAACTCATTCGTTAATACTAAAAAAATGGAACCCAAGGAAAGATTTGAACGGTTAGTACATCAGATGAGTAGAGAGAGAGTCTCTTGAAAAATCATCCAACGAAAATGGCAGAATACATGAAAGGGATCCATTGAATTGAAAGGTCTATTAATTAAAGAAAAATGAACGGTTATAGCCTGCCGATGAGACAGCACGATAATGGACTGTAATGATGAAAACTGAGGCAGGCTTGAATGGAATAGACCCACTACTGTCCTGAATCCATCAAGGACAGTAGTAGTAAATAAGAGTATGGAATTTCAAAATCTCTGAAACAAAAGAGGCTATCGATATGACGACAGTGATCCAATATTGAGGCCCAATTTCCGACCCAATATTGATTATATGAAGAAGGCAAAGAAGTTTTGAGGAAGGGCTTCAACCTGATTTACGTAAAGCAATTAATTAATTAAACGCCTAAAGTTTCCAGCATACGCGGCGGAAGTGCTAGCTAGATCGAGGACTGGAGCACCGGTGCTTGCAAAAAGAAGAAAAGGAGTGTAGTAAGCGTATTCACAGGAGTCGCGCTAAAGGATTAATTGGAGTGCGAATTTCAAAGAAGAGATGAATTTTGGATATCCCCAAAGACAGAATAGTGGTACTAAAGCCCAAAAGAGGAAGGAATTCAAACCAGAATCAAAACCACAGAGCCCCAATCAAGGATAGTTCAAACCAGTACGTCCGAGTTGTGGAGTTGATCATATAGGAGGAGGAGAGTGGCTTTAAATTAAGGATCTGGATTCTGGAGTTAAGAAGTTTGTTTCTTGTGGCCCGAAGCTTCGTGCGAATCGAATGGACACACAAATGCGTCTACCGTCTATGTCAATGGGCTAAGAACAAACTAGTAATTCTGTCATAAAGGCTTCACTGATTACTATACTTTAGTTATCCGAAATATTATAACCTGTAAACGGAGGAACATAGATTACGAAATACTAGAACCCACCTACACACCACTCACACTGCACAGGCCATGCACGTGCGACGGTGCGGTGGAGGAGAGATGAGAAAGAGGGCAGGAAGGAGAGATTACCCGCTAACATTCAGTGCTTGATCAACTTGATTTTTGACATAATTAATGTTATCGACAAGCTTTAAATTGTAAACGGTTTGGATTATCAAAATTGGGTCTAGAAAGGGTCAACAAATGGACTAAAATTAGACGACTAAAGCCTTCTCTTTCTTCTTCTTTTTTTCATTACTTGCACACGCATCGCATGTAACCGAAGGACGCTGGGATTTAATTATGTTTTTGTGTACATTTAACCGTGTATTTTCTTACTTTAAGTCTAAAGTCCTTGTTAAACAAGTTGCCTTGTTCCAGTACTCCTGCTGAGTCGTCCTTCCCAACGGTGAAACGTAATTTTAGGTGGGTATTGTAATATGAGTGGAACATTAAGGGCAATTGGTTAGTTAGGTGATAATGTGAAAGCTCATCAGTTGGAAGACGAGGACGACGACGACGACGACAAATAGGTACAAAGAGTGTGCACTCTCTTCTCCTGGGAAGCCCTCTCTCTCACAAATACTGTACAAAAACGTGTTGACTTTTTTGGTGGTTTTAAAGTTAGGTGTGTGCACTTGCCACTTTGTTCTCATTGGTTCAATAAAATATACTGTAGATTGCCATTTTATTAATCTCTCTCTCTCTCTCTCTCTCTCTATCGATCGAATATATTGGAGTATTGTATTTGTCCGGTGTAGAATAAAGACTTCTCGCCTGTCAAATTAGTCAACAAAGTTGTACTTTGCCCCTTTTTATAAATATATATTGTTCCCTCCGTCTCATTTAATAGCATCTCTTGCGAGTTTATGTAATATTCAATTAATTATATTTTATAAATTATAATATTTTACATAATTTTAAAAATATTGTCTTGTATAATTAATTGAGATTTATCAAACAAGATTCATATTGAATATAAAATTTATTATCAATTTAAAAATATGACTAGTTTTTTATTTGCTATAATTGAACGACAAACTATTAAATAGGGACAGAGTGAGCAGTAGCTAGTTACTAGTGAGGGAGAGGTGCAAATATTCGCTCTATCAGGACTCCAACCCAGGATCAGCTCCCCCATAATCTTATCCACCAAATCCCTCCAAATTCTAATCTTTTGAGCCCCACTATGAATCCACAACGATGATTCTAACCGTTGAGCTTAAAAAAAACACATTAGCTTGATTGGTAATCGGTAAATACATAAACAAATTATGCACAGTTTGAGTCTAAAATTATGTGAACTGTCCATCTTTTATTTGTTTCACATACAATGTTATCATTAATGAGTATGAGATGAACAGAATTGTGGATGCATAATGAGAAAATTGGAGTTTGAAACGTTTAGTGGATGAGCTGGCTCGACATCAAATCCACTCTTCAAATAATCCCATCAAGTGACTCATGTCGCACTTTAGAGTTTATTGTTAAAAGTTTGATATTTCGTGCTCTATTCGTTCTTTAAATTTAAATACTAATTCTTTTAAATGCTTTTTTGACCTTTTTACTTTTAAAATGCAAAGTTAACGACTCTGCTTACACTCTAAGCATTGGTTTATTTCAGTTTAACACTGTTATCTATGGGTGGATAGGTATTTGAAAAGCAAATATACTATAAGTGAGATGTTTTATTGATGTAAGCCTAACGGCACTTACGATACGGAATTCATTACAATTATTTTGGACGAAGCCAAACTAATCTTTTAACTGATACAAAATCAGAAAAGTACAAGATGGTTGATGTCTTTCATCCCAACTAGGGCATCGTCTGACGCATATTCTATTGAAATTTCATATTTTCTAATAGACTCAAAAAGAGAGAATGTGCTAGCTAAGAAAAAATATAACAAATACCTGGATAATCAGACAAACTCCAACCAATTATGAACGTGTCAATGAACTCTCAAAGTTGCAAATCTAATAAGCCACCATGAGTTGCTCCAGCAAAGACATCATATGAGGGTAGTAGAGCGTTTGTTGACACAGATGAAGTTCTGAAGCTACATCATCTAAAAGAACCTGATCTGTAGATGTAATATTCACTCAAAGACGAAACTAAAAAACTCTCACAAAAAGGAGAGACAAAACTCTTATAGATCAGACAACCAATCGTTGATATGAGTAGACACGAGAAAAATAAACCAAGAACTAGAAAACAGAAAGGGAGAGTGAGAACCAGTATCATGACATTTCTCTCCCGCCGTCGTATTAGGATTGTGAAACCCTAGGAGGAGCTCATTTAATGGTCTTGCACAAATAATCCGAGTTTTCTCGTTAATTTTATAATAATGTTTTGAGTTTCCTTCCATAAGATCAGCTCCATCGAATCACTACAAGTTTTTTATCCGATAGTTTAACTCTCGTTTAGAAAGTTGGATCCAAGAAATATTGAAAAATTAGATCAAGCCCTTATAGTTAATCAATGGAGTTGATGTTTTGCATAGCCACTCATTAAATTCATCTCAGATTGATGAACGATTCCGATTATTTATGAAAGACCTCGATATGGGCCCCGCAAGCCGATCTGTACATATCAGTATCCTTCAATGAGTACCTCGAGTTCCTTTTGTAACTACAATGCCATTGAACTGTGTTTTCTAGGAGTTCTAATGCTGTTATGAATATATGAGGAAATTAGATTGAAACTCAGTCTGTAAATAAGACTTTGGCCTGGTTTGGCTTAAATAAACCACTGACTTTTTTGGTTTTTTTTTTTAATTGTTTTAGCATCAAATTTTTTTTTTATAGATCATTGGTTCATCTCGACAAAAGGAATCGAAAAAGTAAAAAATTATCATCTAAAATCAAATATTCTTGTATAAGGTAAAAATAAGCAAAAAAAAATTGTGTTTTCGGCTCATTTTTGTCTTTATTATAATGTTTTTGATCAAGTTTGGATAATAATGTCTTACCTTTTTAATTTCTCTTGTCCGGACAAATTAATAATTCACAAAAATTTGATGAAAAACTAATAAAGGAAAGAAAATTGGCCAAAAAAAGAGAGCCAAGCGGTTTATTATTTTAGCAACAAACAAAAATACATATAAAAAACCTTTGTAGATCGATTTGGATATCTATGTCGAACAATTTCTTTGTTAATGCTGGTTCCGTCATCTTCCGGTGACAAAGAAATTGGTGACGAGAGAATAGAAGTCGGCAAATTCTTTGGAAGAGACGGCGACGAGGGAAGCATGATCGAGAAGTTTGTGTGTGCTTCCCGCCGGAGATTTCCATTTCTCTTCTTCTCGAAGACGTACGTTTCCTCTTCTTTAATGAACTTTCTTATTTTATTTTTATTTTACTATTATTATTAAAACCAGCTACGAGGGGGAAATAGGGCCCACAATCCGACTTGTCCGGCCACCTAAGCAGGTTTGAAAAGACCAAGTCCATGGTCACTTGGTCGTCAGGCTAACGCGGAGCATTCCCTCTTGGAAAGAAATTACGAAATGCACTCAAGAGTTGATTTTTTTATTTTTTATTTATTTTTTATCATAAAAAAGGTAAGAGCGGGCTACTAGCGCAATAACTCCCCTTGAGCGTGACCATAGAGGCTCCCCACCTGCTAATGGAATGTCTGGTTCAAGCCATAACTACCATCCAGGAGAACGGACCGTCACCACGATACCACTTTAGCGCACAACTGGTGAAAAGCCCACCATTTGGTTTGCAGACGGGTTTTGAGCACCTGTCGGAACTCGAACCTCCATCTGCGTTAAAAGTAGTTGCATTGCATGTCACAACAACAAGATCGTCTCGTCTCATCTATGTTAAAGAAGCTCGCTCCTCAACCACACATTCACAGACCTGATTAAGATTTAAGCGTAGGAGAGCCAACATAACAAACGTGCATTCATATGAAAGTGCACTCATTATATATTACTAGAATAATATATCTGATTAGAATAACTACGAAAATTACACCACCCCGGTCCAATGCAGCAACAATAATTGGGAATTATTAATTTTATATTCTTTAGTCAACCTAAAAACACTCATATATGTTTATCATCTAGAATGAAAGTTGCAAAAATATAAAAGACAGTACTATAAAATAACGTGAATTTTTTACTAAAATCTTTTACTCCCACATTATAAGACTATTTACTATTTTATCACTTAAAATTATATACATTATTGTCAATTAAATATTTCAAAGTTGGGTGGTGCCGGCTCCAATGGGAAAATTTTTCAGTGCCGAGCGGGTATCACGTGGTGCCTGCTTGTGCATTTGAGCCATCCATTGCGTGTTTAAACGGCTAAGATTTGGAGAGAGAAAAATGAGAGAGAAAGTGTTGTGTGAGAGGAGAAAGAGGGTTTTTTAATCAGAGCGGTCCAAAAGTGTATCGGACAGTTCGGATGTGCCGAACAGGTATCACGTATGATATATCCGCTCGGTACTGAAAAATCACTCGCTCCAATAAGGTTGTGTCAGTGCAAGTTGCAGCCACTATGTCAACTCTTTGGTTAGGTTCATAGCTAGTCTATGATTACCGACAGGTTACACCGATATATGGTGCAAAAATCAGCAAAGGTGGTTCAAGTTGCTCATAAATATTAAAATATTTTTTCGAGTAGCTCGTTGGAAAATTAATTAGCTCAATCGAATAACTTTAAATGCTTGATCTAATGTTTCAATTTCTCATTTAGAATCCTATCGTTTATTTTTTAAAATCATGATATTTACATTCTCCATAGAAGAACATCAAGTTGTCAAGTTGTTGGAATACCTAAATTAAAGTGCTTCAATTACATTGTTGTAAAAGAATTTCTATGTTCAAAAGTGAGGTGCAGTGGCACTCCTTGTACGATGTTGAAACAGCTGTAGGAATTAATCTAAGGTATGCACAAACTAGCTCCGACCACCCTGCATTACCAAAAAAAAATGTGAGGTGGCACAGGTACCCCACCCTAGCAACGCATTCCATACTCGAAATAAAGAAACTTTTAAAATTTGTGAGAGAAGTATTTTTTTCTAAGTTTGCTGATGTTGTTCTACTCTTAAAATTTAAATAGAGTCAAAGAAACTGTCACACAACTTGCATACCATTTTTTATTTTTGGATACTCAAATTCGTCATGTCAGATAAAGTCAAACTGAGGATAAAAACAAAAACATTAAGTCAAACTCATAATGTAGTACTCCTCCATATACTGTATCTTATCTTATTTTATCTCTTTAAATAAAAACAGGGCCTGAGTTACCTCGTGGGGGTCACCCCAATTTTAATCCAACTTGCCTTTTTATGGTAAGGTAATTCGGTTAGGACCTTCTGGGACTAAGATAAATTCATATATTTTGTAGAGATATTTTGTGAAAGATTCTTTTTCTAAAAACATCCGTTTGGATCATAACTATAATATTTCAATGACTTTCATTTGAAGAGTAAAAGAATGAGAGTCGGACAAAACTTTTATTCTTGTCCACAAAATAAAGTCAACGACAATATTTAATTATATGAATGTACACGTAATAACCCACGCTTCACATTTATACGAATAAGACGCACTAACAAAAGTGGAGTCTCATTAAGCAATGCCACTTCGGAATTTAGATCCTACCTAGCCTCACCACCGTGCAAAAATGATATAGGTTTACATTATGTAGGGATGCAAACGAGTCAAACCGAGTTTAAGAGCATTTAAGTGAGATTGTGCTTGGATCGAGCATAACTATTCGAGCTCAAGCTCGATTCGGATATTAAACAAGCCAAGGTAGAGCTAACTCGACTTGTTTATTATAGGAGCCAAATAATCCGTTCAAACTCAACTCACTTACTAATAAGAACAGAATCGAGCCGAGCCTTAAGTGCTCACAAACATCTCCGTAGCCTATTTACGTACGCTGGTGGATCCCATTGAGGGGCTGACCATCGTGGCTCTCTCTTCAGCCCCCAATCCATCTTTTACCCAATAATTGAACCAAAAAATGAGCAAAGGAGCCGAAAAAAAGAAGCAGCTAATAAAATGGTTTGAAAAAGATGAAGTTGACAAGCACGTGGATTAAAATACTTGAAGAAAGCTTCGGCATCTCACCCACTTGCAAAAAATGACAAAATGCTCCCACAACTTCACTGGTGAAATAAACAGAGAGTAGGACAAGTGAAATTATACGATAGTATGAGAGTACTGTCACGTAATATTTCGGATCACTTTATAACTACATATTAATTTTGTGGGGTCTACCACTAAATACATGGATCCCATAGAAACGTATCGTTATAAAAGTGGTTTGAAGTGCCATGTGATAATACTTCCGAACTATTAAATAATTACTCATGTAACAAAGTGCATGGGCCAACCAAGAAAATTTGTGGAGGGAAAAGAGAAAAAGTCAAACTGTCACAATTTATAGGGAACACCTGTCTTGTGAAAAATTATTTGATGGTCTTATGACTTGTTCTCTTTCATTTTCAAAAAGAATTTTTCAAAAAATTTCCCTTAGATTCTCCATACTTTCAACATTTCTTTCTCTATCTCTCTCCACTTATTATCTCTACTATTTTTCAAAACACTTTTCAAAATACAAACCAAACAAAGTATTAGGCACTCTCACATTGTGCCTTAACGTCTTCTTTCACCACACCTTTTTATGGGGCAGATTATTAAAGTGTATATATGGATTAAACGAAAACATGTGCTAGAGAAGGGCATTTGATGGTAAGAAAAACTTCTTCCCTACATTTTGCTTGTCATTTTTTAAAATCTTATTATTATCTTTTAAAAAATATAATTTTGTATGATATTTTTGTTACATTTTCCTAAGAAAATTAAAAAATCTTTTGTTTTTTGTTTTCCAAAAAAGACTAGCAATATATAAAATGGAAGAAGTATATGGTCATTGCGACGGGGAGAGAGGATTTTTGGGAAGCTAATAATAAGTCAAAATTACCTGGCTTTGTTTGGTTTACATCTTTGGATATTTTAATTTTGATAATGGGTGGAAAGAGAAATAGAATAATGATTGAAGAGAGGGGGTAATGAGTGGAGAAAGATATAGAGAGATATTAAAGTAATAATCGAAGAAATAGGATAATGATTGAAAAGAAAAATAGGATATGATTAGAAAATAAAAGCAAAACAAAGTTAAAATAGAAAATGAACAAAGCCCTAGTTTTGTTATTCTAAATTTTTTTCAAGAGAATAAATTAAATAATCATACTTTTTTTTAATTCCTGAGTAAGATATTAAGCTAAATGGTTTCTATCAAAATAAGGGGGCATTTTCACTAAGCTAAAAGTTACGGATTACTCCTTGTAGTTGTAGTCAAGTTGTTTTCATTCAATTATAACTTAAAGATGATATAGAGGAAATGGAGGGTAGAGGTCAAACGGAAAAATGGATGTGAAAAAAAGTTTAAGTATAGGAGAAACAACTTTACTTTTGACAATAAGTTATAGGGTGTGTTTGCGGTAGCTGTGGATACAAATTTTAGATTCTAGCTTCAGCTTTAGATGCAAATTTTAGTTTTCTGATTTTAATCAAAGCATATATATTGTTTGCGATAGCTATGGAATTATAATTAAGTTGTAGTAAAAGTTGGTATTGTTTATTGCAAAATTTGAGAATTAGCTTCCAGAATACTTAAATCTAAAATTGGATCCGAAAAGCATCTCAAACCTTGCTTCTGGAGAATCTGATTTTATTTCCTATTTTAGCATCTCAGAATCCGTTTTTTAAATTCTCAAAATTTGTTACTACAAGAATTTTTGGCAAACACTCATAACTTTTAAAAAGCTAATATCTCAAAATATGCTCCTAGAATTTTTCGAAAATACTCACATAAAATAACAAAGATAGCGGAAATGGGGCCTAAAAATTAGACTTGGTAATACGTCATGTCGGGTCGTGCCAGTTGGGTTCGCGTCACAAATCACCCAACCCGAACCCGACCCATTTTTAGAATTCGTGTTTCTCGAGTCGTGTTATTTTCGTGTTTCGTGTCAGAAATGTTCAACCCTAACCCATTAACTTCGTGTCCAGTTTATGTCCTGTTATCGTGTCTGTTGCCCAACTCTATATAGAATTACCGATATACCATATTATATATATATATATATATTCGTATTAATGGGTGACACAGATTAATAACGGTGTTAGTCGTGTTAATTTCGTATCTCACGTGTTCAATCCAAACCCGACCTATTTAGAATTCGTGTTCTCGAGTCTTGTCATTTTCGTATTTCATGTCAGAAATGTTGAACCATAACCCATTAACTTCGTATCCGATTCATATCGTATTATCGTATTTCGTGTATGTTACATAGCTCTACTAAAAATTCTCTAAAAAGAAGTAGATTTGCCAGACATCTACTACTAGTAAAGATAAATTGTTGAATAACTAAAAGAAAGAGGGAAGTCAAAGCAACCATTGTAAGGTACTGTAGTAATTCACATTCAAACCATTGGTCGTTTCCGTAATCTCACTTTCAAGACAAAACCAATACAAGCAAGCATCGGCTATTTTCTCTCTCCTCCCCCCTTCTCTCTCTCCCTCTCTGCTAGTATCAAGAAAAAAACAGCCGTTGCAGAGACATGCAGTTCAAGAGAATCAAAGCGGCGCAAAAGGGAACAAGCTGAAGGGGAATCAGGTTCTCTTGAATTCACTGGATTACCCTTGTCTCTCTCTCTCTCTCTCTCTCTCTCTCTCTCTCTCTCTATAACTGGTACGTCCTGATCTCTCTCTCTCTCTTGCTCTTTGATCATGTTGAAAGAGAAAGATCTCTCTGCTGATGGAGGGGAAATTTCTCAGAAAAAGCTCACAAATCACATTTCTGAACAAAACCTGGATAACCCAGATGAGAAAATCGGTTTTCCTGAAAAGGGTATTGATTTCCTGGGGGAATCAGACATGGGTAATGAAGGGTTTAAGTCAAACCCTTCAAAGACTGGGAATTCTGGGTCCCAAGAGCTAACCCTAAGCTACCTCTGTGATAATTCCAAGCTTGTTTTTCCCGAGAAAGAGATTCCCTGGAAAAACTTGCTGAATTCTTTTGAGAAAGTGAGTTACAAAGGGAAAGAAGTAGTTTGTGAGGATCAAAATCAGGAGAGTAATGGATGGGTAGAGAGGGATTTTCTTCAGTTGAATGAGGTTAAGGGGAATTCATCAAAGAGAGATGTTGAGGATGATGAAATTGACCGAGAGAATAGGGATAAGAAACCTAAGATAGAGACTCTTAATCTTTCTCTAGGTTTGCCTGATGTGTCTCTCTCGCTAGCCGCTTCGAATCCTGTACCAAAATCCGTACCGAATCCCGATCCCCCGGTGGCTAGGCCTAGTAGGAGTATCCAGTCTTTGGCACCATCAAATAATAATACCCAAACAACATACTCTAACGATTTTACAGCAGCTTCGATGTCGTACTCGTATTCCCACCCTTTTTCACACAATCCTAGTTGCTCCCTCACTCGCAATTCCACGGAGAACTATGAGGGTTCAATGGGGAGTTACAGGAGAGACTGCGAACAGATTTGGAATGGTGGGGAGGGGACTAATGGTTCTGTCCATAGTCGATTTAGGCCGGTTGGAGATGGGGTGGCATTATCCAATCATGGCGGTGGTATTTTCGCGTTGATGCAAGGTAATCGCGGTGGAATCAATAAGGATTCAGGTAACAACAGTATTTATCGCACAACAAGCTCTGATAATAATCATTCTTTTTTCCCTTCTGAGCTTCCTGCGAGGCCAATGATGGAAACTCAATCGGGTGATTCAAGAGGAAAAGGCTCAGATCATTTGAGAGGTGTGGAGAGTTTGGATGGAGGAAGAGTCCGTAAGATGTCTAGGCCAGAGAGGATTATTCGGGAAATCGTATCAGAGTCTGTACCTGCCATGTCCCAAATAGTTCAGCAGGAGCTTTCAGAGGAAACCGTTGAATCCACAAAGGAGTACTTGAAGAATCTCATTGCTGAAAGGAGAGAGGAATTAGCGAGCCTCCAGAATAAGCTAGAAAGAAGATCTGATCTAACAAAAGAGACTCTCTCAAAAGCTAATGTGAACCAAATGGAAATCTTGGTTTCGATCAAAATGGGTCTTGGAAATTTCGTATCCGGAAAAAGTCGCATTCCCCTACCTGAGCTGGTGGAAATTTTTGTACTGGAAAGGTGTAGAAATGTCAATTGCAAGAGGGTTTTGCCTGTTGAAGACTGTGATTGCAAGATTTGCTCTACAAAGAAAGGGTTTTGTAGTGAGTGCATGTGTCCTGTCTGTTTGAACTTTGATTGCGCTAACAACACTTGTAGTTGGGTTGGATGTGACGTTTGTTCGCACTGGTGTCATGCTGCTTGTGGCATCCAAAGGAATCTCATAAAGCCGGGTCCCAGCTTGAAGGGGTCATTGGGGACGACTGAAATGCAATTTCACTGCCTTGGGTGTGGTCATGCTTCGGAGATGTTTGGGTTTGTAAAGGATGTGTTTATGTCGTGCGCAAAGGATTGGGGTCTCGAAACTCTAATAAAGGAGCTTGACTGTGTGAGGAAAATATTTCGGGGAAGTGAAGATTTTAAAGGGAAGGAGCTGCATAATAAGGCTGACCAAATGCTCAAGAAGCTTGAAAGCAAATTGATGTCTCCTTTCGATGTCTGCAGTTACATCGTCCAGTTTTTTCACTGTGAGTTCCAGAACCTGGTCTTGTTACATCAAGTTGTCGTATTGACCATTTGCTCTTTTTATCAATTGAAACTGCTAGAAAATTTTATAGAAATGGGAAAGTCTATGGAGACTTAGTGGTCTACCAACTAGTGTGCAAAATGTTATGTGCCAGTGCTACACATTAATGCATTGACCCCCTTATATCTTCATAACCATTGGTACATTTTTATGCTAATGCCACATAAGCATTTTGGATACTAGTTGGTTTGTCATTTAGTGTCCTTACCGGCTACCATTACCTATAGGAACTTAGTTAGTATATCTTGCAAATCTGTTATTCACAGTTCGAAGGGAGATGTTGGATAACAAGGGGTGAACATAATTAGTATTGTCTTCTGCTTGTATTTTCCTGACATACTTCATTTCAATTGCTTATCATTCTAGTTTTCAAGCATTTGTCAGAGTCTAAAAGAGAAATTCCATCCAATATTTTTGGTTTTGGCATGTTCTTAGTAAGGAAACACTAAAGACCACCAGTCATTTGAAGATTGAATGCTAAATTTCAACTGGTGGTTGTTTGGTTGAAACCTTCCTGTTGGACAGAAGACAACATATGATTACGTTTAACGATTTTGTCATTGTCTTGGTCGCGGGTTATATGGCTCGTAGTTAGATTGGTAAGTTTCTATGGCGTGTGGTAGGGTCTGGGACGGATATCCTCTCCTTAGACAGATTACAGAGTGATTGTTTTTCGGATTTTGTCTTTGTCTTGTTTACAGGTTAAATGGCTTCTTGTTAGATTGGTAGGTTTATACAGTGTGAGGTAGGATCTGGGCCGGATATCCTCTCTTTAGACATGTTACAGAGTGATTGTTTTTCCTTAGAAAATGCCAATGCTCTTATTATTTAGTTATTTGAGAACAATTTAAATCTTCTGCATTATTAAACATCACATCAAAGTTGACCAACAAAGAATCTTTGGGGCTTGTGGATTGTGAATTGATGGATATGCTTGTGTTCAATTGAATCCCCTCTATGTTGACCTATTTCAGTAGGAGCAGGTGGGACTTGGAGAACAGTAGCACCGATGTTCTATTCTTTGCCGCTATCCTTCATGATGTAGCTGTGCGAAGCAGCTTAAACAATAGAGGAATGCCATCGAGATTTACTAATTTTAAGTGTACCCGATGCAGGGAAGCGTCTATGAAAGAAGAATGTGCAACAAGGACAATCACAAACACAACGAAATCTAGAGAAACTCTGTCTTGTGTCTAAGACTGTATTAATTCAATTATTATAAACAACACAACTTAGTAGCCCTTCATTATACATCTGTCTTCGGAGTAGTAGGAATTTATCCCAGGGATAGTGAAAGGGAAATAAAAAATAAGCAACTGTTGTTGTAGACCAAGTATTCTAGAATAGGTAGACCGAATCAGCCTTACTAGCTATTTCTTAATATTCTTAGCTGCCTGTGCTGAAGTTGATTAGTCATACTAAGAAACTAATACTGGAATAATAAGTATAGAATTTGTATTTTCTAAAATAGTGCCTGCATCAGTACTTGAGCATTTTCTGGGGCAACAATTTATTAGTCAATATATTGACCTAAACCGTATCCTTTGAGACAGGCCAGCCTGTCTCTTACTTGAGTTAAGATTAGGATGGTTTGGTTTGTCTAATAACCTGACTTGTTGCAATTCTTGGTAAGACATAGCACTGGATTTGGGAAAAGTTGACTCCTACCTACTAGGCATTTCTTGCGTGAGATTGGATGGGTTTTTTCTTGTTATTTTGAGAATAACTCGATGATGCTTATTGAATGATCTCCGCTAGATGGTCTTTAGATTTTGGTAAGAAAATGTTTTGTGGTCTATATAGTGTGAATTACATAAGCTTGTCTTTGGTTTTTTCCCCTATTTTGTTGCGTATGTTTATCTTTTCCCCTGCAGCGCAGAGCTTCAAATTTAGCTGCTGTTTTAGTCTGTATGTTAGTTTTGTACCTCTCTCTCTCTCTAAACTACTGGGTCTTGTGGTGGCAAGTCTTCTGGATTTTGTGCATGTGACACACGGTCCACATGGTTGTACACTGTGAAATACTTGTACAGGTTTTTTTGGAAGTGATGAGTGATAAAGCTGCCTAAAAATACTCTTTTTGCCCACGCTCACAAAATAAGTTGGGCATTCATTGCCTATGATGAAAATTTGGAGATCCTCTGTGTAGTGTCTCCCTCCATGTACTGTTCACCAGTTAATGTGAATTGTGGAGTATATGCTGCTGTGTTTACGGAAGGTGGGAAGTGGGAACAACACGGATTAGGCATAAAACATCACTGGTTGTTTCCACCAGATTGATTTACGATGAATGAAAGAATTCAGTAAGTCACAGTCATGTCTGGTTCACTAAGTGGACCAAATCTAGCATCATTGCCTTTGAAATGTGGATCTGTCATGCACTAGTAGTAATGAAAAAGCTTGAAGCATTTAAACAGGAAACTTTAGGTCTGTTTGATTTCTGTTTGATTGGCCGAATAAGACAATATTAGCGGACAAAAAATCTGTAGGGTCGCATTTCCGGCATTTGACTGCCTCAGTTAGAGGTTGATTACATATATGTTGGACAACGAATCCAAAAAAGCATGGGATCTATTGTACTCTGGGAGATGCGGTATTAGTATTCCCGTCGCTATTAGTCTCATCCTGTGTGTTATCAGCTAACTATTAGTCCAACCAATCAAATATGGCCTTATTGTGTGCTTCAAAGTTTTACCATGTGAGCTTTTACATCTGCTGTGATCAATGATCTCGGTGGTATGCATTTCTTGTATTCCTCTTTTTTTTCTTCTTTCCTCTCATGTGTTCCTTTTCAATTTGCATGCACCAATTAGTTCTTTTCTCCCTCTTTCTAGGTTACACTGAATTTGAATTTATATGCATTTGTTTATTCTCTTTTTCTTTTCGAATGATAGACACAGATGGCATGTCAGATTTCCCCTCCTCAAGTGTGCCCCCGAAAGAGTTGCCAGTGACTCAAACTAACCTGAGAAAAGATGAAGCCCGAAAAACCAGCTCACAGTCCCCAAAGACCTTCTACAACACAATCTCCGCAAATGGAAGGCCGGATATGTTACCTCACGATCTTCATCAGAGCAATCTGAACACAACCCTCATGGGTGACAGAATGATAGAGGACGAGTGGTCCGTGAAGTTGTCAAAGAAAGATGGGTTCGACAGCTTGGAAAGCATTGTGCGGGTTAAGGAAGCAGAAGCACGAATGTTCCAAACGCGAGCAGACGAAGCAAGAAGAGACTCAGAGAATTACAGACGGATGGTTCGGATGAAGAGTGATAAAATGGACGAGGAGTACGCAGATAAGTTGGCGAAACTTTGTTTGCAAGAAACTGAAGAGCGGCGGAGGAAGAAACTGGAGGAGCTTAAGGTTTTGGAAGATTCGCATATCGACTATTACAAGATGAAGGTGAGGATGCAAGCGGAGATTGCCGGATTGTTAGAGAGGATGGAGGCAACAAAGCAGCAGCGGGTGTAATTCCCTTTCTGCCCTCCGAGTAACCATTGTCCATTTACAGTTGACGTGACTATGGTATGTAGCTTGTGGTTTTGGATTCTGGGCGTTTCTTCAAACGCAAATTGAACGATTGCTTCCGTTGTACAATTTGGAATTTTTCTTCTCTTGTTTTGCTTTCCCATGTGCCCTCTTGCTAGTCTGACGTGCAAAATAAGTTCTTTTTAGTATAGAGGTGTGAGATTCAGCATGGAAGAGAGAGCTGATAGTAGAAAATATTGAAATGTTGCTGCACAATGTGTGGCAATTGTCCTTTTGTTGTTGTGTTTACCTATTTTGAAGGTTGAACTCTTTCGATAGTAATTTTTCAGCACTTCTGTGTTCCAGTTTTTGTGCTAGTGCAATTAGATTTTCATTTGAGTTAATTTGCTATGTATTTCTTCTTCGGATTTTTTTTTCTTTTTTGTTTTTTAGCAATCTGGATTCTGGGTGGTTCTGTATATGCAAATCCAACGATTGTTTCTGTTGTAAATTTTGAATTTGTCGCTTCTGTTTCGCTTTCCTGTGTGCCTTCTAGTACCCCCTGACATGCGAAGGAGTGAAACTCGAACTATGTCAAGTGCTCTGAAGCACCGCGCGTGGTACTCTAAGGGCCTTAATCATCCACATTCATGTGGGCCATGACTCACTGTATCGACCCCACACGATAGGTTTAATGAGCTCCACAAATTTGCGTGATGGTTATTTGTAAAGATCCCATGATAGGTTGCCATGCCCCATGAGTACTTCATAATTTTTAGAGAGGGAGAGAGAGATGCGAAGTATCCAATCTCATGGTTGACGCCTCCTCGACTACTTTTCCATAAGAGCATGATATTTCAAAAGTTAGCATTGAAATTATACTTTTGTTACTTCACTTTATATAATTTGACAAAATGATTCTGTGCTATGGACTCACTCTAAAATGCAAATTGTTTTACTCCTTATTTTGATCTTTTTGTACTATTACTCATTCTAAACACAACTTATTTTTGATATACAGGTCAGTTACAATTTAACCACGGGATTGGTTCATAACAGTGGTATATTAGTACATTAGACTACGTACAATACAAAAAAACATGCATCGTTGATTCATTTCACACTAAAAACATGCATCGTTGCGTCTTTCTATATATCGCTGGCCACTGTCACGTAAAACCTTAGACAAGTACGTACAACTGAATGAAGGTATAGGTACACCAACACATAGACGACACAAGAACTTTAAGCTCGTATATCTCAATGTTTCTGCGGAAGGAGAACAGAGAGGCCAACAGAGATAGCAAATAGGATCAGTAAAAGACCGGTAAAGTTAACTATGAGAGCTTCCTGGCTGTCCGCCGTTAGCTTTAAAAAGGTGAATTTCTCAATCAAACCGGTTTCAGCGGTGAGAATAGCCATGAGGAAGATGACCATGCCAAACACAGCGTGCCATGGGATGAGCCTAGCTCTTGTTTCCTGCTCTGCACCAGGCCAGAAGAAGGAGAAGAAACCAACCGTCCACTGAGACAAGTAATTACCAAGATTTGGGTTAGTATTTGGAACGAGGGTTTAAATAGCAGTCGTTGTGTAGCGTGCTGGCCATCACATAGCGGTTTTTCGGTCTTCATTACATTCCGATAAAATGGTGAGACCACAAAAACGTGCATATCCGATTTTTGGTTTGCTACAAGACTGATACTCGGCCACTACAACTGCTTTAAGTGCTCTATATTTTTTTCACTAAAACTGATTTCAAAAAATTTAGGACCGTCAATCACGATTCCCACCACAACTGATTTCAAAAAATTCGAAGTTATCATTTCGATAACTTCGGATACTGTCACACTCCGACTGTTGCCATTATGCGGCCCGCTCTCGGTATTTAAAACCTTGATTTGGATGATTCAATCATTTATGAAGACCCAAAATGATGGGGTGCATTTAGAACATGTGAAAGCAAACAACAAATGAATATTCAACTTAAAGAAAATACACGGAATTTTCCTCCACAAATTCAAGTTGTGTTCCTCTTACCTACTGGTTTCTACTCCGTAGTCGAAGATCTAAACACAACCTTAGGTGAAGATTGTGGACGACATTTCGTCAAAATTAAAAGCCGCAACTTGATGATTGAACTTCGTTAGAGTAATGTTATACAAAATTACAAACTAAGAAAATCGTTTCTACATCTGGGATCAAATGTATGTCTAGTGTGGCCTTTTTGGTTCCTCTTGTACCATTTAGCACCTCAAATAAGATGTGTTTTTTTTAAGTAGTCCTTGAGCCTGGAGTAGTTACAACTCACTAACAAAGCCAATGGTATACTTTTGGAACACGGGGTCAAAATGCCACAATACGAACAACACAAGGTGACCTTTTTATAGATTCTTGTACCAAGGTAATGTTAAAAAATACTTCGGGTCACTTGCAGGGAGAAAAATCAACAAACCTTTCACCCTTTGGGTACCAAATTGATGCAATCAGAACATGGTGGCCAAAGTTCCACAAGCACATAGATTGAGGTATGTTCAGTGTATAAGTCCTCATATATTTGTAGATGATAAAGTTGATTGTGATACCTGAATGCCACATAAGCAGATAGTGGACATGCCAATCCAGGAATGCAAGGTGTACATATTTGGAATGTCAAGCTCATTGTGGTACTTGAAAACTGCACAAATCCCCACAATTGCAGCAACTAGAGCTATGAAAAGCCATGTGAGATGAAGTAATTTCCGGGTATCCTTCGATGCTGGGACTATCTTGTGCATCATGATACCTGTTTCAAAACCAAATACTCCGTTAGTTCATAATTTACACTTGTCTGAGTGTGTCCAGGCGTATACAATTTTCCTAGGCATCAACGGACCCATGAAACAGTAGTCCCCAGTGAGTTTGTTTTCCTTTGGATTTTAGCGTTCAGAATCTTTAGATAGAGACTCAGAAATGATTCTCTACTCTTTTTGGGTAGTGATAATGCGAAAACCATTTTTGTTGGTGCCAAAACTCCAGTGCATAAAAGTCTTGTACATTACAAATGGTACAAGCATTTTGTGCACTAGAGTTTTGGCACCAACAAAAACGGTTTTGAAATTATCATTTCTCCTCTTTTTTTCCACCCAAATCAAATATATAACACAATTAATCACATACTACTATATATTGCTCCATCCGTTCCAATATATTAGTCATTTTTGAAATTCGGTGTCATTTTCAAATTTCTTATCTCTTTTCCTATCCAATTAGGACAGAATGAGAACCAACAAATTGGGACGGAGATACAGAGAGCACAATCTTTTCTAGTGTTATCTTGGGGGCTCACATATGTCCTCTACCTTCTCCAATCATCCTAGAAAATAATCAGTGCCTTAGAGGATATCCTTCTCAACCACATCCACACTCTTCTCAAAATTCTTACCAAAGTAACCAACCAAAGTAGTCCAAATTTATTGGTTCACTAACTTCTTGAGTTGATCTTATCCAGATTTATTATATGGCTTATTATATTATCAATATATCAAAATCATGTAGCAGGAAAAATGTTTCCCTTGATCATAACTTTCCTTACCTTCCCCAGAGATTAAAATGAACCCAATCACCATTAGCAAGGGGTGCACCTGCAAAATAACGACAAGGGGTGGGTGGGCGGAAAGAAAATTAGAAACTCGATTAGTCAGTGGAGTATCAGAAAAACCCAAATCTGAAATTTTTGTATGCATGTTGGGTAATTAGTGTTTTGTGAGAGAGAGAGAGAGAGAGAGAATTACATTGAAAATCTTCTGTTTGTTGGTTGAATTGAAAGCAAGGCCTCCCCTAAAGTGTAGGAGCCATACAAGCACGAGGGTAAACACTGCTACCATTACCACTTGCGCGAATATGGTAGCTGGCCGCGAGGTCGCCTTAAAATCAGAGCGGTTTTTCGTAGCCATTACACTCACGGGGAGAGAGAGAGAGAGAGAGAGAGAGTGTGAGGTTCGTGAATAATCTTACAATTGGAGTATCTTATCTATACCACTTCACTGATGTATGTAAGGCATTTGAGGCCACTTCCAGAAACGGAAATAAATATTTATTTTTTAAGAATGTAATTTTAAGTTTAAAAATTATATATTTACATAAACAATTTTTCTAATAATATAGATCTTATTTAACAGATCTCATTGAAATCTTTTAAACGACGTAAAAAAATAAAAAATTATTTTTCATTTATATTATTTTTGAGTTTGAAAATATGAAATAAACTGCTTATTTTTTAAGAAGGTTTCTGGAAGGGGTCCTGTCGCGGTGTTGCCAGTACACACCATTTTTATTGATTTATTACCCGTTTACCCGCGTTTCTATTATTCCGCATACTACTCTATTGCCCACCTGTGAGAGTCTCAATTAAAGTCACAGTTTTACTTTCTATGAACTGATCCCAAAAAAATGATGGCACTAAAAATATTTCAAACTTGAGAAATTAAGAAAGAGCAAATTTCTAAGTCCAAAACCTTGATCGGCCAACCCCTTAGGATTTAGTACATACCATCTAAAACATCCACCTCTCAAATACACGACTTTTAGCTAGACCATCTAAGAGCATTTCCAACTGTCTCAACAAAGCTCAGGCAGGGCTATTTTGCCGAGAAATTCCATCCAAAACCACACCTAATAGCCTAGCTACCTCCCTCGCCTACTTAACTTTTGCTACATTACATCGCCACAACTAGTGGTGCTGTGCAGCAGTGTGCTACTCACCTCTGAGCTGTCAAATCGTCCATCCGACGGCTCGGATCTTATCTCGGCAATAAACGGCTCTCGATCATTGGTTGCCGAAATGAGATCCGAGCCGTTGGATGCACGGTGCTATGCACCTCACTGCACAACACCAACCCTGAAGTTCGATGAATTTTCTCTCTCTATGCTTCTCTGATGTTGTCTCCTCCTCCGATTTAAGTCCCCCTCCCCCCCACCGCTCTCTCTCTGTTTGTCTCTTTGATACACGGTTTCGACATCGATGAGGACGGTGACTCTTTCTCTCTTTGTTTCAAGGTTTCAGTGATGGTGACTTCGACAAAAACCTAACCGATTTCTCTCTGATACACGGTTTCGACAACGATGAGGATGGTGGCTCTTTCTCTCTCTGTTTTAAGGTTTCCAATGGTGGTGACTTCGACGGAAACCTAACCAATTTCTCTCTGATACACGGTTTAGACGGCATTCGACAGCGATGAGGACGGTGACTCTTTATCTCTCTTTTTCAAGGTTTTCGGCGATGGTGACTTCGACAGAAACCTAATCCTAAATCGGTTTTGAGCCCAGAGGATTGTAGGTAGATCTCGTTGAGACGATTCCAACGCCACCGATCCCGTTGGAAACCGATTTCACCGTAGCTGTCACGCATTGTTCAAAGGCCGCACGTGAGAGTGAGATCCACTCTCATGTGTGTTGGTCATACACCCGTTCAAAGGTTTGAAACGCAAACGACTGTTTTTTCTTTTGAACTTTGTTGAGGTTGTTGGGTGTAACATGTTTTTGGTGGCTAGGCAAACCAATTTTCTCAACAAATTGGCTTGAAATTTGTTGAGACTATTGGAGATACTCTAAAACATATGCTTCGCCACAACTTAACCATTGAAATAGGTTGAATTACCCTAAGTGTAGGACTAGGTCATTGTCAGTATATATAATAATCGAAAAGTCCGGGATCATACCCACAGAGAAATTCTCTATAGCTTGTTTGGATTATAGGTGTAAGGGTTTCAGGCGTTTAGACGGCCAATTTTTTGTTTTACTTTGAAAGGTGGAGAAACACTATTATGAAAAAGACTAGAAATGAGTTTGAGCTAAGAATTAAAAGCGCCAAGGCGTTGGAGTTACTAACACCTGTAACTTAAGTCATCCAACTCTTCTCAATGAAAACACGATTGAATCGCCGACATAGGCTATCAATCGGAAGATTTATGTATGAAACCAATAAAAGACTAGAAGCGTAGTTCGGAAAGCAAGTGAGTTCTTTAGTTCTCTTGGTGAACACGAACCGAGACATTGCTCCGAAACATGTGTGTGAGCACATGATCACCGGAGATTAACATCGGCAAGTTTTGTTACATAAAAGGCGAACCCTCTCATTTTACAAACCAAACTTCAAGTTTCGAGTTGAGAAAGACAAGATTAACCAAAGTCATAAGGTGTTATTCACCCCATGACCGAGCCTAATCGACTACTCACAATAGGCATAAGAACTAAACATGGTAAAAATCGAAGGCATAAGATTTAACCGATAGAAAAAGAAAGTAAACTTGATTTTATAGAAGATCCAACAAGTAGCTACAACATTAATACATGAGGAAATATCAAAACACAACTTACTCGAGTTCTTGAAGATTGAAAGACTAAGAACACAATAGAAATCCTAGAAAGTAAGAAAGAAACTTAGGCCTAAAGCTAACTAATGGCCATCCTTGCTATTTGTGAGGGAGAGAGCTATATATACACATTTGCTTCTCTCTCTACAAAATATCCCAAAAATATACTACTAATGGAAACTTTTCATAAATGGAAGGTTGAAAAATTGCAAAAATCTGCCCGGAAGCCATTGATATCGATACCTATGCAAAAGGGTATTGATACCCCCAGCTCTATTCGGCTTCGGGGTGATTTAAGTTGACTGACATCGACACCATTTTGCACTGGTATCGATACCAATATGTTAAGACAGATTTTGCTTAGCTGAACTTCGCGGACTCGTTTCGGACACTTCCGAACTCAGATTTGGGTGTCCTTTGGACCATTGGAAAGCTTGTTAAGTCCACTTTCTAACCCAAGTGGTTTTGAATCCAAGATAGTTTGTACATCAAAAGATATGACGATTCTACCCTCAGTTGGTCGGAAAATGAATAACTTTGGTAAAATCCTCACTTCTCCTTCAATTCACTTGACCCTTGGGTGTCTCGAGCAACCTCCAAACCATCTTTTCATGACTTTTCGGGCACCACAACCTGGTGGCACGTGGCCTTGGGTAGTTGGTTTCACCCGGAGCATTCCTTGGCGTTCAAATGTGCCTTATTCACACGGTTTACCTGAAAACACTAAAAACACACATTACGTGTAATATCGCATAACAACGACAACATATATGTGCAAACACAACATATTAGAGGACTTAAACACCAAGAATATCCATTATTGAGTGCTTATCAACATACTATCTCATCAGCCTCAACAAATTTTGAACTAAATTTAACTTCAAAAATCACTTTTTTTTTACTTTAGCTAGTCACTTCTTTAATAACACACTGCATCAGGCTCTCTATTCTAATTTTACTGCATTAAATTATTCTTTCTTTCTATCTAGGTACTATCAAAAAATCAGAAATTATTAAAAAATTTGAACGACTATATTCTAACGGTCATATTTCCATCTCGCAATCGAGCTTATAGAATTTATTCAACGACATCGTGGTATCAGAGATAGAGGAACTCATTCTCAACTTTAGTCAGGCCTTCTCGCACGAGCCCTTGTGGGAACTACATAGCCAATAGTAGGGCACTACGATTCTAAATTTTGTTACGTTATTTTTCTTTGTGGTCATTTTAAAATTTTCATGTGTGTTTGTAACTTTGAAGTGTGTCACGTTTTTAATTTTAGTTTGTGTGTATTTTTATTTTGGTCATCTAATTTCAGTTTTTAGAAGAAACTGCCTTGTTCATTTCACCTTTTGAACAAGTGGTCCCCACGTTTGAAGAGGTTGATGCAAGGTCAATTTCTGCGCTGAAGTGACGTATAGGGCAATTTGCATTGCCTGATGAGGATGGTCTTTAATACTAGTATTGACTCGTTGGTTTTGAAAGTTCGTTGGTTTTGAAAGTTCGTAAGTTATTACTCGATCGAAGAAATTAGGATATTCATTTTTTTAAAGTAGTGGATATTCATGAATGAATTCCCGATCCAAACTAATTGTTCATTTTTCTCAAAACAGTAAAATTTTCAAGTTACTACGTAACTTAGATTTTCGCAAGAACAATTTAGTACTAGTATAATATTAAGACTTAACAAAATGAACAATTTGAATCGTTTGGATAAATGTCAGGTCCAATGATATTAGTGATGATGTGTTTGTGAAGGGTTTGTAGGAGGAATATGTGATAGTTAGCTTTCTTTTTTCTAGGTTGTGCTTGAGCTAAAGTTCTGCCCTTTCCTATTAGTTACAGTGTGAGTAGTACATTTATCCTCTAATTGGCCATTAGGTACTTTGGTTAAAGTGGTCAGATTAAATTAGATTATGCCCACAAAATCATCAGGCGGTGTTATGTGGCCATCGTTCATAATAATCATAATACGCCACATACATCTATGATCGAAATTCAGGTAATAACAGATCAATGCTCGGGGAGCCAAGAAAAAATGCCTCTGTCAAATCAAATCATCTCACAAGTCACAACTAGTACATGCCAGTGGCTAACAAGTATTATTCATATTGATGCCAGTGATCAATTGATGAACTACTGTGTCTGCATGGCTAAATAGTATTATTCATAGTAATCACATTCACAATCGAGCGCAGAGTCTAGTAAGTACGTGCATCGAGTCCAAGCCAATGAAATAATATGAACTAAAGTGTAAATTGCTTAAGTTCAAATTTTAGTTTCTTTGGCTGTATAAGATGTCAAATCTTCAGTTTTTGTTTTAATTACTTTGTTGCTTGGTACTCTAAATCTTTTTCAAAATTTTGATTTAGTAGAAGATAACAAAACAATAAAATATAAGAGTACATCAAAACGAAAAATTTGGTTTGAGCCAAACGATGTGATGTAAAATTTGGCACGAATTTGGTAAAAATTAGGGAAATTTATAGAAATGATCATTCTAGTTTCACCCGAGTCTCATTTTTGTCCTCTAAGTAGCAATTGCAACTCTTTTGACCTTTAAGTTTGATTTTCGTACAAAATTGGTCCAATTGATAACGTCTATCAGCCAAACTGAAAGGAAAAAATTAGATTGAGGGCAAACGTTATTAATTGAACCAACTTGGTACGAATTGTAACATCCAAACTGCCATCAATTTGAATTTTTCAGTACAGTTTGGCTGACAGAAGTTATCAATTGGACCAATTTGGTACGAAAACCAAATTTGAAGGTCAAAAAAATTGTAATTGATATTTGGACGACAAAAATGAGACTTAGATGAAATTAGGAGGACTATTTATATAAATTTCGCTAAAAATTAAGAGAAAAATAATCAATAAGACCATGCTAAAAAGTCCAATAGCATTATGCCAGAGGAGCCCTAATTAGTATTAGAACTACAAAAGTACCTTAAACTTGTTAGCCTAACTTCTTTTTTTGCGACTAAAAAGTGTTTGGATCAATTTAAGCATACCTCAATTAATTTTTAGGAGACCAATATTCATGTGAACGGAGAGGAGACAAATTGCACTGTGTATTAGTAGGCGCTTAATTAAACCGGGACAAAATTTGATACGAAGTGACCCCACTAGAGTTTGAGTTTTGAATGAAAGAGGGAGCAATTTCCCAAGTCCAACCTAGACTTCTATTACATCTTTAGAATTCCGTATTTCACATCACCAAATAAAAGAGCTGCTTTCTTCTATTTTAGGCTCCGTTTGGATACGTGTGAATTACATATGGAGCATTTTGAAGTTTTCTGCGAACCTTTTTTGGAACTGGAGAAGTTTTACGTATTCAACCTTACTGAAGAAAGGTATTATAACATATCTCCAGCCACCGGATAGACAACAAATCAGGAGATAAATTGGGATTTCTAATTCTGTTTTTCGTGTACAAGGCTCTCCGTACGCAACTGCATTAATGGTAGTCTAAGCTTCCTCTGGAAAGCAATCGATATGATATGCCTGGGAGATGTCTACACTTTGATCCTTTGTTGAGGAACTCGTTTGAGTTGTAGTTTTACTGATAGAGAACTTCCGGTAAGGGCGATGAACTGGAGGCAACATTAGTGCTGATTGAATGTCCATTGATAATAGCCGTCGACATTTACTGCACCACAAGTACTTCAAATTCAAATCCCGAATGAAATTCCACAAAATGGCATTGTTTCGTTCTTCTTCTTTTCCTTCTTTTTTTTTTTGTGTGTGCGTGTGTGTTTTTTGGGAACTAAACAAACAAAAAGTTCAAAGGGATTCATATTGCTTTCATTTTTCTGTGGAAAAGGTTGCGAAAATTCGAAAAACATCTTTTTGCTGTATTCCGAAAATAGGTCTTCGGAAACATCCCACTAACAAGTTTTCTCATTTTCTATGTTCCGGGAAGTAAAAACAGAAAAGAGAAAGGAACTAAACAGGCAAAACGAGAATCCTACCTGCACACTTTTGTGAACAGAGTCTGATAGCTGCAGATCCAGTGCTGTCAAACCAAATAAAAAGACTTGAAAAACTTGTTTACTCCTATAATATAGTATGATTTTTATCGTAGAGAGATAGATACTGTAAGTCCCAAAAAGACAATACCACTAGTGAATGAAGAGCAGTTTCCGTCCTGAGGCCAAGAAAATACTGCAGAGCCATAGCAGCATGTTCCTGCAATAGGGCAGCTAATAACATCAACAACTGCAATTCCTAGACTTCTTATAATGTCCTGAACTACTGGCTACAATACAACAAAAGTAATTAGGAAAGAAAAGTCGTTACCGTGGTATGCTTAAATACGTGATGAACTGAAAAGCCCCTTGCATGAACATAGCTGCCTCCCTGTCAAGTAAAGCCAAAAACATCATTGCCTCGCAGCAGTTTTGCCAAAAATTATGTACCAAACTGATTGAAGTACTACTTTTTTAGGATAAGTTGTTCTCTACCTCTACCACTACTTCCCCAAAATGAATGCACTTAGACCTTATGATGATGGCCAATCAGAACGCAATGAGTCCCACGTTCACTGGTAACCACACCACAGGTCCTTTAGATACTTGCTAAATTCACAAGTCATTCCAACATATTTCTTCAAGAATCTATAGAAAAAGCATATGTCTATAACAAGTTTTCCTGTTGGTTACCTAAATTTGAAGGCTGCTTATAAACCAACCTAGTTGATTTGTCAGTAAAGCAAAAAAATTATTTGAGAGACCTGAAAAAAGGAAAACCTGCTAACGTTGGAAGCTAACAAAAGGGAAGGGTATGTTTGAAAGTTCCTTACATGTACAATATTGAGGTACTACTAATAATTCTGGGAACAAGTGAATTTGGATGTAAAATATCCAAATTCAAACTCAGTAAGAACAAGAATGTCTTTGACAATCTTGGAATAAGCTGGAAGGATATGTTACATGTGTAGTACTAGTTTTCCGTCCATACCAAAACCAACAGTACGAAAGATTTTATACTTCTACTTCTGGGCTCAATGAAAGTTTTTGTTGATTAGACATTTAGACTCATGAACAAGCTCATGCATGGTCCACTAAGTTTCGTCAAGGTGAGCTTACATGAAATGCAAATATTTCCCATGCTACAAAATGTGAAATAAGTTACAGATTGGAAAGTGCAAACTTTGCCTGGGTCAAATCACCAGACAAATTCATAACATATGGATGTGGTCAAGCAAGTACAAACATAGACAACTACCATTTCTCAAACACAGCATAGAGTAAGAATCAAGAAGCTGCTGTAACTGACAAACAAATTACCTCATCTGGTGAAAAGAACGCAACTGCATCAGGATCCATGGAACCTACTGGATGTAATGATACTATAGCTCTAAAAACAGAAGGAAACAGCAGCTCAATTACAGCAACCTTGTCTGCAGAAATGCTGCCTACGGTTCCTTGTCTTAGATTATTTGAACTATGAAAAGTGTGCTCTTTTGGTGTTTCTATGACACTTTCGTTGGCTGCGGAGGCAAGTGATGAAGCTCTTTTCAACCAATCCAACCGTTCATAAGTATTAATTTTCACATTTGGCACTTCTTTTTCCAGATGCAATAGAAAATCTGATAGCGATCCGTATTCATTAAGCTCTTCTTCATGACTTGCAGTTGATGCTTGTGAACTACAAATTTTCTTTGAAATTGACTCAGCACCATCATCAAGGTGAGGAAAAAATCGCCGTTTCTGATCCGTAAATGCCTTGAGAGCCAACCTGCAAAAGTAGACTGGAGATAAGCAACCTCTGAGAGAGAGAGAGAGACTGGTGAAAACTTCTAGAGATTTTTCAAACCACCGTCTATTGCAAATGGTATATTAAAACTTCTTGTTTTACTAATGGGATCTACATCACTTTTGTCCTGCATTCCTTTGTGTTCCTTGGTGTGGGAGCCACACAGGCCCGGCTGTTAAAATTGATCTCGCTCCCTTGGTTAACAATCTTCAGCCACACTGGCATTTCAATTAGACTATGAAAAAGTGATCATGTAAATTGGCAATCACCACGAAGAGCAGTCTTCCGAGACATTCATAGAGTATAGGACTTCAGACAGCACATTTGTGATCACCATATGTACACCAATTGTGCAACTCATTTCAACCTTGGAGTTGGATAATTCAACACAGCCGCGTTAATGATTCTCTAGGCCTGATATATCAATAAGAGAATTCATGCTACAGATTTTCATTTAGCAGAAATAAAACAAATTTTGTCTATCCAATGAGGCTCAGCCCTCTCATCAGACTTCCAGAAAAGGAAATCAAAGCTAAATATCAGAAACTAAATCAAAAGGCAAAAAATAAACAAACAAAGAGGTTTACTATATGAATGGATAAACAGTAGAATTCAAACAAAAATTAGCATACAAAAAGGTTTTAAGACAGACCTGGTCCTATCGACAGCAGATGCACCAGCCTGGCCAGCAAGTTGACGTTTCCATGCATACGCAACAACGGCCCCATCTGGACAAACCAAAGGCATGTGGAGGCCCCACGAATTACTGCGTGACCTAAGTGACTCGTTAAGAACTCCAGAATCTTCCAACTGCCTTCCTAGAAATAAGAAGATTTTAACTTCATGGATGCAGTCAAAACAAAAATATGGACTCTTTCGTACGAGACTAAGGATATCTTATCTGAACACAATTTAAGTTTCCAATTTTCAGCCATACAGTCATCAATCCTACAGCCTGTATACATGCTACAGCTAAATTTTCTGATTTTCACCCCTACAGCATCCGTGATCACCAACGTCAAGTTAGGAGAATACAAACTAGAAAGGTTTAAAGAACTCAGGCAAGCAGCAGGTAATAAGGTTTTCTATTATATTTGATTTTGTCAACAGACGTATGAGACACCAGCGAGCCAGTATCCCAATTTGACTATTTGCGGTCCTATTGGATATTGACAATGACTACATATCTCCATGTGTGCCTCAGTTCAGCAGAGCATCAAGTCATTCTTCCAAGCACACAAAATTAGTTCTGATTCCTGAGCGTCCTAACCAGTACATACGATCTTAGGATCAACGGAAGTGACATAAGGTCTTCCCTCTTTCCCCGGCCGAAATCCTTTACAACTACTTAATTCCAAACCCATTTTACTTTTTCCCAGAGTGCTTTCCACATGGTAAACCCAACTCAACTCTCTATGCGCATGCAATACCATGTGTGGGTAGTTCCTCCAGGAGTGACTTTACCTCTTTCCCCTAACAATTAATTCATGTTATATATCTTTCTAGCCCCAACTTCTTTTTACACCCCCTTATTACAAGAGATTCAATGCCAAAACGCCCTCATCTTCTAGAAACTCTAACCCTAATTTTCTAACACCACCCACAGACCACCCCCATTATATGCCACCCCAACCCTCCCATATCGCCACCAATGTTCTAAAAATTGCTAGGCACTAGTCGGGCGGAAAAGGGGCGCCTAGCACCTAGGTGCCCGACTAGTTGGCTGTCTAATCTAGGCGTCGGACCACTGCCTAGCGTCTAGGAGGGGACTAATCGGCCTAGGCGGCCACCTTTTAGAACACTGAATGCCACCACCATGCCAAATCGGTTCAATCAATTCTAGTAAGTAATCTTACTAATCGTCCTATGCCAACAGGCATTCAAGATCTACTGATCGAACAATATTCAAATAGCGGAAAGTTTGACATGATAAATCTATACTTATTTAGAGAGAGTAAGAGCCATAGAGGGACCAGTGTGTTGTGTTTTCTTCCATTAAGACATGTTGTCTTCTTTGCGTAAACCATGTCATTAAAAGAAGAATTTCTAAGTGCCATGAGCTGAGCACGTATATACACTCTTTATTCTCCATCAATTAAAGACAGTAGAATTACGTTACAGAGTGGCAGAACCGGTGGACAAGGCGGCCAACATGTTGGGCAGGTCAGGGCGGGCATATGAAAGCTAGAAAAATTAGGGCTATAGTTTGTCGAAGACGAGGGCTTTTCAGGATTAAACTCATTCAAAATGGGTAAAAAAGAATTCAGGGTTAAAGAGAAATAGGGATGCAATTTGAACCGGACAGATGGGTATCCAAACTGTAACCGCTTTTTTCCCCGAACCATAACCGAAAAATTCCCCATGGGTGAGGGTATGGTAGATGATGTGAGATAACCAAACGGGTTCTAGTTGTGGTTGAACCGATACCCGAACCAAACCAAAATGATAAAATTACAAAAACGCCCTTTATATATATAGTATCTACGTCTAGGGTTAAGAGTTAAGACAGAAGCACAGCCGCACACTCACTCCCTTCTCTCATTCCGAACCCATTCTCCTCTCTCTCTCTCTCAACAAATCTGCTGAAGATTAAGAGTATTAACCACTTGACAGCCTTCAGACATCGATTCTCTTCGGAAGGACAGGCCCCCACTCGATTCTCTGATCCGTTTGCCATCTCTCTCTCTCTCTCTCTCTCTCTCACACACACACACACACACACAACCTGTTGATGTTACTTCGGATTTTTTTTACTCATACATTCATTTTGGATTTTGCTCCTATAGTCAGCCAAAGAAGAGGAAATCAAGAGAATAAGAAAGGAGCTCGTTCCAAGAGTTCAACCCATGCCCTATTTTGACAGGCCTTTCATTTCTAGAAAATAATTTACAGCTTTCTTATCGACAATAGATCCAGATTTCTAAATCTTCTGCGCTACCATGTAGTTTTATTTTCAGTTTGATATGGTGTTCGGAAAAGTAGATCTCAGTCAAATAGATTCAGTTTTGTTTTCATGCAGTAGATCTCAGTTTTGTTCAGTTTTATTTCGGTTTGGATACAATGGCAAATTCGGTTACCCAATCGGTTCGGGAATTACCCGAACTCCATTTGGTTCGGTTATGGTTTATTTTTCTTCGCCCCGTTCGGGGTATCAGCGCGGATATGGTTAGCCTTTCGGTTTCAGGATTGGGCACAGAAATCCCCACATCTGCTCCGAATGCCATCCCTAATAGAGAAATATTTAGGGGTTGTGAAAACTTATCTTTGTGGGCAATTGTGGAAATAACTTCCATAACACAGCTTCATAAATCTGTTTATACCAACTCTGTTTCACCTTCCTATATTAGAAAAGAAGACAAGTAGAAAAATAACGAGGCCAAGAAACCCTAATAACCAGATAAATATGTGTTTCATACTTTCATATCGATGTGATCAAGAACGAACATCCCAAATCAAAATGCTAGAAGAATCCTAGAACAATCCTTGGAATAATCCCACCGTCCACTAGCGGGTTCAATTAAAGCCGAGGCAAAGCTTGTTGCGCATAATCATATCGAAATCACATATTTCATCAGGCATATTTACTATTGATGTAGAACACAAGGAGGTCCAATTCCATGATCAGCTGGACCAAGCCAAGCTCCGAAAGTCCAAACGGTGTTTAATTTCAGATTACCCAAATTGGCTAAATTCGGACGAGCTCGGAATAGGCCCAAACTCGGTGGGCTGACTTATTTTCGCGCTCCGGTCAATACTCATGAACCCTAAGTTGATGATCGATGGTGCTTTTCGGCCTTAATTCATTCGTTTAGGCCTTCAATTGCATTATTTTGCCGTTTTAGGAAAGATATGTTTCGTTAAGAACTCTTAGACCGTAATTCCTTTTAAGTTGATTCTTTTTGGGAAAGTCTTGTTTTTCTTTCCCGTTTTCAGTTTTAGGAAAAGCCCCAAATTCTGGGACTTTTTATTTTCCAAGTTTATTTTTAGAGTTTCTAGGGTTTCAGCCTATTTAAGGGTTTGTAACCTAGAGTTTATGCAGCTTTTTGATCAATAATATTAAGGGATTCTCTCTTTCTTTCTTGTGCGCAAGATTTGCTCGTTGCGACGAGTTGTTTATCTCGTTTGGACTAGTACGCTAACTAGTCTCTCGTGAATTCCGCTGCGTCAACTATTTAGTTTAATATTCACATTTTTTATTTTTTGATAACGTAGGTGTATGGAACAGCTTACGCGCACCGCGACCAATAATCCAAATGCAGGTACCAATCCCAGACCAATGAAAGCCGAGCCAAAGGCAGCGTAGTGTAATCAAATCGAAATCACACATTTCATCGGACATTGAAACACTAACCCTAATAACAGTGAAACGCAGCAAAATCGAAACAATACAAACAAAGGGAGCTAGCTAGTTACCAATGGTACGGAGGTCGTGGAGATGCTGTCGCATGGAGGCCTCTTCTTTGAGGATCAAGTGCAAGGGTTTGGTGAACTGGTGAGGCTGCGATGCGACGAAGAGGGCTTCGAGGAGGCGATCGGCGCCTAGCCTTATGTCGGCAATTAGACGGCCGGCGTTCGACAACCTGTCCATCGCGAGCGCCACCTGTTTGGGCGGCGCCTCCGTGGCTGATTCCCGTGACTCCGCCGGCGAGTGGAGCGGAGATGGTGCTTGCTGCTGCATTGCGCTCTCTCTCTCTCTCTCTTTCTCTCTCTGTTTTTTTTTATCAGATCTCTCTCTCACTGTTTGGGACTTGCTGGTATTTACTGGTACTAGTATTTAGTTAGAAATTAGGAACCGGGTTTGAAATGGGCCAATGTTGGGCTTTAGTTTGGGCTTTTAGGCCTGTTAGGGACATTGCCGTGGGTTTAAGGCCAGTTCGGCTTGCGTTTGGTTTTGCTGTGGCCTGTGGGTTTTAGGCCTGTGAGGGACACTTTTTTGCTGATGTGAAAAGGGTGGAGGAGGGGGCGATCCGGCATAGCAACCTCTCTTTGAGCGTGATCATAGGGACTCCAGACCCGCGACGGGCTTTGGAAGGGATCAAAGTGCACCTCCAGATGGGCAAGGGCGTGAGAGTCAGTGCGCTTTCCTAATCGAATAGTCGGGGAAAGGCTCTAAGCTCCACTCCGACTTGCATGTGTTAAGCATATTTGCTAGCCTTCTCGGCCTAAAAGTGAACTAAGGGACTGCCCCACTGAAGACTAGTGGACCAAGTTCTAGAGGGTGCTCAAACCCTTGACCTCCTGGCCATGCAAACCCTGTGGGAGTGAGTCATGAACCACTAGGCTACCTTGTGGGTCTACTAGGGACATTGCTGTAGGTGTTTGGAAGCCCATTTTTATATTTTCCTTTTTGCATTTTTGGATTGTGGTTGAATGTATTTGAATTTGTAAAATGTTTGAAAGATATGTATAAAATGTATTTTGAAATAGGAGTAGTGTTTTGGAGAATAATCATCAAAATGAAGTTTGGATTGGTTTTTTATCAAGTTGCCCTCGGTTGTATCATAATGCGTATGAATAACCATTTTTAGCCCCTTTTTTTAAAAGATATTCTTCTTAACTAAAAGATATACTTCACAAAAATACAAGTTACTGTCTCATATTTGAAATTCTCCAATCTATATTTTTCCTAAGTAGAAATTGCCAAATATTCCCTTAAGAAAATTTAATTATCATTATTTCGCGAGGGATGAGGATAATTTCCAAAATATGTTGCGGGCACTTGGGTTTTTTCTTCTCCAACCAAGAAGATAAGTAAAGAAAGAGAATTCAAAAAGCTACTCCCCCTCTTTCTTTCTTTTTTTTCTCGACAAAATGAAACAATTTTATAAACTCGAAAGGGGTACATCGAGAGGGAAAAGAAAAGTGAGCTAACACTTACTCACCCACAAAACATGAACATAAAAACACATAAAACATAAAAGAGCATCCAATCGAAAGTTGAATGTTACAACACCTGAAGACCATACTTAGAGCTTCAGTTTACAGATTCCACCTAGAAAGCTCTTAAAATCTTCCACCGAGTACACCTTGATCTCTTTTCTAGAGCCAGAAACCAAAGATACATTTCCCATAACTCACTCATTGCATGTTATGGATATTAATTCCAGCCATATTCACCTAAAGTTGTAAAAATGAAAATGGGGAAAATAGCTATCCAAACACCCTCATTAATTTGTGTGATTTTACTTCAAAGTCGTTGAGGGCGATGCTAAACAAACCGAGAATACATCAAAAAGAACGTGATTTTCACCGAAAAAAGAAAAATTGGAAAAGGAAAGGAACGCGGTCAATTTTTAGGTTGGTGAATTTATGAGAGTCCACTTTTAGAAATAGAAAATTGGTATTTGAACTCCCTTTCATATAACTACCAGTTAGGTACACACTACACATTCTATCTGTGCAAGTATGCTTTTAAGGGATAGTTGAGTCTCAGTGATTTCTTCTTCTTTTTTTTGAATGGCAAGTCTCAGTTATTTCACCTCTTTGTCCCCGAAAATTAATTAAATTATTATACTAAAAGTAACCATATATATATATATATATATATATATATATATATATATATATATATATTTTTATATGTATATATATATTTTTAATCTTTTATAAGGACAATGATGGAAATCACTTTCGTGACACAACTCTAAAAAATTGTTCGCACTGATACGGATAGCCCTTTTTGGTTACTAATAGATTGCTCTTCTTCTTTCGGCCTTCTTTAATGTGAATTTTGAGTATTTTTCTTTTATGAGTAAAAAAATCACGAATAGAGGTAATCTTGTAATTTACGCACAATGAAAAATGAAATATTGATGTAGATTTTAATAACTTTTTAAAAATTCGCTGGAACTCAAAAAAATTAGAATTGTTTTCTTCCAAAATATTGTATAGGTATTTGACCCCACCCCACCCTACCGCATGAAAAACTTGACTCCGCCCCTAAGGTTTGTGGGAGATAATTTCCTATTTTTTAGATTGAGATTCATTTTAGTGGTTTGAGTTGCGTCACGGCACTGGAGAGTGCCAGACTCGAGTCAAGCACTTCTCACCCTTTTAAGTCACAATCGAAAAAGATTAATCCTTGACCATGCCATTTAATTACAACGTACTTTTTTTCTTTTCTTTGGGTCACTAGTTGATATCTTTTACTGTATCATGTAGATATATATATATATAGTTTCGGATTAATTTTGTATTTATGCAAAATTGAAGGGTAGTGTAGATGATGAAGAGACAATGATAGAAAGAAGAAAAAAAAGGTAGACGAAGAGAAGAAAGAGGGGGTGAAAGAAAGACATGATAAAAGCAAATGGTCCTCATGGATATCAAAGTTGCTTATGAATTGAAAGCTCGGAAAATAATGCCCCCCTAGCTGACCACCACTAAAAAACCTGTGATCATTTGCATTGCCAATCCCATTATCCCAATCCACTGATTATGACAAAAACAATCAAACCCATGAGAGAGAGAGAGAGAGAGAGAGAGAGAGAGAGAGAGAGAGAGAGAGAGATGATGATGATGATGATGATGATCGATGTTGCTTGCATATATACATCAATGATAGCGAGCCCATCCTTTTTCTCAATCCCTCGATCCTTTATTAATCCACTTGCCACTCTTCTCTGTTGAAAACAGATGAGGTGATGAGTTAGATAATTAAGTAGTACTTGAAAAGCTAGCTAGGTTGAGAAATATCACAAGGAGATCGAAAAATTTATACGAGTCTTAATTAACTAGCTCCCACTTTTCCGCATATTTCAAAAGGGAAACGTCTTATATGCTAATTCATGTGACTCATCAGAACTTAAATTGTGCCATAATTATATATACTTACGTGACTCGTCTAATCACTTTCAAATATGCAGTATCGCACGCCTTAGTACGTAATTTATGTTATGTTCCAGTACAGAGTTAACGACGGCAAGATAATGAAATGTATATATATATTGTGTTTCATTTTCCAGGGCATTTCTAGTGCATCCAGGGAATGGACTTTGGAAGATTGTGTCCATGTTATGATTTGAAACTAAAGGGAGAAATGGTAAATACAAAATTATGAGGGAGAAAATAACCAACAATATTGATCATGAAAAGGGAAAAAAATTCTAATGCATGGTTACAGAGCCAGCCCTGACTTCTCGGGGGCTTAAAGTGAAAATTAAAAATATGGTCTCTTTAATTTGTTGGACTATAATAAAGGATAACAAAGTAGGAAGGGCTCTTACAATTCATAATTTTTTGGAGGACTAATTAAAGAGGCCACAACACTTGCTTTAACTCAGAGCCGACTCTGCGAGGTTGGGGATCATTGTGTTTTGTTAGTTTTTATTCCAGGAAAATGGTTTTGCATGCAATCGCATTTTATTTTATTTTTTTTGTAAAAGAACTTTTGAATTTGTTTTTTTTTTTTTAGATTATAATTACAAAGAATATAGTTCTGGAACTCATTCAAAATACAGCAAATTTTAATGTGCATTTTTAGAAAAATTAAAATGAAGTGCAAAAATCATTTCGTTTGCGTTTTACAGGACTCTACTTTCCAACTTCTTAATCCCAGCTGCGAACCACCTTTCTTGTTCACGGAAAGTTACATTGCAAACAGGCCCTCTTGTTTTGCAACATTTTCATGCCTAAGCCACAAGCATCCACTATTTCCAAAGGGCTTAATTGCAAGAACACTCCCTAAACTATCGCGTTTTAGCAAGTTCACCCCCTTAAGTTTAAATTCGAGCAACTTCACCCCCCAAACTACCAAATTTGAGCAACTTCAACCCCTCTCCCATTTTCCGTCCATTTCTGTTATAAATTTGGTTGGAAAGTTTCCACATTTGGTACTGGTACCGAATTTTAGGTGGTACTGGTACCCAATTTTCTGTCCAAATTTGGTACTGGTACCAAATTTTAGGTGGTACTGGTACCCAATTTTGAAACTTTCCATCCAAATTTAAATAGAAATGGACGGAAAATGGGAGAGGGGGTGAAGTTGCTCGAATTTGGTAGTTTGGGGGGTGAAGTTGCTCGAATTTAAACTTAAGGGAGTGAACTTGTCAAAACGCGATAATTTAGGGGGTGTTCTTGCAATTAAGCCTTTCCAAAGCGAGTACATTGTGACTTTTTTTTTTGGCTCCATGTACATATATTGTGACGTTGTTGCCTACTTTTCGTTGCCTTTTTCAAAGAAACTTTGATGAACCAGATGTATAGATTTATGGATTTATTGAGGAATTTGTGAAGAAAAAGATATTATTAAGGACATATTCATCATTACCTTGGCGGATAAAAAGAAAATGGCCACTCATTGCGTACATATAATCAAAATGATATAATTAGAGGATATATTTCAATTTCAATGACAGGGAGAACCCATCAAAGCTGGAATGGGGTTTAATTCTTGAAACGCAAATATTATATATATATATATATATATATATATATATATATATATGGGCCGGGGGGCCATTTACAATGATGTAGCTAGGAAATGGCCGGATTTGAAAATGAAGGGTGAGGGGACACCAATATATATATATATATGAATGATGGACCAGTTTTTGGGTGGTGGGTGGGACCGGGTGGCAATTTTCATTTGTCAAACCAATCTGCTATCATGGGACTTAGACAAAACAACCACCAAACTCTATAGGATCGAGTACATTTTATGAAATCTATATATGTATCGATCTGCATTAGTTCCTATGGGGCTTGAAAGGTCATTAATTATATCCTATCCCGTTTGGGAATTGGGGCCACAGTATTCTCATTCTCTCGTACCAACAAGAGCCACATAAGTCCCGAGGTCAGTTTACAAACACTTCAGACTAATCCCAACAATTGACTCGACAGTTGTTTCATATGTTTATGTACGGGATGGGATGGTCCCAAGAATTGCTACCATCCATAAGCTATTTGTTAATAGATACTCCTATGCTAGCGACGTGAATATCTATCTATAAACATGTACGTATCATATACACATACATATATACACACATGTACAAACAATACTCGTTTATGACAAATAGATGCTCGACAACTCTTCAAAATGATGTGATAGTATATCGTTAACCAAATTAATTGTAAATCACACCGGTAGTACAGACATTTAAGTTTAACAATAGGAAAGAAATGCAAAAACAATTTTCTACCCTCGGAATTAAATTATATAAAAGCGTCGTTCAAAAAGTTGCTGCATTATGGTAAAACCTAAAGCGAAGCCGGTCTGTACTCTTATGTTCATATTCTATCAATTTTTGTGAATTATCGGGTGTATGGAACAACTCCCACAAATAAATTTGGACAAAAAAAGTTCATATTATTCTCTGTGAATTAATTATGAATAATTTGCATACTAATACTAATATATCCACATGTACATATACATAAGTCCAGGCGCGCCATGACATGCATATATTTGAGGATTAATAATTGGCATGTTACGTTCACATGCAAATAGTACCCACAAGCACGAGGTCCTGTGACTCGATGACCTTTTCGCCTATCCACAATCCTGATAAATCCAACAAACCTTTGATTGTTCACAGGCGTGAGAGAGATGTACTAATCAACTTTTTGGATAAGGATTCTGACACCACAATTAATCCAAACATCTGGACCTTTCAAGACATGTTTGGACGGCTAGAATCGCTGACGGGATATCACGTGTGTGGTATTCGACCGGCATCCAAAAACTTTTACTAAAACCTTGTTGCAAGGCGTGGACCACACGCATTGTTTCCGTAACTTTACTAGGACAATTTTAATTAACGAGAAACTCTTTTTTTGAAAATATGGAAACATGTCATAAGAAAATAAAATTTTCAAGTGTGATAACAGTTGCAATCTTTTAAATATTTTATTGATGCAAGGCTAGGTAGAAAGCAAAAGCCTCAGTAGTAATGGTCGCAGGGTTGTAAAAAGTCAAAATGCTGGAAGTAGCGGTCAATAACAGATCGATATGAATATTACGAGTTGTCCTGCGTAACTAATTTCTCTTCTACGGAGTATTTTCTTTTGATGATTTGACGTAGAATTCTTAGTTTGAATTGAATCAATGATTTAATTCTTTGACTCAACATGCTAATAATTAATAAAATCATAGCTAGAGGGCAATTTTATTTTTAATTTTTTGCAAAACTATCGAATTTGAAGATCTAAATGACGGTGAATTCATAATATACGTACATATATATATGTCATCAGAAGAATAGTAGAGGATCATCATGTTTCTTGGTGAAATTAAACACGTTGTTTGGTAATCATCATTAACAGTGAATGATCTACAAATTTAGTCCTTAACTATGATTATCTTTTTTTGGTATCAATTCATCGATTGCCAAACCATCTTCTGGTGATAATTTATTAATTATCATGGTCAGATGGTTAAAGAGGTGCATGAACGTGTACGTATATATGCTGTATATTGTGTTCTTGACCTGTGGCCACCGACCATCGTTCTTCATTTAAGTAGTAAACGCTGCTACTTGCACAGCAGAGGCTGCACAGCAGCCGTGCACAGACCCATTTTGTGTCCGTCTCGGGTCTCGCAAAGATGATCGGAGCTGCTCATTTTGTGACTAAATTTTGAAGCAAAGTTAGATGATTCGTAAACACACTTTCCGATATCGGATTGAGCTGATTTTTTTACAGGGACCATAAACGAAGTATTTTGAACAAAATGAGCGGCTCCGATCATCTTTGCGAGACCCGAGACGGACGCAAAACGGGTCTGTGCACAGCAGCCTCTTCTGTGCAAGCAGACTTTCTGTAGAAACCTAAGGTCCCACTTATAACTTTTAGAGAAATAAGTTGATTTTGTCCTTATTTGAATTTTTTTTTTTTTTGCATTTATTAGTTTTGTGCCAAACTTTTGTAAATTATTGATTCATCTCAACGAGACAAATCGAAAAAATATAAAAAATTTACTTTTATCCAAATATTCTAGAAAATAACTTTTTTGTTGCTAAAAAGTAGTAGTTTTTTTGCAAAATATTTGGGTAAAAGCAAAATTTTACTTTTCCCATTCGTCCCGTCAAGACGAATTAATAATCCATAAAAGTTTGGTGCAAAACTAACAAACGTGAAAAAAATTGAACAAGGGCAAAATGTGCTAAAAATTAAGCGAAAAGATAATTATTCAAAAGAAAAAGGGACGTGAGGATCATTTTGGGTAAAATATCTCATATTAGGGGTGCCCAACGGGTCAAACCAAGCTGTCCAAATCGCTCAAACCAAATCGCGCGTGAATCCACCCGAGGATGGTACAGATGGATACAAATCCTAATATATGAATTTTGGCTGATCGAATTTAGCTTGGGCGGTTTGGACAGTTTTCTAATACATAAACTACCCGAACCGTCTAAACTGCAACCAAAGTGATCAAAAAGGAAAACACTCACAGATAGGTGTGGACAGAGAAAATGACAAACTGTGACGAGTAGTTCGCTTTGAAAATGGAACTGATCCGTCCAAAAATTAAACCGTCCGCCGGACAGCCCTAGATTACGCTGTATAATCAGAGAGGCGGAGGAGAGATAGATGGATGTATGTTTCGTGACTAAACATTGTCGCATCACTCGTATGTGTAAATTTGATGTGTCGGGGAATAATATAAATAGAGATAGGAATGGGCCTACAAAAGACCAAAGATTTTCTTATAGTATATCTTATCTTTAGACTAAACAAAAAAGGAAGAGGGAGTCGGGAGTTGTTGAATGAGTTACGAAGAACCCCACCACAGGATGCAGCTAAGCACATATATGTCTCCATCTTTTCGGTGGAAAATTGGAATCTAGTGTTTAATTTATAATAGCATTTATATTTTTTATGATCAAAATTTCAACTATAATAGTTATAATTCTTTTTTTTAAAATGAGCTATAGACACCTGTTCGTCGTAGACAGACATGTCTTATATGAACATATGTGTCTTCTCTCTTGGTGACAATATGGAACAGTCACCAGTTGACCTATAAATATCATGTCCCTCATTCATTCTTGATCGATTCAAAGAAGTTATTTGTTCATACTTTCACCGAGTCAAAGTCTTTACATTTGAGAGAGTACAAAATGCAATGTTGGTTCAACAGATCCATCGATTTAGTGCTACTTCTGTCAAGCGCTTATAAAGTAGTGCTGAGAGATAGACGTCCAAGCAAACCGCAAGAATTGCAATGGGGACGAATCTATCTTAAGTACAGAGTGTCACATTCGCTTTGATCACAATTTGTTGCCATCGATTTCTAGGTTTTTGGTTCTAATTTTTTCGCATCATTATTTATTGATTAAATCACAAAAAGTAAGTATTTTTTTTCAAAAGATCTCCGGCCTATGTCCTCTCCTTCTCCGCTCGCCCGGCTCAAGGTTGTGAGGTGGTTGAAACTCTCTCCTTTGGGAATTGAGATTTTCCACTCTTTCCTCCATTTTTGGACTCAAGAATCAAATCTGGGGTTCTAGATCTTGTTTTTCTTGGAATTAGCGTACCGGCGATGAAAATAGCATCTGCAGCGGCTTTTGCCTCCATTCTGCGGCAGGAAGAGTTCGAGTTCGAGCGGCGGGTTATCTAGGAGGGCTTGCTCCGTGTTCATATCTGGCCTCTCAATTTTGGCCTCTCCAACTCCTCCTCACGAGTGTGTTCGACGGGTCCGGTTCCGGTATTGTGGTTTCATGCGGGGTTTTTTTTTCTGTTTTCCCTGTTTTCTTTATTTTTTTGTTTTAATTTTCTTTTGTTAGTTTTGTATTTTGGGACTGGTAGTGTCCTCTTATTGTATTGTATTGTATTGTGTATGTTTTGGCTGGGTTTGATATAATATTGGGATGATTTGGTTTGCTCGAAAAAAAAAATTGGACCTAAAACTGTATTCCAATCGAAAATCAAGGATCAACATTCATGTAGTTGAAGGACATTGAGATGAGTTAGTATTAGTACAATCGAGGATTTGCTAGTCAATCACACATTATATTCTGGTGATGTCTACGATTAATGTCTTGTTTGGATTGGTTTTTGAAATTTTTTTTGAAAAATAGTAAAGGTAATATGTAAAGAAAGATAGAGAGAGAAATGTTGAAAATAAGAAGAATTTAGAGAAAAATTTTTAAATTTTTTTTTTTGAGTTGTAAAGCAAATAAACCATTAGTCTATGAAACCCAAAAAAATAAAAATGGTGGTGAAGGTGTTGCCGTGTTGGGGCATCCGTCGTGGTGTCAAGACTATTGAATCGCTAGGCTTGGCAGGGGGTCTCTTTTCGTAGTTCATCGGCAAACAATTTTATTCCCGAAAGTCAAACAATCTAGCGGCCCTAGTGATTGGACTGTATAGGTTCACGGGTCTTCATTTGACTCCTTAAAATCAGTCGGCCTTGTTTCTGTTGTGGCCAATGTTACGAATACCGTACCGGTCAGGTACCAGTTTTTCTACTAGTACGGTACCTACTGATACTGATTAGGTACCGGATACCGTTTCGGATTTACCGTAACTGCAATATATATAATCATAATTCAAAAAAATCCCCTATACTATGCACACTAATGGACTTGTAAATGAGGGCTCAAGGAAAGACCTCGCACGCTTGGGAAAATAGACTGTGACCGAAGACAATTTAAAAAAAACTGATTCGAAAACTAATTAACCGGGTCGCGCACAAGGTGCAAATTATACACACTATTCCACTTTTCCGATCTTTTTAAAAAAATGTTGGAAACACCTTCACTTCAATGCACATGGACCTCGTGTCCCTGCAGCGCCCTGAAAGGGCTGCAATTTGCAGCTAGCCAAAACACGGCCATTTTGGCAAACAAACCACCTAGTTGAGATCCCCCAAATTATCAAACAACATCGTTTTGGGTACAAAAGAATGTGTGGACTCATTTCGAGGTTCCACGCAAATTATCTGTGATGGTCAATAAGTTTAAACTAATTGTTCGGGTGATTATAAAAAAACCAACTTAATCAGATAATTACAAAAAATTGATTTAACTTTTAATTTTTATTCAGAATTTAAAATTCTGAATATTGAATGAACTTTGAAAAAAGTTTAGACAATTGTGTGCCCTCTATCACCCTGATCTGAACCACAGATATTGAATGGCTTGTTCAAAAGAGCAATCATTAAGAACATAAACTTAGGCCCCGTTCCAGAATACCTTCTTAAAAAATAAGTACTTATATCATATTTTCAAACTCAAAAATAATGTAAATGAAAAATAATTTTTCAAATTTTTTTGCACCGTATTAAAGATTTTAATGAGATTTATCAAACAAGATCCATAGTGATAGGAAAATTATTTGCGTAAGCACGTGATTTTTAAACTTGAAATTGCTTTCTTAAAAAATAAGTACTTATTTGTCGTTCCGAAACGGGGCCTTAATCGGATATTTATAGATCGAGAATAACTTATTTACGACTTCTCCGTGAACTAAGTTATCACAACACCCAATATTCCTCCGCCATGTAAGTCACCAAAGTAACGTCACATTCTTGGAAAGTTTAGTTATAACTTTAAAGTGCTCCAAATTTCATTTTGGTTGTTGAAACAGTGCGAATATTTTTTTTTAATTTCATCGTAAATAATTATAATTAATTTTTGTTCGTACGACTCTCATAATTAAGTATTTGCTATTTATTTGGAACCCTATAGAATAGAAAGTTGATTATAAGAGCCCTAGAGATAAAAGTTAAGTATGACCTTTTAGAATAAAATGATTAAAAAATAAGATTTTAGCACTAGTTTAGATATATTAAAAATTGGAGCACTTGATTTTTTTAGAAGTTTATATATTAAAAAATATGATTAATAAAGTAAATCTTCTAATTTTCAATCCGTTTGAACCAGTGCCAAAATCTTATTTTCTGATTATTTTATTCTAAAGGGTCATACTTAATTTTTTTCTTCTAGTGCTCTTATAATCAAGTTTCTGCTCTACAGTGGTTCCAAATTAAGAGCAAATACTTAATTATGAGAGTTCTGGAGACAAATTAATTATGACCCTAAAAGATTCTAAATAAGTTCAATAAAAATATTGAACGACGTGAATTATTTGCACGGGATCTGAAGTGAGTCACACACAACTGTTCATATCTAAAACTACGTTGTTGACAATGTGGGGGATCTCAACTGGGTGGTTTGTTTGCCAAATGATTGCCTTAACATGCCAAAACGACTGTGTTTTGTGTAGCTGCGAATTGCAGCCCTTTCAGGGCGCTACAGGGACACGAGCAGAGACGAAGGGAGGTGTGGGTATATGGGGGCCAAGGCCCCCGCGCGGTTTCGGATATTTTTTTTTTAAATATTATTTGTTTTTATTTTTTTGTTTGGTGAGAACATCTAGGTATTGTATTTTGTATTGGATATTATTTAGACATAAAAATGTGTTCGTTTTTTGTCCCAAAACCCAATTTCTCTCTCTGTGCACGGTCTCCCATAAGTTTTTCCTTCAATTATTGATCTCATTTCTTTTTCTATCTCTCTCTACTTACTACCCAAAACAACATCCCTTAAAATTTAAACCAAACAAACTATTAGATTCCCGAACCTTCAAATTTCAAAATCGTGTTCATAGGTTGGCCCCCGTGTTTACAAGATTTTGGTTCCGTCCCTGGACACGAGGTCCCGGCAATGCACATAATCCAAAACAGTGTGCAAAACCACTGGTTTTGTTTCTTTCCAACAACTCTTTGTTTCTTTTTTTTTTTCTTTCCAGTCAAAAGTAAATCTCTCTCTCTCTCTCTCTCTACCTAAAAAAAAAGATGACCGGGAAGATGAAAGGGAAAAAGAAAAGACAAGTTGCCGATCATCTTCTCCGGCGATCCTCTCTTTTCTCTCCGATCAATCTTCTCCCATTGATTGTATCTCAGTTGGTTACTTGGTTGTGTTGCCGGAGAAACCAGAGTTGTCGTAGACCTCGAAGAAATCGTCGGCGGTGATTTTTGAAGTTAGTGACTGAAAATCTCTGCTTCGATCTTCTTCTTTTCCCCTCTATTTCCTCTCTTTTTTCAACTAATCCAGCTTTGCACAATACCGGCCGAAAATCGCCGGTAACACCATCTCGTCCGATATTTTCCGAAATCGCCGGTATTCTCCGGTATTGAGGCCGGAACGAAATCAGTGGTTCAAGTTATCAGATTCTGTCTAAAACGGTACGTACCTTCACGCGCAAAAACTGCGAAGGAGGTCGAGAAATCAGTGGTTCAAGTTATCGGATTCAGTGGTTCAAGAAATCGCCGGTATTCTCCGGTATGATCAAATAAAATTTTTAGGCCGGCCCAAAAACTTAGGCTCGGTCTTCATTTAGTCCTGTACAATTATTTATATTTTTTATTTCAATATTGTCCCTTCACGCGCATCAGCGCACAAAATTAGAGAGCATCTAGTATAGAAAAATTATCCAATGCTCCATGAGCACTGGTGCACCATTAAAACATTGTTTAAACTTCAAAAAGTCATATCTTTTGTTGTAGATATTCATTTTTAAAAAAAATTATATTTTTGGAACCTACTCGACGATATCTACTAAACAAGATCCATATTGAATATGAAATTATGAAATATTAAAAAAATACCATTTGCTATGAGAAAATTTTATGAGAACTGTTTCTATGAGAATTGTCTATGAGAACTATTCTATGAGAACTGTCTCTATGAAAACTGTTTCGGACAAAAATACCCTTAGTTATATGAACTGGCTATGAGAACTGTCAATTCTCATAGTCAGTTCTATGAGAACTGCCAGTTTTTATAGTCACTTCTATGAGAATTGGCTATGAGAAGTGACTATTCTCATAGAGAACTAACTTTGTGAACTAGTTATGAGAATTGGCTATGTGAACTGAAAAATACACAGTTCACATAGTCTTACCACACACTAAAATACACAGTTTTCATAAAATATATAGTTCTCATAGAAAATACACAGTTCAAATAGTCTCACCACATGCTAAAAAATATAGTTCTTATAGAAAAAAACACAGTTCTCATGGATAATAACAGTTCTCATAGAAAAAAATATAGTTTTCATAGAAAAAATACAGTTCTCATAGACAGTTCTTATTGAAAATATACAGTTCTCATACAAAATACACAGTTTTCATAGGGAGTTCTCATAGAAAATACACAATTCTCATAGAAGATACACAGTTCTCATAGACAGTTCTCATGAACACCACACAGTTCTCATAGAAACATAAGCAATTCTCATAGACAATTCTCATGAACAACAAAAAGTTCTCATAGAAAAATACGCAGTTGTCATAGAAAAATATATAGTTTCAATGAACAACACGCAGTTCTCATGAACAACACATAATTCTCATAAAAAAATACACAGTTCTCATAAAAATACACACATGAACAAAAATTGAACAAAAGCAAAAAAGGTAATCAAAATTAAATATAGTTATAAATGTTCTCACCGCCATGTCTTAAAAAAGTAATAGTTCACATAGGTAATAAATTGATTTAGAATTGAATTTTTAGTTAGCTTTATGTGCGCCAAAGCCTTGCTATATACTGATTACAATTCAATTGCTCAAATAACTTTGAAAAAAAATACCCTTGGCTATGTGAACTAGCTATGAGAATTGCCAATTCTCATAGTCAGTTTTAAAATAATTGCTCGGCTATGTGAGCTGAACTATGAGAACTGAAAAATACACAATTCAAATAGTCAGTTTTATAATAATTACTAGTTTTCATAGTTAGTTTTTTGAGAATTGGCTATGAGAAGTGACTGTTCTCATAGAGAATTAACTTTGTGAACTAGTTATAAGAACTGGATTATGTGAATTGACTATGTGAACTAAAAAATACACAGTTCATATAGTCTTACCACACACTAAAATACACCGTTCTCATAAAAAATATATAATTTTCATAGAAAATACACGGTTCTAATAGATAGTTCTTATAGACAATACACAGTTCTCATAGAAAAACACGCAGTTCTCATAGAAAAATACACAGTTCTCATAGATAGTTCTCATGAACAGCACACAGTTCTCATAGAGAAATATACAGTTCTCATAAATAGTTCTCATGAATAACACACAATTTTCATAGAAAAATACACAGTTCTCATAGAAAATACACACACGAAAAAAAATTAAACAAAAATAAAAAGGTAATTAAAATCAAATATAGTTATAAATGTTCTCACCGCCATGTCTTAAAAAAATAATCAAAATAAAAAAGTAATAGTTCACATAGGAAATAAATTAATTTAGAATTGAATTTTTAACTACCAAGTCTCATAATCAGTTATATGAGAACTGGCTATGTGAACTGAGTTATAAGAATTGACTATGTGAACTGCCAATTCTCATCGTCAGTTTTATGAGAACTGAAAAATACATAGTTCAAATAGCCTCACCACACACTAAAACACACGGTTCTCATAGAAAATACATAGTTCTCATAGAAAATACACAGTTCTCATAAACAGTTCTTATGAACAATGCATAGTTCTCATAGAAAAATACACAGTTCTCATGAATAATACACAGTTCACATAGACAATATATAGACAATTCTCATAGAAAAATACACAGTTCTCATAGAAAATACACACGAAGACAAAAATTGGGAAAAAAACAAAAAATGTAATCAATTCGGACAAAAACCATGATAGAATTAATTTGAAGTCTAAAATTCATGTACGACCAAATCTGAACTTTAAATTATCACAAACTAAACCTTGATACCAGAATGGACTGCCTTCCACATTTTAAACCCAATAAACATCATCAAAATTCTCTAGTAAGAAAACAAAAAAGCATTAAAATGGTTAGGACGTGGTTTGACACAGCAGACGATGGCCACGACGCAAATCCAAGATTTAGTAATCGTTGCTCGAAGATCGTCAAATCGCAGTGCTGGATATATTTTTGAATTACCTTTTCGGTTCACCCGTCGAGTCTGATCACTCGACTGAAATTGATGGAATCACAAATTAATCACAATAACACGCTCGCTGCCAGCGAAGTGAAGAAAAAGACGAAGAAGATGAAATCGATGGCACCATCTGTTCAAAATAAAACTTGAAGAAGGCAGTCTCGACCTCCTTCGCAGTTTTGGCGACGTCGAGTGACTCTACGACATGTCTCCAGAGCAGCTGTGCAAGGAGATCTCCTAGTTCGATGCACTCATCGTCAGGAGTGGTACCAAGGTCTCGCGAGAGGTGTTCCTGGCCGCCAATGGCCGCTTGAAGGTACGAGATCAATGAGGGCTTTGATGTAGGCACTGGAAGGTGTGGACGATGGCGCGGTGGTCGGTGGCCTAGGGAAAGGGGGGAGGGACGGGGGAGGCGGGGATTGAGTGGGGTTGTGACGGCGTCTGTGGGCTGGTGGAGCTGATCGATGGAGGAGGAGGTGGGGACGCGCGGGGTGGATAGAGAGAGAGGGGAAGGAGATCCATTGTAGAGAGAGAGCAGTCGATTTGTTGGGTTTGGGGTATAAAAGTCAGTACGCAATATATCCGAGCCATCCAGGTTCGGTAAAAATATTTTAGGGTTGGTTTCAAACCGAAGCTAAAAGACAGGGGTGGTCTCTAATTTTCTATAATATATATGACTCTCCAAAATTAGGAATCACAATGAAGCGAGCATTTTAAATATTTTGGCTCAATTGTTTATCAAGGATTGAGAGATGGTCAAGCGGTGAAGTGTTTTGGGAATGTTGTACTATGGCCACAGAATATCCACAAAATTGAATTAAAAATTTCTATTGCATCGTTGTAAGACTAGCCATGTTACGTGGAGCAAACAGAGAAGTGTTGGATTACTAAAAAATAATATGCGAATAAGATGAGTGTAGCAGTGACATATAAAATAACATGTAATTAATGGGTAGATTAAAATTGACTTTACGGGCTATAGTTCAAAAGGATTTTTAACTTTTTTGAATATCACGGAACACGATTTTCCTTAATAAAACTTAGTGAATTAATAAAGAGATTAATGTAGTCAACCTCAATTAATTGAGATTTAAAATTTAGGTCTTCGAATTCGGATCAAATTTTAGTTAATACAAATTCGGATCCAATTCGGTCTGTTGACAGCTCTACTTATTGGCAGCACACGTTGTGATCGACTCAGAGATATTGGTGATGGACTACGATCTTTGTCTTATCTCATACTTGCTCCCCACGTCATCTCAATTAGTGAAATCGGATTTGCGGACTTCAAATTCTGGTCAGATTTGAGTTAATTCGGATTCGGTTTCAATTCGGTCGAGTGATTGTCCTATTTATTGGTGATTTCCCCTTTGGTAAATAAGTATGTCTGGTTACGAAGAGCACACGTCGACTTAGAGATATTGGTGATGGACTACGGCGGTCCTTGGAGGCTGGAGTAGGGATGGCAATTTCAGCCGCCCCGCCCCGCCCCTCCCCGTTCCCCGCCCCAAATGGGTAGGGGATTCGGGGATTATTTGGGGATCGAGTAGGGTATGGGGATAATTTTTAAAAAAAAGTGGGGAACGGGTAGGGGGTGGATATGAGTTGGTACCCGCCCCATCCCCGCCCCGATCCCCGCCCCGCCCGTCCCCGCCCCCGCCCCCGCCCCCGCCCCGTAGCCTCCTATATATAACAATTATATTATATTTATATATACATAACTTATTAACTTATTAACTTTGGGTTCTCCGATCCCCACCCCTGACCTCACTGGTCCTACTGTCCTAGTATATATATACAGATATGCGACTCTTTTCATTTTAATTTGGTTTGTAATGGCACTATGGCAGCAACTGTGGCTGTTTTTCTTGGTTATCTGCTGACTGTTTTTATTTCGATTTGGTTTGTAATAGCACTATGGTTGCAACTGTGGTTGTTTTCCTCGGCATTTGGTTTGTAAATTGTAATGGCAGCTTAGATTTTTTTTTCTTTTCTGGAATTTAGTTTCAAGGTTTGTATTTTCTAACGGCTGGTGACTATTTTCTTAAAAAGTTTTGGAATCTTTGGATTCCCGAATCCCCGTGGGGATCTCCGTTCCCCGTTTGGGGCGGGGATGGAGGGTAGAAATAAATCCCCGGTGGGGATCGGGGCGGGGATGGAGATGAGTTTGGGTTCGGGGATTGGGGACGGGGATAGTGGTATCCACCCCGACCCTCCCCGTTGCCATCCCTAGGCTGGAGCATTCGATAATGCTCAACGTTTCATGGTGCGTTGGCTATGTGTGAACGGATAAGTCCGAATTCGGCGCTAAAAGAAGCCGCAAAAAGTTGTCCTTCCGACGTGGCCATCCAAAACTTGCTCCCCACGTCATCTCGATTAAGAGAAGGCCGGGGGACCACTTGTTTGTACACGAGGCTCAGAGTGATTGGTTCGACCCCACACCTAAAATTCGGGGTGATTTTTTTGGGAGAAATTTTTATGTATACCGGGAGTCCGGGATGCTAAGGTTGGTATCACCTCCGGTCTGTTTTCAATTTTTTTGTCATTTTTCGATCAAATTTGGATGATCGGCTCCGTTCATTTTGTGGACTTCGGCGATAACTTTAAGTGTACCAAAAATCATGCTCATCGAACTTTAGCAGATACATGATCGGCATACGTGAAAATTGAAGAAAATCAGAACTGAGTCTAAAAACACCCTGAATCGGAACCAAATTTTGTTTTTTTTTTCAATTTTCACATGTGCCAATCATGTATCTACTAAACTCCAATAAATATGATTTTTTGTATGGTTACAGTTCTCGTCAAACTCTACAAAATGAACGGAGCCGATCATCCAAATGTGATCGAAAAATGGACGAAAAATTGAAAATAGGCCGGATGGGATACTAACACCCTTGGTATCCCGGGTATACATAAAAGTTTACGTAGCACTCCTCTTTTGTAGTAGGGAAATTCTATGTATCATGAAAGATTATTCCGAAATTATCCCAAATTTGAAAATCAATGGTTCAGACTTCTAGTGAATCTGGACTATTGAACCCTTGTTTTTAAAATAATTTTATTTAAGGTCTACACACTTAATCTCAACTTTCATATGAAGTTGCAGGGTCCATTTGGGAGTCTACGTATTTTTGCATTAGGCATTTTACATTGTAAATTATGAATTGTTTGATTTTGGTCAAAATGAATTACTCATGAATTAGTAGAGGATTTGGAAAATATATGCCGAGCATTTTAGATTGTGAATTGTAGATTTTTTGAATTGTGGCCAAAATAAATTATTCCCTTTGTCCCTTTTTGAGTGTCAAGCTTCATAACTCTAACTTATTAATGAAGCATCATCATTACACATTTCACATTAATTTTTACCTCTATTTTTCCTACTTACATCTTATGGAGACATCATCATTTCATTTTTACTCACTAACTTTTCAAAATAGAATTTACTTTTGAGGGTAAAATTAAAAATGTACCAACTTTTACCAATTACAAAATGGATATTTATTAAGGGACAACCCAAAATGGCATACTAGACTCTAAAAAATGGACGGAGGAAGTACTTATTAATCAGTAGAGTGTTTAAGAGATGTGTACAGAATAGATTTTGCAACATAGTAATGTCTGAGAGGATAATAGTCAAAATAGATTATGAATTAAATTGTTATCACGTTATCCTTGGTTGTTTATTAAATTCAAAATGGATTATGATAAAAAGCCGGGTAATTAAGTTTTACGCCTCTAAGGGAAAATCAGAATGCAAAAAAATTTCTAGGACTGGTTCTCAAATTATGTGTATGGCTCTAAAGTGTGATATTAAATTATTAATCATATTATGAATCCATTTTTGAGAAGATGCATTCCATAATCTTCCTCTCAAACATGTATACTGCAAAAGTGCTAAACAAACAGCGGGTGTTTTTTTTTATTAGGAAATTAAAGAAAGGTTTTCATACTATTTAAAAAATGATATAAAAAGAAACCATGTAGTGATATACCAGAGAGCATCATACTTGATGTAATATCTCACTTATCACTACACCTCATCTCATATTTTTTTTTAATAAAGAAAAACATCAAACACACCATAAAAGAAAATTCTAATTCCACAACCAAACATACACCCAATTACACACTCACATTCATAATAGAGATAGGTTCCACACACACTAAGTGTGTAGTGTGTACGGATTTTACCTTTATTGTGAGTGAGAGTGTGTGATTGGGTGTGTATTTAGACGTGGAGGTAGAATGATTGAGGTACCAACAGCAATCAAAAGGCTCAGTCCAAAAAAAAAACTCAAAGAGAGCCAACGCCCAAACCAGAAATAAAAAATCCCCTAACCCATGCTTATTAATCCTGAGCAACCATGACCTCCGCCCCGCACGCTCCGCCATCCAAAAGCCTAGACCAAACACGAACCACCACCATTTGTCGCCACCGTCGCCGATCTGCTGGAACAAAGCCAAGATGCGGTTTCGCGCACACACTCCCTCCACCAAACGGCGGGTGTTGAGGCGTTGGATCCAAGAATGGGTTCAACTTACTGATTAAAAAAATGTGTTAAAGACATTACATGACGGTGTCCAAAATTACCCAATATATTTTCATAAAAAGATGAAAAATGTTAGGATTCATGAAAACAAAATTTGAAAATATCTGGAAAAGTATAATAAACAATCTAAATTTACTTGTACCGTCCATTATAAATAAATTTGGACCGTCTATTACACTTTTTCAAACGTTTCATGTTTTAATTTTATGTACTCACCAAACCCCTAAAAAGATAGTGAGAGATTTCTTCGGTGGCAGGCAAAGATCCCCTTCACAGAAATGCGCTTTGCACAGTCGAAAGCAAGCGCCCGTGTCGATGGAACATGAGCAATGCCACTGGTACAGCAGAACTGGGCATAGACAGCGCGTACAACGCGCGTTTGGGTTCGTCTTGGGTCTAATAAAAATAAACGGAGTCGCTTATTTTGTTCAATATATTTTGCTTAAGGTTTCCTTAAAAAATCAGCTCCATCCTATATCGATAAAAGTATTTACGAAACATCCAAAATTTCTTATAAAAATTTCTAAAGCGATTTTTGACGCTCGTAAACGCTTGTATCGATGTCAGATGGGGCTGATTTTTTGTAGAAACCTTAAACAAAATATATTAAACAAACTGAGCGGCTCCGATTATTTTTGTTGGACCCGAAACAGGCCCAAAGACGCGCTTTACGTGATGTTTGTGTCACTTCTGTACCAGCAGCATTTCTGATGGAACATTATAGTAACAGATTCTCTACGTGTGCAGTTGCAGAACGGTTCACCTGTTCTCACTGACACTCATAAAGCATATGGACCGTTGATATAGTGGGGCCATGCTATGGTTTACTATTGAAATTGTTGGTCATAGACATACAAACATGTTACACCAATAGCATAAAAAAAAATGACCGACCATTGTATCAGAATAACCTAATTTGGAATCGAAATAAAAAAAAATGGCAATGGCTCAAGTTTCAGGTCCATTTTCCAAAGATTCTTATTTTTTAAGAACATATTTTTCACTTTACGAAAGTCGAGACCGGTCATTCTCTCTCAATTCAATACATTTAATTCAAAAAAATATATACCTATTTTTTCACAATACAGTGAGAGACTTGTTGGATCAATTCTTAGCATAGTCTCAAAATGGTGTGTTGTTACAAAGAAGTAAAAAGATTGTTGGGATCCACCACCAATGGGGATGATGTCCAAATGAAAAAATTATGCTTTGTTTGATTTGTGTTTTGAAATTTTTTTAAAAAAATAGTATGGGTAATAAGTTGAGAGAGATAGAGAGAGAAATTGTAGAAGTATGAGGAATCTAGGGGGTATTTTTTGAAAAATTATTTTTGAAAATGGAAGAGAACAAAGGCATTAATAATTTCTAATTACAAAGGTTTTATTCAATGCAAGGGAGTCTTGGTTAGGGAATCTTGGCTAAGATCCTCATCACGAAGACTTATTGGTAACCAAGCAATAAGGTTACCGATCTGGATGAGGCTTATTAATATTAACGCACCAATGGGGCCTGGGTTTACTTTTGTTCAGCTTTATTTCATTACCGTGGGGATTGACACTAAAAGGGACGCCCGTTGAAACAGTAAGTAAACAGAAATGATTTTCACTCTATTTTTATCCATTGACATTCTCTTTTTCTGTCTTCTATTCGTGTAAAATTACGAAGAAAAATTTAGTAATTTCATGTGAATAAAGGGAAAAAAAAAGTTCCACTTATAGAAGGAAAAAAGATAAGTTTTGGTGTTAAAATCCTTTCCGCGAGAAGCCCTTAAATTACGGTTTAGGACAAAACCACACAGAGTTGCTCTTTCTCTCTCTAAAATGATCAGAGCTCAGATTCTAGGGGGACCCTTCTTGGGATAGAACGGCTACTTTTATGACAACGTGTCAGAGACAACATCTAACGTAACTTGACAAGGTGTACGAAGTTTTTTGTTTTTTAGCCGCGTGGATATGAAACACGCTCCTAGATTAATCGATGGCCCACGCGCTCTACTTCAACAAGAGCGTCCTCTGTAGCACTCCGTATTCAATGCCATACAGCCAGGGTTATCAACGAATCGAGCCGAACTTTGTCAAATTTGAGCTCATTTGTTAAACAAGTTAAAAATTCAAGCCGCTCGAGTTTGGCTCGAGCCTTAACGAATTGAACTGAGTCATTTACTAAACGTACCTTTTTAATTGAGTCGAGTCACCTTTTAATGAGTCGAGCTTTTGTTAAACGAGCCGAACTTGCGAGTTGCTCGGTTTGTTTACAGTCCTATATACAACTCTATTTTTTAGCCAAGAATAGACGAAAAATTGTAATAAATTGGATTAGACGAAAATAAAGTACTCGCATCTATTAATATTTGTGTAATATATGTTCAAATTGTTATTTTTAAATAAATACTTTCCTCTACAAGGCCTAAGAGATGATTTTGTTCACACAATTATTTTCAGTCCGAAATAAGACCAAAATGGAGCAGCCAAAAAAGAAAGAAAGAAGGCCAAAATGTGAGATTTTGTGAGGTATACGAATGAGAGTTTTGTGGTAAGCGAGTTGTCAAATCAGTCCATAAGTTTGTAAGCTATGCACTCCTTAAACCGCCTTCACTTCATACTAACACTTTTGCATAAAAATTCATAGCATTAGGCTTAAATTTCATAAGATTTAGATATTAATTCATAGCATTTTATTTTAGATTTTTTGTCTTGATGCTACGAATCATCATACAAATGTAATGAGTTTTTCTACCAAAAGCTTATGATTGCCATACAAAATGTTTCGAATTTAAAGTGACTCAAGGCAATGCGTAAAATACGTACATAACTAAATAAAAGTATGTATTGTGGCATTTTTTGATTTGAGGAACGTAAATGATTATGTACTTTGTGAAAGAAATTGGAGCTCCACATGACTTTGACATAAGATTACCCATTAACTTTTTGGACACAATTGCTAATTTTATCTTGAATCATCTGTTGCACAAATACATGCATGCATCAGACATTTCGAGCACAGTTGTGTTCAACTCTATGTTTTAAAATACGTGTTTCTAGACTTTTCCATAACTTTTTTCCAGGGAATATCCTTTCGTTTATGTGGCTGACACAAATCAACAAGGCCCACCAGCTTAACGTAAACAGGAGCAAATCAGCAAATACTACAAATTGAGGGTAAAATCCGTAGTTTTAAACGCACTTAACTACCAGTGGCGGCGACTGGAGCGGTTTTTTCTTTCACGGGAGCGGTTACGTGGGTTTGAGAGTCGATGGCGCTGCACCTTTTTGTTTCCAAAAACTCTAGAACCACACATTTATGGAGTAAAAAAGCTACACGCACAGCAAGCTATACACATGCCTTTTTTTTCTCGCTTCGGATCGCACAAAGATGATCAGAGTTGTTTATTTTGTTCAAAATATATCGTTTAAGGTCTCTATAAAAAATGAGATTCGTTCGATATCGTTAGAGGCGTTAACAAAACACCCAACATATTTTAAATAAAATGAGCGGCTCCGATCATCTTTGTGCGACTCGAGGCGGAAGAAAAAGGGGCATGTGCACAGCTTGCTGTGCACGTAGCACAGCTCTTTATGGAGTATATAAATACGTGTATGACTCTCACAATACATATGGGTTCTGTACATGTGGACCCCAGTATGTGTGGGGTCCACATGTGTTATGAATGTGTGTTCCACTAATTAAAATACTTCCTCCGTCCTAAAAAAGATGATAATTTTTAAAACTCGTGTCAGTTTTCATCGCTTATATCTTTTAATTTATAATGTTTTTCATGAGTTCGAAAATTTTGAATAATAGAACTAATCAAGAAATGTCAAACAAGATTCATATTGCATATTTTTTTTATATCCATATTGAAAGATATAATGAATTGAACTTTGCACGGATATCAAAAATTGACATCCAATTTGGGACGGAAGGGGTAAATATTTATGAGGAGTGATTTTGTCACTTCTCTTTTTGTTAATGTCACTCCTTCTTTATTAGATGATTTGTTTTGTAAGAGAAGTGGAGTGACAGTAACAAAAAAAGAAAGTGACAAAATCAATTCCCATAATTATTTTTATTTTTCAAATAAATAACTTATTTTTTGAATTAAAGGCGATGTTATATGAGAGAATGACATGTCTCGTTAAACGAAAATTAAGTACTTAAAAAATAAGAACCTTAGCATAATGGAGCCTGAGTATTTGTGTGTTTGTTTGTGTAAATGTGTTTGTGGTTCTAGCAAAATTAGTTTGTTCCACCTACCTTTCTATTTAATGAATTTTATCAAAGAAGATTTACTTGATAAAGAAATCTAGAGTAAAACCCATTTTCCCTTGAAATATTTATTTTATATAAGTCAAATTTTGGCCGCAATGATATTCGCCTTTTTCCCTTACCTTTGCTTGTAAAATAGTTTTGGTAGTTAATTCTTGGTTTGAGATGTTAAGATTTGAATACGATGCTTTGTTCCTAACTGTAAAGTTTTAAAGGAGGCATAATTAAAGTGAAAAAATTCATTATTGTAGACAAAGAGATGCCCATTTGTGTTCGAAAATGATATTGGTACCGACGGGTACCTGTACGGCTGATCCAAGCCGTACAAAAAAAATTTAAAAAAAACCCAAGTAGGCCTTCACGGGAATCAGCAGTATCCGACGTGCATAGGTGCTCAATCCAAACATCTTATTTTTTTCGTGTATAATATACATGTATGTACAAAAATATGGGGTGTTTGGATCGAGCACCTATGCACGTCGGATACCGTTGATTCTCGCGTTGGCCCACTCAGTTTTTTTTTTTTTAATTTTTGGACGGCTCGGATCGGCCGTCAGGTAGTCGGAGACGGCCCAGCGTAACCGTCGGTGCATTTTTCCCTACGCTATTGGTCGATACCAATAGCAGGACTCATATGGACGGAAGGATCAATAAATTCAATGTCAAATCTGTCTCAAGTCCTAACTTTCGCAAGGATTGCTTAACAAGCTTACCTTGATGATTTACCCAAAAGAAATTTTATTTACCCAAAAAGAGCTTACCTTGATGCCCTAATATTTTCATGCTCTGAATAATTAATCTGCTATTACTCCTTTCATCCCAATTTATTTGCTAATTTTTTGAACATAGATTTTAAGGGAAACATAATCACTTGAATATATAAATCTCGAACTTTTCAAAACTTACCCTTCAACTTTTAAGAATTGTTGCTTGAATTCAAAAGATAAGTTGTAAGAATGGAGTTTCAAAGCAGTTTGAGACAAACTAGAGTCAAGAAGTGGACAAACAAATTAGGATGGAATGTGTAATAATACTCCTTGTGAAACAAAATGGATCATATCAAGATAGAGATAAGCACTATTTGAATGGGTGATGTTATTTCTTGATTTTGGAGATCTTATTAATTATTGCTAAAGTTCCCCTTGTCCCCCAAATATTAGAATCACCATGGAAGATTTTTAATTCATTGTTTTTTGGGTTCAAGTAATTACATGAAATTTGATTCCTTGGAAGAATTTCATTAATTAGTTTGCCTTTCTTATCTTATGGGGAAAAAATGCCATTTCTCAAGTCAAATTCAGGTCGACATGCAAATTTGGATAGGAAATTGAAAACATATCGAAGTTACGAAGGAAGAAGTGATAATAAACAAAACTTAGGGTCGATCGGAAGAAAATGAAAAAGAAAACCTAGGGGGGTAAAAGTGAAAACGAGAGCGGGGCATGCAAGTTGTCAAAAGCTCGCTCTCACTACTTCTTTGCTTTTATTGGCCAGCTAACCTTTTGTTCCCTCTAGTGCTGTGCTCCTATTTTCTTTCATTACACAGTGCTGCCACCAACCTCTTTTGTTTTTCTTTTCTCTATACTGTAAAAGAAAAGAAAATTATTGAACCCTGCCTGTCATGTCTTTTCCTAAGATGAAATTATTAACAACCTGGAGCACCACTGTAATAGTCAAACATCGAATCTAACATGTGATTCGATTACTATTTTCACATTTTGCTGTCAGCGTTAATAACCCAATTGATTAAGTTTGATTCTTATTAGTCTTTCCTTCCTATAACTAAGAAGAATTACTGGTTCCTTAGGGGACACTACGACGGCTTAGATTACAACTCGGTTGGATCTGAGCCTTTTATTGTTGAGTATAGACAGTTAGGATAAGACTAACATCTATGTTGTCTCCTAAGGAACAGCAGGTCCCTCATTTCATTCAGAACATTATTGGTTCATATATAAAATGAATGATAAAAATAGGATCTGAACTATTCATTATGTAGAGCTTAAAGCGTAGAACAAATTTGTCAAAAATCAAATCGATTGGATATCGGTAATTTAGTAAAGAAACTATATTTGTTCACTCTATATTTTTTCGACCTGAAAATGTGATTTTGTTCACAAAGTTATCGATATCCGTTCAACTTGATTTTTTACAGGTTTATTCTACGCTTCAAGCTTTACATAGTAAACGGAGATCACGATTTTTTAGCTTTGGGATGATGCCCATTTTATTTTATGGGCACAGACACTGTGCTATGCCTTAGGCGCGGTAGACTCCCCCACCCCGTTATTAGCATTGACCCTTAATCAAATTTTGTAGAAACAATTATTAGAAGTAATTACCTTCAAAATTACATATGTCAGCAATGTGAAAAACTATACACCTCAAACCGCCAATATAAGGACCTCCCCTTGTCTTTCTCCTCTTTACCCCTCTCCCTCTTCATTGCAGAAGAGACTGAGACCACTCTTTCCGCTTCCCCTCTCCTACGCTTTCCTCAATCAGGACTATTCCGTTGAGGCACTCAACAAACACCCATAATTCTCCAGGACTCGTATCGTTCATAACCGAGTGATCATCACCTTCGTTAAATCAATGGATTTCCATCTGGGTTTCCTCGTGCTGTGCTCTGTTCTTGTTTTGGCTTCTGGGAATTCAAGAAATCTCCCGATCGTATCGTTTGAAGAAGGGTATTCACACCTTTTTGGTGATGACAATCTCATGGTCCTAAGGGATGGAAAATCAGTCCATCTCTCTCTAGATAAACGAACAGGTCCTCATTTACTCTCTTTCTTTCTTTCGCTCTGTTTTTTGCTTTCAATACTACGATGATCTTCTTGGGGTTTTAGGTTATTTAACGCTGCCTTTCTGTTTCTTTTCTTTTTCTTTTTTTCCTTTGTAGGCTCTGGATTTGTGTCTCAAGACCTTTATCTGCACGGATTCTTCAGTGCTTCTATCAAACTGCCTGCGGATTACACTGCTGGTGTTGTTGTTGCATTTTATGTGAGTAAATTGGTTTTGATTGTCTCTAATAGTGGTTTGTTTATTTTAGTTTTAGGTAATCCAGCCCAGTTGTTTTACCCATAAAAATTCATTCATTGGAATATATATATATATATATATATATATATATATATATATATATATATATATATCTGAATTAAGCAAGAAATATAGTATTATCACGGAGGGAGTCGGCGAAATTTCAAGTACAAATCCCAAATTTTAGGTATTGGGATTTTCGGAAACACCCATTAGAGTCCTTGAGATCTTTTCTGGTTTCTTGAAATTAATTTGAGGTACCAACCAAACCCAAAACGGTATTTTGCGTAATTACGAACTTAAATTTCAGAGGAGGACGTGTTATGGTTGTGAATTTTGCAGAAGTAAAGAGTTCTAGATTTATTTTCTTGTTTATGGAAGTTTTTATTGAGGAACCTTAATTACTCTAGGAAGAACACCGTGATGCACTAATTTCTCTCTCTCTCTCTCTCTCTCTCTCTCTCTCTCCTCTGGATTGATTAAATTTCTTGTGACTAACAGATGTCAAATGGGGACATGTATGAGAAAAATCACGACGAGCTGGACTTCGAGTTCTTGGGGAACATCAGAGGCAAAGACTGGAGGATTCAGACGAATGTTTATGGAAATGGAAGCACAAGTACTGGTAGAGAAGAGAGATACGGCCTGTGGTTTGATCCTTCTGAGGATTTCCATCACTACAGTATTCTCTGGACTCAGAATCAGATCATGTAAGTAAGAAACCTCTGTTTTCTTGTTTTGGCTATATATCTCTCTGTTTTGCAGCGGACCCGGGGGGCTCTGCTGCCCAAAGGGCACAGCAGCCGCTACCCACACCAATAAAACGGAAACGTTTTGGTTAAAAAAAAATATTTACCGTAAGTTAGCAATTTTATGGAGCAGAAACGTAATTATGAGAATTTTAGAGACAAAATTTGATTATGTCTCTTTAGAATAATATGATCAGAATAATAAAATCTTCACATCTGTTCAAACGGATTAAAAATTAGAGCACTTAATTTTTTAATCATATTTTTTAATATATAAACGGTCTCAAAAAATTAAATGCTCAAGTTTTCACTCCGTTTGAATCGGTGCAATGATCTTGTTATTCTTATCATATTATTCTAAAAGGTCATAATTCATTTTTATCTCTAGAGCTCTCATATTAAGTATATGTTCTTTATTTAGGATCCTATAAAGCAGAAATGTGATTATAAGAGTTCTATAAACAAAAATTAATTATGACCCTTTAGAATACTATGATAAGAATAACAAAATCTTTGTACTGATTTAAACAGAGTGAAATTTTGAGTATTTAATTCTTTGAGACCATTTATATATTAAAAATATGATTAAAAAATTAAGTACTCCAATTTTTAATCCTTTTAAACTGGTGTAAAAATCTTATTATTCTGATCATATTATTCTGAAGAGACATAGTTTGTCTTTAAGGCTCTCATAATCACGTTTCTGTTCCATAGGAATTGCAAATCGATGGTAAGTACTTTTTTTAAACCAAAACGGCAACGTTTTGGTGGTGTGGGTAGGGGCTGCTGTGCCCTTGGGGCAGCAGAGCCCCCAAGTCCTTTTGCAGCAGTCTCTCTTCTTATGAACGAGACTGTGAGCTTACTTTTCTTATTCACGGTCACTGATGTTAGGTCTAATGTACGTGCACCTCAATTATTTCCCTTCCCGATTTAGTCAATGGAAGGTTACTGAGACCAAGGATTCACGTGAGATTTTTCTCAAACGGCATACACGCAAGATACTGCGCTGTTGACTGTTGTGTATGTGACAATATGTCATGCACTGTTGTGGGGTTTTTATTAGGAAAGTTCACTTTGACCCCCAGTGGTTATTGTCATGTGCGGATATCTCCTTCATGATTTAAAACCGATCACATAACCTATCTGTGATTTTGAAAATGTGCAGATAGACCCCATGCCATTTTGTTTTCCATCTATATTAACGGATACAACATTGAAAGACCGATATACCCTCATCATGTTTCTTGATTCTTATTCTTTTTTAAATCTAACCACACCATCTCCCATAGCAAAAATTGAATCCAAACGTTGATATTATAAATTTTGACAAGTACTATATCTATGCCAAAATTCAAGTCAATCAAAAAATGAAAACTCATGATCGAATCGATTTTGTTATGAAATTAAAATTTCAAATTTGAATTTACTAAAAATTAGATCACTAGATTATTGATGCCTGATCGAGATGATTTTTTATAAAGATGTTCTATTCTTTATTTAATACATTATGAACAACTCAGATTACATTTTAGAGGCGTATGAGATACACCTCTGTTCATATGGATGGAAAACATGACAACATGGGGTCTATCCATACATTTTTAAAACCACAGGAGGCTATGTGGTCAGTTTTAAATCATGATGGGAGTATCCACACATGGCAATAACCACAGAGGGTGAAAGTGGACTTTGCCCTTTATATTATTTTTAGGTTTTTTTTTTTTTTTTTTTTAAGGGATTCCCTGTTCTGGTAGGCTGTGGTTGGGTCATGGATTTGTGGAGGTATTTACCAGGGAAAAGAAAATGACAGAGAACCCAATGGAAATATTATGCTAGCTTATTCAATTAATCGTCTTATTTATTTTGCCTTTACCCTTTCCTTTCCATCCAACAATTACTTTTACGAATTCATGGTCCAAACACACCCTAAAAATCCATTTTGTTCGTTCTTGCCTCAATGATGTTTAAGTTCAACAATAGACCTATTTCTATGTCTATTTTTTTATTGGATTCGACGCTGAAGGGTGTCCGACCCAACTTATTCACACCTCAACTAATCCTCTTCCCTCCCCGATCAAATGCATGCCATTCACGTTAGGCCTATAGAATTTATTAGTTGTGTCCGGAGACTCATTAACCAACCGGACTAACCCATGGAACTTACCTATTTCTAGTTAGAAGTACTACCATTTAATCTCTGTGATTAGGTAATCCACATGTTGCTGTGAATTGGACCATTATAGGGGACCATTGCCTAATCTGACTCCTGTAACAGTCAACAGCCATTGCCATTGTATCAGTTTTGTTGCTTAATTTGGTAATCTTCTGTGTCTTCCTATATTAAATGGAATGGGGGCATGATACCCCAATACCACATTGGGACATCATAGAAATTTTGCTTCCTATAGCCTATCTCCTGTGATACTGGCTCTTTCTTTATTTTCATAGCTGAATCTGATAATATCTCAGGAGCTGTAGTGGCGTTTTGCTATTTTTAGAGCCTTTGATGTGATGTACATATTTTAGGCCCTAGGATGGAGACAGGGTTTTAGGAAGGTTGTCTGGAAATGTTCTGTTTGTCCTTCAATTAATGTGACAGCCCTGTTTGTTATCTTTAGGCCTGTTTGGATCGTTATTTTGTGGAGGATATTTTCAATAAAAAGGAAAAAGACAACAAGATAAGTGATTAAACAACACTATTTGCATTTTTCCCTTTTCCTCCGGTAAGGGTTGAGCACATAAATTGAGATCTCATTCGGTTTGCTAGACATGTCCTCTCTTATGCCTTTTGGCTTTGATTTTAGGTTATGGTTTCACGAAATCATGTCACTTGTGTTTCTTGATTTTTTGGAGATATAGGAGGCCGCTATTTCAATGGTAAAAATTTATGAGAAAGTCAACTAATGCATATAATATCGAAGGGTTAGGTCTAATCTTTAGTCTCACGCGCTCATATTGGGCATTATCCATGATCTAAACACAGCCTTAGAGATAAACTTTCTGCTGGCTTGTGGAGTTAAAAGTGAAGGCTTTGTTTGTTTTGGTGCTTTTGTCTTGCTGCAGATTTTATGTTGACAGTGTACCCATAAGAGAGATCAAAAGGACAGAAGCAATGGGTGGAGACTTCCCCTCTAAGCCAATGACTTTGTATGCCACAATCTGGGATGGTTCTGACTGGGCCACAAATGGGGGTAGGTACAGAGTCAATTACAAATATGCCCCTTACATTGCCGAATTTTCCAACTTCGTCCTCCACGGCTGTGCTGCCAACCCGATTGAGCCGTCGTCAAAATGTGACCATGCATCAAATTCCGAATCCATCCCTACCGGTATCACATCCGAACAACGAACCAAAATGGAGAGTTTCAGAACCAAGCATATGCAATATTCCTATTGCTATGATAAAAACCGGTACAAAATTCCTCCACCAGAGTGTGTAATCGATCCGCGGGAAGCTGAGCAGCTTAGAGGTTTTGACCCAGTCACGTTCGGTGGGGTACGTCGCCACCATGGGAAACACCACCACCGGAGCCGATCAAGCACGGCTATCTGAGGAGACTAACTTCTATATTTGCATATGGGCATTATCATCATCTTCTGTTGAATTTTCATATCTGATCATTTGTTTTTGTGAATAGATAAAGGGGGAGAGGGACAGAGAGCGTATATTTCATTGATGGGTATGTGTATGTAGATACTTCAAACCTTTTTGGTTCCAAGCCATCTTCTCATTGATATGTTGTCTTTGGCTTTATATTTTGAAATTTGGTGCTTATTTCTGTACTTATGGCACATCCTATGGTTTCAATAAATATATCAGTATATGGAGTTACTAGTGTATATTTGGCATGGTGGGCTTTTGAGTTATTTAGTTCTTTTCTTTATGGGTACCTTTGTTCCTTTTTCTTTGTGAAATCTCTGAAATGGAGCTTGTTTATTTTTTCGTTTGGTTCATTTTTTTCTTACAAAAAGTTTTTGAAGTGATCGAACAAACCCAAAACATATACCTCCTCCTTTTCCTGCCTTCAGTATCCGTCTGTTTTGACGTATAGTATTTTCATGTGAAACAATTTTTACCTATTTTTCATTGTTTCTGTTTGGTTGCATAAAGGCAGAATATAGTAATATTTTTCAAGTAAAATGTAAAATGTATTTGAATCGGTGGGCACAAATCTTTTTTCTTTTAACATACCTTAAGTTGTTTTTAAATTTTCGTAATGGAGAAATGATACCTAGCATTGGACAAATCAAGGACCCCAAAAGCAGAGAGGAAAAGGACTCGACCAAACCTGTAGTTTTGGATAATAATAATAATAAAGTTTTTTTTTTTTAGCTCAGTTTTACGCGCACCTCAACTAACTCTGGAGTTCTAATCTCATTGCTCACTTGCGAGGAGCCCAATTAAAGCTAAAACAAAGCTCTATATAAACTGGATCAAAAGAGTTAATCGCACCAGAGAGATTATGAACCCGAGACTTTAGTAGGAAGCAAATCTTTAAAAAAGCATCTAAGGAAACTTCCCTACCATCCCAGTCCGGAAAGTCCCCATCCTAGGTTGTGGCATGAACCACCCTATTACAGTCACGTCTAGCAAACGAAAACCAAATAGAATGAAAAAGACGAGCTAAATTAAAATACAAGTCAGTTCAAGCAGTTTGAAAATCGGTTAATATACAAAATGAAACGTATCGACTCATGCATCATTTTTTCCCATTTTAAAAATCTTATCGGGTTACACATCGCTTATTCTAAGCTACATTAACAGAAGCTAAAGTACAAGTAAAAGTTAATTATACCTGATTACAATCTTCAAACCTGCTCTATATATGAAATAAGTGTTCTGCATATGAAAAATAAATCTATTCATGATGAAAATTTTCAAGTCTCCCAAGCGAAGTCTATCACATTAAGGCTTCCGATGCCTCAAGGTAAGAGAAGAAGACGACCCTTATCTGATTCATACAAACATGAAAGAAGTATGTTCTTTCTTTTATTCGAGCTCTAAATGGAATAAGTTTTGGTTTTCTGAAAATGGTTTGAATGTAGCCTCATCACATCAAAAGATTAAGGCTCCGTTCCGTTTTCTTCCAAAACATTTTTTTCAAAAAAAAAGATAATTTCAAATTCAAATATAACGAAAATGAAAAATAATTTTTTAATTTTTTTTGTCACCGTTTAAAATATCTCAGACCCCGTTTGATAAATTTATTAGCCCTTAGGATTGGACTACCAATCAATGTTATGAATACCGTACCGGTCAGGGTACTGATTTTCCTACTGGTACGGTACGTACCGGTACCAGTCAGATACCGGGTACCGTTTCGGATTTACCGCAACTACAATATATATAATAATTATATATAATCATAATTCAAAAAAATCCCCCATATTATGCAATTCATCATAAAATACCTATACGTTTGCATTTTGTCTCACATTGCCTAGTTACAAAACTCTTTTCCATCCAAGAGACTAGTAAGGTGGGCTTTAAGGAGTATTATAATACCCCGGGGGAGATGGTATTACCAATCCCAACCCAACCCAACCCAACCCATTCTCATTATCAAGTCATTCTCATTACCAATTCTTTTTTATCAATCCAATCTCATCATCTAAACTTATCTCAAGCAAATACGATATTAATAATCTCATCATCCAATTTTATCTCAAACAAACATACTCATTACTAATCCCTTCTCATTAGTAATCACAATCCTAATCCCATCTCCTTACGAATCTCACCCATCTATCATTGTTTTCAAACGGAACCTCAATGAAATCTATCAAACAATATCCATATATGTGGAAAAATTATTTGCGTAAACACATAATTTTTTACGTTGAAATTATCTTCTTTTTCTTAAAGTTCTTTTTTTTAGAAACCGGAACGGCACCTAAGAACCCGTTTAGTGTTCTACTTCTTAAAATATAATATAATTTAACACAATAAATTAATTCCAAACCTTATGAAGGTTAACAGGAGGAGCGATCACAAATTTTCAAAATCCTCCCCACTAAATAATGTAAAAGGCAGGCAAAAGAACTGGTCCTTGTTCATGAATTCAACAACTAATGGCTGTGTGCACAGAAAATTCAAACCCTAGTTTGAAGATTACAAGAGGCTGTGTGAACAGAAAATTACAAAAGGTTGTGTGAATAGAGAATTCAGACCCTAGTTTGAAGATTCAGCTTCCTTTCTCTCTATCAGTTTGACAAAGTTTCTGACAATCATCTTGCCTTCAGAGGTTATGATGCTTTCTGGGTGGAACTGCACCCCCTGCATTTTGCAAAGAAGACACAATAAATAAGCTGTGTGAGGAGGTCATAGTAAAGATGTTCAACACAAAATTTTCAAAACAGCGTAAAAATTGGGAGAGAAAAGAACATGTATGATGGAAGATAAAACTGGGAAAAGAACATGCATGTTGTGGACGTTTGGAAAGAACACAACAGGAGGGTGTTGGGATTCCTCCTGTTTTCTCGGTTGAGCAAGGATCCATCTAACTTTTTTTTGTCTGAAGGATCAGTCTAACTTGGTTTCATCTTTTGTGCAGTTTTTAGGATATATATATAGGTTCCGGTGAGGGATCCCTTATTTTATTAAAATGCGGGACTCTCCTTTCCAATTGAATTTTGATGATCCGAGCCGCTCAAAGTGATCAAAACGTGATTTTAAGGGTCCTCGCGAGAAATCAACAAAAAAAAATGACCGGGAAGGACTTCATCCAAGCAGTTTTCATTGAACGGTTCAAAAAAAACTGCTCGGATGACGCCCTTCCCGGTCATTTTTTTTGCTGATTTCTCGCGGGAACCCTTAAAATTACGTTCTGCACACATTGAACAGTTCAGATTTTCAAAATTTGATCGGAAAATGAAAGTCCCTCATTTTGTTAAAATGAGAAATCCCTCACTTGAAAATATATATATATATATATATATATATATATATATATATATATATATCTTTTGTGCAGTTTTTAGGAGATCTCTATCTTCTAAGGACCACCTTAACTTAATAAAATAAAGACCTCCTTTTCCCGATAGAATTTCGATGATCTAAGTCGCTCAATGTGTTCAGAACGTGATTTTAAGGGTACCCGCGAGAAAACAGTAAAAAAAAAAGACCAGAAAGGCTTCATCCGAGTAGTTTTTGTTTGTTTTTTATCGAACGGTTCAAATAAAAATTGCTCGGAGGAAGCCCTTCCCGTTCATTTTGTTTGCTGATTCCTAGCGGGTATTCTTAAAATCACGTTCTGAACACATTGAGCGGCTCGGATCATCGAAATTCGAATGGAAAATAGGAGAAATGGAAAGGTCCTTATTTTAGTTAAAATAAAGACCTCCTCATTTGAAAATAATATATATATGATGAAACCAAGTTAGACCGATCCTTCGGACATAAAAAAAAGTTAGACGGATCCTTGCTCAACCGAGAAAACAGGAGTAATCCCAACACCCTCCTGTTGTGCTCTTTCCAAACGTCCACAACATGTGTTGACACTCTTCCCATCCAACTTTTTGGGGGAACAAGAACCTAAAAGAGGCTAGAAAAACTCCCATTTAACAAAGCATAATACCAAACAATACCAAGGGGAGATTAACTCAGGTTCCGCAACTCTCTATCCACACAGAATATTCACCTTCAAATTATTGAAGTCAAACTCGAACCCCTGCATGAAGGATTTCCTTAAACCAAAGACTCCTACAACCTAATGATCCTCACTAAGGATGGAGAACTCTAAAACAGCATCATAGCATAACATTACATTTGGATTGAGGGATTGCAAGGGAAGTGAAGGATTTGGAGGGGAAAAGCTAGTCTATATTATAAAACAGAGCGGTCTTTTATCTACCCATACAAACATGAGCACCCCTCCAACCATCGGATCACACTTTCAATAAGTTACGGCCGTTGGATTGAATCATTGATTCTAACCTCTCTCTCTCTCTCTCTCTCTCTCTCTCCACAAAACCCACTCCTCGGCACACACAGAAGAGCTCAGTGCTCGGATAAAAAAAAAAATACCACCCACAAAGAAATCAATTTGGTTCTCCCTCTCCAGTAAGACTCCCCTCATCCTAGGGTTTTCCTGCGGGAAAAATAATGTGGCCTATTGCTCAGTTTGTTGAGGTTTTCATTGCCTTTGTTTGGTTATATACCTTTGTTTGGGTAGAATTTATTTGGTTCTACTTTCTAGGCCTTTTCATTGCCTTTGTTTGGGAATTTGATTTACTATTGCTAATACACGGCCTTTGTTTGGAAGTTTGATTTCCAAACTCTGATAGCCTTAACATGGCCTATGAAGTTTTCCAACTTGGATTTTTGTTTGGTTTCGAACTTCGAAAACTGATGACTGCTGTTGCTTCCAAATTCTACAGTTTAGTTTTTGGATCTCGATTATTACGATTGGTAGGATATGGGTCATTCATGCCATGGCCTGTGTATAGCCAATTCTTCATGTCATGGCCTCTTGCTTTATACAGATTTTTTTTTATGAAAGGCTGAAGCAATGGCTAAGGAAAAACAAAAGGGACCAATCGCGGATAAAGGAAAGAAAAAGCTAACCACCGCAAGGAAGGGAAAAGACAATTCATGTCCAGTGTTATTACCTCTTACAGTTATTCTTTTTTTATCATCTACAACAATTTTTTCCTTTCTATTGACTTTGCACATATAGGTTCAAGTTCATACAAGTGTTGTGATCTACGATGAGCAAAACATTATGCGCTTGCGTGAGGTAATACTACAAGCTCTTGGTTTATACATTAAAAGTTTGGTATTGATTTTACTCTTTATTGTCAGAAAGGATAAACGAAAGACTGAAGCAATGGCTACGGAAAAACAAAAAGGAACAATCGCAGATAAGGGAAAGAAAAAAGATAACTACTGCAAGGAAGGGAAAAAAAAAATTCATGTCCAACAGTATGACCTCTGATAGTTATTCTTTTTTCCTCGGTACTTCAGAGACTTTATTTTTTGTGGTACTTCCGGGACATTTCTAAAAACTATTGAATGAAATTAGGTGATTTGTATCCATCTTTTCCTTCACTTTTATGGTATGTTGGTTCTTCGTTCTAATTTTATGGGTTTTCTATTTTGATTTTTTGCAGCCATCGTGATTCCGAAGTTTGAACCATTAATGTCATTCCATTTAGGGTAACAAATCAGATAAGCTGCAAGCTAGGGTGTTTGGATTTTTTGAGTTCTAAATAGCCCTAACACAAATTTGTGGATGGTAATTTTTTTTTTATATACAATTTTTATTATTTGTCTTTCAAAGATGCTCACTTTGTGTTTGTTAAAATGCATGTTTGACAGAGTGAAAATAGTGGGGAGTGAATTAATATTTATGCCAACTTTTGTGTAGCTCTCTTAATTTTTGTTTTGGTCGACTTTGGACAGACTTTGTAGTCCAACACTGCAAGGACACGCGACACGTCGGGAACACGTGGAGACATGTTTGGACACGCCACATAAGGTATCCATTACCAGGGGACATGTTGGGGACACGACAAAGTGAATTTAAAAGTTCGTAAAAGCTTTACCAGGATAACATATGTATCTTAAAAAGTATTCCAATTGGGAGTTTATTTGTTGTGGACTTTGTTCCTCTTTCATTTGAATGGTATTGTTTGATCAGATCACTACAGACCAGCACATCCCTTTCCCCTAGGTAACAGTATGATCAAATCATTACAAATTATTACAGGACCATCACATCCCTTTCCCTTGCTCTCTCCCATATCGCCAAGCATATGACCGAAACGTGTTGCGCTGTGCATGCACTAGTTATTAACAAGTTTGGATAATTTTTAAGGAGGGGAAGGGAAATGGAGGAGTTCCAAGGCATAGAGTACACAAAAATTTGAGTCCATCTCTTCCACTCTGAAATCGGGAGGCAACAAGGGGAACCTAAGTGCTTGTCATAACTATGTCTTATCAGGCCTCTTGTGCCCTTCTCTTGTATGTTTTACTGTCACTTATCATATTACGCAGTTGAGCACCTCCCTTAAACAAGAGAAGCAAAGATAACAGGAAGCCAAGGTAACCCCTCTTTTCCCCTTCCTTCAGCCACAGCCAAATAAGAGAAAGAACACTTCCCCTCCTCCCTTGCTTTCCCTCACCTCAATCCAAACAGAGTGCAAGTAAAAATGGAATGCAAAACTTACCAATAGATGCCTATATACTTTGTGGCGGGCAGCCATTACCAGTCCATCCTCTGTCCATGCAGTTATCTCCAGTACTTCATGCGGAAAACTCTCTTTTTCGATCACAAGGCTATGATATCTACCAGCAGTGAAAGGGCTGAATTCAAATAAGCATCAGTCTATCATCAGTTACACGGAAATCAACTTACACTTGCCAAAATAGTATAACAGGTTACATGAAGAAGAATAAACACTATCCATCAACACAAAAAAAATAACACAGAGCCCTTCTAGAAGATGAACAATAACCACCAACCCATGTAGCACCGACACAACACGGGACACAACACCGACATGCATATATTCCAAATGGGGGACATGTCAGTGTATACGCATATATGTACATACATATTCATGTGTGTGCGCGTATACGTATTCTCTATGTAGGACCGACACTTTGCCGAAAGCAACCTACCATTGTCCAACACTTAATCTCATAGTGTCCTATTTTTTTCCAATTTTAGGGGTTGGACACTCTCCAACAGTCCAAGGACACCCACGAGACACTTTAGGGACACTTCAATCATTGTCCCTAAAGAGTCATGTGTGTGTCAGAGTGTCGGGACAGAGTCCAATCCAACCCCCAAATATTGGAAAAAAATTAGGACACTTTGAGATTAAGTATCGGACACGTGTCCGACACAGACACTTTGCTTCCGGAGAAGTGTCGGCTGTACAACTTTCTAATACAGGCATCATTGTCATTCATCTTATGGACATCTGTTTAGTAAGACAGCAGGCTCCATAGATAGTCTCTAGACGCAAATGACAACTAACAATTTAACAAAGCATGATCAAAGAATTTTGTTATAATAAACCATTTGCAAATTGGTTTGTTGGAAATCGTCGTACATTGGTTAATTATCTCCTCCAAAACTAGTATATAAGCCTAGGCGGCCTCTCCACTCATTACCAATTGGTTTTTAGTTGGATGCTTTAACATGGTATTAGAGCTAGGTTTAATTTCGGAGGTTTTTCCCCTTTGTTTGTGCTACAGTTGCACTTTGTTCTGTTGTGATCCGTGTGTTCTAGATCCTTTGTTGACCTCTCCACGTGCGAGTCGGGGGTCACACGTGCGAGGGGAAGTGTTGGAAATTGTCCCACATCGGTTAATTATCTCCTCCAAAACTAGTATACGAGCCTGGGGCCACATTGTCAATTGGTTTTGAGTTGGATGCTTTAACATGGCTGACATTGCCTCACATCTACAAATCATACAATTTCCTTATTTTCTTTTTCTTCTGAATCCAATGCCTTGTTAATTATTTTTGTGTCTCAGACTCTCCAAAAGACAAATTTCCTATTACTGGTGTGCTATGAAGTTCCTTTCAAGTCTGAGTTCTCCTTATGATTCATCAAATCCTTTAACTATTCTAATAGTTCTTGCTCTCGCATTCTTTTTACTTCCATCCCTGTCCTTATCCATAATGCAGTTAACAGTTTCAGTACTACGTGATATTTTCCTTATCCCATCAAGTTCATATTTGAACTCCATTACATAAGGTTAGGTAATCGTCCAATTATAACGCTCTCTTACACAGCCATTCACCAATTGTTTTTTATTCACAAATACTTAATTGACTATTCCTTCGCTGAAAATATTATGGGTGGTGTAACTATGTATCTACCGGAGGATATAATCCCTTACCCTTGAAAACTCGAGCCTTGAAAGTTACTGTAATATGAATATGAAAGATGACCATAGGCAATGTTAACTGGAATACAGGAAATCACCACTAACTATAGCATAAAGACCAACAAACCTACTTTGATAATCCAGTAAACAAGCCATCTTCCCCACCCTCGTTATGATAGACAAGGGAACTTTTTCCATGCACAACACCGTACGGAGAACGCACTATCTTCCCTGCAAAGTGCAAACCAGTAGCTCAAAACTACGAAGCAAGAAAGTTACCTGCTTACCTAAGCAAACTAAGATAACTAAACAAGCCATAATAATAAGTCGTACACAGTGCACGAGGCGGCCGCTTTATACAGGCACAACAGAAAAAATCTGTACATATTTTTTGAGCATATTTTTTCATCTCACACTCCATCCATCCATGTAGAAGTCACATAGAAAGCATATTCTACACAACTGTGAAATTTCAATCCATCACTATTGTAGACATAAATTTTGAACCGTAGAATTTACCCACACTTCGAAATCTATATCTCAAATATCCACTGTTCAAGCGAATAGAGTTGATTGTTTATATGTAGACTCCTATTTCCGATTTGGATTTCAAATCGTTAATTACATACTACAAAAGTAAAACCTTCAATTAATGAAGAATAAAGAACAGGAAACAGACTAGAACAATTTAATTTTATTGATGGTTGGGGTTTAAAACCCTTGTTTACATCAAAACAGAGAATATTTGATAGATTTGGAGGGATTGGAACCCTTTACCTATCACTTGGTATGCTTATTCTTACTAATCTTCGAAGTTCGCTGAAGATTGCAGGTGGTAGTGAGCGAGTAGGTTGTTTAGTTGTTGTAGATTGTAGTGGTTTTGCTTGAATGGAGTATATCTTCTCTCTTTGTATATTTTCTACGTTGAGGGAGAAGAGGTGTGTATAGCTTTTATGTTTGGACGGGGAGTGTGATGGCGAAGAGTTGAGAGTTCTGGCGAAGAGTTGAGAGATGAGGTTTGAGGTCCCTTCCTTTGATGATGGACCTCATATTTATAAGGGCTTCCTTCATCAGATGCTTGGCCACCAAATAATTCCTTTAAATTCAAATAGTTGTTGCCAGAGGATAGGATGATATCATTTCTCAGTCTTTTCAAATTTTGAATGTTGTTTGCATTAGATGGCATCCACCTTAGAATATTCCTCTGCTTTCACAAAAGTGTTTCTTGGGCTCTACGTACTACCTGATTTGAGACTACGTGAACCCATATTTGGTTTGTAGGGCTTGCCAAATGCGGGCCTACATGGTTCAACCGAATATTTGATTTGTAGGCCCTACGAGATATGGGCTTACATGGTTCAACTGATTTGTAGTCCTGCTACTTCTTCCGTAGGCTCATATACTCATTAGGCTTGTCAGACCAACATGTGTGTTGATTCGCGGGCTCACTGGGTCAACATGCTTTTATATGCATTTTAGTCTGCAACCCCAACATATGATACATTGATGATATTCATCAATCTTTAGTTGAAATTTATGTGCCAACAACTATATTTAACCAATCAAAGCCTTAATTTTACAATTACACATGGTTAAAAGATATGTTGCTGTTCATGATGACATAGCCATGGAGTGGTTAGACAAGTTTCATAGGCTTTGGAAGCATACACCAAAGGCTAAGGGTAGCACGAGCATCAAGAAGGCTTTTTGGTCCGAAAATAAGTGTCCTTGGTAGTTGGTAGTTCAAGGGTCATCTATGGTAGTTTGGTAGTTAAAAGGGTCATCATGAATTAAGTGTTTGCATTGATAGTTGAAAGGGTCATCATGTATTTAGTGTTTGCATTAATACTCATCTAGATGCATTGAACACATGATAGTAGGTTCAATGTACGCATATATATAGGTTCAGCCACACATCTTTTTTGGATGTGTTCATTAATTAGGTTCATTTCATTTAAAGTTCTAGGAATTCGAAGAGTCTTTCTCATGGATTATAAATTGAGATGTAATCTTTCATTTGGAATAGAGTTGATTAATGAATTGAGTTTACAAGGTTAAGGCCTTTGTAATTGGGGTTTGGGCTGCGGTCCTTCCTTGCAGAAACTGCCTAGCCCTTGCGAGGGTAAAGCACATCTCTCTCTCTATCTCTCTCGACTTCTTCTATTCTCTCATTTCTTCTACTTTGCGCACTTATCCAAACAATATTCTTATTTCTCCACCCAAAGCACCACGATTCTAGTTGTAGGCAGCGATACGCTAAGGGTTCTAAATCTGTCCTACATCAGTTTGGTATCAGAGCTTATGCTCCTGCATATTCAAAGTTGATCTATTTACAATGGTGACAAATAGCAAACTTAATTCTAAGGTTGACGGTCTTTCCAAAGAGCTTCAGGCTACTCAAGAAGGTGTTGCAACTTTAAAAAGTGTTGAAGAGGAGATAAACACATCACTAAGTAAATTGACATCTTTTGTCATGGGAAAAAATCCAGAGTTTGAAGCCTCTAATTCTCCAGGGTCCTCCTTCCAACCTCCGCTAATACAGGGGTCAAATCGATTGCAAGAAGATCTTAAGAGTAAATGAAGTTGACAGAGGTGCTAAATTGGAAGTTGGAGACTTTCATGGAGGCAACGATGCGGAAGTATTTCTTGATTGGTTACATAGCTTGGAAAGTTTCTTTAAGTGGTACCGTTTGTCAGATGAGTGAAAACTCTTCTTTGCGGAGGCTAAGTTGAAGGGAACAACTAGAATTTGGTGGACAAAATACCAACAAACATATTATTCTACCATCAAGACGTGGGAAGACATGAGAAGCGCGATGACTCGATACTTTGTGCCTGCTAATTACAAGCAACGTGTTCAGCTACAATTCACACAATTGGTACAAGGCAGTAAGTCCATTGAAGAGTACACTGGAAAATTCTATAGCTTGGCTACCAGATCTGAATTCCCATGGAATGAGGATGTGATGATTTCAATGTATCGGCGAGGGTTGGATACAAAAATCTCTTGTGGTTTAGCTGCTAGTCGACTCTATACCATGGCAGATGCGGTTCAAGTGGCTCACCAAATGGACGAAGACTTGAAAAAGAACACTCCCGTGAGGTCTACAAGTGAAAGCGTTACCAGGACCTTTGTGGATGAGAATCGAAGTAAGTTTACTGATAAGCCACAAGGAAACTCTTTTGTTCCTAACAAGTCCTCTCGTCCTAGTGCATCTTCATTTACATCTCAAGCAAGTAATACTTCTAGAACAAGATGTTTCAATTGCAATGGTTATGGTCATTTATCCTTTCAATGTCCAAGCAAGTCAATTGCCTTGGTTAGAAAGGAAGTCCCAAAAGAGGCCACATCCAATGAACCACCAACCGATGAAGAGGTTTGTGATCCCCTTGATCCTAATTTGGAGGTAAATTTTGATGATCTAGATGAATGTGTGGGCATTATCCGTCCTCTTATGGTAACAAGTAAAAAAAGTTCCAAAAGTGATGAGCATCTTTCTTATCGAGGGAAAATCTTCCAAACAAGGGTTAATTGTGGTGGAAAAGTATGCTCATTGGTCATTGATACTGGTAGTTGCACCAATGTCGTATCCGAAGAAGCTGTCAAAAAGTTAGGGTTGAAAGTTGAACCACATCCAGAACCATATCATGTGGCTTGGATCACTAATACAAAGCTGAAGGTTGAGCAACAATGTCCTGTCACCTTCAACATTGGGAGCCTTAAAGAGACAGTCATGTGTGATGTTTTGCCACTCAAGCTTTGCCACATACTCTTGGGAAGAACATGGTTGTGGGATCGTGATGTACACCATGCCGGGCGTGCCAACACTTACTCCTTTATTGATGGAAAAAAGAAGTATACTCTTACTTGTGCCACAGATGCCCGATCATTGAAATTGCAGAAAAGTTATTTCCTTCTTCAACGAGCTTTTCCACATGCTGGTATTTTGGGAGTTGCACCTAACTCGCTAGAGTCGAATTCTTTTCAGCATAGGAGAATTGATGACATAGCCATGGAGTGGTTAGACAAGTTTCATAAGCTTTGGAAGCATACACCAAAGGCTAAGGATAGCATGAGCATCAAGAAGGCTTTTTGGTCCGAAAATAAGTGTCCTTGGTAGTTGGTAGTTCAAGGGTCATCTATGGTAGTTTGGTAGTTAAAAGGGTCATCATGAATTAAGTGTTTGCATTGATAGCTGAAAGGGTCATCATGTATTTAGTGTTTGCATTAATACTCATCTAGATGCATTAAACACATGATAGTAGGTTCAATGTACGCATATATCTAGGTTCAGCCTCACATCTTTTTTGGATGTGTTCATTAATTAGGTTCATTTCATTTAAAGTTCTAGGAATTCGAAGAGTCTTTCTCATGGATTATAAATTGAGATGTAATCTTTCATTTGGAATAGAGTTGATTAATGAATTGAGTTTACAAGGTTAAGGCCTTTGTAATTGGGGTTTGGGCTGCGGTCCTTCTTTGCAGAAACTGCCTAGCCCTTGCGAGGGTAAAGCACATCTCTCTCTCTATCTCTCTCGACTTCTTCTATTCTCTCATTTCTTCTACTTTGCGCACTTATCCAAACAATATTCTTATTTCTCCACCCAAAGCACCACGATTCTAGTTGTAGGCAGCGATACGCTAAGGGTTCTAAATCTGTCCTACATCAGTTCAGCTAGAAGCCATTGCCTAGTGTAGGCCCATTTCAATATGCATTCAACGAATTTGTGAGACGCATTACTTGATCCAGTCACTAGGTCTTTATCACAGAATATCGAATTGCTTTCACTGACTCTAGTGTCTGAAAAAGTTTATCTTCCAAAGGGGCAATGAGTCCTCTTCACAGAACATCAAATTGCTTCTACTACGTTAATTTCACTGCCAATGCAGTAATTCTTCTGTTGCATACTACTTCTTTTTCATTTTTCATTTGATCTTCAATTGTGTCATGTCATGTGTTGTCTAGTATTTTAGGAGGCAATTTAGGAGCCAAACAGTTGGGAATTCCATTTCAAAAGGAAAAGAGAACTGGACAAAAGATTTGCTGGCATGATCCAGTGCCCAAAGAAATGGGGAGCCTTAAACTAAATAACAGATCATAAGAAACCTTGGGAAAACATTTCAGCAAGGCCGTCTTTTTACATGAAAGAATTGATATGCACCTGAAAAGCAAGGTTGCCATCTTGGGAACTACATAACTAGATACGCAGGCACTACAGCATATGCACAGATTATTGTGCAAACTTATGCGTATGTCATTATCTTTCTACTTTTCATAGTAGTTGCTATGTGAGTGCATTGGGTACACTAGTGCACGTGCGCGTGCGCAATTCCATATTTAACATCAAATGAATCAAGACCACAATCTTCATCCCAATAAAGAAGTCAAAATGACCAGTAGATGACAGACCTCCAAAAGCCTCCCCAATGCACTGTAGTCCCATACAGACACCAAACAAAGGTACCATAGGTCCAAGTTCCAACACAGTTTGCAATGATATTCCTGATTCCTGAGGTGCACCTAAAGAAATAATAAATTGCTCAATACAATTGCTCTGAGATTAGTAACACACACACACACACACAAAAAGAGCACAAACACTTCTTACCTGGTCCTGGGGATATAAGCACTCCTCTTGGATTTTTTCTACAAAGATGACATAGAAAAAAAAAATCATGCACATAGTCCATAATCAACTACAGACAGAAATATTACAACAAAAGTTCACCACCCAAAAGTGAGAGCAATATGCGCACGAATGAGCAAAAGAACTTTTGAACTAAGAACTATAAATTCTTACTTTTTCAATTCATCTACGGTCAGCTCATCATTCCGGTAAACCTCAAAGTCACAACCCAGTTCTCCCATATACTTCAATGTACAAGAATAGAGTATTAGTGCAACGCCTACCAATTAATGAGATCCTGGATCATAATAGAATAAAATAATAAAAACTTGCAGAATCGCAACTCTTTGCTTCTTTTGACAGGAGAAACACATACGACAGAAACTCCTGCAAGCACAAGTGGGAACTGGATTCAGAGGCCAATTCCTGCTAATTACTTGACTGGTGATTTACATATTAAATAATTTCACCGCTAGTTTACTAGTTTTAGGTTGTGATAAGTTTTGGAGTATGATGTTTAGGTTAGTACAGTGAGCTGCCACAGCCAGTGCTTGTTTATGGGGTCGAGTTTCAAAGCCTTTAGGATAAGAACAAGTTTGGTGACTTTGGTCTTAGCCCTTTGCTTGGGCTTTAAGACCCTAAGAATTATTTCCTTCAGCCCGAGTTATCATATATAAGTCTGATGCCTTGGACTATTTTTATAATGTGTGACAAATACATCATTCCTTAGGTGCAAACCGTGCAATAGCCTGGGATTTTTCTTTTCCGTTCCTTCTTCTTGTGCATTCCCTTATTCTACTTCCACATTTTTCTGTGGTTTACATGCATGTGGATTTGTCTTTGAACTCTTAAAAAAAGCTGCCATTTAGCCTTGTCAACAGTAACTGCAAATACCAAACTATTGGCCAACCCACAGCTTAGCGGGACTACTTTTCCCTAATCATCTTCGCACCAGCGTCCTATCAAATAAGCCATAATGTTCTCTTTCAAAGGTAGGCTTGGTAGCCACTCGTAGGAAAAACTTCATGGATTTATGGTCTTTCCAGCACCTACTCTCATGTACCGACGACCATTGTTTAGGGGTTGTTTAGGGACCTTGGTGCTCAACAAGCATTTTAATTATTTCCTAAATGCACAAGTTAACTAGGTGGTGTCTCTAAACCAAATATCTACAAACAATATCTCATACTTGACCAATGCTTATTGTGAGGCAGCCAAGAAACCAAAACACCACTGACTAAGATGGAATGGAAACTAGGAATTATAAGCATCAGACTTTTACTCGTGTGGCATACTCAATCAAGTACGGTACCAACTTTTGTTTTAGAAGTTAGAAGTCCAGTAACTTACCAAAACAATTCTTTGCCCGACTGGCAACATTAACAAAATAAACAAGACATAAAAGTAAATGTTCACAAGAGGAGGAGTGGAGGACAAGAATGCCAGCAAAGGCGAATAAAGGAGGAAATCCAAACTTCCTCCCACTCTACAAATGCTTTTCATTTCTCTAGAGGCTAAAAAATGAAAAATTGCCGCAAATGATAGATTGATGCCTGTACTTTGCATCCAAATGCTATCTGAGCAATGATATCAATAATCCCCCATTCAAATTTTGCCTTCCTTCTATAAGCCTGAATCAAGTATTTTACTGAGGGGAGCCAATTATGTTTTCCCTGAATGCTACACTCTACAAGTCTAGAAAATATAACCAAAGCCAAACATGGAGTTGATATTCAACAACAACAACAAAATTCCTACTTTATATAGCACAATAAATCTAACGACGATGATAATCTTAATCAAGATTTTCGGATTTGTCCTCTCTTTTTTCCTCCAATGGACCTTTTTCAAATGTTCTCTCTGTTTTCTTACTTTTCAGATTCGTCTCATCGAGATGACTAGGAAAATTAGAAGTTTTGAATAAAAGCAAAACAAAGTTATTCTTATATGAGTGTGGTTGGAAGCTGTCTGAAATTTGAAGTTTTTTTTCAGTTTTTTTTGAAATTAAGACCAATTACAAATCAAATTCACCACAACCCAAATCAAATATGATCTTGTCATTTGAGGTCTTATTTTTGTGGACCCGACTTTTCTGCTTTTCTGCAATTGGACTGTAGAGGCTCTGCACTCACATCTCAGTCGGTTCATCATGCCGCGGTAATTAATGGATACTGTAGAATCTTCCCTGTAAGATTCTTTCAACAAATCAAATCATTTAAAAACACTTTTTTGACGGTCAAATGGACGGCAACCAAACAGACAATGGACAATACTAATAACAGCCCGATCCGCGGTCAGTAAGGCAGGAAAAATGAAATAAAACACAGCTTTCTTTGTGTTAACGTCTCAAAAAAGTGTTGAAGCGCATCGGAAACTTTTTTTTATGCATTCTACTTGTCTTGTTGAAGACCCCGTGGGCAGTCAATATAGCATAACAGTTTCTATTTTCATTAAATTTCCCACAGTTTCTCAGCAACCAAACAAACAAAACCTAAACAAAGAAAAGGTTAAGAACTAATCCAACCTGGCAAAGATTGTAAGTGAAGCTATCGTAATTATCGATCACCACAATCGGATTCCTCGTCTTCTTCTCCAAATCGACCGGAGACAATGCTGAGGAATTTTCAGATACGGCCGTGGGCAGTTTCGTCATAATCCTATCTTCCATTCGGAGATACGGCGAGCCATGGCTGAGAAAGGGCTTGTGAGAAGGAAGAGAGACCCTGGACGGGAGAAGACGCGGTGGTTTCAGGGTTTTGCGCGGCGGAGATGGCGACAGGAGAGTGGATTGAGAGAGGATCCCGGCGGTCATGGCCGCCGTCGAGTTTGGATCCGACTGAGATTTTGGTGTGTGCACTTTAAGCTGCAAAACGGCAAAGGAGATCATGTATATGCAGATCGGTGTATGTACAGGAGGAGTCCCCTCCATCCCAAAATGCCGGCCAATAAGGCGGTGTTTAATATCTGTACCAGCGCGTACAAACTCCCATTTTGGGCCTATTTTTTATTTAAAAAAATGATCGGAATCATTCATTTTATTTAAAATACTATTTTTTATGGTCCTTGTAAAAAATAAGCTCAATCCAATATCAATATGGTCGTTTACAAATCATCCAACTTTGTTCCAGAATTCAAGCATGAATTCTAAAGCAAAATTGGATATTTTGTAAATGCATTCAGCAATACCGGATTGAACTTATTTTTTTGCAAGGACCATAAACAAAGTATTGTAAACAAAATAAGCAGCTTCGATTATTTTTGAGCCCCAAAACAAGTCCAAAATGAGGTTTGTACGTGCTGGTACAGATTTTTTAATGTTCTGATATCATTTCAAATGCTGCATAATATTTTTTTATGTATTAGAAAATTATCTATATCTTTTAATGTATTATTTTATATATTTAATTATAAAAAATATTACTATAAATTATGAGATATAAATAATTTTTATGAGGTTTCAAAAAGAAAACAGACACAACAAATTGAGACGGATGAAGTATTATATTTCTTTAATTGTTGCCCCTTTTCTTTGTTTTTTTATTAGTAATAATTGCTTTTAGTTTTCTGTCAATTTTTTAAGATTATTTATTTTTCCCAATGAGAGGAATGTAAAAAGGTTGTAAAACTTATGGTATACTAATTTACCAATGACATGAACATTTAAAATAGACAACTTTTTTTTTTGTCCTTTTCTATATATTTTAAGTATGATTTTGTTTTTCTAAACTTTTCTGTCTCATCCATCTAGTGGAATGAGTGATTCAAAACAAATCAATGCAAAATGAACTAAATTTTAGATAAAGACAAGAATAAGTTAAATAGTTATACCACATCATATTTGAGAATCAATCTAAGATAAATTTTGTAAAAAAAATTATTACATCATATTTGGACTTAAACAGATGATAAAATTCATAATTAAATACTTAGATTATCCACATTGTGATAAGCAAATGGATGTGGATAAAAAAACTTAACAACAATGTTCAAAAAATACTCTACAATGTAATAAATAAAGTTACAAATCTTTTAGCAAATAACCAAATTTCACTCATTTCATAACTAAACTTAACAACTTTTACCAATAACCAAATTAGGATTTTTCGTAAACGAGTTTCAATCACGCACCCAGAGTACACCAAATTATTCGTCTCAACAAGACAATTCCAAAATTGAAAGGTCGGTCGACGTAAACCTCCTCACGCGTCGCCTAAAGAGGTTGCGCGTGAGATCCACTCTCATCACACGCCAAATCAAGTAAAAGAGCGTGATATCACACATAGCCTCTTTAGGTGGCCCGTGAGGGCGTGTGAAAATGTTTCCGGTGACCGGCTTTTCAGTTTTGAAATCTTCTCATTTAGATGAATAATTTGATATAGTCGGGTACGTGATTGAAACTCATTTGTAATTGGACAGATGTGCATTGTGTATTGTGGGGGATTTTTTTACTAGAGATGCAAAAATAACCAATGTGGAAGGTAGAGATTATTAAGTTTGACTATGGACTAAATAGATAATCAAATACTAATGTGACATATTTTTGTTATTGATTTTTATTATTACCATTGCGGATGCTCTTATAAAGAAGAGAGACAATCTATATTATAAAACAGAGCGGTTTTTATGTACACATACAAACAAGAGTATTTCTCCAGCCGTCAGATCAAATTTTCAATAGGTTATAGCTATCCAATCAACTTTTTTAATAAATTTATCCTCTCCCTCCCTCCCTCTTTCCTTACTTCTTTGGCAATGTTGTCATTTCTAGGGACAAACATATTTTTTTTTCTTTATTTAACAATGAACCTTTTATTATCAAAACGTTTTCTTTTCCCTATCGTCAATCTTTAACTCTATTATTGGGATGTTGTGCATTGTCCACTCATCTGTTAGAAAACTTTATTTAATTTCTTTCTTCTATCAACTGAGGTAACAATAGAAAAATATTATAAAAACTTTATTCATACGAAAGAATAAACTTAATTTTTGTTTTTGGTAACAAGTTGTTTCACCTATTTCTTGGATGCATGATTGAAAGTAGTAGTGCTTAATAATTTGTCTCAGTTATAGGCCTGTAGCATTCTTTTGATTTGAAGGGGAAAAAAACTCAAGTTGTGGCATTCCGTTGCAAGAATTATTTTCAATGTAAAAAAAAACAGCATTCATTAACTTACGGGAAATGGAGTTTTAAAACTATTCATTTTTTTTTTGGATTAGTTGTTGGTTGAACTATATTAGATACGGGTGTGATATAAGTATTGGTTGATCGTGATAGCTGTTAACAAATGGTTGTGCATAAGTTAATTACAAATTTCATTTGGGTATGTGCTCCTACTATTTCAACGAGTGTGGTATTATTTGTTGTGAAACTATTCTTAGAAGAAATTAGTTCAATTTATACCATTTGTCTATTTGAAGATAATTTTAAAAAATAAATTATAAAATTTTTCATTTGGGTTTTTTAAGATTACTAGAAGAGAAGGATAATTTTTTTAAAGTTGTAATAAAAAAGTGTTGTGCAGTGTCTTCTTTTTTTTTTATCGGTGTATTGTGCCGTGCCTAAAATCGGTGTATTGTGCCGTGCCTTTAGGCACGAGTAATCACTAGTACATATACGGAACATAACTACACCCCACCCTCATAGTAAATGTGTATTTATTACGTCTTTAACGTTCAGATTTTTTCTTAAAACATCTCCAACCGAAGAAGTCAAATGTGACATGGTATGCCAAGTGGACGGATTGGCATCTAAACCAAGTTCAACCCATATATATCAATTGCTTATATGTGATTTGACATCTCCTCTCTATGTCAAATGTGACATGTGATGTCGAAATTCTTCTTTCAATTACTTCACTCCCAAAATTTAAATTAATATTAAATTGAAAACATACATAAGTAAGAAAATCTGACATATTGATTGGAGTGGCTATGCTAGAAATGTCAAATTTTATCATGTCAAATTGCTACGTAAGCCTTCAAAAATGTTTGACATCTTTACTTTTGACTTCATTGGTGGAAGAGGCTGTAGATTTTAGGAATTCTCTCCCTCTCACGCTCTCCATGACTTATTTTTTTTCTCTTTTAAACAAAAATAGAAATCGCGACTCAACTCAGCTCAGTGAACTCGCATGGTTCGCCATACGTTAATCAATTTGGAGTATCATATGTTAAGTTTTGTTGGAGTTGATTTAGGGGTGTTTTCCGTAAGGGATAAGTTAGATTTTGTTATTACTGAAAAAATTATTGATTGTTTTCATTTACTAATAAGTTGTAAATTAATATGTGAGTAAGAAATTATTGAAAAATGTCAAATTATTTCTACTAATTAATAAATTGGTCAAAATATGAATTACTTCCCTGCGATTTTCTCGTTTGACAAATGACCCTTTTGAATTTTACTAATGATCACATCACCTTTCTATGATTTTGGAGTAAAGTGCTACTTTTAGTTTTTTCATCCAAACTAACGAAAGCGCAAGACACGCGCTATTAACGAGAGTTGTCATAAACAAAAAAAAAATATATATATAGTTGACTTTTAATGTCAGAAGACGACATTTCCCTTCTTCTCCAAAATAATGCTGAAACTTAACCCTACCCAATCCCACTGCTCTGGTTCTTTTCCTTCGTACCAAACCCACTCCACGTCTCCACGTAATTGTTCCCCACCCCAGCAATCTGCCAATTCCATTTTGCTCACATCCAAACCCTCTCCACATAATTGTCCACAATCAAACCCATAATATTTGGGCACCCACTACCCAGAAACCCTACATAGCACTGGTCTCTCGTATCTCTCTCTCTCATCTCCCCTATGTACCAACTCCAACTCACGGACTCATCGAGAAACCCAATTTCGAACTCGCCGACAACAACTACAGCACAATAGAACTCATGACAGTGGAATCGACGATAAAATCAAACTCGGGTAAGGCGGAAAATGAGCTCGACGGTAGAAAAATGAAACTCCAAGAAGGCGACGGTGGCAAAATCAAACTCGACGACGACAACGGCGGAAAATGGTTCGTATAGTTTTTTGGGTTTGTGGGTTTTGCCTTCAGTTTTAGTTTTCAATCTGTGGTTTTTGGGTTATCAATTTATTGGTTTGTAGATTATCAATTGGTTTGGTCCAAACTCGAATGCTGAAAATCAAAATCAAATTCTTTTGCAAATTGAAAGCCGTCTGATTCTGGAAATTAGCACCAAACTCTTATTGGTATGCACTATAGAAAATGGAAGCATTTAAGCAAATTGTGAAGACTTTGAGAAAGACCGACTGAATTTCAGTGTGGGTGTAATTACTCCTTTTTCAATCAGACCCATGTTGCTTGCGAATCTGATGGCAGAGAGAGAGAGAGGTGGATCGGTGGTAAATCTCTTTGCGCGCCCCCTGACACCGCCCTCCCCGCCCGACCCCACCCCCAGACCAAAATACCGCTGGGAATAAGTCAACCCACTCAATCCACGATATTTTCTTATTTTTTATTTATTTACTTAATAATTTTTATATCTTGTTTCATTTTTATTTATTTAATATTATTTAAGTGTTTCAATTTTTAATCCGGTTGCATCGATGAGAAGGTCTTGTTTTTTTTTATCATTTTGTCTTCAATGATCATAATTAATTTTTGGCTCTAAAGCTTTTCAACAAGTACCCTAAAACTTATTATTTAGTTTCATGTCTCTCTTAGGGTGCTCATTGAGGCTTTAGAGCCAAAAATTCATTACGACCATTTAGGATGAAATGATAAGAAAAATAAGATTTTCGCACCGGTTCAAACGAATTAAAAATCGGAACACTTATTTTTTTCCTCTGTATATGTATTTTTAATTTATTTAATATTATACCCGCCAATAATTCAACCACGGCATTTTCTTATTTCTTATTTATTTACTTAATAACTTTTATGTCTTGTTTCATTTTTATTATTTAATGTTATTTAAGTGTTTCAATTTTCAATCCAGTTGTATCGATGCAAAGATCTTGTTTTTTTTTATCATTTTGTCTTCAATGATCATAATGAATTTTTGGTTCTAAGGTCTTTCAATAAGTACCCTAAAATTTATTATTTAGTTTCAGATCTCTCTTAGGGTGCTCATTGAAAGGCCTTAGAGCCAAAAATTCATTATGACCATTTAGGATGAAATGATAAGAAAAATAAGATCTTCGCACCGGTTCAAACGAATTAAAAATCGGAACACATATTTTTTTACGCTTTAAATGTATTTTAAAATTATTTAATATTATATACGTGAGTAAATTTCTTTATGTTATTGAAATTTTACTCTTATTTTTTTACTGTATTAAAATTTTATAATTTTTTCATGTTATTGAATTTATTAATTTTGTATTTATTTATATCTTTTATCTAATTTATTTCTAACTACTTATGCAACACGAATTAGTTTGTGGCGAGAAATAATGAGACAAGACCAAGAGGGACAGGAGCAGAATTTGGTGGAAACATTGATTACAAATTGAATTTTCATGTATTTTCACTCTTCCATGAAATTAGTACAAGTTATGTTTGGTTTGATTAATTAACATTAGTACAAGTTATGTTAGTACAAGTTATATTTTAATTATTCATTTATTAATTAAAATTATAGTAAGAAGTTTTAAAAGTAAAATAAAAAACTGCCAAAAGTAAAACAAAAAAAAAGCTAATAAAAGTTTTTAAAAAAACAATAATTAAAGTTTTTTATAAGTAAACAAAAAAAATTAGGCAAAATTAAAAAAAATTAAAACAGCAATTAAAGTCTTTTAATAGTATAAAAAAATTAGTAAAAGTAAAAAAAAATAAAACAGTAATTATTTACTTTTCAAGTAAAACAAAAAAAACTAGTTAAAGTGAAAAAAAAAAAACCGAAAAAGAAGAGGCAAGGGTGGAAAGGCAGTGGGGCCGGGGGGGAGGGGGGGTGTCAGGGCGGTGCAAGAAGAGGCTGTCATATGGCTGCTAGTGGTAGTTGCTATGAAGGTGCCAGAGATGATGGGATGGTGATGGCAGTCAACCTCAGGGGGAGATGTCTGCACTTTATTTAGGGAAGGGTAGCGAGGTCTTTTTGCTTTTGCTATTAACGGAGCTAGGAGTTGCGCTTTACTCCAAAATCATAGGAAAGTGATGTGGTCATTAGTAAAATTTAGTAGGGTTGTCTGTCAAACGGGCAAACCTCAGGGAGATAATCTATACTTTGCCCTAATAAGTTATTACCAAATGTTTAGTTGTTACCTCAGGGAGATAATCTATATTTTGCCCTAATAAGTTATTACCAAATGTTTAGTTGTTGTCACTGACCAATAACTTGTTAATTAGTGTAAACAACTTGATAAAATGCCACAATGTAGACACCCCAATTTGGATGCCGTAGGTATCTTTTAAGTCCCTGATGACGATAAGAATTCCATTTTTTAATCATTGAATGAGAATTTAACCCTTTTTGGAATGAATCCTTTCATATTCCTTTAAAAAACCAAAGTCAACCCAAAGTCAACTCTACCATACGACCTACCTATCTACTGTACGATAAACCCATGTCCACAATTAGGACGATTAACAGCTCTACCATATGACAGACATATGTCCACCGTACGGTACACGTGTATACCGTACAACACATTGTTACTTGTGCCGCCTTTTCAAAATTAACGACCAAACCTTTTCTAGCCATCAAACCCTAACCCCTAGCTCGCCATAGCCGCTGTAGCCCTGCAGTAGGTCGGTTCAGCCTTGGAGAGCACTCAAACCCTTTGAAAATCACTTCTATAAATACCTAGAGGTGTTCTTAGAAGAGGGATAGAGAAAATCAGACCAGAACAGTTCAAAAAATGCTCTGAAAAAAAAATCGGTACTCACTTCTATACCTCTTTCAAACACCAAAAACACCATCTTCTTCCAAAACCAAGTCCAAAACCATTTCAAAAGCAACATCTTCTTCCAAAACCAAATCCAAAAGCAACCCACAATTCAAAGACAAGTCTCACACCTTGTCATTACAGTATACCAAAGCCTACATACGTATTCGTTCAAAGCCCATGCTAAAAGACTATGCAATAGCTAGCCACAACTTTTCAAAGGAGGTTTGGTTCTAAGAAGGTATAGCATTTCTATTACTAAATTCTAGGGAAACCACTAAACTCAGAATGGTTCCTCATATTAATTTTGAGCTTAAATGGTTTAAACGTTTCAAGAAATAAAAGTTGGTATTCCACATACCTCTACCATACGGCACACACTATTGCCGTTCGGCAAAAATGCTCCTGGGAACAGGTTTTGCTAAAACCTTTCTTTTCTGTTTCGTTGAAATCATATGAGTAAAACACTGTTTCTGTCGTACATTTTGAAGTTGTTTTGCCAAAAAAAATTATATATGCCATGATAACCCATTTCAAAAAATTACAAAACATATTAGTCTTGCATTACCTTTTGATAAATAACATTGTGCATTTAGTACATAAGCATATATGCCTGTTTCAGAGTATTTTGAATGTTAAATAATCTTGTATGCAGCTGCAAACCACAAGGCCCTGTACCTTACGGCACACCCCTTTGCCGTACGGTGGGGTTTTCGTGGAACAGAAATGTAAATCAGTTTGTTGTTAGTTATTTCCTGCAATTAAATGCTCATATACAAGCATGCCTGTTAATAGTATATGTTTCTGATGTGAAATATAATTGTTTATGTGGCATAAAAGTTGAGCAATAAAACCCTCAATCTCTCGTAACCTGGCTCCCGAACCTGAAACTCTCTGTTTTTCATAGACCAAAGCCATTTTCCAAATAAGGGCAAAAGAGTCACATTTTTCTCAAATATGATTTCTTGGGTGACAATCCTTTTTAAAACCCAAGTGACGACTCTCAAACAAACATTTTTCCTTTTTGTAAACTAAAAATACAAAAAGAGCAAATTAAAGGAAAAATTAAAGCTTTTTCCAAACAAAAAGAAATTGATTTTTCCTGGGCTGCGAGCCCACACACAAGTTTGCCGAAACTTGTTAGAGGAAGCATGACCTTATCAACCTTGTTAATTAATTTTTGTTTTGATTCTTCGTTTTGTCTTTTCTTTTGGATTAATTATCCGTCGAAACGAGAGAAGTCTTAAAAGGTAAAAAAAGATATTGTTGTTTTGCCTGTGTTATTTTTGTAGTCAACCATAATAAGATCATACAAAATTATGGCATGTATTACTAACTAGACAAATTTATAACGCGTACTTTAAGTTAAATTAGGTAAAAATGAGCACAAAATCTCATACAAAATTTTTAAAGTATGTTTTAAATGAATATCAACAATTTTTAGAATGATCGAGTTAGTTTTGTTGATGACTTTGTTTTACAATATTTCTCCCAGGCTGTTAAAAATAAAGAGAATCAAGAAAGAATAGCTCCAAATAGACAAATATCTCGTAAAGCAATAAGTATAAATACACCATATGATGAAATTTGAACATAAAACTAATTTTGTATGTGTTTTTTTCAAGATATATGCAAGTGTGTATATTTATATATTAGCACACTTTCACAATTATGCTAATTTATACCCAAAAAATATTTTAATTTTGAGCGGGGGCACGTGCCCCCCGTGCCCCCACTTCGGTCCATCCCTGCTCATAGTAGTGCCTTCAATTGTGGGTCTTCTATAATCTTTTATTTGTTATCTAAACTGTTTATTTCGTCGAAAATATTGAGTAAATCATTTATGCAAAAAATCAAATTGATAGGGTATTGATAGCCGCATAATCGGATACGGTTTATATATTTTACAAAAGTAGATTGCCATTATGATTTAGAGAATGAAATGTAAGACGAATGTGTCTTCAAATCACAAAATTTACACTTTAAAAGATCCACAATTGAGGGCACTACATGCACGAACCCCAAGTCCGGGGTGTAGCCATCCCATTTTGCTTAGGGGTGAGCATGGACCGAATTGGTTCGGTTTTATAGTAAACCAAAAACTGAACCACTACATATGGATTATGTATTTGGAGAACCAAACCAACCCAAAAAAAGTGTAGAACCAAACCAATCCAAACCATTAGACTATGGTTCGGTTTCGGTTTCGAACCACGGTTTACTTGAAATTGAGATATCATCTTCGTAAACTATTTAAAGTACTCAAAATTGCGGAGATAAACTAAGAATTGATTTTTATTTATAAAAAAATTTAGGAATTAATTGAGCCGTGGAATCAATATTCACTAAATGGAGCATTATATATCTCTATACTATGTGCTTTTGAGATTATAGGAATGAGTTGTGATATATAAAAATTTATACTAATGCTGTGTTTGGATTTGAATTTGAATTTTTTTTTTGAAAAATAGTAGGAGTAATAAGTAGAGAGAGATAGAGAAAGAAAAATTGAAAGTAGGAGGAATCTAGGGGTATTTTTTGAAAAATGCTTTTTGAAAAGTAAAGAGAACAAGGCATTAATTTTGGTAGTAAATGAATAATGAATAAGACGGTGGATTGAATAAATTATTAATTTAGAAAATTAGTTGACTATAACTTTCATGTATACTTTGTGTATCTAAATTAAATGAGTTATCTCTATTATAAAACACAAGGGTGTGGGCTTCCACACAAGATAAGTTAATTCAAGAACTGAGATTGATTTGATTCAATGGCTGATATGTGCTATCCAACTCTCTTAAGAAAGCACCCACATTCTTACAAATATATTACAAAAATGCTCCACTATCAATATTCAAAGGGAAATTCCAATTCTAATAGAGTGGGTAGTGCCGTAGGCACGGGGCAAGCACTAGTATGTATATATATTATATCTATATACGGATCGGATTGGATTGGAACTGAAACTATTAACGTAAATCCACAGACCAAAACATTTAACGCGGATTCTAAATTTTTTAAACCGAAACCAAACCACACTACTAAAAACCCTAACCAAACCATTCGGTTTGGATTTGTTTGAACTGGATTCACGGTTTGACGGATTTTTTGCTCACCTCTAATTTTGCTAATGACGTATGTTTATTTCCTACCAATGTAACAAGTTTTGATTAAGTTTGCACCCCATATAAGGCCCAAAGTCAAGTTATATTTTCAACATGGAAGTGCATTTATATATGGCTTTGATTTTGGGCTTCGAACCAATGGAATGCCACCACCCCACCAACTGCGGCCCCCCCCCCTTTTTTTTCAATTTAAGGGAATAAATTTGGACTTTCTATTCCGTCAAATTTGGACATTGAAATGAAAATTATAACTAAGTTCAGTGCAAACGCAATTATAGGTGACTTATGTGATTTGAAAGAATGTCCATTTTTAATTTTAATAGGTGGTTGGGTTGTATATTTTAAATTTTTACTTTGTCGGCAATGTAATAAATTTGGACTTTCTATTCCATCAAAGTTGGACATTGAAATGAAAATTATAACTAAGTTCAGTGCAAACGCAATTATAGGTGACTTATGTGATTTGAAAGAATGTCCATTTTTAATTTTAATAGGTGGTTGGGTTGTATATTTTAAATTTTTACTTTGTCGGCAGTGTAATATTTACTTTCCTGAAATTTGAAGCAAATTATTTGTAATTTTCTTTTGAGTTTTTAATTTTGCATTTTAATTTTGTTCCAATGTTTGAGCATTTAAAATTTTGGTACCCCTAGTAGCAAATCTCAGCATCTGTAGCTGGATCATGACTCTCACTATGCCTACTTCCAATAAAAGAATTACATCCTCTGCAGCAATTTCACCATCTTCCAAGGCCAAAATACTTTTTCCAACGCGAGAAATAGAAGATCAAAATGTCTCCGATGATGGGTAATGGCGAGAGATGGAAACTTGAGATGAAGGGTTAGAGCAAGTACATCAGTGTTTAGTTAAAAAAACTAGTGCACAATATATATTTTTATTTTATTTATTCACATTTCTTCCAATACTATATCAATACTATCTATTTAACTTATTATCTATTAAAATATTATTATTTTTCTTTCTCCTTTTTCTTTTCTTCTTTTTTATCACTGTTAAACATTACAATATATATACATGTATATATACTTCGAAACTCAAGGTCAGAGGAGAACAACCCATTGTTGATGCCAACGACTGCCGAAGCCCCAAATCTCCATCACTATGAAGCCATTAAACCCGAACGCCGTGAAATCCAAAACCCAGAAGCCATTAAATCCAAAATCAAGTTGGACGAAGATGGAGGTTAAACCCAAAAGTGGGACAAAGCCTAGGGTGCCCTACTCTACCCTATAATAGAAAAATACACCTTAAAACCCTATGAAAGTGCCTAAAGCCTAGGGTATCTTATTATAAACTTTTTAAATTGGACTTGATAAATTACAAAACTAATAGGTGGACTTGTGGGTTTATAAAATTCACACAATGAACCTAAAACCAAAATTTTATTAAAATTAGAGGTGGGAAAACATTTTAATTAATAATTTAATTCTGACCTTGGGATGAGTTAGGTGCCACTTGTCACAATCTAAGATAAATTGGAAGCCTCTCAATTTCCATAGGAATTGAAAAAGGAGCCAGACTCTCCATATGTATCCGTTACTCAAAGCAACTCCAACCCATCTCCAAAACTTTAATATAGAAAATGGATGTGACATACTGAAGAAATTTTTTGTAATTTATTCCTAATTTTTTTTCGCTTTTTTGAGAATATTTTGGAGGACCCGATGGTATTTTTTAGAGATTTAGTCGAAAAAATCAATTTTTTTTTTGCTAAAAAGTGATTATTTATCAAAATACTTGGGTAAAAGTAAAAAAAAAAAAAAAACACTTTTCCCGATTCCTCTCGTTGAGATGAATCAATAACCTATAAAAGTTTGGCGCAAAATTAAAAAATGCAAAAAAAATTCAAATAAAGATAAGTTTCAGATTTAAGTTAAGTTTAAGTTAAATTCATAAGAATGCAGCCTAAAATAGAAACGTAAAAGAAGAGTAAAATACCTTAATCCAGCAACGATGAGTTAAATTATAGATGATCGAGAAATATGAGCTTTACTTTTGGAGGAAAAGAAAGAGAAACAGTTTGTCGTTGAAGTGAAGAAGACATAGAGTAAGTGAAGAAGAGAAGAATAAAATAGTAGTTGAAATACATGTGTATATAAATTTTGGAATTAGTTAACTTATGTAGTGTGGGGTTCACAAATTTTGATTATTGAAAAAGGTTGCTAGTTTTGGTTATCCAAAGCCCAAAATTTAATTATTTCTAAGGATGTTGTTAAGTTTGATTATATCATTGTGAGCCATTTTTTGCATAAATATTGTTAACTTTAACAACAATTATCTTTTGGTTATACCACTATGGATGGCCTTAAAGGAGAACAAATAGTTTTCATCACCAATCGCATTGAATTGGTGAAGAAACCTCGTATTTGTCACTTTTCTTATTCTAATTAGTAATGAAAGATATCTTGAAGTGTAGGTATCGATGATTTTTTCATAATAGTGAAAAACTCAACAGAAAATAAAGTTAAAAAATATCTTAAGTTACTGATGTTGTATTTAAAATATCTCAAAGTTGGATCATCACAATTCTATTTTCAGAACATCTACATAAAAATGCACTATTTCACAAAAAATACACTATTTCATATATATTGTGCATTCATGCTGTAATTTTTTTTCCCTTGTAAATAGTTTCTTGATTTTTATTTAAACCAACTTTGGTGATTGTAATGGCATTCCTTTATAACCAGATAAATATGTTAAGTATTAATTTCAAATGCAATTTTGAAAGTATCATAGATAATTTTATTTATACATATACATATTGTGTGTGTGTGTGTGTGTGTGAGAGAGAGAGAGAGAGAGAGAGAGGGGGGGGGGGGGGGGGGGGCAATTTAAAATTTTAAAAAATTTATTAAAGATTAAAAAATTTAAAAATTATGTTCTTTAGTGCTTTTAGGATGATCTTATATGAATATTTATAAATTTTGTTCATATTATTATAGCGATGATGAAAAAAATTATAAGTCTATAATACCCTTTGTATTTGCAAAAAAGAAGGTCAAACTCACTTTTAAAATTAGAAAATGAGGGTGATGCTTCTTGTTATTCATAATCTGATATTAAAATATTAGTACTAAGTACAAAAAAAATTTACCCTGAAAATAACAATTAGTGGTTGAGATTCACTTTGATATATAGGGTCCCACATATCAAACTGAATCTCAACCACTAGTTGCTCTTTTCGGGGCACTCTGAGATAAATTTTCTTTGTCCCTAACTTTTCGTTGAAATATATATTAAGCTTATGACGACAAAATTAATCTCATTCCATAAAAGTTAGGATTATCCCACACAAAAATGAGAATAATAACACATATTATTAGTTCTTCAAAAGTTGTTAGATAAAATTATTGTGCTAGTAAAAAATTAACTTGTTCAAATGAAGTTCAGATACTATAAAACTACAAAAAGTAGAAAGGCCAAAATTAATGTTGAAAAAATTAATTTGGAGTGGTGAAAGAGATAATATATAAATAAAGTTTCACCTATTTCACAGAAAGTACAGTGTAGCGTGGTTGGTAATTTCTTCGCGTCTTATGGGAGAGGTTCAAGGTTCAAGTACCAGCAGCAGCAAAAAGTGCGGAGAGAACTTTTGTTTTGGGATTCTTTTTGTTTAGCGAGGAAAAAATTTCCTCGCCTATTGATAAATTCATAGCCTATTTGACGACAAATGGTATTTGCGAGAAAAATATTTAGCGAAGAATTTAAGCATTTAGCGAGGAAAAATTTCCTCGCAACACGTCAAATTAGGCGAGGAATTTATTTTCCTCGCTAATACTTTCTGCGACAGTGTTTTAGCGAGGAAAACTGGCGACAAAATTTTTCCTCGCTAATACATTTTGCGAGGAAATCAGGTGCTTTTGTGAGGAAACTAAATCCTCGCTATAACCCTTTCGTGTTGTAGTGAGTTAAAAAATTGCTCACATTGTAATAATCAAAGTTAGTAACCTCCTAACCAAAAATCAAATTTTGGCATTTGAATAATCAAAAGTAATAATGTGAGACTTCACATTGCTAACTTTAACAACCCTCTAAATGAATAATTAAAAGCTGAAGTGGCAAGTTTTGATTATTCACTTTTGATTATTACATTGCGGATGCTCTTAGGCTCTCAAAATAAGTACTTATTTTTTAAGAAGGTAATTTTAAGCTAAAAAATAATGTGTTTACATAAATAATTTTCCTACCAATATGGATCTTGTTTGATAAATGCCATCAAGATCCTTTATACAGTGCAAAAAAAATTAAGTTGCTTATTTTTCATTTATATTATTTTTGAGTTTGAAAATGTGAAATAAACTGCTTATTTTTTTAAGAAGGTTTCTGGAACGAAACCTTAGTCATTTCCTTTTTGGACATTTCATAAATTCGTAACCTAACGTCGACGGCTTTTCTTGTTGTTTCCAATAATTTATGAGGAGTAACATCGGTCAGCTAATTACCAATCCCCTATATACCATGCTAGGACCAGCGCACTTATCCACCGCACACCATATGGGACCTACTCTAGTTCCCAATTCTGGTATTCAAATTAGGAACGGACCGAAGTGGGGGCATGCGGGGCACGTGCCCCCACTCGAACACGTGCTTCCACTCGAAATTAAAGTACTTCAAAAATAATTTTGGTATAACCCCACTCGAAATTAAAATATTTTGAAAAATAATTTTGGTATAAATTAGCATAATTATGAAAGTGTGATAATATATAAACATACACACTTGTATATATCTCGAAAAAAACGCATATAGAATTAGTTTTATGTCTGGATTTCATCATATGGTGTATTTATACTTATTGCTTTACGAGCTGTTTGTCTATTTGGGTCTATTCTTTCTTGATTCTCTTTATTTTTAACTGTCTGGAAGAAATCTTTTAAAATAAAGTCATTAACACAAAACTAGCTCGATCATTTTAAAACTTGTTTGATGTTCATTTAAAACATACTTTAAAAATTTTATCTGAGATTTCATGCTCATTTTTATTTAATTTAACTTAAAGTACGCTTTATAAATTTGTATAGTTAGTAATGCATACCTTAATTTTGTACAATTTACTGTGGTTGACTAAATAAGTTAATTTTCGCTATTATGATTAACTGGTGCCCCTACTAGACTATATTCTTGGATCCATCCCTGATTCAAATGATTTATTGGCAAGCTGAGACGATTCACAGGTAACTACAGAGGAAATGTGAAAAAATACAGAAAAATATTCATAAATTTTAAAATATTTATTGCGGGGCCTTGAAAAAAATCAGCTCCAACGGATATCGATAGATATGTTTTTTGAATTCGTAGGGGTAAATGAGTAGTTTTGCCTCTACAAATTTAGAAAACAAACCTATCGTTATATGTTGGAGTTGATTTTTTACAGAGTCCCATAAATAATTTATTTATAATTTATAATTTTTTTATATTTTTATAAAATTTAAAATGGACCCCACACGGTATACGGTGGCCTATGCGGTGGACCAAGTGGGGGTGGTCCGTGATCCTAGACTTTCTGATGTACCATAGGACGCTAGGATGCTCTTCCATTCCTTTCTTCTTCATTAAAATACAACCAAAAAGTGAAAGGAAGCAAATTAATTAAACATTATATGGTAAAAATGTGACGATAATTTATTTCTTTCTGGATATTCATTTGTGAAAATAAAACGGGGGAGCAATTCTGTCTCTGCATACCCATTTTCCCTTTATTTAGGAACTTTCTATCTTAAAATTTGTTTCTTAGAAATAAAATATGTGGTGAAAAGGGTGGTTTTGGCTCAAAAAGTTAAGAGTGACTTTTTTTTGTCTTTATTTAAATTGTTTTCACATTTGTTAGTTTAGCATCAAACTTTTGTGACTTATTGATTCGTCTTGACAAGAGGAATCGAAAAAGTGATTTTTTTAAATCAAAACTCATAAATTTTAAAAAAGACAAAAGTTGACTTATTTTTTTGTCTTTTTAAAAAAGATTATCAATTTCGATCAACTATTTTTATTTTTTTTACTTTTTCAATTCCTCTTGTCCAGGCGAATCAATAAGTCAAATCCCCGATGTTGACCCTTTGCGCAAGGGTTTGTGCAAAAATTTGACGCAAAACTAACAAATGCTAAAACAATTTGAATAAATAACAAAAAAAAAAGTCGCTCTTAACTTTTTTAATCCAAAACCACCTCAACTCTTTTTCTCCCTCCCCTCTACTTTTTATTGTAAGCAACAAAGATTTAGGTTTACCATCCTCACCGGAACTAAACTCTTATCATATTAGTTTGAACTCACCCCAAAATATTAGGTTTCTTTTAAGCAAAAAGTTAGGATAACAAGTAATTACGTATCATTTTCTTCTAACCCCAAAAGAATACGACAACATGCATGTTATATAGTGACTAGTGAGTGTGTGGATCACAAAACTCTAATTTTGTCAATCTTAAGGGTGTCTAACGTGCAGGAGGGTTGGTGTGAGAATGGGGAGGAGGTTACAAAGTTTTTGTAGGGCTAGGGCTGGATAGGGGGAGGTGGGGGAGCTGCTGTCCCTTTAAGAGGTAGCATCTTGGTCGAGCGGGGCTCGCTCCGCTGATCGGTAATGTTTACTTCGTAGAGTTCGTCAGGTAGAACAAGTATTCTTAAAATTAGCTCGATCGTCTGAATACATATAATTTGCCAATAATGGGTTCCAGTGAATTTGATCTAGTGTTTTGGATCCATTCTTTTCAAGATAAAATTGTTCTGATAAGGCACTTAATGATATCCGATTGAGTTAATTTTGGGTACACTTGTTCTACTTGACGAACTCTATGAAGTGAACGTTTTCGATCATTGAAACAAGACCGGAGCAAGTTCGATCATTGAGGCAAGACTGGGACAGCAAGCTGATGCCCCTTAAAGGGATGACAGCTCCCTCGCCTCCAATAGGGGGTGTGTGCAAGTTTAGAGTTCTTGTCCTTTTTGGTAATTTTGTTCAAGAAATCTTGGTGTTTTTTTTTTTTGTCATTCGTTAAAAATAATATACTCTATCCTAGGGGACTTGGGGAGGGGGACGGATGCTTACAGAGATCGAACCATATCCATGTATATGAGAGTATAAGGGAGACACCGACTGCACTGCACTGCACTTGCAAATCTTGGGTTTTAACAAAGTTGATTTTGGTGTGTTTGGAACTAATATTTGCACATGGTATTCAACCTATTGTCACGTTCTTTTCTTTTACTATGCCCCCCTCTTTTTCCTCTTGCCAATAGCTTTTCTTCACCCGTTGTTGGTTCTTCCATCTTCTCGGCTTCTTCGACTATCCCTAATCCTTGCCGATTGAAACTAAATAGACTAACCAAATGCTACTGACACAAATGTTCGTGCACATATCCACACCCAAAAACATATGGATCCGTTCTATGTTTGTGAGCCTCATGTTTATCGCATGGGATCCATACGCATTGGGCGGTTCCAGACACGTTTGTGCATGAATCGGTGCACGGACGTATGTTTTCGTAGCATTGCTCATACTCTTAAGTCCCTTCTCTGTCACCACACCCCTTTACGAATCCTTGTGCTATCTCATCATCCATCTTCTCTTGTCTTTTGTTCAAACAACCGGCACAAAAACGAGTAACTATTCCTCGAATTATAAGGTTGAACAAAATAGTCTTGTTTTGGTGTGTGCGCATACAAAAAACAGAAAATCTACACACACGATTTCCAAACACAATTTTGAACAAAATTGTTCTCGAAATCGCTCGAAACACGTGAACTCATATGTATGGAGTTGTGTTTTAAAGGAACTGGGGGTTGGTGTTGTCCCTCAAAAGGACAACACTGTGTTGTTCCACGATAATGGGGTCTGCTCTGATCTCACTTCGATTATCAGAAATGTTCACTACGTAGAGCCCATCAAGTAGAACTATTCTGCTAAAAATCAGCTCAATTGGATGTCATTAAATGCTAAATCGAAATATTTTTATCATGAACATAATGGATCCGAAACACATTTTTTTATCTTGAAAAAAATGTGTAAAAAATGTGTTGATATCTAAGGGATTTGCATCGGTATCCGAACTTATTAGTCATTGACTCATTATATAGTTATTATCTTTCACCTAACAGCGGATGTTAGTAAGATTGAAAGAAAATAAAGTGGGTGCAAATAGAATCTCCCCACTACCGAAGGTGGTAGCCTAGTAGGTAGGGTGCCTTTCATTTCCAGGTGAGACTCAGTTTCTAGTTTTGCCAGTGGCAATGGGGTGTGAGGGTAAACACTTATACCTACTTGTACTTAAGTGGGGTGCTGTGGTGACGACTTGTCCTCTCGAACACTAGCTATGGCTCGAACCAGACATTTTACAGCGGGTAGGGAACCCTTATGGTCATGCCCAAAGGGATTGCTACGCTGGTCGCCTCCTCCTATACTTTTTGCTGATAAAAAATAAAAAATAAATCTCCCCCAAAGCCAGCACCCAAATTACCCAAATATCCCTGCATGCAGTAGAATATCCCTCTGCTGGTGCTGGTCCGCTGAGAGTTTAGTAGAGAGAGAGAGGGGGGAGTGAGAAAATCCTTTTATGAGAGGAAAGAGAGAGCCACCATTTACGACCATATATGATATGCGTGCTCAATAAGCCATTTTCACCGCCACTCTCTACATTCCCATTTTCACCCTAGACCCATAGATCTTCACAATCCCACTGAATTCCTCATCTTTACGTCACCAACACAACCCTCCTCTCCCAACTCACTTCACAGATCTGAAAACAATTGCACCCCTCCTCAATTTTGCCCCATAAACCCCCTCCTTTCCCATCTCACTTCCGCACGGCATACTCTCACACACACACATTGCAAATCACATCTATACACATATAGTCACACCGTACCAGTCTTTTTCCGGTGATTTATTTCTGAATTTTGGTGGTTTTGAGCGATTTGATTCTTGATCTTTGTGGGTTAGATCCAGGAATGAGCTAGCTATTTCTACTGTAATTTAGCTATACACAACAATTCTAAAATATCTCATGGCAATGCCATCGGGAAATGTGGTTTTATCCGACAAAATGCAGTACCCAGGGAACGGCGGGGCTGGCGGTGGCGGCGGAGAGATCCTCCACCACCACCAACACCAACACCACCGACAGTGGTACACCGACGAGCGGGACGGGTTCATCTCGTGGCTGCGCGGGGAGTTCGCGGCCGCCAACGCGATGATCGACTCCCTGTGCCACCACCTGAGGCTGGTGGGGGACCCCGGGGAGTACGACTGGGTCATCGGGTGCGTACAGCAGAGAAGGTGCAACTGGAGCCCTGTTCTCCATATGCAGCAGTACTTTTCTGTTGCCGAGGTTATGTACGCGCTGCAACAGGTGGCGTGGAGGCGGCAGCAGAACCGGTTTTCGGAACCGGGGGTGAAGGTGCCCGTGCCCGGGAAGGAGTTTAGGAGATCTGGGTTTGGGCCCAGGCAAGGAGGGCCTGGTAGGGCTGAGTTTGTTAAGGGAGGGTTTAATAATTCGAACGCAGCAGAGTATCAGAGTTATGATGCCAATGCTTCTGGGAATAGTTTCGGGGGTCCGGTGAGAGGGGACAGGGTTGGTGAGAAGGAGGGGGGAGAAGGAGTGGATTTCGGTGATAAGGGTGTTGTGGCAATTGCGGAGGTTAAGAAAGGTAAAGAAATTGATGCTTTGGTATTCCTTGGGGTTCATTAATCATTGGCATTAGTTTGTTTATGACTGGGGAGTTTTGTAGTTTATAATTGGTGGTCGTTTGGAATTTTTTGGGACTCGTGAATTGTATTCCGTTTATAGCCAAGAGGCCTATTGCATTTCACTAATGGAGCATAATGACATATATGCTATATATGCTAAGTTCCTTTAATGGTGGGTTTGGAAGGATATGAAACTTCAACTATTGTATAAGAATTTAACTAGTAGGTGGTCTTCGGAATTTAGATGTGGGTCACAAATCACAATGTTTGTGTGTAAGTTCAAGAGAATGTGGATAATTTATGTGTAAATATTAAAGTTTGCAGATCTTCACACATGTCATAGCATTGTGCTGCATGTCGTAGAAGTTTATTTGGAACTCTCTTTTTTTTTTTTGGGTTTTCGGTTAAGGTGCATACAAAGGTTCTGCAAGCTTTGCATTTGTTCAAGGAGGTTTTGATTTTCCACACAACTTTTAGTTTGAAAAGTGTTTTGGGTGTCAATTAAGATGCATGTGAAGCTCTGAGTTATGATTAACTCGTGGATAATGGAACCCTGAAAACAAGAACACATGCCACATCTTATTAACTAGTTATTTTGGCCTTGAAAACCTTGGATTGGGCTTAAATGTGAGACTAAAATTGTGCATGTGTAAACATTGCTTAATGTGATACTAAAATGGCGCATGTGTACACTGTACACATACATGCAGGATAAAGTTTCATTAATTTGCATCAACAAACAAATGTTCTTCTATGCCTTGCATTATTGTAGGCCGTTGATGCTTTTGGTCTCTTTATATGTGAAATTGTTAAAGCAGGCATAGACAATTAGGCCCCGTTCCGCTAAGGTTCTTATTTTCTAAGTACTTATTTCCCGCTTTACACATCACCTTTAATTCAAAAAATAAGTACTTATTTGAGACATTGTAGTGTTTTAGTTAGTGGAACGAACCCTTAGTACGATGCCTTGTCCTTTAGAGAAATTGCGCTGCAACATTGACATTGAGAGTTTTTGTGCTGGAGCAGACGTGGTTGAAAAACCCGAAGAAGATTGCAGCATCAAAAGTTCTGGCAACTCACAAGGAACATCATCTGGTCATTCAGAAGTAGAGGTGGAGGAGCTTGATGAGGGATGCGCATCAGACTCTAAAGGTTACTCTTTTTTTAATTTATTTTCTAATATTTTGAACTTGTTAAATGTTTTGATCCGCATCGAACGCCTGTTATGCCATTTTCTTGAGAATGTTATTCCTTTTGCCACTTCCTGCTCTCTCCTTTCCTTGATATGGCTTGTACAAGGAATGGCATCTCGTTAACATTGAAACTCTCTGTCTCTCTTAAAGATTCTTGCAATGTGCCTGTGGAGGATGATTTCTGTTCTGTTCAAACTCAACACGAGAAGAAGGACCTCACCATTAGTCCAAGAACGTTTGTTGGCACAGAGATATTTGATGGAAAGGCGGTAATAATCATTTCTCTTATTCAATTATACAGGAAACCCTTTATTCTTTAGTAGCAGTGTCTTATACTTTGATGGGACAGTGGAAGTCCTCATTTTGTTTCTTCTTCTAATGTACCAGCTTTTATGTATAGGTTAATGTGCTTGATGGAATGAAACTGTATGAAGAACTGGTAGATGTATCAGAAGTTTCGAAACTTGTTTCGTTGGTCAATGATTTGAGAGCTGCAGGGAAAAAAGGGCAGTTTCAAGGCAAGTTCACAATGAATTCTTTGGAAATTTCAGTTTCTGTTATGTTCCGTGATAAGAACCATCTTTTTATAACAAACACCCCCAGTAGGCAATTATGCATATGTTTCAGCTTAGAAGGCTTTTTGTGGTTTGACTTTTATGATGGATTCTAATTGTATTTGTTTACATAAAGTTCTATGTGGTAGAGCTAGAGCCTGGTAAAGCATCCAACTCATAACAATTTGCTTGGAGTGGAGAGGCCGCCCAGACTTTTATACTAGTTTTGAGGTATTACTTGACCGACCTGGGCCAAGATCTTAACTCTTTTCGCGTGCGTAGCCTCCACACTCTCTGTCTCACATGCTAAGGTAAACAGGATCCAAAACATAGGGATCACAATGAATCAAAGTGCACTTGTGGCACAAACAATGGGGCTCAATTACTAATGAAATAGAGGATCTTGTGTCTTGTCCAAAAACATTTGAAATTCTAGCTCTGATACCATGTCAAAACATCCAACTCAATACTAATTGGCTATTAGTGGCTGCCGCAAGACTTGTGTACTAGTTTTGTAATAATTATTAAACTTTTGCGGGGCAAGCTCTTAATGAAGTCTTTCTATTGTAGCTGGGATAAGTATGCTGTAAGTGATTCATAAGTCATAAAACTTGCAAGAAACTAAGAATTTGTGAGCCTGTAGGCGCATGTGTATGCTCATGCAAGCAGGGGTGTTTACATGGACACTATTTCATTTTTCTCGTGTCCCATCATTGCTGACTATTTTTATTACTGAAATTATATCGCTGCTTCTTGTTATACTAATTCTTTTAGAATAAGTCATGATATTGACTATTAACCATTTAAACTGGAGCAAATGGTGGTATGTGGGTTGACTTCTTAGTTCTTACTTTCCCTCCAAAGCTCCAAAATGATCGTAAGGATCAAATTGGACTGATCTTAAGTGAGAAGTCAACTAAAGCAGGGATGATTTCATTACGATGAATGGGAATGGAAATTGGACATGGTGTGCCGCATACCATGATGATGTGGTTTGATATGGGTAGGCTTGTATGGGTTACCCTATCAGGATTTAAGGTGTTTCCTTACGGAAGAGCAGTTTGTTGTAACAATCATATATCCAATAGTATAGTGTATGTTATTCAAATAACTCGTGTAAATTCACATTCTAGGATAAGTACGGATATTTTGTTTGACATTGTGATGGAAATACTCCACTAACTGTAGATTTTAGTTTTCACAGTTGATTGTTTTCTTGGTTAAATTTTGAGGAATTAAATATGAAATTAGTCAGCAAATTGAATACACTATTTTGGAATGAAGTGTACCATGTTTCAAAGTGTGCGTCCAAACCGTAAATTGCTTGGTAGTCAGTGTTTCCTGGCAACCTGTGGCGATCCTTTTGCTATTTGTTGCTTCTGATAGTACAAATTATGGTTGTTCCAGACTTCATTCTTTAGGATAGTCCTGAAAATTAGAACTGACCTCCAAAACCATTATTTGGTATTCTTGGTTTTGTCATTATTCCTAGAGTGTGGCTTGACTTCTTAATCTCCCTCCAAAAGAATACAATACCGTCATTGTAAGATTATGTATTGCATCACTAGTTCCTGTTGATAATAACAGAAACAATGATACCTAGTATCTCTTTCTGGTCTCATTTTTAAACTTTTGTTTGCCTCCTTTGGTCAGGGATGACAAAGAAGTTCATGAACTACCCAAACATATGAATAGTTTTACCTTGCTAGAAGCAAACCTGGATGGGGCATTTGTTTCTCAAACTTTTAAGGTCTTGCAAAATAGAATTTGAGCAAATGTAAGGTTTGGGCGTGTAAGGTCCTTGAAGACAATATGTTGGTTTTTTCTATGACCTCATCCCATGGTCATAGGAAACCTTTTTTCTCTCTTCACTTCAAAGTCCTTTAATTAGGTAACTGATTTGCCAAGTGGAGAGGCAGGTTCTTATGGTATGGTGGAAAATGATGCTTTCTTTGCTTGTATCACATGCCAAATATCTTCTAGTACTAATAAAAAGAACATTTGAGGCATGATCCATTTAGCTTATGACAATCAACTTTATGAAGTCAGCATCAGGAAATTCTTTGGTGCATATTACCTGAATGGTTTGATATATAATGATTGATGAGAACCTAATCGCTGCTCCCAATTTATTGTGTGAAGGCTATGTCAACAAAAAGTATATATTTGATCCCTAGTGGGAATGATCATCTAAAGTGATATGTGCTTGTGCAAGCCCAATTTCTATCTGTCTATAGACTACACAATGAACTGATGAATTGGGCAGTCCGTTTTTTCCTTGCTCCTGAGGTTTCAATTATTGAAAATATCATTTGTATTCAAATAAATCTCGATATTTGCTGTATATTTCCTGGATGATAAATGCCAGTAGAATTTCTGATTTACCCAAAAAAAAAAAAATTAATGACAGGTCCTAGCTGAAAGATTGGTAAAACATGTGAAGGAAAAAAAAAAAAAAACTTCCCTAACTTTGATGATATTGTGAGCGAGAGTTGGTAGCGAAATGCTAAAAGATGTGAAATATCAAGGGAGCATTTTGTTGATTTTATGCTGTTGATTGGCGTGTGCCCTTGGGCAGGATCCTGGCGAGGCTTCTTCATCATCTTCTGTTACAAGAAGCTTTGTTTTTCATTTCCATTTTCCTGATGTCTCTAGTTTTTTTCACGTAAGACAAGAGACCTGCAAAGTTGAAGGAGAGAGTCTACCGCACAGCTATAAGGCCAGCCATGTTACATGGCATGGACTGTTGGTGACTATGAAACAGCTTGGGACTAAGATGAGTGTAGCTGAATGAGAATTTTGAGATGGATGTGCAATGAGACATTGCAAGATGAAATTAGAAACGAAAACTTTCACAGAAGGGTTGGGGTAGCACTGGTGGAAGATAAATGAGAGAAAATAGATTTAAGTTGTTTGGACATGTGTATCGTAGATCAGTCGATGCAATAGTTAAAAACTTAAAAGGATTGATATGGTTAGAGTAGATGGTAGCACTAAGAGGCTGGGTAGGCCAACATTGACTTTAGAGGTGGTAGTTCAAAATAATATTGGTTTTTTGGATATCATAGAACAGGAAGCCCCAGACAACACTCAACGAGAAAACCGGTTCATGTTGCGGACCCCAGTTGAGGAGACTTAAGACTCGGTTTGGTTGGTTGGTTTAGTCGTCCCCTGTAAGCTGAAATATTTTTTCTTGATCCTAGTTGAAGAATGAGCAACTCAAAGTTTGATCATGTAAACTATGTTCCAGAGATTATTTACTACAATACAGTGACGTTGAAGGAATACAGGACAATCTCTTCTATGAACAAATTGGCTCTGTATCATTTATCAATTATTTACTTTTCTGGGGTCATTATATGGTTGTCATATTTCTGCCCGACTCCAAAACTATATTTTTTACTATAGACCTATGACTGAGTTCTAGCAAGCAACCAATCTTGTGGACATGTATTAGTTACTGTTCCCTTTTTCTATTATTTGAATGTCTGTGTTTTTCTGTTACATATTTTTAAACATTTTTTAGATTATTTTGAATTATAGTTTGTAGTTTGTTAATCTGCCATATGATGCCAAGTTGTTCTAAAACTGCATAATCTATACTGGGATGCAATACACAGTTGGAAGATGTAATTCTCTTTTCCAAATCTACTGTGGGATATTTGTAATTGTATGCTTATTTGAAACTTGAATCCTTGGCCACATTATCATTCAGCTTAATTTGTTTATCGAGCTCTGTAAAGTGGTGTTTAGCTAAAGTTTCTGTTGTTTCTGCATGTGCTCATTAAGTCTTGTGTCTTGTTTGTCAAGAAGCAGGACAAACATTTGTGGTTTCAAAGAGACCCATGAAGGGTCATGGAAGAGAGATGATTCAGTTGGGCCTCCCCATTGCAGATGCCCCTCCTGAAGACGAAAATGCAGTCTGGACTACCAAAGGCATGTTCCAATTTTTTATTTATTTTTTGCAGATCTCTCTGTACATCTCTCTCTTAATTGTAAAATTATTGAAGGCACCCATTGTTTGGCCGGACTAACAGTGAAGGGAGATAACATTACATATGATATCCTGTAGGACTAATAAGAGAATATGGTATTGCATATACCAAGTCTTGTGAATGTATATCTGATGGATACTTAATCTTGACTGCAAAAATTGAAACCAAATGCAAGGTTTGTGGGCCTTGGATTTATTGTTCAATCCGACGCTTTATTATGGACAAACAAACGGGGCCGAAGAACCTTTTTCCCATTTGAATGTGTCAATAAATTCTTATATATTTTGTCTTAATCATAAATGTTTTTATTTGAGATGAAATTTACAGATCGAAGAATAGAATGTATCCCTAGCGTGCTTCAAGATGTTATCGACCGCTTAGTCGGCATGCAAGTTATGACTGCTAAGCCAGACTCTTGTATTATCGATATCTTTAATGAGGTTTGCCTGCCATGTCTTTACTCTTTATGGCTTCGAACTATTATGCATAATGCAAGGTGGCCTAATTAGTGTGGCTCTCGTTTGTAGGGTGATCATTCGCAGCCACACATGTGGCCATCATGGTTTGGGAGGCCTGTCTCTCTCCTACTCTTGACAGAATGTGACATGACTTTCGGGAAAGTAATGGCAACAGACCATCCTGGGGATTATAGAGGCTCTCTTAGGCTTTCTCTTGCACCTGGGTAACCTTCTGCGCTCTCTTCTTTGGTCTTGTTAGGTTTTGGTATTCCACAAGACTTCAGAGTAATTTCTACAAGTTTCAGAAACGCTATAGTCTAAAAAAGAGAATTATGCTATGCGAACAAAACTTTTATCTGGTTGTTCTAGACCCTACAATGTTTATTGAAGCAATTATAGAGCTGAAGAGTTCAAGGAGCTAATGAAGCTTCATAGCATCATATAAGTTAGAAAGTGGCACCGTTTTGAAGGTTTGGAAGGTCCCTATTGGGAAATGTTTCTCGAAAATTGCTTCATACGTTTTAAGTTCCCATCACATTTAGTGAGAAAATCTGGCCACTCCATTGGAAGGTTTTGGTGGTCCCTAGACCATAATCTTACTCGAAAATTGCTTCATACATTTTAAGTTTCTGTGACGTTAGATGACACAAGCTGGGTTTAACCAGGTTTAATCACATGTTATAGGAGTTCCTCTTAAGACTGGTTTTTGTGCTAGAACCCGCGGTAGTGATGTTTCGATTTAAACTATGATGTGAAGTACTCCACTAATAATTTGTTGCAGAATTTAAAGGTTGTTCAAAGTGCAGTTCTATTTCTGGTCAATCAGGGACTCTTACTTTGGGTCAGCATATTGATTGGATCATTGGTTGGCCCGTTTGTTTTCCTGGATTAAAGCATTGGTTTGATTATAAATTTAGGGAGACCATTTATCCCACGTTTGGTTAGAACTTTTGCTACTATTGCCTATCAAAAAAAAAAAACTTTTGCTACTATTATTAAATTCCATGGGATATATAGTACCTTGGGATGTGGTATTTTAATCTCCTCAAAATTAATCTATAGTAGGATTACATATGATTACTTAAACTATAAGAACAATCAAACCAACAACCTTAGAATCTGCTGCATCTTGGTCTTTTTTTATTTTCCTGATTTAATGCTAACTGTGAAAATGCAGATCACTGCTAGTTATGCAAGGAAATTCCGCTGATTTTGCCAGACACGCAATCCCCTCCCTGCGCAAGCAGCGAATACTTGTTACCTTCACGAAGTCACTGCCAAGGAAAACCACAGCTGGTGATGGACACCGTCTCCCTTCGGCTTCAGTAGCAGCAAACTCTCACTGGGGCCCGCTTCCCAGTAGGTCCCCGAATCACATCCGCCATCCTGGGCCAAAGCATTATGGGCCAGGTCCAACAACCGGAGTACTGCCAGCTCCAAATGGCATCCAGCCACTTTTTGTGCCTGCTCCGGTTAACCCGCCCATGTCTTTTCCTGCTCCGGTTGCTTTGCCACCGGTCTCATCTGGATGGGCGGTGGTGCCACCTCCGAGGCATCCTCCGCCGCCACGCCCACCAGTTCCAGGCACGGGAGTTTTCCTTCCGCCACCTGGTTCGGGTAATTCCTCCGAAACAAGCTTTTCTGGGGAGACGACAGTTTCTATGGAAAAAGACAATGGCTTGGGGAAACCAAATGGTAGTAGTAGTGTTTCTCCGAAAGGTCAAGTAGATGGGAAGATGCCACGGAAGGAGTGCAATGGATGTGTGGATGGAACCAGCGGTGCTGACATGAAGGCGGCTAACAAACCAGGTGGAACTGTTTAGAGGTACAGAGAGAGAGGGGAGGGGAGTGGGGGAGGCTGCAAACTGCAGCGAGTTAGAAGAAAATGTAAAGAGCGGCGAAAGTTTGAAACTTTTGAGCATAGTACCAGTGGGCTAAGGGAGTAACTTAACTCTCAGTTACAATCCCTTCTGCTTTCTGTTCCCTTTTTGTTGTCTTATTATATGATATGAACTCCTTATCATACCAGATGAGGGACTCATTTTCAGTCAAACTATAGCTCTTCATTCTGCCTCACAGTATAACTCCTTGGGCGAGTCACTGGAAATACATTCTGGGAAATGATTATACTGGAAACCTATCTATCATGGCACTAGATCTGGTGGGTCCAGTTGTTTTGTCAAAGTCATTGGCATTCAGAGGTACTCTTCTTCAAGATCAAATAGGCCTAACTGATTAGGGTTCATCATCCTTCTGGTCTGACCTGATAAAAGGAGGGAGACAAGCTCCAATATAGCTCCAATATAGCCAATATAGTGAAGGGAGACATCAAACGTGAACCTGTTCTCATGCATTAGTTAGGAATTCTTGATGGTATCAAGCTGGTGCAACCTGTTCTCGAATCCTGTAATTCTTGTCACGTAAATTGGTTGGCCGATAGTATCTCTAATTCTAACTACATCTCTAATTCTAACTACAAATTTCGATTGATAAATTTTCGAGTTCGCCAGTGTTGCTGACAGTTAAAAAGTCAAGAGTTCATACTTTTGCTAAAAAGATTGATTAGATTTGAGGCAAGAGTTCCCTAGAAAGTTCTCAAGGGAAAAAGTCCTTGAGTTACTACCTGAAGAAATATGTTCGATGAGGTATGCTTTAAGTTGGATTTTAGACCCATTTGAACCTCTTATATTTTCTTTTGACAATAAAGAAGAACTTCATAGATAAAAGAGTCATTACATTCCATAGTTCATTACAATTCAAAGCACAAGGCTAAGAGAGACAAAAAAGAATACATCAAGCATATCAAAAGGTACAATTTTTCAAAGCAAAAGAACGATTGATATCTCATCTGGTATCAATAGGATAAGAAGTGTTCACTTCTGAATGAATCCTGGAAGATGCTGTAAACTTAGCCAAAAAATATGCTTGATGTAATCTGCTATGGTCACATAGGGATAAGCTGCAGAATTAAACATACTGCACAAGGAAGCAAAAATCAAAAAACAATGGAGCTGCAATGGCTGGAAACTCCTCAATGCTTCCCAGCTGGTAAAAAAGAGAAGAATCGTTAGTATGGATGTGAATATACAACATATTTCTATTTAAAGCCCAACTCACTGCCTCAATTAAAGGGAGAATAGAGGCGCAATCTTTTGGAGAGGAAGAACTTCTGAAAATAGAGCCCACAGTCCTGGACTGAACCTTAAAAGTTATACCCACACCAGATTTGTTACGCTGCATATTATAAGTATGGTCACAAAAAATATCCAAAACCGGATCATCACAATTGCATAAACATGGAGTAACATGAAAAGCATGCATTTCAGAATGTGAAGGATTAGAAGTTCTAGGAGAAAGATCTCTAAAGAAGAGGAGTGGAGATGGAGATATGGAAGGTTTCAGAGATGCAAAAGCTTGGTTGATGGATTGAGTGAGGTGGTTTGCATGAGTGAGAACTTGAGAGGGGGATGGAAAAATAGACTCAAAAACAGCCTTGTTCCGTGCCAACTAGATACACCAAAGAATACACGAAATTTTTGAAAAAAAACTCCTACAATGAAGTGACAAAATGTGGCCCATATGGTGTAACCAGCCTAACCAAAATGATATAGAGTGATTTGGTGTTAAAGGAATGAGAATTCCAAGATTTGATCCAAACCAAATAGGTCTTACAAAGTCACATTGGAGGAACAAATTGTAACAACCCGAAAATTATATTAATAATAATATCATTTAATTAGTATTTAGATAATAATGAAATTAATATTTTCTTAGGATAAATACCAATAAGAATTTTCCTATTATAATTATCCTATTTTAATTAAATTCAATTACTTACATGCATGCATAATTCGAATCTCCTTCTACCTCTCCCTCTCCTACTCAGACTCTACTCCCTCTCCCTGATCATCTCCCCTCTTTTCGTCCATCTCAAGCCAAGAGTTAGAATTTCATTAAAACTCAATTTTCTCACTTTTATCAAATAAATTCTCTTATATATTCCTCATTACTCCGACCCTAGGGCATACCACAAAATTCCCCACGCCCCACCAGTCCAGAAGAGAGAGAGAATTCGGAGAAATCGAAGCTCCAATCTATGGAGTTTTAGAGAGAGAAAGAAAGAGAGAGAAAAGTGGGTTTCTTAACCACGACGACCCGAGACCCGAATTGACCATTCCAATCTCTTCCTTCAACCCCAAGCATCTCCAAGCACCATCCAATTCGAGCCCAAGGTCCCCCGATCGCCATAACCAAAGTCGTCTTCTCCAAAAATCAAAGTTTCGTTTAAAAATCAATTCGGCCCGAACCAAGGTAGTATAATTCATTCCAAACACTCCTCTAAGTATATTTAATGTTTTTATGCTTAACCCAATAGCCCCGTGGTCCCATGCATCGAAAACCGAGCCCAAAAATCAAAAAAACGTTTTCTGCCTTCAACCTTGCGGCCGCAAGGTTCGGGCTGCAAGAACCAGGTCCAACCTTGCGGTGGAGACCCCAGCCGCAACCTCTGACCGGTCAAACCTTGCGGTTTGACCTGTTTTGTTTCGAATCGACTTTTCGACATCCCGAACACTATTTTTGACCCCCGAACCATTTTTCCTAGACTTTTCACATTCCAAAGATCATAACTTGTTAAGATCATATTTTTTTTATTTAATTATCTATTTATTAAATTATTTATTAGTTATCTATCAAAGTTTACGAACGAAAAATCATTGCGACCTTCCGAACAACGTTTTAACACCCAAACTAATTTTTCCTAGACTTCTAACATCTCAAAGATGATATATTATTAAATTAATAATTTATTTATTTACTTTACTATTTATTGTTATTTTTATAGCGTTTCTGATTAAAAATTCCTTACGACCTAATAACCTTATTATAAATATCCGAATAATTTTATTTAGACTCTCTATATTCTAAAGATGGAATCTTGTTAACAGTAGCATATTTTAAATTTATAAATTAATTATTATCTATTTACGTCACTTTTGGTCATTTTATTTAACGTCTTTATTTAAATAAATCCCGCGACCCTCCGAATCCAACTTTTGACACTCCACTGGTTGCGTGGGACCTATTGGACTCTTATTTAAGTCAAGTTAAATATTTTCATATTTTTATCCAATTAATGCATTTAAATTAGTTTTAATTAATCTATTATCTTAGAATTAATTGATTAAAAGCCTGAAAATTTTCCTTTTAAATTATTTTAACACTCTTACTTGATTATTGACATTGTGATCATATGAGATTAAGGGCAACGGCCCATCCATAAAAAGTTGTGTGATTTCATTGTCTATTAATCGTTGTAATTATTATTGATTTATTGTATATCGCATCAATATTTGATTTGAATGTTAGATTGGACCCTAGAGACATTGGGTGGTGTTGCGAAATAGAATTCATCTAGACGATGCTAGATAATGGATAAATTGGAAAGTTTTATTTTTAGATTGCCTGCAGGCGTGATTGAGATGTGATGAGTTGGATGTGATGGTTTGAAACTGGCAAAGTAAGCCCAGTGTTAATTGATGAATGATGATTGGCAAAGTAAGCCCAATGATGGATGATGTGTTGATACTGGCAAAGTAAGCCCAGTGATGATTGTGAAGTGGTATATAAGATAAGCGAACCCTAGTTACGATTCGGGCATGATAAGCTTTCTTTTGTTGTAATAAGAGGGATACACGGTAGGTACATAACTGAAGTGCAATCCGCGACAACAAAAGAAAATGAGCTCATGGGACAGGGCATAACTAGCGGTTGGGGAGGAAAGATTTCCGCGGAGGAGATCTTAGATTTCACGTCAAGTTAATGGATAGTAATGAACTGATTTATGTGAATCAACTCTGTATTACTTTTTCGCACTATTATTATCCTGCTGCATGTTAACTGTAAAGTAAGAAGGGTAGTTGGGTTGGATTATACTTCGGGGTGAACTCGTTCACTCAGGTACGGATTGCCTGGCTTCCGTGCCAGATTTTGCAGATAATCAAGAAGAGACACCAAATCCCGAAAGTGAACAGTTTTATGCGGAAGAGAACCCAGAGGTGGGAGCTGAGCCAGAATATACTTGGGATCCGTATCAAACTTAGAGGATGGCTCTGTCATTTTGTTTAGTTTATTACCACAAAGACTATTTCCAGTATTTTTACGATAATTTGTCTTAGACGAAACTGTAGGGTGAATTATCCGGTTTGGATTTTGAATTTTAATTCAATAAATTTTTGAAAATCAATATTTTAAACCTCCGATTTTATTTTCAAAAATCGGGGCGTTACACAAATGGACAAGGCTCTCTGAGTGATGTTTGCAAAGAGTGCAAACAGAAGCCCCTTGCCAACCTCTTCTAACTAAGAGGTTCCCTACTGGCAAACATTCATGACTTAATTGCCATAGGAAAAATTGGATCTTGTGGGGGATAGGAAGTGACCAAATGAAGTTCCAGGTGAGATTAGGCCAAAAACTATGAACCAGATGAGGTAAGGTAGAGTGGTTATGGTGGGATTTAATTGCTAGGAGTAGGGAGTAAGCAGAATTAACAAAGAAGTCTTTATTTTTTGAAAATCCCTGATGAATCTGTCTTCAAAGCCAAATTGAGATAAAGGTATGGACAAGATAAGAGATGCAATATCAGAGGGAAAGAGGGATGACATAAGTTGACCATTCCACTCTTTTTTCTCTGGAAGGAGCAGTTTGTCAATAGTGGCATTTCTAAGTGAAAGGAAAGAACTAAGAGGAGCATTGTCTGAAAGATATTCCTTCAAAGCAAAGGGAATGGGAGATGGCAACCAAAAATCATTCCACATGGAGATTTTGTCTCCATTACCAACTTGCCATCTGATGCCCTTAATGAGGGCATCTTTACCATATAAAATGCTTTTCCAAGTCCAAAAGCAAAAAGAAGGAGCTTTAGACTCAAGAAAAGGGGTAGAGTGACAGTACTTTGAGAGGACTTTGAGAGGAAAAAAGAAGAGAAGAGACAAGTTGTGTAACGCCCCGATTTTCGGACACGTTAATTAAATCATTTTTAATTAATTTAATAATCTATAAAACTGATTTAAGAAATGAAATTTTATCAAACAGAGTTTAACAATGGAAATCTCAAATACCAAAAACAAAATTACTTAATTATCTTACAACCCCAACGAAATAAAATAGAATTTGACAAATGTGATAACACTTTTGAAAATTCAAATAACAATACTTTAAATTAATAGAGCTTCTAAGGGTAAGGTAATCAAGACTCGACAAACTCCCCTTCCTCAGTTGGGAGGTTTTCACCCTGATACTGATCATCTTGAAGAAAGATTCTGTTCTTTGGTCTCCGGATTATCTGGCATTAAACGCCAGTCTAACGACACTATAATGAGTTTTGAAACTCAGTAGATAATCTCAATCCTATTAACCCCTTACTCTACAGTTAGCAGTTCAACAATATAATAATTGGTAATACAAAGAAGGTATAAAATAATAGTACATCGCCTTTTTCTTTACTATTCATCAACTTACATGAAATCTAAGGATCCTCTCCACAAAGTCCTTTCCTCCTTCATCCACCAACTTTGACCGTCCCATAGAATAACTCTCCCTTTATTTGTCCTGCACCAGGATTTTAAGCGAATACTACTAAATTATGTACTCAGTCTGGATTCGCCTACAACCATAATAAAGGAATAGCTCACCATGACAACTCAGCATTAGGGGTCGCACTATCTTATTGCCAGGATCCTTTACCGTCTCCCAACTCTACACACTGGGTACTTTACCATACCCCTAATCTACACACTGGGTACTATACTGTATTCAGGGATCCTTAACCGTTTTCCAAAATACTGTACCCGGAGTCCTTTACCGTCCTCCACACACACATTAGGTACTGTACCGTATTTAGGATCCTTTACTGTATCCCAAATCTTGTGCTCGGAGTCCTTTACTGTCCGTCACACACTCTGAGTACTTTACCGTACTCGGGGTCTTTTATCGTTCTCCAACTCAACTAAAGGTACTTTACCGTACTAAGGTCCTTTATCGGCACCCAACATCCTCAATCAACTTTACCGTTTTATCCTTTACTTATCCACGTCTATGAGTTCACTATTCGAAACCACCCAGGAATCCAAGTCCAATCTAGCAAGTACAACATTAAGAAATCCATAATAGCATTATCAATAAACAAAATACATTTCAATATAAAACCAAGCATGACAATTGATATGGTGCGAGTAAGTAAAACACATAGAGTTTTATGATTGGGCCATGCCCTTAAGGTTTGTTGAACAAGTAAATTAGTTATAATTTTTATTACTTTCAAAGGTGCCATTAGCAATTTTGTAGGCTTTGCTTTGATAATGTACTAGGGTACTCTTTTAGATCTCAAGTATAATTATTGAGCGACATAATTTGAATCCATTACAGTAACTTACAGTATAAAAATCTAAAGGTGCAATTTTATACATTGGCAAACCCTATTTACGTGGTTCTCTTTTCCAGACTATGTAAAATAGTAATTTAGTAGCTTTCATAACTCATTAGATTAAAATGAGGACATTGACTAATCTAGGATATTACTGTCCAAAACATATTATTAACAATTAGGGTTGAAACATAATCTTAATAAATTTCAAGAGCTAATTTTAATATGTTATCGAAATACCTTAAATAGACAAAAGGGAAAGCTATAATTTAGGTGTCATTTTTTTTAAAAGCCAACTCGTATGAACAATACCAAAATTGTGAATAGTAATCACGCCTATTCACAGTCAACAATGAGTTTTCCAAAAACTTGGGTTTCGTTCATTTGATTTCAATTTTGATTCTAACTATAAAAATTAGCATCTTAGTACATTAATATACTTAGGAGGAAGTAGAGTAGTGATTATACTACCTTTAATCCGGACAAAACGATTTGGTGGAGTCCGGTCGGTTTTCGTTTGGCGGCGAAAAGTCGGTATTCTAGCAGCAACTTACGGCTGGAATACCTTGACCAAACATCTGCCGTTTTGGATGATTCTTGTGTCTAACGCGAAGATCTTGAAACGCTATACAACTTTCATGAAGAAGTCTAAGCCTGAAAATCACTCTAAATAGGAGAAAAAAGAAAGTTTAGAAGGGTCAGCTGAATCTACCTGGAAATCAGAATTCGAGAATTTTACCAAATTTTGAACGACGATAACTCTATCAATTCTTGACTGTTTGGGGTGATTCTTGGGTTGAAATTCGGGTCGTCACAAGTTGGCTGGTCAAGAATTCTCCGACTCTGTTTTGCTAGAAGAGTTTGATTGAAAATCTATAAATCCTTGACTCCCAAACCTCCATCAGATTTGGATAAGCAAAGAGAATCCCATTTTTTCCAGTGGTAGGATTTTTTATTGGAAGCCCCAGACCAAAGGAAATTTGAAAGGATGGAGGAGATTTTCTTAGTGACATAGACCGGGAATTTAAGGCTGAACATATGAAAAACTAGCATTGAAGTGAGGATATATTTAAGTAAAGAAAGTCTCCCAGCTTTATTTACTTGCGTTAAGCTTCCTTGGTACACCCCATGACTGCAGGTGATCAATCTTGCTTCTTATTTCATTCTTCATTGAGCAAGTTCGTAAAATATTCATAAAATCCCGTTCCGCTTTCTCCTTAAAACCTTCTTTTTCAAAAAGAATGTAATTTCAAACTCAAATATAACGGAAATGAAAAATAAATTTTCAATTTTCTTTGAACCGTTTAAAAGATCTCAATGAGATCTATCAAATAAGATCCATATTGGTAGGAAAATTATATGCGTAAAAATATGATTTTTGACCTTGAAATTACTTTTTTTTTTTCTTAAAGTTCTTTTTTTAAGAAACCGGAACGGCTTGATGCATAAAATGTGATGTCAATGAATAACCTTCTTTTTTAAAAAGAAAGTAATTTCAAACTTAAATATAACGAAAATGAAAAATAATTTTTCAATTTTTTGTGCACCGTTTAAAATATTTCAATGAGATCTATCAAATAAGATCCATATTGGTAAGAAAATTATTTGCGTAAACACATGATTTTTGATCTTGAAATTTACCTTCTTTTTCAAAAAGTAACTTTTTGAAAAGGTGGAACGACCCTTGAAATTGATTGATAAATTTTGTATAAGAATTTCAGAATACCTTCACCAACATTTGAGATTAACTTCTTGTGCTGGCAAATGGTTGATTGGAGAGATGATTCATGCCTCTGGAGCACCACCACTATTTATGGTTGCGTTCTTTTAAACTTAACTTAAAATAAGTTGATTTGTCATTATTTGAGTTTTTTTTTTGCATTTGTTAATTTTGCACATTATTAATTCGTCTTGACGAGAGGAATCGGAAAAGTAAAAAAAAAATTACTTTCATCCAAGTATTTTGAAAAATAATCACTTTTTAGCAGACAAAGTGAAATAATTTGAGAAAAAAAGTGGTTATTTCTCAAAATACTTGGGTAAAAGTAAATTTTTTTTTAACTTTTCTGATTTTTCTTGTTCAGACGAACCAATAATCTTACAAAAGTTTGACACAAATCTAACAAATATAAAAATATTAAATAATGACAAACTAACTTATTTTAAGTGCTAAGCATATAAATGAGGGTCTAACCCACCAATGACTGTCCCGCTTCAGAGCATCTTCAATCCTTTACCCTTTTTTTTGAGAAAATTTTAAAATAGCACATAACCTTTCACATAAATTACGCATAGGCACCTGACCTTTTAATATTATCAAAAAAAACACTTGACCTATTTTAAAACTCATCAATTTTTTACCTGCCGTTAACTTTTTATCAAAAAACAAACGGAAAATGGTGAAATGGCCTACATCTTGCCATTTGGAGGGAAACCAATATATATTTTTGGGAGAAAAACACATTACTCTATTGATTTAGTGATTTATCCCATCAAAACCCACTTGTGGGGCCATGTAGTTTCCAATAACAACTATTTTTACTTTTTCTATAACTTTTAGTTTTGTTTTTCTTTTCTTTTTTTCATGTTTGTTAGTTTTGCGCTAACTTTTAGTGACTTATTGATTCGTGTCAAAAAAATCTGACTATTTTCCAAAATATTTGGGTAAATATATAATTTTTTTTTACTTTTTCAATTTGTCTTAACGAGACGAATCAAAAAACAAAAAAAAGTGAGGCACAAAACTATGAAACACGAAAAGAATTCAAATAAGAACAAAACGGAAAGTTATAGAAAAATTTAAGTGGAATGGGGATGTCCCAAAATCCCAATCATCTCCTTCTTCTCCTTCATTTGGCTCACACCATCTCAAGTTTTGCCGAAAAAAAATGACACACAAATTTGATATCTAAAATGTACAATAACCAGTTCAACAAAAACAAATAGTTACAATAGTGAATTTTTGTTTTTTGATTTGTCTCGTCTAGATGAATCAAAAAAGTAAAAAAATTATATATTTACCCAAATATTTTGGAAAATAGCCAATTTTTTTGACCTAAAAGCGGTTATTTCCTAAAATATTGGATGAAAGTAAAAAAAAAATACTATTCTGATTCGTCTTGTCGAGACAAATCAATAAATCACAAAAGGTTGGCGCAGAACTAATAAACGCGAAAAAAAGAAAAGAAACAAAACTAAAAGTTATAGAAAAAGTAAAAATAGTTGTTATTGGAACTCCATGACCTCAAAATGTATATTGGTTTCCCTCCAAATGGCAAGATATAGGCCATTTCAACATTTTTGTCTGTTTTTTGGATGGAAAGTTAATAGGTAGGTGGAAAATTGATGAATTTTTAAATAGCTCAGGTGTTTTTTTTGATAATATTAAAAGGTCAGATGCCTATGCGTGATTTATGTGAAAGATCAGATACTTTTTTTATCTACTAAAACACAAAATCCATCTCCAATGGTGTATCTTTTTGAGGTTTACAGTTTTTTTTTTTTACCCAAATGAGGAAAAAGCCAAATCCAATTTTTTTTTCAACAGTATATTTCACTTTCATATTACTTTTTTTTTTTTTGAGAAAGAGCAAGAAATGCATTAATAATTATAAGGAGAGTACAAACTGTGTTGTTGCCGTTACATTAATGAAGACATGCTGGCGACGAGGGAAGACCAAAACTAGGGTTCTAAGGAATAAAACACAGTGTACTGAAACTGCCAAGCACAAAAGATGCACAGCTACTATGCTATCGACAGAAAATAAAGGCCAACAAGAGGCCTAGAAATGCCGAATGACAAACGAAGGCCAATAAGGGCCTAAAGAATGAAACATAGTGTGTAAGTGTGTGCGATGTGCCCGTAGCCAAAACAAAGTCAAACGAAAGCTAAAAATAATACATCGGAAAGGTGAGAATAAGTTCTTTACACCGCCGGTGTAAACATTTGTTTCCTCTAAATCAATTGCATTGCGATATGTGTTAAAAAAGTGGTCTCAATTTATAAAACATGGACAACGTGGTGCAATGCAGTTGATTTGGAGGAAATAAATATTTACATTAACAGTGTAAAGAATTTATTCTCGAGAAACCCACCACCATGAACCTTAAACTACTGCTAAAAACTAATAACAAATCCTAAACTGCATCCCAAGAGAACCTCATACTACTTACAAATGTTCCTTTTGACCTAAATTTTTTAGAGAAAACATAAGAACACAATAGATATGAGTGAAAATAAGGATTAGCATTGGAAAGGGTAAATGCAAATGAAATTTTAATCTAAATTTGGATAAAAATAAGCTTTTGGCATTGATAGGGCCCGACCAAGAAATTTTGACACATTTAGGATTTCTTACAGAGAGCATATAAATCAGGGTCCCGAATAAGGGTAAAGTTGAGAACGAATCTAAACCATGCCAATTGGGACCTACACTTTGAGATAAATCTCACACCAATGTGTGGTCCAGATTCATGTTCAATCTTACCCCGGGTATTGAGTATCTTCTCGGGCCCGACCTGCCAATGATCGTTTCGCTTCACGAGTCTGATTCAGTTAGAGCCTGTTTGATAAAACTGAAACTGAATGCTGAAAAATTAAATACTGAAAGTTGAATGCTGAATTTTTTAAGCTAAAAAACTGCTTATTGAACACATTAAGTACTAAATTAAAAAATAATAAATTAATTTTAGTTCCGATTCTCTCTTAATTTACTAATGGTCACAATGTATTTATATTTATAATAAATGGTGAAATGGTGATTGTTGTGGTGGTGGTAGTGGTGAGTTGATGGTGATGGAGTGGTGGCGGCAGCGGTAGTGTTGGAGTGCTGGCAATAGTGGTATAATGGTGGTGGTAGAGTGATGGTGATGTAACAGTGGCAGTGAGTGGTGGTGTGTAATGGTGGCGGTGGCGGTGGAGTGATGGTGTAATGGTGACAGTGAGTGATGTCGGTGGAGTGATAGTTGTGCAATAGTGGCATTGTGGTGATGGCGGCGGCGACAGTGTGGTAGTGGTGGTGGTAGTGTGGTAATGGTGGTTATGGTGACGGAGTTCTAAGGGAGTGGTGGTGGTGGTGGTGGTGGTGAAGTGGTGGTGGAGGAGTGGTGGTGGTGGTGTTAGTGGTGATGGCGATGGTGGCGAAGTGATGGTGGTGGTGGAGTGATTGTAGGAGTGGTGGTGGAGTGGTAGTTGTGATGGCTGTATAGTGATTAAATGTTAGTACTCAAGAATTCAGTCAGAATTAAGTAGCTCAAAACTACTTAATTTTTTATTTTTAGCCTACATTTTAAGTAGCACTTTCATTTGTTAAACAATGTATAATGTCGTTATTAAACTTACTAAATCACTTATTACTTAATTGATTTAATTTTAAGTGCTGAATTTAGGTTATCAAATAAGTCCTGAATCTGCGGTTTCCGATCTTAGGTGCGCGACCTTGTTCCCGATGTTGACGTGGTGGCAGGTCCTCACACCACGTCAGCTACTGTCCAAATTTTAAAAAAAAAATCAAAAGAGATTTCTGGTTTTAACGGAGAGAGGGAGGGAGGGAGGAGGAGTAGGAGGAAGAGGCCAGGAGGGACGAAGACCACCAGCGACCACCGACGAAGACCACCACCACCAGAGTCCAAGACGAAGAATAACAAGGATGGTGGGGTTTTTCACTTCTCAGTAACCCATTAGATAACAGTTTTGATATGGGTTTTCTTCATTCCAAACTGAACAGGGGAGGAGGTGGGGTTATGACGACTTAGCCGCACAAACCCAGATGGGTATTTCCAATTTAGGCTTAGGTCCTCACTTTTGAACTACCCATTTACTTCAATTGACGGAAAACAAGTCCATATGTCTTGTACTAAGATGTACATCAAGATCCCCAATTTCACCACCATGGAACCCTAATTTTTTGTGGTTTGAACAAGTTCTAGTATGAACTTCTTCTGGGGAAACTGAAATCCTAATTTCCTGAGAGAGAGAGAGAGAGAGAGAGAGAGAGAGAGACAGAGAGAGACAGAGAGAGAGATCTTGGTGGTGGCTTGGCGTCGGTGCGCTAAGGGGTGCCGTCTGGAGAGGCTATTTTCGCGAAGGAAGGCGTCAGTGGTCGCCGGAGGTGGAGGTTGAGTCGATGCCGGTGGTCTTCGTCCCCCCTCCTCCTCCTCTCTCTCTCTCTCTCTCTCCTCCTCCCTCTTTCTGTCAAACAGTTACACCAGAAGCCCCTTTTCGCATCAAGAAAGAAGAAGGCCCTTTTTTGGTTTTTTTTTTATTTTAAATTTTGCTTTTGCTGACGTGGGGCCCACCCGCCACGTCAGCATCGGGAACCAAGTCGGGCACCAAGATAGGGAACCGTATTGGGTATAATTACCTTGAAGTGAAGTGACGATAAGAAGTTGGCAAGAACTCCGTACTCGGTTAACAATGGCGAATCCAGAGCATCCCCGCCTCATCATCCATGATTTCCTCTCTCTAGACCTCTGCAAGGTACACATCTCATCTCATCTACATACGTCGATACATATACGGGTACGCCTTTCATTTTTGCAAATTACTTATTGGTTAGTTAGTAGAAACGGCCCCCCGAGAAATATACTTAATTTGCAAATTATACGCACGTATGTGTACGTCTTCAAATGTATTTGGGTGATATAATTGCAGGAGCTAGAGTTCATACACAAGAGCTGTGGAACAGTGGGGTACAGGCCGAACGTGTTCTCGACGACTCTCTCACATCTCATCGCAACCAACTGCGGTCACCTAATCATGCCTTTCGTGCCCATCCGTGGTACTGTATCCCATTCTCTGTCCCGCAAACCCTAGTTTTTGGTTGCTGAGAAAGTTGGAGAAAATTAGAAAAAAGTGTGTATTTGGATCTTCATGGTTTTTGATTGTTTGAGTTGTAGAGAGGCTGAAAGAGAAAGCGGAGGAGTTTTTCGGATGCGAGTTCGAGCTCTTTGTGGAGTTCACTGGCTTGATCAGGTTAGCTTCTTTCTTTCACTCCGCTTATTAAATGCTTGTGCGATAAGTTTGGGGAATCTGAAAATGTGGACCGGAGCAGAAGATTGAAACTCACCAGCAATTGAGGAACGGTACTTTACTTGGTCTGTACTAAATAAATCAGTTTTTAGCTCTCACTGATGAGCTTCTTTTGAGATGATGATTCATGTCAAATTGTGGGGTGCTGTTTATCGACCACAGTGATGGTGGAACTCTGGTTCGTATTTGGACCAGGGGCCCCCACAGGATTGGACCTGCACAAGGAACACCCACCTTTAGTGGCTAACCGGTTGGAGCTGGCAGGGAAGGCAGTTTTTTGGTGAAGTAATTAGCTGAAGGTGGAAGAAGGGTAAGGAAGCTCTAGGGTTAGTATGGGCGGCGTACCTGTTATGGTTTAGGCTTTACCCTTATATAGAACCTCCAAACTTGTCCTCCAAGTATACTCGTGTTCGGCATGCAAGGTAACTGCTTGGGCTGATGTCACATATGATGTAGTCTGGAAGATGGTTATATGCTCACGTAATTGAACCGCCTTCCGTAAATTACACGGGTTGGACCGGTCGGACCCGGGTTGGCTGTACGCGAACCATACGGTTTGGATAGGGTGATCTGGTTGCTCTGAATTGGATCTGTGCCTTTTGAGCCACAGGTGAAGGATCCGGAACGATGAGTCGGACCAATGGTTTGGTCAAGCCTAATCGCTGCATGTTTCATAGCCTATCGTTCGCTGAGCCTCATATGGTCACATGGCTCGGCCCATCAAGGGTCCAACAGTTCGACCCACTATACATATTTTTCTCTAGGGGTCTGTTTGGATGGCAGGAGATATGGATTGGATTACATGTCTCATGGGGTAATTTGACTAATTTATATCATTACAATGCAATGATTGGTGGCAAAATGTATATATCTGTGGGGCAACCAATTGTGTAAAACGTGGAATATCCGGTACCTTTGGGTGTGGTACGGTAATTTCATAAGTTTAGTCCAGTGGGATTAGTAATCCTATGAAATCATATATCGCCTCAGTATTAGTCCAGTGACTCCAGCCAAATCAAACGTGGGGCCTAAGGTGTTTGCAATCTTAGAACACTAGATTTTATAGGGAGACTAATTGGAGTCCTGACATCCCACATCAGCTATCTTCTGTGTTGATACGGAAAATAATGCTTTCATGTATGGATATGTTTAGGCCACATTTTCTGCTGCTGTTTGTTTAGCTTGGAAGACCTTTAGAGCAGGGTGTTTTTGCTGCGCCTTTAAGTTTCTTTAGCTGTTAAAGATTTTCTTCCAAAGAATATATTTTTTAAATGAAATGAGATTCTTTTGCGGGATGGAGGAAGTGAAAGCCCTTTTTGAAGTATGGAAGTGAACCAAAGATTTCATGGTTATGCATCTGCATTTCCACATTTAAGTTATATGGGCACTTGTTGTCTGGGGTATGTTACTAGAATGCAATGTTAAAAGTGGAAGTTCTTGTTAGCATGGTACAAAATCTGATTCTCCAACTGCGAAAGGCATGTAAAACCGGCCAAAAGGCTGAGAAACATTGCGGCTTGTTTTGGCTTAACTAGATAAGTGACTTGCTGACTTATTGGCTTTTTCAGCCATCAGTCATTTTCCCAAAAAGTTTCCAGGTTTGGCTTAACTAGATACTTATTGCATTTTACATTTTCCTCCAAATTGTGTGTTGGTCAAATTCTGAAAATACCCTTTGTCAAAATGAAACACACCACCCATACATATTTCCAAATTCCAACTAGCAAATAAGGAAAACCACATAGACAATCTACTTTTAAGTTTTAATAGCACCAATTTCTCAATAACATCTTCGACCACAACATAATGCCATACAACAACTTCAAATACTTGAAACTTATATCGTCTTCTATGACGACAAAGCGCACAACACTTGATTTTTGCTCCAAATATTTTCCAAATGCTTCGCAAGCCCTGAAATGTGACAAACATGTATCAGAACTCCAACTAACGCATTAAAGGGGCATAGCAAGCCCAAGTGAGGGGGCATAAATAAGCGTATTTATGCACCTATGACCTATCACATCCCCCAACTTAAACTTTGCTAGTCCCTAGCAAAGAAAAGAATTGAACAACTAATGAAAGTGTTAGATTACGGGTGTATTTGTAATTAGTGTATTATTGTTCTATTGTGTAACTAGTTTCATTCTCTAGGACCATAGTGCAATTAGTTTATTGTGTTGTATACATATCTCACGTTAATGAGAAAATAACCCTATTTTTTGGGTTCCCATTCCACGTCTCTCTCTTCCTTTACAACTTCACATGGTATCAGAGCATCGCGATCTCCTCTGACAACCCCAACCTTGTCGTTTTTCCCTTCCAGAGCTATTGCTCCACGTTACCCAGTCATCATCAGCATTCCACTGGTGACCCGCAACCAACGCATCATCTACAGTCTAGTCTGACACCCACCAGTTCAGTCTGACACCCACCAGACCTCATCCAGCCTCCGGCGAGTCTCGCCGGACATCACGAAACCCTCAGGCAGTTTCCTGACGGGTCTGATTTCTGTACCTTCGTGGCTCTTTGTGAACTGCAACAGCAAACCCTTGTTATTCGTGACCTGTTTGTGGGCTCTTCGTGATTTCAGGGAATTGATCTTGGTATTTTTTACACAACTTGGGTTTAGGTTAGATTTGGTTATTCTCAATTGGATTGGGTAAGAATTTCCGAAGGTATTCAGTTGGTGTTTTGAAATACTAGGGCTATTGGAACATTTGTTATTTATTTATTTATTTTTTGGAGTTCTAAAGCTGTTGGGATCTTGCTTTATTGTTTATTTGGAGTTGTTCTGCTGTTAAGATGTCAGAGGTGTCAGAGGATAAAAAACAGGCGTCCGCTAGTGGGAAGGATGAGTTGAGTCGTGTAGGGACTATGGATAACTATTCTCTGGATATTTGTCACGTTAAGTTGGATGGTACCAACTATTTAATTTGGTCTCGTACTTTTACTTTGGCTATTGAGGCCAAAGGAATGTCAGAGTTTATTGAGGACCTTGTTACTCCACCTGTTGAGGCCTATGTTACATAAATATTTCATTTTGGCTCAATTACCCATGTTGATGTGTCCGACACCCGTATCCTTTTGGACACTCGGATCCTCTAATTATTAAGATAATTTCAGAAAAAGAATACCAAATTAGCTAGAAAAGCGATATTTCGAGTATTTCACATAGACAGGAAATAGAGAAATAGCAAAAACATACTCCCTCCGTCCCAAGTTGGATGGCAATTTATGATATTTGTGTCAATTTCAAATCCTTATATCTTTCAATATGAATCTCAAAAAATATGTAATATGAATCTTGTTTAATAGTTCTTGATTAGTACTATCATACAAAGTTTTATGCAATATATAATACAAACAAGAGTTCAGGAAAGTCCGACGCTTGGACTTGCACCCGCACCCGCACCCGACACTTGCACCCGAGTCCATGTAACATAGGTTGAGGCGGTTGAACTCAAGAAGTTCAAATCTTAGAAATCATTAGTCATGACTTGGTTGTTTAACTCTATGAGAGCTGATATTCGTCATACTTTCCTGCTCCTTGATACTCCACATCAAATTTGGACTACTACAGCCCAAACCTATTCTCAGCAAGGAAATGATGCACGGTGTTTTGAGTTGAGGAAGAGAGTTCAAATCTTAGAAATCATTAGTCATGACTTGGTTGTTTAACTCTATGAGAGCTGATATTCGTCATACTTTCCTGCTCCTTGATACTCCATATCAAATTTGGACTACTACAGCCCAAACCTATTCTCAGCAAGGAAATGATGCACAGTGTTTTGAGTTGAGAAAGAGACTTCGTACATTGGAACAAAATCATCGATCCGTTGCTGTGTACTTTGCTGACTTGAGCGGAGCATGGCAGGAATTTGATTATTATCTGGGGTTTCAGGCTGTTTGTGCTGTTGATGCTGCAAATTGGATGAAGAGGATAGAGAAAGAGCATGTTTATGACTTTCTTGCTGGTCTTGATATGGAATATGATCCGATTAGAGTGCAGGTGTTGGGTCGTGTTCCGTTTTCGTCTTCGGGAGAGGCCTATGCTATTGTTCAGCAAAAGGAGAGTAGGAGGGGTGCTATGGTGCATACACCTGCTTCTGATCGTTCTGCCTTGGTTGTCATTCTTCAGGGTGGGCTTGTTCCACAGAGTGGTAAATCACAGTTTGGTGCTAGTAGTGGGTCTATTGATCGAGAGTCACTCCGGTGTGATCATTGCAACAACACCGGCCATACCAGGGATTTCTGTTGGAAGTTACATGGTCGTCCCCCTCGTGGGCGAGGGGGTGGTCGCGGTTGTGGTTCCATGCGTTTTCAAACCCAGGCCCATGTTTCAGAGTCTACATGGGTTGCTACTTTGCCTGATTCTGGGTTCAGTACTGGAGTTCAGGCGTCTTCTGATCAAGTTAGTGGTTTTTCTCAGGGAGAGATGCAAGCTCTCAGGCGCCTAATGGCTCGGGCTGATTCTCCATCTACTATAGTTCCTATTTCTACAGCAAGTCCCACTTCATCCTATTTTGCTCACACAGGTATTCCGGCTAGTGCATTTATTGCTTCTTCTGCTATTTCTTGGATTATAGATTCCGGTGCTTTAGATCATATGACAGGTTGTTCCTCTGTATTTGATTCTTACTCTACCTGTTCTGGTAAGGATAAGGTCAGAATAGTAGATGGATCATTCTCTGCTATTTCAGGGAAAGGTTTCGTTCGCTATTCTCCCTCTATTTCCCTCTCTTCAGTTCTACATATTCCAAACTTTGCCACTAACCTTCTATTCGTTAGTAGTTTTACTTGTTCTGCAAACTGTTCAGTAACTTTTTTTTCCTACTCATTGTGTTTTTCAGGAACTGGACACGGGCAAAGTGATTAACAGTGGTAAATCATAGGATGGCCTCTATATTTTGGAGTCTGCACCTCGTTCACCTATGTCATGTAGTCTTGCTCTGCAAGCAGATACGAGTTCAGCTCTTTCTATGTTACATCAGTGGCACCGTAGATTGGGTCATCCCCCTTTTGGGATTTTAGAGAAACTTTTTCTTACTTTAATTAAACATTGTTTTAGGAGTCAGTTTTTTGTGAAACTTGTGAGTTTGGAAAACATAAACGTTCATTCTATGCACCTATTAATAAACGGAGTGCCTCTCATTTTATGGTTATTCATTTTGATGTTTGGGGTCCTTCTCTTGTTACCTCCCTTAAAGGTTTTTGGTGGTTTGTCACTTTTATTGATTGTTATTCTTGTGTTACTTGGGTATATTTGCTTAAGTCAAAAAGTGAAGTATTTTCTTGTTTTAAATCTTTTCATGCGATGGTGCATACTCAATTTGACATGAGTATCAAAATTCTCCGTAGTGACAATGGCACTGAGTATATCGATAGGACTTTTAGGACTTTTCTAGATGAAAATGGTATTTTATTTCAGATAACTTGTGCTGACACTCCATAACAAAATGGAGTTGCTAAACGCAAAAATCGTCACCTTGTTGAGGTTGCTCGCTCTCTTTTGTTCACCATGAATGTTCCCAAATATATATGGGGAGAAGCGATTTTGACTGAAACTTATCTTATCAATCGTATGCCATCCAGTGTTTTCCACTTTAAAACTCCTATTGAGTGTCTCCCTAACAGTTCTCGTGTCTTGACTCTTCCCCCTAGAGTTTTTGATTGTGTGTTTTGTTCATGCTTCTCATCCTTCGGGTGTCAAGTTAGGTCCTAAAACCCATAAATGTGTATTTGTTGGGTATTCTCCTACCCAGAAGGGCTATAAATGTTATGATCCCCACTCTAGGAAGTTTTTTTTATCTCTATGGATGTCACTTTTTGGGAGACCACGTCCTTTTACTCAACCTCCACTCCATCTCTTCCGGGGGAGCAACATGTTAGTCAGGAAGAGATGAGGGAGGAAGAGATGTTTCAGAATCAAGGGTCATGGTCTTTATTACTTCCTTCTCGTAGTGAGGGGGAGACAGAGAAGTTTGGAGTGGAACCAGTGTCTGTTGGTAGTGCACAACAGGACATTGGTGGACGAGTGGATGGAAACAGGCGTAGACCTAGTGAATGGCCTGCTATATTGGCAACATATCAAAAGAAAGGCAAAGGCAAATTTTCATGTGTACTGCCACCTTGCCAATCACCATCCCTTGCTTCAGTTCCGGAGAGTGGAAAGGAGTTATGGTAGAGGAGATGATGGCTTTGAAAAAGAATGGCACTTGGGAGTTGGTGTCACTCCCAAGGGGAAAGAAATCAGTAGGATGCGAGTGGGTTTTTACTGTCAAGCAAAATGCTGATGATACAGTTAAGAGATACAAGGCAAGACTTGTTGCCAAGGGTTTTACTCAAACCTATGGTATTGACTACGATGAGACATTTGCTCCAGTAGCAAAGATGAACAGTGTGCGAGCTCTACTTTCTTGTGCTGCCAATTTGAATTAGCCGCTTCACCAGTTTGATGTGAAAAATGTATTCCTTCATGAGGAGTTAAAGGATGAGGTGTATATGGATTTACAACCAGGTTTTTCTTCCTCCAAGACTGAGGGAAAGGTGTGCAGATTGAAGAAGGCTCTTTATGGATTGAAGCAATCACCATTATCACCTAGAGCTTGGTTTAACATATTTTCGAAGGCTATGTTGAGGTTTGGTTACAAATAGAGTTATGCAGATTATACTATATTCATCAAGCGATGTGCTGGTAAGATTGCTGTCCTTATTGTTTATGTTGATGATATAATAATGACAGGCAATGATGTGACTGAAATTTTCAATCTTAAATCTAGTTTGGCTCAAGAATTTGAGATTAAGGATTTGGGGCCACTGAGTTACTTTCTTGGAATGGAAGTGGCAAGATCTGATAGAGGTATTTTTATCTCCCAACGGAAGTATATACTTGATCTTTTAGAAGAAACAGGTATGTTGGGTTGTAAACCTGCAATTTCTCCTATTGAGGCGAATCATCATCTTAGTGGAGATGTGGGGGAGCGTACTGATAAGGAGAGGTATCAACGACTTGTAGGTCGACTGATATACTTAGCTCACACCCGACCGGATGTTACTTATGCAATAGGTGTTGTTAGTCAGTTTATGCATGACTCTCATATTTCACATCCGAATGTAGTTTATCGTATGTTGAGGTATCTCAAATTAGCACCAGGGAAAGGAATTCTATTCTCCAATCATGGTAACCTACGGTTACAGGCATTTACAGATGCCGACTGGGCTAGTTCTGTGGATGGTAGACGCTCTACTTTTAGCTATTGTACTTTCCTCGGCGGCAATTTGGTTACTTGGTGAAGTAAGAAGCAATTTGTGGTCACCAGGTCTAGTGCAGAAGCTGAATATAGAGCTATGGCACATGGTGTTTGTGAGCTCTCGTGGCTCCAAACCTTATTGCGTGATTTGGGAATTTCTGATAATGGTCCTATGAAATTCTACTGTGATAATAAAGCTGCTATTAACATTGCTCATAATCCTGTTCAGCATGTCAGAACGAAGCATATAGAGATTGACAGACACTTCATCAAGGAGAAGCTGGACAAGGGTTTGATATGTATGCCGTTTGTGAAGTCTGAAGATCAGTTAGCTAACATATTCGCCAAGGGGCTTGGTAGCAAGCGTTTTCACCCAATCATGTTCAAGTTGGGCTTAATAGATATCTTCACACCAACTTGAGGGGGAGTGTTAGATTACGGGTGTATTTGTAATTAGTGTATTATTGTTCTATTGTGTAACTAGTTTCATTCTCTAGGACCATAGTACAATTAGTTTATTGTGTTGTATACATATCTCACGTTAATGAGAAAATAACCCTAATTTTTGGGTTCCCATTCCACGTCTCTCTCTTCCTTTACAACTTCACAAAAAGTGAGAGAAAATATAGATATTTTAGCTTCCTAGGTGGCCCGGGAAGACGAGTGAAGTCTTGTGAGGGTTGTCAGCTGTGAATATCCACAAACTCTGTGAATCCTTCCACATAATCATTACGAAGATACAATGGTAATACAAGTGCAAAATGCTATCGAGACATGCACACAAGCCATGGCACCTACTTTAGTGTGTGTGGATACGGGCCCAAGTAACAAGTGAAGTGCCATTTAAGAGTTCTATCCGGACCGAGCCTCGACACGTCCCAAGTTCCATACAAGAAAGACCCCAATATTTTTTCAAATTTTGAGACTCTAAGTATGATCAAAGTACAAATTACTCCCTTCCCCCAACTTGAACTATGCAATGCCCTCATTGAATACCAAAGAACAAAAATATAGGACAGAAGAGGAAAACAAGGGACATGTATCACCGCGCAATGGAGAACTGTACATGATATAATATGGCAGGAGGTTGATTCCCCAACTTGAATGAAGCAACCTGCAAAGTTGTTACTCCCCACTACACAAGAATAAAACAGAACATAAAAGAAACGAACTGACAAATAAAAGGGAAAATAATAATACAAAAGACGCTATACAACAAGACAAACGACCACAGAGTCACTCGTCGTCACCATTGCTATGAGGTGGAGGCTGGTAATGTGGGTAAGACGGAGCCTCATAGGGTGCTTAAGGAAGGAAGTCGACCAATGTGTGCAAAAGGCCCTTAAAGTCATAGGCATTGCGGTGCTGCTCCATAGGCCCAATCAGTGAATGACCTCTGAAAGAAGTCTTGGGTCCCCATACCCGAATTTATCTGCGCATCACTCGTGAATTTTTTGAGAACTTAGATAAGGGTCCTCGCGAGGGGACGTTGACAACCACGGTTGATGGGCGGGAGATGACTTACGGATACAAGAGATAGCCACGGCTTTAGGCACCACATTGTTAATTCGCCCCCCTTTCCCGAACCCATTCCACGCATGCACCCCACGCGACTCGTTCAAGTTTTACATGTTGGTAATTCTCATGGAGATCATAACATCCATTGAGCTCACTGGCCTCGCTCATTGTGGTTTCTTATTACGTTTTGAAAAATTTATGCCCTGAAGGGCATAAGGATGAGCGGCGAAAGATTTTTTTACGTTGCCTTTATGCACTTCACATCGGTGCTCCCATTAATGCTCCATGGGTCATGTTTTTGGAGTTTGAGCGGTTTAAAGGGGATATGAAAGATAATACTGAGATTCTATTCCCTCACGTGGTGACTATGCTTGTCACCTACCTGCAGTGAGTGGACGCCCGCCTTATAAGTTTCCCTGTGGCAAGGCCGGGGACGAGGAGGTGGACTTATTTGTTACAACCACTTGGGGTAAGAGTGTGCGCGGTATCGAGAAATCTTTGCAAACTAACCCACCTTTGCTTGCCCCTGCTGATCCCTTGGTTGCCTGCTGGCGGTTTACCCCACTTTTCACCACTTCCACCACCACAAGAGGAGGATTGATGCTTCACTTGAGCCGAGTACTGCAGGATTCGGTGTGACTTAGCCGATTTGCGTGATCACCAAGACTTCTTTCAGAGGTCATTCACTGACTTTTGTTTGGAATAACACTTCAATGCCTATGACTTTAGGGGCCTCTTGCACACGTTGGTCCGCCTCGGTCGGCCTCCCTCCTCAGGCACCCTATGAGGCCCCGTCTTACCCACATTACTAGCCTCCACCTCGTGGGGATGGCAATGATGAGTGACTTCATGGTCGCTTGTCTTGTTGTATAGTGTCTTTTGTTTTATTGTTTTCCATTTTATTTGTCTTTTTTGTTTTGTTTTATTCTTGTGTCGTGGGGAGTAACAATTTGCAGGTTGCTTCATTCAAGATGGGGGAATCAATCTCTCGCCATATTTTATCGTGTACAGTTCTCCATTGCCCTCTGTTTTCCTCTTCTGTCCTATATTTTTGTGCTTTGGTATTCAATGAGGACATGACATAGTTCAAGTTGGGGGAAGGGAGTACTTTGTTCGTACTTAGAGTCTCAAAAAATTGAAAAAATAGTGGGGTCTTTGTTGTATGGAACTTGGGATTTGTGAGGTGTTTGTGGTTGATTGTGTTGAGATATGTTGTCATTGCTTTGATGTTTTGCGGTCTGCTAGGGCACATTTTGCACTTCATGATTAATCGGGCTAAGGTTGCATGTGGGTTTCATTTGGTTGTTCTTGATGGCTGGATTAGCAGAGACTTGTGCCCTAGTGACCTTTTGTGTCCTACCTTTTGTTGAAGTGGTGTCATATGAATTCTTGTTTGTCATTAAAAGAAAGAGTAATTCTTGCTGCCAAGTGTTGGAATTGCTTGCATGAATTATTATCTCATGGGGTTTGGTTTGGGACATGGTTGTTTCACCCCTAGGAGAGGATTATAGGCCACTTTTGATACTTTGATCGGGTTTGTTTGTTTCGTTTACATACTTGCCCCTTGTAAGCCCTTTTGAGCCTTTTGGATGATGCCTTTTTCTTGATTAAGCTCCACTTCCTAAGTCCTATATATTGTCTTGAGAATGGTGAATTGAATGCAAGGGTGAGGTATTGAACAAAGAGAGATGGAGAATGTAATTGAAAGATGTGCTTATTTAGTGGTGATTTCCCCATTGCTAAAAAAAGAAGAAGAAAAGTTGCACCACAATTCAAAGATAAAAGAATGCAACTTGAATAAAAGAGGGGAGACGCCATGTTACTTGTTGAGAAGGGATGAAAGTTCTTAATGTGGGGTGTGTTGAGAAGTTAGGGAAGAGAGATGAGGTAGTGATAATGAATGGAGGGCATACATTGCGACATTAGCCCTAAGTTGTTGATTGCCCATTCTCGGACACTAGTTGTTTTAACCTAGCCTTGAAACACTTCTCCCTTACCTAATGTCATAACCAATTGTGGGAGGTAGGAGCGGGAAGAGTACCTGAGGTCACCCTCCGGGTATATGGCGGTTGCTACAATGGTGCTCGGGAACCACCAGAGGTGGAGGAGGAGAGCTCGGGGCGGACTTAGAGAGAGAGAGGGATGGTAGTGGAGAGTAAGTGCGTATTGAATGCCTTGAATGGTTGTTGATCGGTATTGAATGCTTGTCTTTTATATGAGCTTTGGAGATGAGGGAGAGCCAGGTGTAGGGTTCCTCCCCATTGGTGGACAGAGTGGAGGTTGACTTCCTTTCCTCTCTTAGTCCCAAGTCAGGCCTTGGGGCTTGTAACCAAGGAGCCGACAGAGGCTATTTCGGTGATGCATGGAGACCCGCATCATCTGCCGAGTCAGGCGAGGTATGATACGAGCTTCGAGGTGCCAGACGGTAGGTATGATACTTCTTCCGAGATGTCAGATGGCGGTCAATGCCCCCTCTCTCTCTAGGACCGGTCAAGTTAGAGCTCGCCGGAGGCAAGCTCCTCTTCCTTGACTAACCCCTTGCTCTAGCCTCCAAGCCACATTCCTCCTTGGGTTCCGAGCGGGGTACCTAGGCCCTGCTCCCGGCCTAGGATGGTGTATAGAGTCGCCTTTAAGTATTCGGAGTCTTCGAAGTGTTGCGGAGGAGGTGAGGTGTCCGGAGGTGACCTCACTCCTCCATGGGTGGAGAATTCTTGGAGAAAACCTTGCTCCTCCGGAGATGCAATTTGTGGAGGAAGCTTTGCTCCTCCTGGAGGTGAACATTGTGGAGGAGGCATGTTCCTCCAGGAGGTGAATCTTGTGGAGGAGGCATGCTCCTCCGGGAGGTGAATCTTGTGGAGGAAGCATGCTCCTCCGGGAGGTGAACTTTGTGGAGGAAGCATGCCTCCTCTTGGAGGTGAATCTTGTGGAGGAGGCATGCTCCTCCGGGAAAGTCTAAAGTTTGTAAAGTAGCAATAAATGTAAAGTAAGTAATAAATGTAGTCTGCAAAGTTAACTAGTACAAGTAGTCAGGGAAGTCCTACGAAGATAGACTAAGAATAGTAGTTGATATTATTGGTTGTACTTTCATGATGTAAGCAGATGTAAGCAGAGTACCCTTTTATACCTATAAAAGGGGGACTCTCCCCGTTGTAATGTAAGTTTTAAGTAAGTCAGTCGAAATATATCCCAGCCAGTGTTTTAATATCTCTCCTCTTGTTTTCTCTATTGCGATCCTAACCTACTTTGTGTTTGTACCCACTTGGTGTCTGTAAATTTGGTATCAGAGCCATGTCTTCCATTCTAGCTTAAACTCTCTTCTGGGAACTACTTTTCCTAAACTACTTCAAATCTTTTCTAAAAGAAAAACTTGAAGCGTATGTTCTGTGGTTGCCTTTTAAGGATCCTCCACATCAGAAACTTCATCAACTATTTTTGGTTAAAAGAATTTTGTATCAGTGGGTTAAAGTACCTTGAGACTTTTGGCTATTGAGCAGTGTGTCTCGGTTTTTCTACCCATGTATACAAAATTTTATTAATCAAAAATTGGTTTAAATCCTTACGGTTGAAAAAGAATAAGAGTTGTTGTACTAAGGAAAAGTGGAATCCAGAATCTTTCCTAAGAAATGAATCATCTGTTTACCACCCACTCCTTTTGCTACGTCGTCCTTAGTCCCTTCAAGTTCCTCTACCAGTAGAAGTTCCTCATCTTCTTCTTCTAATCTTGAGTATTTGTATGAGTTTGAATACCTACCTGATGACAGTAAGGTTCCTCTTACTGATCTCCCTTTCCTAAATCCTTATAATGCCTTTGTCAGACCACAAACTTCTGTAAAAAAGACCGTCACCCAACTTTTCTCCACAAAACGTCCAACATCAGTAAAAGAATATGTTCAAGCCTCTAAATTTGACCAGTGCTTCATAGCAGCTACAGAAGCTGAACAACTTTTACCTTTGGAAATCCCGGTTGATTTGCCTCGACTTTGGCAACAACAAGGATTTACCCATCTTCACTTTGGTGCAATCCGACTTGCTGTTACTTTTCATGGCAGAAAAGGTTTGCCTGTTACTTCCAGACTTGCTCTGGTTGATACCAAGTTTTTACAGTATCAGCATGCGTGTATCGCTACAGTTCAAATCACCCTTAATGCTGGAACTGTAATTTTTACCTTCTACCCTAATTTCAACATGCCATTAGCAGATCCTCATCTGCTATCTGCCTTGAAGGTCCAAGTTCAAATTGGTGGTGCCTCCCAAATCTCTTCCACATATGCAGCCACCCTTCACTACCAAATGGCCTATCGTCTGCAAAACCATGCCTTTGACATGTCCTTACCATCCTCCACAGACGAAGCCCTTTTCCTCACTGTTAACGCACCTCACCAAGCCTCTTGTGTCCATGTACCCCGACAAATTTCTCGTCCTGAACTTCTCAAGCTTCTCCCAGAATCATGGGTTACAGCTTATGAGAAAAACCAAAACAAGCCCATACCTGTCCAGTCCTCAAATCCAACTTTCATTTCAAAACCAGATGGTACGGTGGAGATCTCTTTCCCAAAAGAAACCTCAGCCTCAGCCTCTACCCATCCTGTTATTTTTCCTTCAAGAATTAACATGTTTGTGGATGGTTCTAGGCCTGGCCCTCCAATTAAATATTTTGATCCCAGTGGCCTTCCAGTCTTCTATTTCAAAAATCCAGAAACAGGTCATTGTTATTTTGATACCTGTGACTGTGATGAGTGTTTAGAAGACAGTCTCCTAGATGATGACGAAGATTTTGAAGATCCATGTCCATGTTCCATATGTCCTTCGTCACCTCCCACTCCGTGTAAATCTCCACCTCCTCCTCAACCTCCCTCTGATGATGGTTCTTCTGCTCAACCGAGTGGATGTTTTATGTTCACCTCAACTTCCTCCTGGACAGAAGCAGATTTTCCTCCTTTGGAATTTCATGATTCCCAAGAAAGGACGACCCATCGGCATAAAATTCCAGACTCTACTACCATTCTCCCTGATGGTAGTACCAAAGCAGTATCAGCAGCAGAAGCAGCAATAAATTGGCAGTCAGCAAATTCTCTGGCTCAGAACAAAATTCTTCAGAGAATTGCTAACTCCCAACAAAATTTGGAAAATGCTGTTCATAAGAAGTTATCAACATTGGAACTTCTTATCAGAGATTTGCAGCAAAAAATCCAGAATGTTCACCAGGAACTTCTCCAGATGGCCTATGCCAACCAAGCATTTTCAGCAGCCTTTTACCACAAGGATGCTGAAATGAAGCATCTCAAGAACCAGCTTCATTCTCTCCAAGCTCAGCAGTATTCTCAACAAAAAAGTCCGTTTGACATGTTCACGTTTTCTTCTCAACAAAGTTTACTTGGGTATCCTCAAATGTCTGAACCCTTACCTATAAATCCTACTTCAGGATTTGGTGAGTCCAATATCTTTGGGAGCTCATCAGCTTTTCTTCCTCCACCAAAAAGACTATCTCCACCAAAACTTCCTTTCCCAAAGCCCCAGATAAAACCTATCCAGCCTTCAACAATTCCATCTCCACCATCTACTTCAACCTCTACTCCAACTATCTCCACTCCTTCCAAACCATCTGACCCAAACTCAAAGTCACCCCAGTTAATGGTTCAGCCAACTTCTAACCCTTCCAAAAATCCAATCTCCACCCTCCTATATACATTAGCCACTATACCTGAAACTCCATCTCCTGAACCAACCATTGAGTTTGATTCAGATACTGAATCCACAAACTCTATGTCAATTCCTCATGTTTTTATGATGAACCCTGAAAACCCCGAGGAACATGTTGAAGATCCCATCATTGAAGAAGGTCCTGAGTTTGATACACCTCCACCTCCAGAAATTCCAAACTTTGATTCCTTCTCACATTCCAATATCCATACCCAAGGCTTCTCTTTTGATACCATTCCCCCATCAAAATGGTTGGATAAACTTTATGAGATTCATGCTTGGTGCACAGCTGCTATGCTCTCTCCTAATGCTACACTTAGTGATGTCATTACTAAGTGTACAGCGAAATTTCTTGGCCGTCTCCGTCAATGGTACTTAGCTCTGGGTGAGTACCGACAGCTACAACTTAAACAGTTGCCAACTCTTGATCAATTCATCTCAGTCTTGCATACTGAGTTTCTTGGTGACCACAACAACACAAAAGAGTTTGTTCGAGAAGAATATCTCAGCATGAAGTGCTGTTCATTCAAAAGGAAAGATCTCGAGATCCATTATGACCGTATGTCTCAGAGATTTTATCTTCTCAACGGCATGGATGATGTCAATCTCAAGCAAGCTTTTCTCAATTCCCTTCCTGAACCATTGGGAAATGAGACAACAAGATTACTTCAGACAAAAGGATTGACGTTGAATGCAACATCTCTTGGTGGTATTTACCAGCACTCTTTGATTGCCTTGGAAAAATTGTGCAATCACCAGAAATTCCTCAAAACTCTTGAAGAACAGGGAAAACTTCTTGGCAAAGCATGTGATCGTCCTGACCTATCTATAAAGTGCAAAGATAAGAAGTGTACTTGCCGTCCTTCACATCGGAAGTCCAAACACTTTCAGAAATGGAAGTTCCAATCTCCTGGCAAGTTTTCAAAGTTTCCAAAATCTGGCAGGTTCTCACGCCGGAAAAAATGGAAATTTTTCAAGAAGAAAAAGTTCAGAGGGCAGCGAAAGTCTGATCGCTGCTATATATGCGGAAAGAAAGGGCACTATGCAAAACAGTGTCCAAATAAAGCAGCACGAGAAAAAATGGTGAACTCTTTGGCTCTCGTTGATGATGATCTTGAAGATGCTGATGTTGAATCTCTATTTTCCATCGATGATGAAGCAACAGATGAAGCAATTCTTGCTTTCACGTTTGACGACTCTTCATCAGAATCAGATGACTCTTCTGATGATCCTGACTCATTTCCTTATGAAGTCCAAACAATTGGGCTTTCTAACATCATGCTGGCTCAACCTTTAGCCAAGGTCAAAATCTTGCTTGGAAAATATGAGAAACCCATACCAGTTATCGCTTTCTTTGATACTGGTGCAGCAGCCTCCATTCTCAACACAGCAATCCTTCCCAGGTCTTACTGGCAGTCTTGTTTTAGACCCTTTACAGCAGCCAATGGAGAAACATTTGTCATCACTCTGATAAGTAAGCCTATTTCCATTCAACTTTTCCCAGGATACACCATAAAACACCAAGTTTATGGTTCTGA